>CM073493.1:27545000-28212500 GCA_037074585.1 Biancaea sappan
TTTGAACCCATTTCATTTTTACTCCATGAACAAGATTTTTCTTATAAAAACAGGAGTAAGATTTGTGTCCTTTCAGTCCACAATAGAAACAAGTGCAAGTTACACTATTGGACATCTTTGCAGAAACAAAGAAGTTTTTAAACTGCTTTTGGTTTGATTTCTTTTTAGAAACAAGACCAACTTTGTTAATTCTTATTTGTTTCAAAACTGAGGTATTTAAAATTTCTCTACCTTGAGAGAGTTTTGCAAGTGTGTTTGTAAGATTATCATTTTCCTTTTTCAAAGAATCACACTTGGTACAAAAGCAATTTTTGTTGGTAGAGATATTTGTTTTTAAAATCAAATTATCTTCTTGCAAAGTTTTGTTTTGATTTTCAAAAACAAAATTCTCTTCCTTGGAAATAGAAAATTCATTTTTCAATGTTTCCAACTCATTTTCAAGAGAAGAGTTTTTCTGTTTTGAAACATTTAGTTTCTTTGCAAGTATAAGAGATTCTTCATGTAAATCATCAAAGGCATCTTGTAATTCTTCAAAAGAGTAGTCAAATGAATTTACCTCATCTTTATCTCTGCCCACAAGACAAGTGTTGGCTTCTTCATTTGTGTTCTGCTTATCAGAATTGCTATTTCCCCAAATGGAAGATAGGTAAGCTTTCTTTGATGATTCACCTTTTGGTTGTGGTTTCTCTTTTTCTCCTTTTTCTTCTTCGTCTGCCACCTTGGTGATTTGAGATTTTCCTATAAGTTCAACACCAAGAGCTTGCAATTGATTAAGCACAAGTTGTATCTCATTAATGGTTTTGCAATTGTTCATTTGAGCAATTTCAAGTTCATTAATGAAACTTCTATACCTTAATTCCTCAGCAATAAGATCTTCCTCATGTGCAACTTCAAGAATTTCCCACATTTCTTTTGCAGTTGCACAGTTGGAGATTTTGAAAAATTCATCTTGACTCAATGCACAAGAAATAATCAATTTTGCCTTAGCATTGAGTTGCATTAAACTTCTTTCAGTATCATTCCATTCACTCTTAAGTTTTGGAATGCATTTTCCTTGTTCTTCCTTGACAGGTATACAAGAACCATTTTCTATAACATCCAAGAGTTTATGGTCTACTGAAATTAAAAATATTTTCATTTCATACTTCCAATATTGAAAATGATTAGCATCAAAAATTGGAGGTTTTGTGAAAGAACAATTTTTAGAAATAAACCAATCACTATATCCAACCATGCTAACTCTTAGACGGTTAAGTCTTTAAACAAGAGCCCAAGCTCTGATACCAATTGAAAGTAATGGTTGGAACCCAAGAGGGGGGTGAATTGGGTTTTATAAATTTTTCACAAGAATTAATTGGAAGTTAAAATGATTTTCTGTAAAAGTACAATGCTTAGGATAATAAATACAATATAGAAAATCAATGTGCTGTCAAGATAAATAATTATAAAGATCAAGGAATTAAATAATAGATATCAATATGCACAAATTAAAGAGTAAGGGATAGAGAAAGCAAACTCGGAGATTTATACTGGTTCGGCTAATCCAAGCCTACATCCAGTGCTCAAGAGACCACTTGAGTATTTTCACTATAATTGCAAGTTTAATCCGAGTACTTGTAAACCACTACAACCACGCAAATTCGATCCGGGTATTTGCGAAACCACAATGGAGAATTTATGAATCCGGGCTCCTCCTCAACCCAAAGCAAGTTCTTCCAACACCGGAACTTGTGAACCACAACTCAGAATAATATATGTGTTGATCAAAATCAACAATACAAAGAAACTCTCTCTAAAGAGTAGATGAAAACAAATGAAGCTCTAATAACTCTAATGATAGAGAATATGCAAGATTTGGCTCAAGAATGCTTTCCTTTCTCTCAAAGATGATAGAAGAAGTTAATATCACATTGTAGGACTTTGTTCTTACTCAAAATCGTGTATCTAAGGTCATATATATAAGATTTTACAAAACTAGCCGTTATATAGCCGTTACAGCACTTATAGTGCAATCCAGATTTTGAGCTTTCTTTAAAAAATCATAACTCCCTCATTTGAACTCCGTTTTAAACAAATAATATACCGTTGGAAAGCTCTTGGAGTCTAGTTTCAAATGAGCCAAGTTTTACTCAAAAATTATTTTTCTTTTAAAAGATATAATCAAAATACTGACTATAGGTCAGAATAGAATAATCAACTTTCAGTTTTTCAAACTATATTTTAAATAGTCATATATTTCTCATTTGGACTCCGTTTTCAATAAATAATATACCTTTGGAAAGATCTTTAAGTCTACTATCAAATGAGATTAAGATACTTGAAAAAAATAATTTTTCGTTTACGAGATATGATATAAAGAGTGACCAAAGGTCAAAAACTAACTTTTGTAAAATTTCATATCTCACTATGTTTTTGTTCAAAATAATTGAGCCAATGTATGCAAATCTAAATCATTGAGTTGCACAAGTATACTAGCCTATATAAAATATACCTAATGTAAACACATAGGCTATCTTGATGCATCCAAGCTTCCAAGACTTCAAATCTTCTAATTCTTCATTTCTTGTAGCTTCATCCTTGCATGTTGTTTTCCTTGAGTGAAGCATGATATTGCTTTTCCTTGTTTTTCAATACAATGCTCACTCTTCTTATTTTGAACCAACCTATAAAATATATCTTACTTGCAAACCCAATGGTTAGTTTAATAGAATGATTCAATATATGCAACATACATATTAAATAACATAATCATGCTTAAGTACTTGCAGCATATATATGATAATTAATCTTTATATATATCAATGCTACTATTCAAATACATTTGTCATCATCAAAACTTATGACATATAACCTTAGGGTCAACAATGTTGATCTAATGGTGAGAAAACTCAACCTCTTTAGAGGTTGAGCTCTGTATAAACTTTTCCTGACTATTATGTAAAAATTGAACTTATTGTTTTAACGACCATGGCTTTTAAAAAGTTTACTTTGGCTCTGTTCATCAAAATTAACTTATAAACTAGCTGATAATTTATAAGTTAATTTTTAACTTATAACTTATAGTTGATAGCTTATCGCTTATAAGTTAGCTTATTGAATTAAAAATGTTAGATAAAAATAACTGTTGAAGTAGTTGAAAAGTGTAAAATGACATAAAATGACATGTATTTTTTAATTTGAAAATAATATAAATAAATATATTATTTTTGTTTGTAATTAAATTAATTTAAATTATTATAGATATAAAATTCATTAAAAATATATATTTATATGTTTTATTATATGAATAATATATTTATATATTTTATATATGAATAATATATTTCACATATAATATATACATATATATATTATAATTATAATAAATTTATATAATTTTTATATATTACATATTTGTAGTATATATTTATAAATATATATATATATATATTATATTTATATATTTTTTATCATATATTATTATTATATATAATATTATATGTGTATAATATATTATATATAAATATAAATATAATAAAAGATAAATAAATAGGATATAATAAAGTAATGAGTATAATGAGTATTTTGAAAAAATAATAAGACAAAATAGGAACAAAAAATCATAAGATATAAGTTATAATTTACTTAAAGTAATTAATCAAAATAAATTATAAACTACTAAAATAAATTTATTTATCAAATATTTTTAACAAATTTATAAATTAATTAAATAAATTATATGTTAGTTTATAAACTATAAATGCATTATCCAACACAGTTCTTTGTACATATTTTAAATATAAAAGAATAATAAAAATAGCAAAATAAATGTCCACAATCCACACCATTTCTTGTTCACCAAGCCCAAACAAAATACTTTTATTGAGTCCTGGTCCTGCGTAGTCAGCCCAATTTCAGTTCTAGATAGGAGATCCAACGCTGGTACACTGCAAATTTTTGGTTCAAAAAACTTGATCGTTCTCTTACCATTGCCGTTAAGGGGCCGTGGACGACGATGTAGACATACATAGGCACTATTGAAGTCTAGGAGCTGAGAGAAAAGACGCCATGGCTGAATCTAAACCAAGACGACTGAGGGGTCACAAGGCAACTGCTACGTGCTGCACCGCCTCACGTACTAGACCAGATATCGTGGTCACTGCAGGCGAGGTACTTTCTCTCTGAACTTCTCCTTCTCTGCCTCTCAAGTTTCTCTTCAATCCTATCGATTTGCAGGAAACCGATAAAATGGAATTCCTTGATATTGTTATTTTTTTGGCGGACGAGGTGAACCATTTTTGTTTCTATGAGCAAACTATTATGACAAAAACTTCAAATTCATCATTTCGTTATTAACTTGGTGTTTTTGGTGTCTCCTATGTGGTTCACTGTGACTAGAACACTTAACCCTAAGTTTAGGAATTCTTATATAAAGTTTAGGAATTCTTATATAGAGGACAATAGCTGATATGGCAAGGCTTGTTATAGAAAGAATCTTAATGTGGTTACGCTAAACTGTTTATATTTATATAATTGAGGTAAGCTCATTTGCCACCATTATATACCATCTGAGTGTTAAATAAATTGCCGCCTTTAATATGCTATGATACATATTATGGTTCCTTTGTTACTTCGATGTTCACTGTTCGTATGGTAAGTATTGTTTAATTATGTCTGTTGCTCATATAATAGGATGGTCGTCTTTGCTGGTTTGATCTGCGATGCAAAGATGCACAACTAGTGATGGATGTTAGCGAGGAACCCATTTCATCCTTATGTTTCAAGCCAGGTGAATCTTATAGCTCCGTTTTATGCATCCATCAAGCATTTTTAGTATGAAAGTCTTAATGGCTAAATTGGTCTTTCGAAACACAAGTTATTGATTTTGCGGAGTGAGAAGAATTATTGTCACTTTTTGGTCACATAATAATCCTCTATATTATTTGAAATATAACTGCTATAGAATATTTCAGAAGAGAATTTATCTTATGTAACAGGTATACCATGTCACATGGCTGATGTGGTGTATGATTACATTTGAATCTGTCCAAATGGTTTACTTAAATGACAAAGCACCTAATTCAAATTAAATTTACAAAATTCTTATAAAACTAACTGTAATCTGATGCTGGTCTTTTAAATTGATTTATTGACTTAAGTAATTCTTTGGTCTGATTGAATGGAACCATATATCATGTCAACCCAACTGACTAATTATATGACCTATTAAGATAATTTCTCAGAAGGACAAAATGATGAATCCTTTGTGTGGATACTTTCTTAATTAAGTATCGCAGGAAATTCAAAGATGAAAGATTGTATACTGGAATGTTAACCATGCTGCAATGAAAATTATGACTGTGGGATACTGTTAAATGTTTGTTCCATTAGTTCTTTTATTTTACCCTCAAAGCACTGTTGACCTCTGCTAATTGACATGCATCCTTGTTCAGTGAAATCTCAGGAAATTGCTTCTTGTTTTTGTTAATATTATTATCCAATGTTGTTATTTACAGGATCATAATATATATATATATATATATCTGAGCATGTTGTTGATGGTGTGTGGTAATATGCCAGTTATTTGGGCAATACCATGGCTTTTGTGTTGCCATTGTCATTTCGTGCATGGCACACATCATATGCTCCAAAGGCCATGACACAAGTTGTGTGCCACATGCACCATATGAAATCCCCCTATTGTGAGGTTCTCTTGAACTCCTATGTGAACACTTCAGCTCCTCATTCATACTTTTGCTCACAGCCTTTGTCATTGGGTTTGATTCTTCTCCTATCACTCGTCAATCATCATTAGTCATTTGTTATTAGCAAGCAAGTGCTAAACTAACACCTAACTCAAGGTTCCACGTACTATTAACAATGATAGATCTAAGTAGTATCAAACTGAAGGTATCAATTTAGTTTAGATATGATTTTATATGAAGTATCATATGTAAGTCCATAAGGTGCATTAAGTTTTTCGATGGATTGGTGACGCCCAGTTTCCATCCAATATATTTCTTATATCTTTTTGCAAAAAACTTTCAGGGAATGAAGATCTCTTCTATGTCTCCTCAGAAAAGGAAGTCAAGTGTTTTGATGTGCATCTGGTAATGACTTTATCGGAGCTGTATCATGTTTGACTTTTGCAATTCTATCTACTTCTATTTTTAACATAGAAAGTATTCAGAGTTTATCTGGATTGTCGTGAACCTTTTTCTTTCTTGAATTCATTTATTCTTCAAGTTGTCTGACTTTATTAGTCTACTTATTCTGTGAATGTAATTTTTCTGAAGGCCGCCTCATGGAAGTCCCTGGAGAGTTATAATTATAATAAAGAAGATATAAATCAGGTAGATATTAATGTTATTGCTTGTATTTAAGTATGATGTTATGACAATGTCCTGCATTTACTCGACTAGTTTAATGTTGTCCTGTTTCTTGGTATACTTGAAAGTGGCGCACACATATTGTAGTTGAGAGGAAAAAGAAGTGTAGTTAAAAAATAGAAAAAAAAATTTTAGAGATGTGGATCGGGAAAATTGAAGCTTGGAACATAGAAATGGAGATAGTGAAGGTGGAAATCTGACATTTCATTATCTTGTGTACTTTTTTAACCTTATGACTTTTTAATTTTATTAACAAGTAATTAATCTAGCATAAAGATTTTTCCAGAAACTATTGTGACAAAAAGTGAAAAGGTGGAAATCTGACATTTTCTCTATCAATATAGGATATAAAGATAAAGTTTAAGTTGTATCACATCAATACTTGTTAGTATTAGTAATTTCTAACATTTCAAGGACTATACTATAAGCAGACATTTCTTTACTTGCTTTTTAAATAATTTATTTTCTTTTGAAATCTAAAATTAAGAAGTTGAAGCTTTTAACTTCATAATATTGTTTCAGTTATGCAATTTAATATTTTGGAGAAATTTATGTGTCCCATATTTGTAGTTTCACATATAGTAAATGTGGAATTTACAGTCCTCGTTTGTCATTCTCTTTCTTGGTTTTTATTCTCTGATTTGTATCTGTGGTTGTTCTTACTTCCTAATGACTTTGTGAAACAGCTCATTAATATGTTTCATATGCTCTTGTAACAGTCAACTTCCAGTTTTGGTAAATAATTCAATTTTATGTTTATATATTTTTTGGATATCTTACACTGATTCATTTTCAGATGAAATATCATTGAAATTTAGGCAATAAACCTGGATGAACCATTGTTGACAGTCCTGTCCCAGACTGACCTCATAAATGAGGTTTACATAAATTCCTGTAATTATCTGTTAATGCAGAATAAATTCAGGAAGTCACTGGAAAGGGCCTTTTTTTTTTTTTGTGTGTAAAACAATGAAATATCAGGCTGATAAACATGAACATTCAGAAAAATTGTCTATCATATAGAAAAGTTTGCTTGCCATCTTTAAATTTAGCAACGCTGCAAAATTGGCCTTTTAATAAATTTGTTTGACATATGGGATTGAAATTTTAATTAAATCAGTTAATGAGTTTGCTGTCAAGGAACTGTTTGAAATAGATGCATTGTCTCATTCACATATTTTGCAAAATGTAGTCACCTTGTTATTTTTCCCAGGAACTTTATATGGAATTTGTCTTATTTTTCCCAGGAACTTTATATGGAATTTGTTTAGTCTTTGACTGTATATAAGTAAAACTTCTAAATAATGATTGGGGATCTACTCTGTTTTCTATTGCCCGAAGCATGAAATTAAAGTAGTTACGTTGCTGTAGTACCTTACTGTCTCTGAATGATATTTCTGTTATTTAATTACAATCGCTTGTTTACTGTCCAAATTTTATTCTTTGTTCAATCTTTAAAACTAATTTCTGTTTGCTTAGCAACATGACTCTCTCACTTCTACAATTTTTCCCTAGGAATTTCTGATTGTCAAGTATCCCTGCTGCATCACGTATATTGTAATATAAATTGACATGATCCTTGTATTTTACTTTTCTTCATTAGTTAAAAGTAACTCGTTTCTTATAGAATTAGTTCTGTCTTGGCTGTGCAGATTGTATGCAACCCAAAGTCTTCTTTTCTTGCTGCTGCAGATGATAGTGGTGATATGAAGGTATCTAACATATATTCATCGCTAGTTTCCTTTTGTCATGAAATATTTAATTTATAAATTTTTATGAATATTCCCTTTTTACTTATCAAGCTTTCCGTGAATTAATTATGAAAGACTTACAATTTTGTGATCTATGGCTAAGATATTTCCTGTTTAGAGACAATTACGCAGAAAAATGGAGATGGTGTTTCATCAAGTACCATAAGTCTATAGAATGTATTCTGAAAACCTTAGTGACCATATGATATCCAATTGATGCCATCATATATGGAAACCAAACATCAACAAAACATAGCTTAACAAAGTTTTTTAGCTCTTTGCCACAATGTTTTCCTATAAAACATAACTTGTGGAAGAAATTTTTAAAAAGAATCAATCATGTGGTGTTGAGCTATAAACAATTTTCACCGTCATGTTTGAGAACTAGATAGTACAAATGATAAAAATTGCATTTATTTAGTTTTGAATTTAAAGAAAATTGAATCTCTCTCTTTTGTTTTATTTTGAATTCAAAGAAAGTTTAGTTGTACTATGTTTTGATCTTCACTGTTTACTTAAAATCTCTTTGGCAGATAATTGATATTCGGCAGAAATGCCTGTATAAAACACTGCGATCTGGTCATACAAGTGTATCCTTTTGTTTGCTTGTTATGCTACTTGTTTATACTATAAAATGGTAGGTAAGTATGAACATAAAGAAACCAGTCCTTTGCTGTTCACAGTCTTCCTCCCCAACCCCCCTCTCTCTGAGTTACGTAGGACTGGAATTTCAATGCCTGGGGATCAGTGAATAGGGAAAGGACAAGAGGTAGGGATTGAAACAAAGTACATCAAACTCAAATCAATCTTAATTTCTAAGGACTGAGAATGGTGTTATGTGAGCGATCGACTCATTGGCACTTCACCATACTCTTTGCTCCCTTTTCTTTATTATCTTATTTTAATTTCAATAGTTGGCTTATTATTATCGATATTTTTCAATGTGACCTTGACCCTTAGCTGTTAGATATGTAGCAGTGTGCAATTTCTTCCTTGGAGATCTTGGGAAGGTTTTTATAATCCTTTATAGATATTTATTTACATACAAGTCTCTCTCTCTCTCTCCTCCCTCCCCCCCAACGTGAAACACGAACTCTATTCTTTCTTTTATGTGCCCATGGGAACTGTTTGGAAATAGTTTGGTAGTTGTTTATTAACTGAAGCTACTAGGAAGTACAGGGAACAGTAAATGCCATGTATGATTTCTCCTATTTTCTTTTTCACTTGGCTGAGTGTTGACATTAAAATTGGGGTCACCTTTTTTTTCTTGGGAATGGTTATATTTGGAGTTCACAACTGTGAGTTGCTAATTCTCCTCAATTCATGGGACATGAACTTCATTATGAAAATCTAGTATTGAGAGAGCAAATGGCATAAGTTTTCTGGAGCCAGAAGCCCTAGTTTTAGGGCCTGTAGTACTGTGATGGTCAACAATGTTAGCAACACGACAATATCCTATATTTGTGGTATTTCTCTGATTTAATTAGAAATCTCAGGAGGCTATCTAAATTAAATAGAAATCATCTGACAATGATGAACATATTAGAGTTTTTTATTTCAAAATTAAATTTTTTTTATTTGTTATAAGCAGTTCATTCTGACAAAATGGCAAGAACTTCAGCTTTGCAATGTTTCTGTCATAAGTAGAGATAATTACATACTAATTCCAGCACAAAAGAATTAGTATCGGTAAAGGGGACACTGCCAAGTGCGAAGTACTATGAATTTTTTAACTTTGTTGCATTTTCCTCTGGCACATATTCTTGCTTCCTAGTGAAAAGATCTGCCTGTCTGCTTAATGGCATAGTTATATTCTGCATGGACCAGGAGGGTCAATCCTATTCCTACAGTTCAGTACGTCAGTAAATATTAAAGTCATTTTTGTTGAGGTAGACTTCCATTAATAGAGGTTGTTGGTTATGTTCTGATTATAGTTTATTGGTGCGCTATTGTGCCACCTTGAACCAGTTGCTTTATGAGTGAGCTTGCAAAATCTTTATTTATCTATTCACGAGAGATATGACTGTTAGCTACCAAAATACTTTGAGAATAATATTTTTGAATTGTAAAAAAAAGAAAATTATACACCTTATTATTTTCTTAACTTTAAAAATATCAATCAAAACATTCACTAGGGATTAAGGGACATTTTTTAATAAGATTTTAAAATGACAGAGCCATGCATTTAGACATGATATATGCTAGTCTTCTAGAAACTTTCATTTATATATTCTGTCGAAAATTGACTCTCATGTTTGTGTACTTTGTTAGTTATTAGTGGAGGTCTTGATTCCAAGCTTCTAATGTGGGACTTCTCCAAAGGGCACTCTCGTGAAATTGTGGATTTTGGTATGTTCTTTCCTGTAATTTCTTGCTATGTAAATAGGCATGTAGACATATTCTATGCTTTCACATATACACAAAGAATACAAATCCCACTAGGTAGGGTCGGCTACATGAATCGCACGACGCCATTGAGCTTTATCAATGACCCACTTTTTATGTATCTCATTTATCAAAAGATCTCGTTCAATGACTTCTGCAAGTCTCCTTTTTGGTTTTCCTCGACCTTTTTTCACAAGACTCTTCTGTTCAACCCTTTTAACTGGCGCCTTCAACTATCTTCTTTGAACATGATCATACTTCCTTAAATGATTTTCTACTATTTTCTCCTCAATAGGTGCTATTCTGACTCTACTCCATATATAATTATTACGGATCATATCTCGTCTTGTATGACCACACATCCATCTCAACATTATCATATTTGCTACCGCAATTTTGTGTTCTTGCTGTTCTTTCACTACCTAACATTTATTCCCATATAATATTGCCGGTCTTATAGCTATACGTTAAAACTTCCCTTTACTTTCTAGTCACAAACAGCTCGTGATACTTTTCTCCATTTCACTCACTTAGCTTGTATCCTCTGTGTAACATCTCCATTAATTTTACTGTCATCTTGTATAAGAAAGATTTAAAAAAACAAATGTATGACACAAAGTAGAAAATAATAGTAAAAGAAGGAAAAAAGAGAATTGACCTCATTATTACTGCATTCTTTGCTGCAGGTTTGCCAGATATGACAAGTTCTAGCAGTGCTGGCCAGTGTTTCAATCCTGCTTTTATTCATGCAATAGCAGTTCCAGAGGTTGACATGCTTGATAAATTAGATAAGGTATGTGCTGTGGCAAGGGGTGATGGGGCTGTTAGTGTGATTAATATTGAAGCCGCCCTTGCCGCTCAGAAGTCAAAAAGCTCCTCAAAACCCCGGAAAGGGTCTCAGTCAAGATCAAAAGATGCCAGTTCAAGTACCAATATGGATGAAAATCAAAATTGGAAGATGCTGCATTTGGATTCCTCATTCGGTGGCCATACTGCTGCTGTTTCTTGCGTGTAAGCAAATTACTTATCTGCATTGTCGTAAGACTGATTCACTTGTGCTGACAACCAGAAAATTCAGGGCATTTTCTTTGTTTGGAGAGAGAGGGAACTACATAGTATCAGGTGGGAATGATAGATCGGTGAAGTTATGGGATTGGTCCAGTTATTTTGGTGCTGGATTAAGTGACAGCAACAATGATATCCTACATTTGAATGTTACTCTGCCCAGAAAAGTAAGTTTTGTTATTATTATTATTTAGGAACTTCTTGTACGCTGTTTTTCTGGGTACAACTCAAATTTAAAAAGAAAAAAGAAACGGAATTTGAAAAAAAAAAAAAAAAGAGTCAAAAAGGAAATATTATCATAGACCGTTAATCTTGAAGATTAACGAAGGGAACCTCCTGTTCTCCCAAACCCAAGGGTTTAGGAACAGGAGAGGATGTGTCCCTTTGCATTTAACTGTTTAATTGTTCTTGTTCCTCCTCGCATCTACTATGCATTCAACTGTACTGATACTTTGGCAGGTCAATTGGCTGTGTACCAGACCAGCTGAATCGGACAACCTTGTTGTATGTGACACATCAAAAGTAGTCAAGGTCTATTCTGTAACATAGATAAAAGCGAGATAGCCATGTTTCTTGAATTGCTGGGCAGAAAAACCATACTGTGATAGTTAGCATTAATGTTGCAGTTAATCTGAAGGAAGATTGTGCTTCCTGAATTTTAGGATCCAGGGTTAACTTTGCAGCCTGCTGCTGCTTAGGTTGCAGGGATTTTAGTCAGCCTAATGTTCAGTGTTGGTTTAGGGTTCTTTAGCTGTTTTAATGATCCATGGAACTTAGTGAATAGTCATTACCTATACTTGTTCATTTACGAGGTATGATAAATGAAAATGTTCATTTCTGCTGTTTCATTCTTTTATTTTGCACTACTTTGTGTACCGAGTTCTATGATTGGAGATATCATCACGTAGAGCAATCTCAAAACTTTGGACCTCAGTTTTAATCAGCGAATAGGAAGTATCTCAGCAAATAAGGACAAGAACTTGTCTTTGATTTAATTTTTTTCACAAAACAACTTGGTCTTTAAATATTTGTTTTCTTAGACAATTGGGTCCTTGAAACTATGTTATAAACAAAGTAATTTTTAAATGTTACATTACTGTTACGTCATCATATCATTATTCAATATGATATATCAAATAAACAAAATAGTCCATAAATTTTGTTATTGTCACGTCAGTAAAAAGCCATAATTAGAATAGTAATAGTTATTTTTTAAGGATTAAATCATTAAGGTACATTTTTAAAGATCAAAAAGTGTGTTTACTCTTAAAACTGAATAAGGATTTTTGAATAACTATAAATTATATAGCATATGGAGCTGGCTTATTATTATTATTTCTGTTTTAGGATGCAATTAATTCTACTTGTGTGACAATATTTGAGGAGTAAAGCTGTTACCAAGGTAATATTTTTGAAGATAAAGCCACGCTATGTTAGTTGTTACTATTTGGGCTAACGTTTTCCTTTAATTTATTTTTTAAAAGTAGATAATTTTTTTAAAGCATTATCTACATATTGTCAAGTACATCTTCTACATGTGCATTCACTGTCACTTAGCCATATGCAGACTGAAATTAGGGACCGTGCTTGTCCAAGTAGTCACGTTTGTAACCATGATTACAACTTTTAGTAATAATTAAAATCGTTGTTAAAAAAATAATTTCTATAACACTTTTAATAACAATTTTAATCATTATTAAAATTTAAAACTGTAACTAAAAGACAATGGATACCAGTTCTCCAAAGTGGCCTTGCATTTGATATAAAGGTAAAAGAAAAAATAAAGGAAAAAAAAATACGCGCTAAAAATCAACAAACAGTAACTGATCAAGTATGAAAAGATGTCAATTTTATTTTCCCCCCCGGTGGTGGAGTGCGTCTATATCCATTGATCGTTATCTTCTAATTTAAAAATAGTCAATTTTCTTGAGCCAAAATGCTAGCAATTTTCTATATTTTGTGGACTAACATAATTAAGTTTGTTTTACATAGGTTGGTATAAAAAATAGAGGAAGCTCTAATTATGCGAACTTTGTAAAGTTTATTTTATTGGGCTAAAATATCAAAATGTTTTTTTTTTGTTTGCTTGTTTGTTGGTCTGGAGGCTTTATGTGTAGAAGCGCCAATTTAACCATTAGTCATCGATAATGCCTGGGCTTTCCTGTAGGAAACGATAAGCTTGTTCTCATCTTCCCATTGATTTAAGATTCTCTCTAATGGCTAGCCATCCCTTTGGAAGAGCCCTAATCTTGATGACCTTTGTTGTGGATCAAGGTATGTAATTTGACCTCTTGTAGTCATTGATGAAAGCATTATTCACTATCTTTTGAATTGTGTTACTAGTTTTTTGAATCAAGACTTGGGTGTGTTATTTGAATTTCTGAAATAGAAAACTAAACGAGTTGTTAATTCTTCAATCATGTTTAGAATTTATCCATCACAGAACACTGAAAGTGAGTTTAATCAACCAAAATTCAGAGAACCAAAACAATGAGAAAAATTAAATATCAGTACACTGAAATAAAGAAAGATGGTTAATAAGAAATCCGTTAACACCTTGAAATCCAATATATTTGGACATTATTCAAATGTAGGAACAAAACAACTAAGCAAAAGAAATCCAAATTTGTAATTGACTTCATGCTTTATCTAAACCGAGTTCTCTTTAAGACTTCTGCAAAAAATTGTCTTAATTTTATTTAAAAGAGATGTCACGTCTGTCATGACCAATCACTCTTTAGATAAGTCTGCACAACAATTTAAAGCTATATTTAGTATAGATGAGATTGAAGATATTATTGTACCATTATACTCTTCATCCCCTTGCACCAAAGTAGAATCCACAACTTAAATCACTTTATTAGGTATGGACTCACTAACCCAACTTTTTAATTAAGTTTAATCCAGAATTAAACATATCATCTATTGGCTTCTTCCTTGTAAATGTTTCCATGAGCACAATACCATAGCTATATACATCTCCTTTTGTTGTCACAATTCCCTTAGATCCATACTCCGTATACAAAAATTAGATTAGGTGACCATGATTTTAATGACAAGAAAAAAAAAACTCGGCCACTAATAGTTTTCTCCAAATCTGCATATATTTCCAATTTTAAGCATTTTGCATCATTACTACTAATTGTGGTAGTATCTAGAGATAGAAAAATTAACAAAGAAATACACATACATAACAAGTTAAAAGTGCAAGATCATCACCTGGTGCAATGTAGCCAATTGTGGCAAATGTCTTTGTATGTGTTTCAAATTGTCTTTTGTTTAAGAGTTTGGAAATGCCAAAATTACTAAGACGGGCAACCATATCTTCATCCATCAAAATATTGCTTGATTTTATGTTGCAATGAACAATAGGTCTTGAGGAACGATGATGAAGATACTTCAATACAAATGCCATATCCATTATTATATTCAATCTTTGCAAGAAATCTAAACAAAGATTATTAGAATGTAACCAATTTTCAAGACTTCCATGTGGCATGAACTGCATTATTAGAGATTTGAAATCTATGTTTGAACAACTACTAATGATTTTAATGAAATTACGATGTCGCAAATTGCGCATTACTTCACATTTTGTATCAAAACTCTTTGAAATTAATTCATTGTCCAAATCAAATACTTTAACTGCAACCACCATGCGCCATTTGAAAGTATCTCTTTGAACATTGAACCAAAACTTCCTTTTCCAAGGAAATTGCTTTCATCAAATCTGTTTGTTGCTTCTTGAAGTTCATTGTATGATATCCTTCTTATAGTTCCAAGAGTTGATAACTTTCTATGGATTGGATCACTGGCCCTATTTCTTCTGTGTAGTATAACTACTATGCAATAAACAATAAGAACAATTAACATTACAATAGATAAGTATTTGGGCAAGAATATCCCTTTACTTAACTGGTGCTTCATTCTTTTTTGGCATGGTGGAACTTGTAGATGTGGCTCTCCACAAAGACCATCATTCATCAAGAAAGATTTTGCACTCAAATTTGTAAAAGGCTCATGTCTAGGAATCTAATTGCAAAGAAAATTGGCAAACTTAAGATAACAAAGTGACTCTATAAACTTAGGGATCTCACTAGTCAAATTATTTTGAGATAAGTCTAAAAACTCTAGGCTCACCAAATTTCCAATTGATTTGGGAATATCTCCTTTAAAATTTGTTTTGTGCTAAGGAAAGAGTTTGTAAAGTTTGAAAGCCACTAATTGTTGATTTCTCAACAGATCTAACATTGTAAGAGCTCTTAAGTTGCCTATCTCAACTGAAATATTTCCATTTAACATATTAGATGATAAGTTTATCTCCAAAATGTCTTTCATACTCCAAAAGGAAGAGGATATCTTAGAAGCCAAATGATTAGAGCCCAAATCAATGAATCTCAAAAAAGTAATATTTTCCAAGCATGTTGGCAACACTTCAGAAAGCTTGTTTTTACTTAGATAGAGAAAGCTCAAACTTCTAATTTCACAAAGGTTATTAACAACATAACCTTGCAACCCATTGTCTTCTAAGCTCATATATTGAAGATTTTGTAACATGTTAATTGTAGCAGGAATTGATCATCTCAATCTGTTATCCTTCAAATTGAGTCTTACCAAGTTGCTTAGATTCCCAGTTTCTAATGGTATATTACCATTAATTCCACAAGAATTTACCCGAATTTGTTCCAAAGAATTCGATAGATTTCTGATGGGCTTAAGAAGTTTTGTATTCAAAGGATTTCCTGATAAAGACAATACTTTAAGATGCCTGCAATTTGTCAAGGAAGTGAAAAAGTTGATTTCAAGGGTCAACTTATTATGTTCAACATCTAGCCATTGGAGATCTCTTAAATTTCCAAATGTTTTAGGCATTACTCCACTGAATGTGTTATTCTCCAACTCTATAATTTCAAGCATAGAAGCATTGGATATAGTATTAGGAATTCTTTCAGAAAGTTCATTTCCCCACAAGAATAGTTCCTTTGGGTTGGGAAGGCCACATCCAAAATTGGATGGAAGGCTACCTGAGAGAGAATTGTTTGAGAGATACAAATATTCCAAAGTTGAGATGTTGAAAAATATTCGAAGGAATCCATCCGCTTAGGTTGTTATCTCCCCAAATTACTTTTTTGAGTTCATTAAGATTACCAATCTCCTTCGGTATAGAACCTAAAAGTAAAAACATAAAAATAAAATAAATTAAACTATGGACATCTTACATTTCAATTCGTCGTATAGATTACTTGTTGATCTTCCTAATCTCATCAAAATTCAATAAAAGATACACAAGTTGAATAAATAATATTTAAATAATAAAGCATACCGTTGATTACAAGAGGCCACTTTGAAACCCAAGGTGGGATGAAATACATTTAGTTGTTGGTGAAAGTTTTTGTAAAAGTATTATTTTAGAATAGTAATTGTTTTATACATTTTCATAAGTAATTTAATTTTTGAAAAAAAGTAATTTAATTTTAAACAATTGTCATGACAGCGGTGGAATACTGGACTATTCAAAATGTTATAATTATATAGTAAATAATTAATAATTTTTCAATAGTATATATGCATAAGTAACTAATAATCATGTACAAATTCTAAAAATTAAATAATGCAATATTATTTGTATAAATTTAAAACTATTTAGAAGAAATGAATTACCAGTGACTTTTATAATTCAAATATTTATTACATAATAGCCGTTTTATCATATAACTAATTATTTAATCTTATATATATACGAGTGATTTGGCCAAGTCCATACCTGTCAAAAAGTTATAATCTAAATATAACTCTTGAAGCATAGTCAAGTTGGCAATGTCTGATGGTATATGTCCATTAAATCTGTTAGATGATAAATCTAACAATTTGAGCTCTTTGCAGTATTGCCAACCAGATGGGATGAGACCAAAATAGTTGATTGGAGAAAAGAGACAGATTTTGTAAATTTGGAAGCCCATGGCATATATTTGAGAGGATGCTTCCCGATAATTTATTTTGACTCAAATAAATATATTGCAACTCCGATATATTGAAGATAGTTGATGGAATATATCCTACAATCTCAACATAACTTCGTATTTAACAATGGAAAATACAATTGATGGAAAATATAATTTGACTTTGAAGATAGTTGATGGAATATATACCAATTATGATTTCCATGTGATAATTTGACTTTGAAAATACAATTGATCGAAAGCTTAAGTATCAAAATTGAAGTTAAAAAGTATCGGAATTTTGGAATGTTCCAAAATGTCATAATTGTATAGTGTGTGTGTTTATATATATATATATATATATATATATGCACATGTGTAATTAATATGCATAACTAAATTCTATAAAACTATTATCATAAGTAGATATAAAAATTAAAGATAAGATAACAATAACTGTATAAAATATAAATTATTTAATTAGTAAACAAAGATTAAACCATTATTATTTTTAATTCAAATTTATACTATAATAACATTTTCATCATATGACTTTATTATTAAATTTTTAAACATATAAAAAATAGTACTAGAGGAAGATTGATGTAGTCAATATAGGACATACCTGTCAAAAGGTTATCCTGTAAATATAACACTTTGAGCCCTTTGCATTGCCGCCAACCAGATGTGATGCTTCCTGACAAATTATTTTGATTCAAATAATTTTTTTACAACTTTGATATATTGAACATAGTTAATGGAATATATCATACAGTGTCAATATAACTTCGAATTTAACAATGAAAAAACAATATCAGGCGGGAACAATATTCAAATTTTTTTAATAAATTGATTTACTTTTAACAAATTTAGTCGCTTATAT
The DNA here is from genome assembly GCA_037074585.1 of Biancaea sappan. NCBI lineage: Eukaryota > Viridiplantae > Streptophyta > Magnoliopsida > Fabales > Fabaceae > Biancaea > Biancaea sappan. Next base: position 27,563,392 of record CM073493.1, read on the forward strand.
TTCATAATGAATGTCAATTATATTCTTTTTGTTCTTTTGTTATTATATATATAAAATATATATGTATTTTATAATTTAAAAATATTAATACTGATATAGAGAGAAATTACATTTGACCCATTAAATCTATTGACCTATTATGATAAAAAAAAAATCTTTGAAATATATAACAAAATAAATATTCCAATCTCACCCCTTTTATTATCTGAGATTGAAATTTATATTTATTTGAAATTCATATAGTATATATGACTGGTACTTTTACTCTCTTTTTCGAAATATTTATTCAACAAAGGAGATGTAAATAAAAGAGGAAACAAATTTACATCAAAGTTACACTTCTTTTGTCAGAAAATAATATTTTTATAAAAAATTTTAAAATTTTTAATTAGATAACTAGCTTTTGTACAATACTTTATTATTATATAAGAAATATTTCATTTTTTAATTAGATTTATAAACAATTGTTAAAAAATACATAACAATATTAATTATGCAAAGAAAATAGCTAATGAAGAAAAAACTCATGATTTAAATTAACAAATAAAATGATATGTCATTTCTCGGACGAATAATTCTTTCAATATTATGAAAGGGTGCTAAATAAGTTTTCACTTTTCCATTATACCAATAAGTACACACACATGTGCGTGCGCGCGCACGCGCGCACACACACACACACATATATATATACACACACATACAAATATATATTTTTAAGACCAAACACACCACAAACCTAGACTTATTTTAATATAAATAGTTATAAAGGAATATGAATTAATTGTTTTTTTTTGACTTTGATTTGGTACCAAATTATTATGAAAGCATATTTTGTTCAAAAACAAATTAGACAGTCAAAATTCACAAAATTCACAAATGCAAAAAACTTTAATTTATGAATATACTATTTGTAGATCTTGATAAACAACAAGAACACATAAGGTAAGCTCTTCTAGGAGAGTATAAGGGGCTTTCACTGTTTTGCTCTAATACAATGCCCAAATGACTCATACTCCCAAAGTCACCAAAACAAACTCCTTGTATAACCCAAACAATTACTACCCAATCCATCATGCCTATGAGTCAGGTCGACCCATGGGTTGGCCCCCTTTATAATAACACCCTATCAGCAAGGTTTCAAATTGCGGCCGCAACATTGCGGATGCGGCCACTGCCGCATCTACATCATCCCGCAATTGCGGGGTGAGTCCAAAACGCACCGTTGTGTCGCAACGAAATGGGATTATGGCTGCAACGAAACAGGATTGCGGCCGCAACATCGTTCTGTTTTATTTTTGATATAAAATGGCAAAAAAGAAAAAACAGATCAGCATTTCATTCCAGTCCATGAGTCCAGTGAGTCTAGATCTAGATCTGAGGAAGAGAGAAAGTGAGAAACCCACTTACCTGGCTCGCCGCACGTCGTTGAAGAAGAGTAGAAGACTGTCGCTGTCCAAGTTCGAACTCAAAGTCGAAGGTTGCCACTTGCCCTCTTGCCGTTTGTGATTCTTCGTCATCCCCCTTGTTTTCCTCCACAACAATCATTGGTTCATGACTTCGTTCTACACTTCTTTGCCTTCAATCTTCATCTCTTCGATTGTCGGTCACCGACCACAGACTCAGAGCCGTGCTCAACATCCCTTCACCTTACACAGGTAATCTTCTTTGCAAGACAAGAGGAGAGTGTTCTGTTCTGTCTCTCACTCTTTGTTCTGCCTCTGTCTGACTCTCTTAGCGCTCTCTATCTCTCTGACTTGTGTTCAAGTAGAAACCGTGAGGGAGGGAAGTTGGAAAAGTGAGGAAAGAGATGAGATGTGAAAAAGTGAGATATGACCAGTGTTGTATGACCCGGACCGACCCGGCCGGGTCGACCCGGAAACCGGCAACCCTGAGCATGACCCGGTCCGGGTCAGTACTTTAGACCGGTCTGCGCGTGACCCGGTCAAAACCCGGTCGACCCAATGACCCGGCGACCCATTGACCCGGATTTCTTTTTTTTTTTTTTTTTAATTTTTTTTTAAATTTTTTATGGCTAAAATTAATTAATAATCCTCAAAAAAAGTTTGTTTTATTTACTCTAAAAATTAATGCTTTCTTTTTCTCTATATCTACACCGTTCCACTACAAACAAATTGAAACATAATATTCTCACTTTATTTCTCTAAAAATATTAGTTAAATTCCTCTTTCATTTTTATAAATTTTATTTAAAATTGAAGTTAACTCCTTAAGGTTAAAATATGCCAAAGTATTACGTTAGACAATAAACGTTTTCAAAGTAATCTATAACAAATATTGATTTCAAATTAGTCCTTTAAATTTATAACAAGCCATTTAAAGGATTAATTTGAATTCTACAAGTGATGGATTTTTTTTAATAAAATTGAAAATACTATAAAATAAAATATCAAAATTATTATTTTTAATTTAAAGAGGATAAATTAATTTTTTTCTTAAAAATTACGTAATTTTTCTTAATTATTAATGACTTTATAAATTATTATGCATGTTTAAGACTTTAAATGTATGAATTATTATATTTGGATGATTTTATTTATTACTTTATGAATTATTATGAATATTTATGACTTTATGTTTAAATTATTATAGATGTTTAGAAATTATTTGGATGTTTATGACTTTAAATTGTGAAATTTACATGTAAATTATTTATTTTATTTATTTTTTAATTTATTTGTAAAGATATATAGGTATATATATAATTTTAATTTTTTAATGCATTTATCCAGGTCAGCAATTGACCCGGTGACCCGGCGGTTGAACCAGTGACCCAGTGACCCGAAAGCCTGTGCGGGTCAATAGCCGGACCAGTTCTGACAACATTGGATATGACTTTTCAAGTTTCTAGTGGCTTCACTTGGTTTTAGGGGGCGGCAGATTCAGTGAAATACTGAAATGTAATGATAGAAGTGAAAATAAAATTGAAATGTGTATGAGTGTGAGTGGGAAAATGAAATTAAAGTGGGACCAGCATGATTTTGCTTCGTGATATGGGCTGATTTTGTGTGAAATTGTGAATTATGAAACTGAAATGATGATGATTGGTCTGGATCTAATTGTGGTGTTAATTGTAAAATAATCTGATGATTTTGATCTAATTTTGGTATGAATTGTGATTTTTGTGTGTGATATTTGATGATAAATTTTTTAAATGTGATTTTTTATTTAAAAAATATCTGATTGTGAGATAAATTGTGGCTGATTAGGAAGACAATAAAGACTTAGATCACAATTAGTATTGGTAATTTAATTTGAAAAATTTTAAATTTGTGAGTGCTAATGATTAAGAAAATGGAGATAAAAAAGAAAATTACGAATTAGTAAAATTAGAATACAACTGAATTAATTAAGAATGATCTAATTGTGAGATTAATTGTGGCTAATTAGGAACACAATAAAGACTTAGACCACAATTAGTATTGGTAATTTAATTTGAAAAGTTTTAAATTTGTGAGATGCTAATGATTAAGAAAATGGAGATAAAAAAGAAAATTATGAATTAGTAAAATTAGAATACAACTGAATTAATTAAGACTGATCTAATTATGAGATTAATTGTGGCTAATTAGGAACACAATAAAGACTTAGACCACAATTAGTATTGGTAATTTAATTTGAAAAATTTTAAATTTGTGAGATTCTAATGATTAAGAAAATGGAGATAAAAAAGAAAATTATGAATTAGTAAAATTAGAATACAACTGAATTAATTAAGAATGATTTGATTGTGAGATTAATTGTGGCTAATTAGGAACATAATAAAGACTTAGACCACAATTAGTATTGGTAATTTAATTTGAAAAATTTTAAATTTGTGAGATGCTAATGATTAAGAAAAGGAGATAAAAAAGAAAATTATGAATTAGTAAAATTAGAATACAACTGAATTAATTAAAAATGATCTGATTGTGAGATTAACTGTGGCTAATTTGGAAGACATTAAAGACTTGGACCTCAACTAGGATTTGGTAATTTAATTTGGAAAATTTTAAATTTGTGAGAAAAGAGAGATAAGAAAGAAATTTATGAATTAATAAAATAGAGAATTCAATTGAATTAATTAAGAAATGACCACATTTGACATTTGGTTAACTTTAAGATGGAAAATAGAAAATAAATCTCTTTTTTTTGTCATGATATACATTTATATATTATCATATTCTTAAGTTTGTTATGTTTCATCAATAGGTACTACAAAATATAAATAATGTCGCGAAGAGAGGAATTTCCATCTGGAAGGTCTGAAGGTGCTCCTAGTGCAGATCTTGGTTGGCATTTTGGAACTACTCAACTTGGAAATCGGAACAACATTGAGTGTAAACTTTGTGGAAAAATAATAAAAGGAGGAATTACTCGGCTAAAGGAACATATTGCACATTTTCAAGGTAAAGTAGCTCCTTATGCTAGAGTTACCAAAATTTTTAGAGAGGGTATGATGAAACTTCTGAAAGATAATAAATCAAAAAAGAATGACTCAAGAAAAAGAAAAGAAGAATTTGAAGCAAGATTACGAGGTGAAGATGATGATGAAATAGAAGGATTTATTGATGATGAGATGCAAATGAGACGTGCAAATCAAGAAAGTATTAGATCTCATCATTAATGGGAAGAAAGACAACGATTTAGACATCAAACAAGCGGGGCACAAAATGTTTATGATGAGGAGGGAAGTTCTCGTGGTCATGCAGTGGGTGCCAGTGGTGCTAGTAGACAACGTCTGTCTAGTTTAGAAGATACTTCATTTAATTTGAGGTCCGTAGATGTTGATCTTGTTAGAAGTCAAAGTATGAGACAACCAAAAATTACAACAGGTATCTTGAAGTCTTTGAGAAAAAAAGTTAGGGGAAGCGGTCTCAAAATTTATAATATATGAGTGTCTTCCTATGAACCTATCTAACTCTCCCTAATTGCATAGTTTGATCACTACCGCTGCTAGTATTGGTAGCTTGGCTATTAAATTTCCAACACCTTATGAGATTTCTGATGTTTACTTGGAATCAGAATACAAAAGCATGAAAGAATGGATCAGCGGGCTCAAAGATGCGTGGAAGGAAACAGGTGTGACAATAATGTGCGATGGTTGGATGAATAGTATCAATCACATGCATATCATGAATTTCCTTGTCTACTGCAGTAAAGGTGCTGTTTTTATAAAATCTATTGATGCCTCTAGTGTTACCAGTAGAAATACTAATTACTACTTCCAGTTACTTGATAAAGTTGTGAAAGAAGTAGGAGAAGAATTTGTAGTACAAGTGGTTACAGATAATGAAGGGGCCTTGAAAGCAGCTGGAAAAAAAATTGATGGAAAAAAGGCCACGTATCACATGGTCACCTTGTGCATCTCATTGTTTAGATCTGTGCTTAGAGGACATTGGAAAAAAGTCCAATGTACAACATGTTTTAGAAGATGCAAAGATGATCACATCTTTTATATACAACTACATTTGGACTGTTAATTTTATGAAACAATATACCGGAGGCAAAGAGATTATTCGTCCAGGCATAACCAGATTTGCTACACAATTTGTACAGCTACAATCTCTTATGAAGCAAAAACAAGCACTAAAAAATATGTTCATCTCTGACGAATTCAAAAGGTCCAAATTTGGGAAGGCAAAATCTGGACCAGCACATGATGCGAGAAAAATAGTTTTGAATGAATGCTTTTGGTCAAAAACTACTGATACATTGAAAGTATTTGAGCCTCTAGTTAAAGTGTTAAGACTTATTGATGGTGATGAAAAGCCAACTATGGGTTTCATTTACGAGGCTATTGATAGAGCGAAACTATCTATAGAGAAAAATTGTCGCTATCCCTCGCATTATATTGATATAATAGATAAGCGGTGGAAATTTCTACATACTGATCTACATTCTGCAGGTAAATTCTATATATAAGATTTATTTTATTGCAAGTTATTAAAACAATTTGCATATTTAAATATTAATTAAAAAATTCGTTTACTTTTTGTTTCAGGATATTTTCTCAACCCTCAATTTCAATATGGAAGTTCACATGGAGGATCTGTTTATAAAGAAACATTTGAGGGAACACAGAATGTAATTTTTAAGTTAGAAAGAAACTTAGATAATCAAATAAAAGCAATGCAACATGTTAGTGTATATAACTTTAAAAGATTTGTTATAATAAATATTCAAAATATAATGTTATGTTATTAGTATTTACATTATATATTATTTGTTGATGTAGTTATTCCTTTTTGGGGATAAAAAAGAGAAACCCAATTTCTATTTAAATAATTTTTGTAATGAAAATTAGAGCCCAAGACAATGTGATGTAAAAGCATTAATATCTCCACTCTTTGATATGATTATTGCCAGAGTCATGAACTTTTTTTTTTGGGTAGACAAAGTATTAATTTGTTTGACATTTATATAAATAAAATTATTTTAAATTTTATCCTTGATGTTTCATTTTTTAAATTAATTATAATTGGGTTCTAACGTCTTTGTTATCAGTTAATTCAATTAATTTAATAATTTGTTTGACATTTATTTAAATAAAATTATTTTAAATTTTATCCTTGATGTTTCATTTTTTTTAATTAATGCAGTTAGGTTCTAATGTCTTTGTTATTAGTTAATTCAATTAATTTAGTAATTTGTCTGACATTTATTTAAATAAAATTATTTTAAATTTTATCCTTGTTGTTTCATTTTTTAATTAATTATAGTTGATTCTAATGTGTTTCTTATCAGTTAATTCAATTAATTTAATAATTTGTCTGACATTTATTTAAATAAAATTATTTTAAATTTTATCATTGATGTTTCATTTTTTTAATTAATTATAGTTGGGGTCTAATGTGTTTCTTATCAGTTAATTCAATTAATTTAATAATTTGTCTGACATTTATTTAAATAAAATTATTTTAAATTTTATCCTTGATGTTTCATTTTTTTAATTAATTATAGTTGGGTTCTAATGTGTTTCTTATCAGTTAATTCAATTAATTTAATAATTTGTTTGACATTTATTTGAATAAAATTATTTTAAATTTTATCCTTGTTGTTTCATTTTTTTTAATTAATTATAGTTGGGTTCTAATATATTTCTTATCAGTTAATTCAATTAATTTAATAATTTTTCTGACATTTATTTAAATAAAATTATTTTAAATTTTATCCTTGATGTTTCATTTTTTTAATTAATTATAGTTGGGTTCTAATGTATTTCTTATCAGTTAATTCAATTAATTTAATAATTTGTCTGACATTTATTTAAATAAAATTATTTTAAATTTTATCCTTGATGTTTCATTTTTTGAATTAATTATAGTTAGGTTCTAATGTGTTTCTTATCAGTTAATTCAATTAATTTAATAATTTGTCTGACATTTATTTGAATAAAATTATTTTAAATTTTATCCTTGATGTTTCATTTTTTTTAATTAATTATAGTTGGGTTCTAATGTGTTTCTTATCAGTTAATTCAATTAATTGAATAATTTGTCTGACATTTATTTAAATAAAATTATTTTAAATTTTATCCTTGATGTTTCATTTTTTTTAATTAATGCATTTGGGTTCTAACGTCTTTCTTATCAATTAATTCAATTATTTGTCTGACATTTACAACAACAACAACAATAACAACAACAGCCTTATCCCACTAGGAGCGGTCGGCTACATGGATTGCTCGACGCCATTGAGCTCTATCAATGATTAACTCTTTATGGATCTCATTTACCAGAAGATTTCTCTCAATAATCTCTTTAAGTGTCTTTCTTGGTCTTCCTCGACCTTTTTTCACAGGGCTCCAAACCATCTGCTCAACTCTCCTTACTGGCGCTTCTAATGGTCTTCTTTGAACATGTCCAAACTACCTTAAACAGTTTTCAGTTATTTTTTCCTCAATAGGTGCCACTCCAATTCTCCTTCGTATACGATTATTACGGATCATATCTCTTCTTGTATGACCACACATCCAACGCAACATCCTCATCTCCGCTACTCCAATTTTATGCTCTTGTTGTCCTTTCATCGCCCAACATTCGCTCCCATATAAAATCGCAGATCTTATAGCAGTATGATAAAACTTTCCTTTGAGCTTATCCAATACTTTCCGATCACAAACAACTCCTGATGCCATTCTCCACTTTAACCACCCAGCTTGTATCCTATGTGTCACATCACCAATAATTTCACCGTCATCTTTTATAACAGATCCCAGATACCTAAACTTTGACACTTGAGATACAACATTATCTCCAATTTTAACTTCCAACTCGTTTCTAGCTTGTCGCTTGTTAAACTTACAATGCATATACTATGTCTTACTCCTGCTCAGACGAAAACCCTTCGATTCCAAAGTAGCTTTCCATAACATTTGTCTGACATTTATTTAAATGAAATCATTTTACATTTTATCCTTGATGTTTCATTTTTTTTTGTTTCAATTTCATTCCTACTGGTCTTTTTAAATATAATAATATTATTTTTATTTTATCTAACCATTTTTAGTTATAGTATTTTTATATATTATAAATAATTTATTTATTTATTTATTTTGTCTAAATAGTTGAATGGTGGATGCTTTATGGTTCATGTGCTCCTAAGTTCCAAAATATTGCAATAAAAGTCCTTAGCCAAACAACTTCAGCATCAAACTGTGAAAGGAATTGGAGCACATTTAGTTATATTCATACAAAGACAAGAAATAGACTCAAGTATAAAAATTACAAAAACTTGTCTTTACCTTTTACAGTATGAAGCTGAAGATGAGACATATGAAGAGAAGAAGTCCAGAAGAAATAGAAAATAGTTTCAATCCAATTAATCTTGACTACATATTCCATGAAGATGATCCTTTGTCTCCATGGATTGAAGAGAGAGAAGAGCCATTACTAGACGGACTTCAAAATGCAGAATGGCTTCCTAGAATGTATTCTGAAGATGAGAACATAGAAGAAGATGATGATGACGATGATGACGATGATGATGATGAAGGTGATAGTCATGATACTGATGGTGGTTTAAGTCCACCAAGCAACAACAGTAGTGGTGGCAGTAGTGGTGGTGGTGAATATAGAGATGAATATAGAGAACAAGACCCATATCAAGACACTCCATATTCTATGCGTGATTAAGGTTTTTGTATTGATATGTCGTCTTTTCGTGATTACCACCCTATTGAAAGAGGTGAAAGACAACATCTTCAAGATTCAATCTCTTCCAATTTTTCACAAAGTTTTAGTGACTTTGGCATTGGTGAATCTTCTGAAAGTAGCCAAGATCATTATCCGCCATCCTATCAGCAACCTTCTTATCAAGTTCCACTATATTATAAACCTTCAATGAATTATCAGGAGCCTAATTATTATCAACCTTCTTATCAAGTTTTTCATCAACAATTGGAGCATGGTGGAGGAGTTTTTGATTATATTTTTGGACAAGGAACAAGCTTTGGTGATGCTAAAAGTGAAACTACAAGTTATGATCCTCCACGCAATTCAACCATGTGGTGATAAATGATCATTAATATCTTGTAATCTCGTTTGATAATTATGTAAATACATTTGTACATGACTTTTTCATTTATTAACACATTAATTATCTATTTTTCTTTTTAAATTTCACAAGTTAATATATTTGTATAGAATAAGAGTATATATTTATGAAATGAATATAAATATTAGATATAATATGTTATATATATTTAAAATTAAATGTTATAACAATTATATACATATTTTGTATATTTTGTGCAACTAAAAAAAAATTCACGACCGCAATGACTGCAACCGCATCGCAGCGTCTGCAACACCCACAATCGCAGCGACCCGCAACGCAACAGCAACCGCAGCCACAGCTGCAACCGCAACTGTGTTGGTCGATTTGGCAAGTGTACCAATTGCTCAAGTAATATAGTGAATTAAGAGTAAAAGTATCGTTCCCACGAGGACTAAGTGACTAAGTACCCAAGAAATTTAACTGAATTATTTAAATGAAGCAATTGGATTGAAGACAGCTCTAATGAAGAACTGACAATTAAAGCAAGCTATGACAGTAAATTTTTATAAATTTTCTTTTAATGACAGTAAACAATACAAAGACTGACGAAATTGATAAAAAATGAAAGCCTAGGGTTACTAATCCCCCTCTTACGTCCTAGGAATTGCTAATTCTCCCTAACACTTGTGATTCAGTTCAATTATGCACAATAATCTCTAGTTTTCTAATGGCTTAAAGTAGTTCTCCCGAATCTAGATTAAGCTACCCAACTCTACACAATCCCTTATGTAAATTGAGTCGAATTAATGTTAACCTAATCTGATTAAACGAGGTTAATTAATATTCCTATTAATTAACAAGTAAAACCCCTAGGTTCTATCACTCGCCCTAATCATTCAGTGTTCTACCACCATCTCCCTCTCCCAAGTTTAATGGAGGCAACATACAGATCATAAAATGGCCAAGTTTATAACAAGTTCAGGAAATATAAATGATAGGTATGCATAAATTGACAATAATCACAAGTTTGAAGAAAACACAATTCCTAGTCTGAAAGTAGGTTCATAGGAACCCTAGAACAGAAAATTTAGCCACTCATGGCTCTAAAAATACAGAAAACAGTAGAAGAATGAATAAACTTCATGAATCCGGGGTTGGGTTGACAGAATTCAGGCTTGAATGGCTCCAAGGATGGATTCCTCCTTCTCCTCTAGCAAAAGTCGGCGCCTCCCTTCAGTCTCCAACTAAGGAATCCCCTAAAAATTTCATCTGACGCCTTTTAAACCATCTCAGCATCACGACGTACCGCTATAGCGGTAACCTTCCATCGCTATAGCGGTAGAAGACAGTATAAAATTCTCCAGCAAATTTAGTGCAGGGCTCACCGCTATAGCGGTGAGGATCCACCGCTATAGCGGTGAGGATCCACCGCTATAGTGGTGGTAGACAGAGACTGGGCCTTCTGGTTCTTCAACTCCAGGGATAGGCGCTATAGCTGTGAGGATCTACTACTATAGCGGTAATGGACTGAATCAACTTCCAGCAATGGTTAGCTCCAGGGATCACCGCTATAGCGGTGGTATGCAGAAACTCCCTCACAGCAGCTCGAATCAGTTCGGTTGTTCGCTTCAGCTTCGTCCAGCTCGTCCTACGTCAAAGAGAATAAAATGATGATTAGTGGCATACTTAGTCAAGGAATCACCTGAAGTAGACTAAACTCTAAAAAATCCTAAACTAAACTAAATCAAACAAAAACAACGGAAAAGACATACAAACAACCACAAGTAGGCTATAAAATGGATCAAAGATTCAGCACCAAATGGTACTAAATCTAGCACTTAACACTCCCCCAAACTTGCACTTTTGCTTGTCCTCAACCAAATCAACCCTCTCAGCAGATAACAGTGTAAGGTAGTCATAAGATAAACAGATTCATTGACAAGATGAAACTGCATTCAAACTCGGCAACATAGAAATGCCAATTGCATACTTAAAAACATTTCCATCCTCTAAAATTTAAATTCAAGAACTGCTTTTAACAAAGGAGGAATCATACTGCCAATAATCATCAGGAAGTTTAAATCAAAATCAAAGTAGACGATTTGAAACCACAGAAGCTTCAAAAAGCGGTAATACTGTCACCTAAATTAGGCTTTCCTTTCTATAATTTAACACTCTCAAGGGTATACAACTTAGATTCCAGTGTTCAACTCATCCTGCATAGAACAAGAGGTATCCAGTAGGAAGTAGAGTTCGTGCGCCCAAACCACACAACTCTTCTTCCCCCTTCACACTCACGGTGAACATTGCAGAGTAAGAAAAGTACCCGTGCGCCTAATCCACACAATACTTCTCTACCCTTTCATCTTCTTCAAGCAATCCAAAAGCAAGGTTCATTGGCTAAAACAATACCCGTGCGCCTAATCCACACAATACCACTTTAACATAAACCTCACCTTCAAGCTACCATTGTTAACTTATTTAATTTATTTAAGAAATCTAAAACTGTTACCCCTTATTGAGTTTATATCCTTTTCATGCTTCATTAGGAAAGATTAATTTAAACAACAACATTCACTTTTAGAATTTCCAGGTTTCAAACAGCCTACTCAAATTTTGAGAAAAACCTCCTCATGTTATAGAAAATAGGATTGGTTCTTAATTAAAAACATATTCATGAATTTAAATTTTAAGAACATGATTATGTTTGAGTCAACAAAACACATTTTCTCTTGCAAAGGCCAAATAACAAATTTTTTTTTTGAAAAACAGGAATATGCCTACGCCTATATTTGCTTTACACAACTGCTTGCTCATACCACATATTGCACATATTGCACCAAAAACACGGATAAAACATATTAAAACAGAGATTTCCCTCCCCCAAACTTAAGTTGACAGTGTCCCCACTGTCCTGTGTTTGCCCAACAGGGGTAAAGAAATTACAGCACGAAGAATATATGCAACACACATAACTGCTAAAATTTGTATATACTGCTAATCACTTCACTCCATCCAGATATCAATATCACATAGTCAGCTCACAAAAACATATAGCACTTATACAAATTAAGCAGATCAGTGAACGAATACACATAAAGGCAAAAGAAAAAAACAGAAAAACAAAAGAAAATAATAATAAAAAGAGAAAATGAAAAGACAAGAAAAGAAAAGAGAGTGTCAGAAATGGGTGGTTAGGCTCGATTCTAGTTCGTCAGCTTCTCAGTATCACCAGCTCCCTCATCAGCCTCTCCTTCAGCTTAAGCACCGGCGCTGGAAGCCTCTCCTCTTGCCGGCAACCTCGAGGAATCCAGGCTGAACTTCTCAATCATCAGTGATCTCAACGCAGTCACGTAATCCATCGTGTAACGTACATCCTCTTCCATTCTACCCAGCTCTGCTCTGAAATAGGTCATTGACTGTTAGACTTCTCCTAGCTCCTTGTTGACGTCAGCCAATGTCACAATAGCTGGAGCCTGAGGTACCGTGCGTCGAGGGCGGCCGACTGGATGCCACGGTGCTGGTCTTTCTTCCATAGGGAATAAACTGTCAATATAATTTCTTATGATCCCAGGAGGCCTCTTTATTTTCATATCGTCTGTGGGAACTTCCTTCTTCAGCAAAAATGCTATTAGGATGAAGGGGTATCCGATAACCCCAGCCTTTGCTTGAGCCAATTCATTTATCTTATCAGCTATAAGTTCCCCAGGGCTCTCTCGGCGGAGACATCTGAAAAGTTTGAGGACGGAAGCATAGTGTATTGCACAAAGCTGAACCAGGCCTTGGCTTGGAGTCCTAAACGTGAGGAATTGTGCTGTTGATGACGATGCACCCGGGGTTTCTTTCCTCTTAGTTGGGAGTTTTCTCTTCTTAGGGACAGGGGGCGCCATAAGGAATGTCAACACAATCAGAGTTCCTACAATTAAAAACATATATTTCAGCCCCAACAGTCATGCTCAGTTAAGTCACATCAAAATGCATGCAATTTCGGATTATAAAGAGAGTTGGTAATTTGCATATCCCCCAAAACTCAGAAAGACAACAATTACACTTCACAAGCAATCTTACCTTTCATCCCTCATTGGGCACACAAGCCATTCCCAAAGTCAGTGTATATTAACCATCAGTTCTAAAAATATTCATCCATGTTCAAAACCCAATGCATGCTCGGTTTGGCTTTATAACGAAAAAGAAAACTAATTGTTTGCGAACTCTAGCCAAATTACGCATCAAACATCTAATTGCACTTAAGTACTTCAATGTTAAATAATTCTGGCAGCACAACCAAGCAGTTCATGAATAAATTTCAATTTAAGGCTCTTTTTGGCATTTCATCAAACACCTAGCGTGCACAAATCACCTAGACTATGGTTATAGCAATTTTTAAGCCCTAATCTCCATTCCTAATCGTTTATGCAGCACATTTATCACTCACCAAGAGGGTACAACCATCAATTACAGCCATGAACATCAATTTAACCTCAAAATTCGTAGAAATACCCTACCTAGACTCCAAACTAAGAAAACACCACATAAACTTCAAAGAATTAACATGAGGGTAGTCAACAATACATCAAAATTCAAGCCAATACCCACAGAAGTTTACAAACTATAGTAAAACTTCAGGAAAAACAAAGGGATACATCACTTACCAAGCATGATGACTCAACGATGACAAGGAAAACACTGAGGAGAGTTCCAATCAGTCGAAACTCACCCAAACACCCAAAGTTAGCCCCAAACCGTGATTAAGATGGAAGGAATTCGCTGGGGGCGCTTCTAATTTGCTCTAGGGAGGCAGTCGCACAAAGGGGGTTGAAGAAGGAAGGGAGTCGATGGCGTGGTTCAGAAGGTTAGGGTTCAGGTGGGCCTTTATACCCCGACGTGCCGCTATAGCCACAAACACATACCGCTATAGCGGCATAGGGCAGAGAGCCCCTTTTTATTTTTCAAAGTTTAAGACCTACCGCTATAGCGCTGAAATAATGCCGCTATAGCGGTACTTGACAGAGGAGAAGACTTTATTTCCAGGCTTCATCGCTATAGCGCTGAAATAATGCCGCTATAGTGCTACTATACAGACAGTGCCTCTCCAAAATGCAGACTTACACCCTGAAACTCCACAATGAACCCTTTGCCCTCTACATGCCAATTTTACTTCTTTTAACCATGAAAAGCCCTATAAAGCATGCAAAATTACTCATGTTCACACCCCTTCTCAACCTTTAACCCCTTTACAATTAACCAGTCAGCAAAAAATTCAGGGTCAGCACTCACAATTCAGCAGTAACAGTCACAGCAGCCCAAATTATTGATTCAAAACATTTAATAATGCCAACCCTCAACCTCTAAACCATTGCATAGACACTATAGGCTAAAAATAACACCCTACATCAGCAAATTCCAACACATCACATCAACAATAATTGCAGCAGACACTAAGATCAAGCAATAAAAACTAAAAGCCAAGAATAACAATTAACTAAGAAAGCTACAGACTTGGGTTGCCTCCCAAGAGCGCTAAGTTTATAGTCTTCAGCCAGACTTTACCAGGGCGCCTATGCATTCGGTGTTGCAAAATCAAGAGAAGTTCTCTCCCTTTCACCATCATGTCCAAGATAAATCTTCAACCGCTGCCTATTTACCTTGAAGCTTCTGGTATGTTCAAGGTCAGATATTTCAATGGCACCGCTTGGAAAGACTTCTTTCACAACAAACGGGCTCGACCACCTTGATTTGAGCTTCCCTGGGAAGAGTTTTAGCCTGGAGTTATAAAGTAGCACCTTCTGCCCCGCATGAAAGGAACGATGTGTAATTTTTCTATCGTGCCACCTCTTCACCTTTTCTTTATAAATTTTCGCATTTTCTTAAGCTTGAAGACGGTGGTCTTCCAATTCATTCAACTCCAGTAATCGCTTTTTCCCAGCTTGTTTCAGATCGAAATTCAAAAACTTCAAGGCCCAAAGTGCCTTTTGCTCGAGCTCAACAAGAAGATGGCAAGACTTGCCATATACAAGCTGGAATGGTGAGGTGCCTATCGGCGTTTTATAGGCCGTTCTGTATGCCCACAGAGCATCATCAAGCTTCTTGGCCCAATCCTTCCTCGAGGCATTCACCGTTTTCTCAAGTATCCACTTTAGCTCTCTGTTGGACACCTCCACTTGTCCACTCGTCTGAGGATGGTATGGAGTAGCTATCCGATGCTTCACTCCATATTTAGCTAACAGGCTTTCAAGAGGTTTATTACAGAAGTGAGAATCTCCGTCACTAATCAGAGCTCGAGGCACACCAAACCGACAGAAGATATATTTTTTCAGGAATCCGATGATGACCCTTGAATCATTGGTTTGAGTAGGAGCAGCTTCTACCCATTTAGACACATAGTCCACAGCCACCAATATATATTGATTAGAGTAGGAAGATGGAAATGGACCCATGAAGTCAATTCCCCATTCATCAAAGATCTCTACCTCTAACATAATGTTAAGAGGCATTTCTTGCCGCTTGGATATGTTTCCAACTCTTTGACACCGATCACATTGTCCACAAATTCCCTGGCGTCTTTAAACAAGGACGGCCAATAGAAGCCGCATTCCAATACCCAGTTGGCTGTGCGCACGGTGCTATAGTGACCTCCATACTCTGACCTATGACAATGCCACAATATTTGTGCTATTTCTTCCTCAGGTACACACCTTCGAAAAATCTGATTTGCACCAATCCTAAAGAGATAAGGCTCAACCCAGTAACAGACCTTCACATCATGAAGAAATTTCTTCCTCTACTGATATGTCAACTCTAGAGGGAGTATTCCACATACTAGATAGTTTGCGAAGTCCGCAAACCAAGGCAATTTCTGTTCCTCCACAAAGTACAGATGTTCATCAGGGAATGTCTCTTTTATCTGAATTGACTTCTCCTCTTGAGCATCAATACTCAAGCGAGACAATTGATCTGCTACCTGATTTTCGGTTCCCTTTCTGTCTACTATTTTCAAATCAAATTCTTGCAGCAAAAGTATCAATCGGATCAATTTAGGCTTCGAATCCTTCTTGCTCACAAGATATTTTATGGCTGAGTGATCAGTGAACACTGTAACACTTGTCTTAACCAAATATGCCCAAAATTTATCAAACGCAAACACCACTGCTAGCAGTTCCTTCTCAGTGGTTATGTAATTCAGCTGGGCATCTGCTAGTGTCTTACTGGCATAGTAGATGGGATGAAATAGTCTCTCAGCTCGTTGCCCTAAAACAACCCCCACGGCATAGTCGCTCGCATCACACATGAGCTCGAACGGCTTGTCCCATTCTGGAGCGACCATTATCGGAGCAGAGATAAGCCTTTTCTTCAATTCCTCAAAGGCTTTCAATCATTCAGCATCAAAGACAAATGAGATGTCTTTTTCAAGCAACTTACACAACGGTTTAGATATTCTGGAAAAATCTTTAATGAACCGTCTGTAGAATCCCGCATGACCCAGAAAACTTCTTATGGCCTTAACTGAATTAGGCGGAGGCAATTGCTCAATAACAGAAACTTTTGCCCGATCTACCTCCAACCCACTCTTTGAAACTTTGTGGCCCAGAACTATGCCTTCACGAACCATGAAATGACATTTCTCCCAATTCAACACCAGATTGGTCTCTTCACATCTCTGAAGCACTTTTTCCAAATTTTGTAAACACAAATCAAATGAAGAACCAAAGACAGAGAAGTCATCCATAAATACCTCCACACTGGTCTCCACCATGTCAGAGAAGATCGCCATCATACATCTCTGGAATGTGGCCGGTGCGTTACATAACCCAAAAGGCATCCTTCTGAAAGCAAAAGTGCCATTGGGGCAAGTGAAGGTTGTTTTCTCTTGATCACTTGGGGCTATTGCGATCTGATTGTAGCCACTGTACCCATCCAAGAAGCAGAAATACTCTTGCCCGGCTAGTCTGTCCAACATCTGATCAATGAAAGGCAAGGGAAAGTGGTCCTTACGAGTGACACTATTCAGCTTCCTATAATCCATACATACCCGCCATCCCGTAACTGTGCGTGAAGGAATGAGCTCATTACGGGCGTTAGCCACTACAGTCATTTCGCCCTTTTTAGGGATGCATTGGACTGGGCTCACCCATGAACTGTCAGATATGGGATAGATAATCCCAGCATCTAGCCACTTAATAATTTCCTTTTTTACCACATCCTTCATCACCGGATTGAGACGCCTTTGGTGTTCCACTGAAGTCTTATTCTCATCTTCCAAGTGAATTTTGTGCATACAGAAGGAAGGGCTGATACTTTTTATATCCGTAATAGACCACGCAATTGCATTCTTGTAGCTTTTCAACACCTTCAGCAACTGTCCTTCTTGCTTATCAGTGAGCGAACTCGAAATCACCACTGGTAGAGAGTTAGAGTCTCCAAGATAGATGTATTTTAGATGTGGAGGAAGTGTATTCAGCTCAAGCACAGGGGGTACCTCAACGGATGGCTGCAATGGTGAGCTTGCTCTAGCAGACATATCTAGAGACTCAAAGTAGTTCCTGGGCTTGAACATCACAGAAGAAGTGGCACAAGATCTAACCCCTGCTAATTCACCTTTCTCATCATTTTCTCCATCGTTACCCAAGAGATCATTTAGCTCATCTTTTTCCACTAAATCTAGAATTTGCTCATTCAACTTTCCTTCAAAAATCCGTACGAGGTGACACTCTTCATGGTCATTCGGTGCTCTCATTGCCTTGTTCATATTGAATTTCACCTCCTGATCATTGACCCTCATTATCAGCTCGCCTTTATGAACATCAATCAAGGCTCTACCAGTTGCAAGGAAGGGTCTCCCCAGAATGATAGGGATCTCCTTATCTTCTTCAAAATCCAGCACTATAAAATCTGCAGGGAAGATTAGTGTATCCACTTTCACTAGGACATCTTCAATCACTCCATTTGGGTAGCATATAGACCGATCTGCCAACTGAAGGGTAACTGTAGTAGGACGAGTCTCTCCTAGACCCAGCTTCCTGAAAATGGATAGAGGCATGAGATTTACACTGGCACCCAAATCACACAATGCCCTGCCTGCAAAACTCTTTCCAATATTGCATGGCACCACGAAACTCCCCGGATTTTGCATCTTGGTAGGCAACTTTCTTTGCAAAATAACACTACATTCCTGAGTTAATGCCACAGTCTCAAACTCCCCTAGACGCCTTTTACAAGAGAGGACGTCTTTCATAAACTTGGCATAACTAGGCATCTGCTCCAATGCCTCAACAAATGGAATGTTTATATGTAGTTGCTTCAAAACCTCTAGAAACTTTTTTTACTGCCTCTCCAGATTCTACTTCTTTGCCCTCTGAGGGTAAGGCATTGGTGGAACAAGATTTTCAGCTGTTACATCTTTTACCACCTTTTTAGCTTTCTCTTTTACCTCTGGTACATTAACATTCTCAGTCACAATTTCTTGAGGTGGGGCTACCTCATCTTTTACTTCTTCAGTAACTCTTTTTTCTGATTGAATATGTGACTTAACAGCATCAGGAATTTCCTTGCCACTTCTCAAAGTGATGGCCTTACAGTGCTCATTGCCCTCCCTTCTTGGGTTATTCTCAGTATTACTAAGGAGATTACCCTATGGCCTGTTATTCAGTGCAAGGGCCAACTGCCCCATCTGAGTTTCAAGATTCTTAATAGCCACATTCTGAGTCTGAAACATCGATTCACTTCTCTCCATGAATTTCATAAACATGTCCTCCATCGACGACTTCTTCTCCACTTGAGGTGGTGGAGCTCTATTTTGAGGAGAAAAGTTGTTCTGACTATTAAACCCAGAAGGATGAGACGGCTTAACGGAAGACGAAGTAGAGGGATTAAGGCAGTGGTTATTACTCCAAGAGAAATTCGGATGATTCCTTGAGCTCGGATGGTAACTGTTGGAGTATTGGTTGTTCTGATTCCTTTGCATATTACCCATGTAATTCAACTATTCCACAGACGGAAATTCTTCACAACACCCATTAACGTGAGCCCCTCCACAGAAATCACAATTTGGTTCAGGCATTGTTATTGCATTTACTTTTGCCTGTTCATTTTGCCTAGAGCACAACATGTCAACTTTCTTTGTTAGTGCTTCATTCTGAGCTAACAAAGCATTCAGTGTGTCTAGTTCCATGACTCCCCTTCTTGCAACATTCTTGGCTCGACTAGATGTGTTTTGGCTTGCCCCCATTGTCTCAATTATTTCTTTTACTCGCACTATGGACTTCGCCATCAAAGCACCACCAGCTGCGGTGTCCAGTTTATCTCGAGTCTCATATGTGAGACTGCTGTGAAAGATAATGAGCTGCTGCCACTCTGGTAGACCATGATTAGGACATTTCACCAATAAGTCTTTAAACCTCTCCCAGGCCTCATATAGGCTTTCGCCTTCATGCTGATAAATGCAGTGATTTCATTCCTCAGTTTGACCGACCTTGATGGAGGAAAGAACTTGCCCAAGAATCTTGTCTGTAGCTCATCCCACGTTGTTATACTTCCTCTTGGTTGAGCATTCAACCAACTTTTAGCCATATCCCTCAAGGAAAAGGGAAACAAACGTAAGTGGATAGCATCATCACTGGCTCCATTAATCTTAACCATATCACAAATATCCAAAAAATTTGTGATATGATTGTTCGGGTCTTCCATCGGGCTACCCCCAAACTGGTTCTGCTGAACCAAGTTCATCAGATTGCTTTTATTTCAAAGTTTTTTGCATCAAGTGGAGGTTTCACTATGCTTGATGCGTGCCCAGCATTGTTGGGTGAGGCATAATCCCACATAGCTCTATTTTGATCTTGGTTCAAATTTCCCGCTCCATTTCCTCCATTGTTTTCAATACCATCCAGATTTCTATTATCATCTACCATTTGTTCTTGAGAACTTTGTCCCTCTTGGGTTCTTCTAACTCTAGCTTCTTTTCGAGTTCTCCTAGCAAGCTTCTCGATTTCGGGGTCAAAAAGAAGATCAACTTGATTAATGGCACCTCGCATACACAAGAGGAGAATACCAATTAGCAACGACAGCAAATTCAGCAGCAAAAATCAACACAGCAAAAACTAAAAATGACTCTATAGCAAGAAAAAGAACAAAAACAAAACAAAACAAAACAAAACAAGATAAAGGTCTAAGCTAACCCTTTAAATTTCTTTGAATATTAGCACAAATCTTAGTCCCCGGCAACGGCGCCAAAAACTTGTTGGTCGATTTGGCAAGTGTACCAATCGCTCAAGTAATATAGTGAATTAAGAGTAAAAGTATCGTTCCCACAAGGACTAAGTGACTAAGTACCCAAGAAATTTAACTGAATTATTTAGACGAAGCAATTGGATTGAAGACAGCTCTAATGAAGAACTGACAATTAAAGCAAGCTATGACAGTAAATTTTTATAAATTTTCTTTTAATGACAGTAAACAATGCAAAGACTGATGAAATTGATAAAAAATGAAAGCCTAGGGTTACTAATCCCCCTCTTACATCCTAGGAATTGCTAATTCTCCCTAACACTTGTGATTCAGTTCAATTATGCACAATAATCTCTAGTTTTCTAATGGCTTAAAGTAGTTCTCCCGAATCTAGATTAAGCTACCCAACTCTACACAATCCCTTATGTAAATTGAGTCGAATTAATGTTAACCTAATCTGATTAAACGAGGTTAATTAATATTCCTATTAATTAACAAGTAAAACCCCTAAGTTCTATCACTCGCCCTAATCATTCAGTGTTCTACCACCATCTCCCTCTCCCAAGTTTAATGGAGGCAACATACAGATCATAAAATGGCCAAGTTTATAACAAGTTCAGGAAATATAAATGATAGGTATGCATAAATTGACAATAATCACAAGTTTGAAGAAAACACAATTCCTAGTCTGAAAGTAGGTTCATAGGAACCCTAGAACAGAAAATTTAGCCACTCATGGCTCTAAAAATACAGAAAACAGTAGAAGAATGAATAAACTTCATGAATCCGGGGTTGGGTTGACAGAATTCAGGCTTGAATGGCACCAAGGACGGATTCCTCCTTCTCCTCTAGCAAAAGTCGGCGCGTCCCTTTAGTCTCCAACTAAGGAATCCCCTAAAAATTTCATCTGACGCCTTTTAAACCATCTCAGCATCTCGACGTACCGCTATAGCGGTAGAAGACAGTACAGAATTCTCCAGCAAATTTGGTGCAGGGCTCACCGCTATAACGGTGAGGATCCACTGCTATAGCGGTGGTAGACAGAGACTGGGCCTTCTGGTTCTTCAGCTCCAGGGACAGGCGCTATAGCGGTGAGGATCTACCGCTATAGTGGTAATGGACAGAAGCAACTTCCAGCAATGTTTAGCTCTAGGGATCACACCTATAGCGGTGAGAGTCCACCGCTATAGCGGTGGTATGCAGAAACTCCCTCATAGCAGCTCGAATCAGTTCGGTCGTTCGCTTCAGCTTCGTCCAGCTCGCCCTACGTCAGAGAGAATAAAATGATGATTAGTGGCATACTTAGTCAAGGAATCACCTGAAGTAGACTAAACTCTAAAAAATCCTAAACTAAACTAAATCAAACAAAAACAACGGAAAAGACATACAAACAACCACAAGTAGGCTATAAAATGGATCAAAGATTCATCACCAAATGGTACTAAATCTAGCACTTAGCAAACTGCAATTTAAAACCTTGGCCCATCACTATTATTATTTAGAGTGGGGTATCTACACACAAAATATTTACAATAACACCTTAGACCAACTCTTAAAATATATCAAATAGGTCCCTCAACACAAAATATAAGAAGATCTTATTATGGATCTAATTAAAGATAGCACTCAAATATATATGTCCCTAAATGTGCATAGATATACAATATTAATATGTCAGTTTACTCAAATAATTTGTCAGCGCTAAAAAATATTTATAAAATAAATAATATATAAATATATATATATATATATATATAATATGTAAAATAAATATTGCCAACAATTCTCCCACTTGGACGACATATGATTATGAAATTGTATATGCACATACTATACACATATATAAACCCATAGTGTGCATTGTTTTTGCTATCTAAACAGATATATCACAAATAATCTGGTCTATTAACTATACTAGCACAGAACCAAAGAGGCTTTTGTAACCAGTTGAATTGAAACTAAACCAAACAGTGATCACAGTACTAATACAGTCAACGACATGGATCAAGCCTGGATGTCTAGTATGAAGTTCCTACACTTTCTCAACTTTATGCTAAATTGCTTGTGCAAAACCTTACGAAAAAGCAAAACACATATATTCATAGTATTTCACACACACACACACACACACATATATATATATATATATATATGAAAAATGCATATTCATATATATATATATATATATATAAATACTACAAATGGATATCCAATAATTATGTACATAAAAATTATACAATACACTCAATCATCTAAATTGTTTATTTTACCATACATATATGAGCCATATGCCCATGAAAAAACTCTAGGTGGTAAACATATATGAGCCACATGCCCATGAAAAACTTTAGATGATTAACATTTAGAATGATATTTTGTAGTCATGTAGTTAATACTCACATGATCTACTAACACACTATTACTCTGAACATTCATTAATAACCAGAAACTCAATGTCTATGTGATCAGATTTAAGCAAACTCTGGTTGTTTTACCTGAATGGATGTCTTACAAAAGGTAGGTTATAAATTCTCCTACTTGGTTGAAGAAGCTATGAGTGTTTGTTTGACACTTTTCAAAAATAGCTCTTCAACCAACATGAACACATAGCCTGTCTTGCATCCCACAAAATTAAAATCGGAGTAATTGGCACTATAAGAAAATTGACTTTCAGTGGTGACTTTTTGGTGGCGACTAAATAAGTCGCCACTAAAAGTTGAGTTTTGGCGGCGACTCTTATAGTCGCCACTAAAAGTTGACTTTTGTCGTCACCAAAAGTATTTTTTAAAAAAAATAAAAAAAAGTCAGATTTTTTAAAATAAAATAAACAATTAGACTTTTGGTGGCGACTATAGTCGCCACCAAAAGTTTTTTAAAAAAAAAAAAATAAAAAAACTCAGATTTTTTAAAATAAAATAAAAAATTAGACTTTTGGTGGCGACTATAGTTGCCACCAAAAGTCTTTTTTAAAAAAAATAAAAAAAGTCAATTTTTTTAAAATAAAATAAAAAATTAGACTATAGTCGCCACCAAAAGTCTTTTTTTAAAAAAAATAAAAAAAAGTCAGATTTTTTAAAATAAAATAAAAAATTAGACTTTTGGTGGCGACTATTTTTTCAAATAAAATAAAAAAAAAGTCAGATTTTTTAAAATAAAATAAAAAAAAGTCAGATTTTTTAGAATAAAATAAAAAATTAAACTTTTGGTGGCGACTCAAAAGTCTAATTTTTTAAAAAAAATTAAGAAAGTCATTTTTTTACTTAAAAAATTCAAATTTTTTTTTATTTTTCTTAATTTTATTTAAAACAAATTTAATTTTTTAATTTTTTTTAATTTTTTAATTTTTTTTTAAAATTAGATTATCAGTGACGACTGAAGTCTATTTTTTTAACTGAAATCATTTTTTTTATGAAATTAGTTGAAGTTGGACTTTTGTGGTGACTCCAATAGTAATAATATATTTGCTTTTTGTTAAGTTTAATATTATTTTATTTTTGTTTTATAATATTTTTGACCTGAAATATTTTTAACAGATTATATATATAGATATATATAATATTTTGCACTTACATAACACAAATGAAGTAGTGGCAGAATGGCAAGACACACATGGCTGCAAGTAAGGGACCCAGGTTCGAATCTCAGGTATGCACATGTTTGGTTTAATTTCAAATAAACTTGAATATTGCACACAAAAAAATCGAGTCAGCTCGGGATAGCGAGTTATTGGATCGGCCAAGACCCGCACGAGTCGAATGAATCTCGGGTCCACCTTTCGGGCCAATCCGGATCTAAAAAGATGACGAGTGACTTTTGGTGGCGACTAAAGTAGCCACCAAAGGTAGTTTTTGCTGACACCAAAATTTTCTTTTTTTTTTTGCAATAAAAAAGACTTTTGGTGGCGACTAAAGTCGCCACTAAAGGTAACTTTTGGTGGCGACTTTTGAAAGTCGCCACCAAAAGAATTAGCCACGGACTTACGCCAACAACTTTAGTCGCCACTAAAAGTCGCCACCAAAGACTTTTAGTGGCGACTTTTAGACTTTTGGTGGCGACTTTAGTCGCCACCAAAAGTCTTTTTTTTTGTAGTGCGGTGATCTCAAATTGATTTGATCTCTGATATATGAGCATGTAAACTTTTGTCCTTTAAAGGTGCCTTATAACCCATATAGCTCCCACCTAATGAGCCATGTCTACGTTATTGTGATATCTACCTAACACTCCCATAATGTATGACAAAACTTGACACTATACACCTGTGCATACAGAAGACTTCCTATAGGGATTTCCTCCATCTCCCTCATATGTACGTCCAATATAGGACATTAAAGCAAGCTAAATCTGTCATTTTTGGCTACGGTTGTGTCACCCCAGTGCACAATCCTACTTGCCAAATGGGCTCAGAACTTTCTAAATGTATGTCTTTTACGATAAACTCAAAGTATGTTTAGTGCGACCTTACAAATCTCAATCCCCATAACAAAAGATGTCTCACCAAGGTCTTCCATTTCAAATTTGTTTGAAAGAAAGAATTTTGGTTTCATGCAAAGAAGGACATATCATTACTAGCTAAAAGTATGTATCATTACTAGCTAAAAGTATGTCATCAACATACAGAACTAGTATCACAAAGTTGCTCCCACTCAATTTGAGGTATATGCACTGGTAAATTGAATTCTCTCTAAATCCAAAAGATGAAACTAACACATGAAACTTTTAATACCAGTATCGAGATGCTTGTGTAAAACCATAAATGGATTTATTCAACTTACAAACTTGGTGCTTTGAATCTTTAGATTCAAATTTCTCCGGCTACACCATGTACATTATTTCTTCGATGTCTCAATTGAAAACGTTGTTCTCATATCTATTTGATGTAGCTCTAAATCACTTGAGGTTACTGTTGTTCTTCAGGTTCAGGAGAATAAATCTCTTAATCTTGAATAGGAGTAATGTTTCTCTCATGACTATAGTGTTTTCAAAAGATCCCTCATTCATATGTTCAACTATCTCAGGTAGTGTTACCTAAACAAGTGTTCTCGTGACTATAGGAGGAATACTAATATATTCCTCCTCAAACACAATATTCTTTAGTTAGTCACTCCCACTATGATCAATATCCATAATAAATTTGGCAATCTAGATCTCCAAGAAGGACTTGGTCGAAGGGTCATAAAACAAGAAACCCTTTGATCTTTTAGGGTACCCCACAAAGTAGCAGTTCATAGTCCTTAAGTCTAGCTTTCTCACATTAGGCTTATACAGCCTAGCCTTAATTGGATAAACCTAGACATGCAAGTGCCTAACACTAGACTTCTTACTTGTCCAACTCATATAGGGTCTTGTGTACTGCTTTATTGGGTGCTCTATTAAGGATATACACATCAATCTTAGAAGCTTCTTCCAAAGCGATTTTGGTAAAGAAGAATGACTAATTATACTTCTCACCATGTCCCTAAGAATAGGGTTATACCACTCAACAACACCAGTTTGACTAAGAGTCCTCGACATGGTGTATTGTGACACAATCCTACACTAAGCCAAAATACTTGGCAAAAGGCCTTTGATGTTATTCCCCTAATCCATCATATATATTGTAGAGCTTACCTCTATGATTAGATATAATGACCTTAATTTTCTTGACAAATTGACTCTCAATTTTGGCTTTAAAAACTTTGAACACGTCCAAAGACTATGACTTCTCATGTAACAGGTACATGAACTCAAATCTAGAGTAATCACCTGTGAAGTTGATGAATACCATTATTCATTCCAAGAAACTGTAGGGAATAGACCACATATAGGTTATATCAACTCCAAAGTCTCTATTAGCACCTATTCTCTTAACTTTAGATAGTTTTCCCTTAAGGCATTCAAAACAATTATCCAAAATTTCAATATTTGATACATGTAGAATGTCATTTGACATAATCCTTTGCATATTCTGTTAAGAGATATGCCCCAAATGCCTATGTCATCTTCAGTCAATCTAGGTTTAGTACCAAATTTGCAAAATGCATATTCATATAGCTATTACTTTTCATACATTTTAAACTATAAAGATTATCAATCAAGAAACCAGAAATAATCATTTAGAATTTAAGAAAACACTAATTTCAAACATGAAACATAAAACAAATCCTGTTTAAAAGACAGTACTACAAAAGTGTTTTTCCAAATCTAATGTTCTTTCATTCCCTAAAATAAGCTAAATAAGCTAATAGTATCCATAGTCACCCGATTGCCATTACTCTTATAGATGTGTCTTTCACCGTCAACTGATGTTCAGCTGCTTCTGCAATATTACATAAATATACTTATATGAGTAGCTATACGCGAATCTACCACCAAATATCATTGGTACTGAAACTAAATTAACTTAAGAATTGATCCCTTTTGTCAAAGAAACAAGTGATACTTACATCTTGTTTTTATTTTCCCCTTAAGCTATGATATCCCTTTGAACTAAATTGTCATTCTCTAGAGTATTCTACCTCTTGTTAGAGGTACTCCTTGTACCAGAATAGAATGTTAAGTGAGTACTCTCAACCTTATTATGTTTTAATCTTTCTTCCTCTTACACATAATGAGCTCAGTCAGGAGAAAGAAATATTAAAGCCAAATGCACAAGTATGTTGCACTCCCTTATGTTTCTTTTGTCCTTGCATCTTATTGAAACTAGTTAAGACAAAATAATGCTAGTTTCGACCTTTTCGTTTGGAGCAAATCAGTCAGAGATCGCTTTCAGGAAACTTTTAGAATTATTCTATTCCAAAATCCCACTACGAATGGATTTTGAAATGGTGTGTTGCATAATCTATAGACTCATACAATTTGAATGTTCACATTTATCAAATGTAGTTCTCTCTAAATAGTGGTACCACTACTGGTCGGATCTCTTGGCTGTTTAGCCCTTAATGCATAGTCCAAATCTAAGCAACTAGCACTAACATAATGTGCTCATTCCATCCTTTTGTTATTTGTGCAATTAAGCACAAGAATAATATTAAAATGGGTAGATTTGTTTATAGTAGCAAATACTATAATAAGACAACAAATAACATGCTCAGGACAACACTTATGTGTATTTAATAATACACTTACTCATATATACACATTACATCTAACATATATATCAATTTGTACGTGTGAAACACAATTGCTTTATTAACACAAATTAGAGAGATAACATATTATTTACATGTACACACAAGGGTATTAATCATATTTAGAGATACCTAGTACAATAACATCTATTAGTCTTTGGACAGAATAAATGCTTGCAAGTGGTACTCTCCAAACAAATATAGCTAACCAATGATCATGCTCAGAAAGATACTCATATATATCCATCAAGTTGTACATGTGAAACACAACAACTCTATTAACAAAATTAGAGTAAAAAAAATACAAAAGCTACATGTACATACAAAGTTTCAATCATATTTTAGAGATGCCTGATACATCAACACATGTTAGTCTTTGGACAGAACAAATGTTTGTTAGTGGCACTCTCCACTCAAATATAGATAACTAATGTGGAATAAATACACTTACTCAGTACATGCCCTCCTTTAGGCCGACATACGCTAAGCAAGTTTCCTAAACATGTTTTACATTTGTTAACTACCTTAAGCCTTGCCAATTAAACTCCTTTGGGATATTTAATATGCATAGACATTTCATAAGTTTTCTTGTTAAAATCAAATCAATTTTACCTAAAATGGATACTTTGGTAACCAAATAGTTTACATCAATCTAATTCTCACAAGAAAAAATAACATAAATTGATTAGAATTCATGAGAAAATACAAATGGTGTGATGTGTAAAATTTTTTTTTGAATAGTAACAATCAATGGTCAAAGTCAACGATCAACGGTCAAAGTCAATAGTCAACGATCAAAATATCAGTCAACTTCACGCTATAGTACCGAATTTTTTTTTAAAATTCTGGATAAATAGTAACCGCTACAATATTATATAGTGCCGCTATAGTACGTACAGTATGCCTTAGTACAAACAATTAGACCGCTACAGTATGAACAGTAAAACCGCTATAGTTGCAAAAATTTGGATTTTTTTTTGAATGAACAGTATTTTCTAGAAAAATGTTCAAAATGAACAATAATGTTCTTCATCCAAAAATCCCAAAATAACATCCAAAACACCATTTTCATGAATTCCAACTCAAAAATATTGAAAGAATTGATTGAAACTTGAATATAATTGGTGAAAAAGACCCAAAATCTCCAAAAATTACATTTAATTAGGAAATACCAAATTTTAGGGTTCATTCCAAAAAATCTTCAATTACAAAAATTTCTCTCAAATCTAATTTGTTCTTTGAAAAACTTATAGAATCAGATGCGAAATTAGTGTAAATCAGAGATTTAACACCAAAGAAACCTAAAACTTCGTAATTTTAACAAAATCAAAACTTATGCACAAATAGGGTTCATTGCAAAATTTTCAAATTTGAACCCAAATTCAAATTTCTAAACTCAAATGGTTCTTGTTGATTCTGATACCAAATTGAAAGCATATTTTGTTTAAACACAAATTAAATAGTCAAGATTCACAAAATTCATAAATGCGGAAAACTTTAATTTATGAATATATTATTTGTAGATCTTGATAAATAACAAGAACACATAATTAATATATGTATAAAGAGCATACCTTAATTATTGTAGTACGAAGATCAATTGCAGGTAGGCTCTTCTAGGAGAATATAAAAGGCTTTCACTGTTTTGCTTTGATGGAATGCCCAGATGACTTGTACTCCCAAAGTCGCCAAAATAAGCTCATTATATAACTCAGGGAACCACAACTTAAACCATCATGCCCATGGGTCGGGTCGACCCATGGGTTGACCCATTTATAATAACACCCAATCACTATTATTATTTAGGGTTGGATATCTACCCACAAAATATTTACAACAACACCCCAGACCAACTCTTAAAATATATCAAATAGGTCATTCAATACAAAATATAAGATATTATTATGGACCTAATTAAAGATAGCATTTAAATATATATGTCCCAAAATGTGCATAGATATACAATTCACTCAAATAATTTGTCAGTGCTAAATAATATTTATAAAATAAATAATATATATATATATATATGTAAAACAAATATTGCCAACATATTATTCCAACTATATCATGTAAACTATAATGTACAGTTTAATAATATCAACCTAGAAAATGATAACCCTTTGTTATTTATTAGTTAAGTAATGCATTTTGTTCATCATAAAATATATGAGTGTGTGTGTGTGTATATATATAGCTATATATAAAAGCATCTTGCTAAACATATCTAAGAATATATATAGCTCCGCTAACTTTTTTTTTCTAGCAATAAAATATGTAAATTATAAAAAATTAGAAAACAGTGCTACAATTGATAAAGTTACTTTTCAAAAAAAAAATGAAGTTTCAGATTTTCGTTTTTTTAATTTGAATACATAGTATAATTTTCATTTTATCATGTAATTTGACTTTAAATCAATAATAAATTGAAAGATTTAAAAGATTCAAAATTGTAGAAAAAATTGCAGAGATGTTAAATGGGACGTTGCTGATGAAATATATATCAGAATGTTCCAAAACGTCATGGTAAAATAAAAAATTTCTAGAAAATTACAATTATCATAAGAGAATATAAAAACTAAAAAGTAATATAGCCTTAACTGTTCAAAATATACACTATCAATGAGTAACAAAGAACAAATTGTTATTATTTTTAATTCTGACGGTTTTAATTGTAACTTTTCTTTTTATATTATATTTTTTATTTCAAATTATTTATCTAGTAATAGATAGACTAATTAATGATCATATAAGGTTTTAAGTAACGTATAAAAAATATAGAAATAAATTTAACAGTATGGTAATATATACTTCTCTTTTTAGGGATTGATTTGTATTTATTTTAGACTCATATATTACAATTACTTAATCCTTAATTCCTTATAATGCTTTGTCTGACATAATATATAATGCATCATATAGTACAGCTTTAATTTTTGGTATTGTTTTCTTCTTTTCCAAACTATTCAATAAAGGAGATATAAATAAAAGAGAAAAGAAATTTACATCAACATTATGTTTCTTTAGTTAAAAAATAGATATTTTTTAAAAATACATTTATTAAAAAAGTTTTAATCCTATGATGAACTTGGTTAATTTAAAAGAAAGAATTTTTAATTATATTATTAAAATAATTATTTGAAAGTATATAATATTAGTCCTGCAAAGAAAATAGTTGACCAAGAAAAACACATGACTTAAAAAATTGAGTGAATTATAAGGACTAAAAGTATATTTTATCCTATAAATAAGAAGCAAAGAAGGAAATAAGAATAGCCTCATGACAATGATTGTTTTAAAAACGTAAGCAAACCCATTCTCCTTCTAATTTATTTTTTTTAAATTTAAAAGGATAAAAAATACAAAATATAGGAAATATTTAATCCCAAAGGATAGTAAATGACTTTGGTACACAAAACACGCATGCAAAATGAATTATTTGAAACATAATATGAGAAGATGGAATAGAAATATTTAAATAAGATTCAATAAATGTATCATTGTTATAAATAGACCAAAAAAAAATATCACATAATTTTTATGACATACCTGTTAAAGAGTTGAAGGGCAAACTAATCAATTTAGATGAAGATAAGTTAAAAACAGTTGGAGGTATACTTCCTAAAATCTTATACCTTGCAATGCGTAAGATCTTTAAGCGTTGAAGTCCTCCAATTTCTAGTAGAATAGATCCATTGATATAATTAAAATTTCAATCTAAAGTCTCTAATTTTGACAAATTAGATATACTTAAAGGAATAAAACCTTCAAAGCTATTAATGCAGAGAATCAAGTGTCGAAGTGTAAATAATCCTTTTATCCATAATGGAATTTCCCCACCAAATTCATTGTCACTGAAGTTGAGTATTTTTAATTTGTGTAATTAGAATAATTCTTTCGGCAAATGACTATGAAGGCAGTAGCCATGAAGATTAAGTATAACAAGGGAGGACAGATTTCCTAATTGTGGGGGTAAGGTGCCCTCAAGAGCCATCTCATCAAGATTCAAGATCCTTATCCTTTGTTGGAGAGGATCACAAGTAACCCCAACCTAATGTTGTGAAAAAAGGAGCATTTCAAAAGAATATTTTAAATTGTTGTGAAAATAATTTTAGAAAAATAATTTAATCATTTTCATACTTATTTGACATGGTGGAAATCATGTTTGTTATACATAATTATTCGCTTATTTTAAATTTAATTATAATTTTATCTTTATAACTAACCATTACCCACTATCTCCATTATCCCATGATCATATTTGTTATAATTATCCTTTCACATTTAATTATAAATTAATTGTCTCTTTTGTGAGATATTTATCCTTCATTCTCTTCTAGTTTTTGAGAACTCTATCCTAACCTTTGTGATATTGGATTACACAACTTTGCTTTTCTCTGCTGTTATGTAACCTGAGTTTTATCTCATAAGGGCCTGTTTTATCCTAGGAGGAAAGCCACGAATCTTTCCTTAAGGACAGTGTCAACTAGAGCACGACTTGGGCTATATTTTTCCTGATAATTTCCTCAAATTTTCTAATAATCTTAAGGAAAGATTACTGCAATGTAACTTAAGAAAATTGAGGAATGATTAAATATTGATTATAAGAGGTTCAAAGAGAGAGAGAGAGAGAGAGAGAGAGAGTAACAATCAAAGGCAGAGGCGGCGGGATGGATTTAGTAGAAAAAAAGAACCTTTCAGCGGTGGTGACACAAGCAAAATCCGAGGAGATGTCGTGAACTCCAGCCACCAGATTCGCATGATTTTCGGCGCAATATACGGCGTGATCTAACCGCGACTATGGGAACTAGCAAAGGGCAGTTTTTCTGGATAAAAAAAAATAGAGGGAGATTTTTAGCTAGAGCAACGAGAGGCTGAGGCAAATCCAAGGGGAGAGTGCGACAGAGATAGGCAAGAGTGAAGGTTTGATTCAAAGAGTTACATCGCCAATTCCTTCTTAACTGCATCAGTATCTTAGAAAGCAGCCAAACAAATTTATAGACTTACTCTAAAATCAGAGTTGGCTAAAATTGAGATTAAGTGGTTGAAAAACTTCTTAGCACATCTTTTGGAGATGAGCCCAATGATGTTTGTGTCTATGTAATGAGATTGCCAAGTGGCAACAACTATTGTAAAAAGTAAAACTTTCAATGGTAAGAGAAGACATTTGTATTTGTGACACAAAGTTATTTAGTAGCTACTAAGAGACGAAATAAGATATACTGATCAGTTATGCGAGGCCAAAAGTGAATTTGGCTAATTTTTTGACTAGACATGCATGTAGGAAGGAAATAAGTCCTTCACATACGAGGGAAAATGGACGTAAGCCGATTGAAATTAATAGTGACGGTAACCCAACCTTTGTAATTGGAGACCCCATGAAAAAGGTTCATATGGGTAATAACAAATCATCTGTTAATTCTGCTAGTACTAATTTTTTAGTCCTTTTCCTATGGTGTAAGTATAAAAGTACTAGAAATGCATTGATTGAGAAGTTGAGCGAAGCTCTTAATGATTTTCATATACCTTAAGGGTGATGTATTAATTGCAGATACACTTGATGAAATCACCTATATAAATGTAGAGTGGGGCCGCTCTTATGAGATCTTGGCGAAATCTCTTGAGTATTCATGAATACCAGGCACGCGCACGGCCGAAAACGCGCATAACGACATTAACAACAGAAATTGTGGGGGTGTGATGTGATTGGTAAGATCTCTAGCTTACAATAAAAGTTTGTTGGTTCATATAAGTTATATGCTTCACCATTGACTCTGTGAGTTATATCTTATTTATCTAGACCTGGTTCAAAGTCTAAAAGACACCAGACTCGAAGCATCTATACCTATATGTATAACTCATAACATTGTTTTATTCGAAATATCTTTTTGAAATATGTGGGAGATTGTTGTGAAAAATGGAGTATTTCAAAAGAATATTTTAAATTGTTGTGAAAATAATTTTAGAAAAATAATTTAATTATTTTCATACTTATCTAACATGGTGGGAATTATGTTTGTTATACATAATTATTTGCTTATTTTAAATTTAATTATAATTTTATCTTTATAACTAACCATTACCTACTATCTCTATTAACCCATGATCATATTTGTTATAATTATCGTTTCATATTTAATTATAAATTAATTGTCTCTTTTTTGAGATATTTATCCTTCATTCTTTTCTAGTTTTTGAGAACCCTATCCTAACCTTTGTGATATTGGGTTACACAACTTTGCTTTTCTTTGCTGTTTTGTGACCTGGGTTTTATCTTAAAAGGACCTGTTTTTTCCTGGGAGGAAAGTCACGAATCTTTCCTTAAGAACAGTGTTAACCAGATCACGACTTAGGCTATATTTTTCCTGATAATTTCCTCAATTTTTCCAATACCTAATTGCAAAAGGAAGAAGAGATGGGCCAATTAAAAGTTATTGTGAGGGTCCTTAGTAATTGAGGATTTAAAAGCAAGAAGTGCAGACTCATCTATACTAAAATTGGTCTTACACAATTAGTTAAATATACCGAAAAAATTTAAATTCCAACAAATTTTAGAAATTAATTATAAATACTAGCATTTCACTGAAAATTATTTTTACACTACAAAAAGAAATAGTTTAATGTTAGTTAAAAATAACTATTAGCATCAGTTATGATTGACGTTAAGGGGTCTTGCACCAGTTATCATGATTAAGGATAGATATAGTGTTATGACAAATACAACGTCAGTCAAATTAACTATCGGAAAGAATGACATTAGATTAAATATTTAGTATTAGTTACAATTGAGGCTAAATTATAACTCAAAAAAAATGAAATTTCACTTTCAGCATTAGTTACAATTGATGCTAAATTGTGACAAAAAAATTTAAAATTTTATTTTAGAGTCATTTACAACTGACAGTAGTTAATGTCAGCTTTAAATGTTCCAAACATAGTGTCATTTATGACTGACGCTATTATTAAACATTTATTTCTTTTATCTGCGTTACTTAAAACTGACATTAAAATTGCCGTCAATCTCAACTAGTGCTGAGATTAGTTTTTTATATCCTTGTTTATTTAATTTTTCATTTTTTTCGTTATACAATGGTCTAAATTACAAAAAGTCTCAAACATATATATAATTGATAATAAAACTATCTAATACAATATCCAATATGAAACATATACTAAGTTTCAACAAATGTGACATATTATTTAATAGGCCAATATAAATAAAGCAATCAAAATATAAAATCTAATATTCATTAAAACAGGTCATGATTAACTCTATAAGATTTTCTATTTGCTGTTGGTACTTTCTCTACACTTTCCTTATTTGGAGCATGTAAACATAAAAAAAAATAGATTAAATAATGGTTGTAAATAAGAAAAATTGTTTAAATTTAAAAGCAAAACTTGTAATTTACGGCCTACTAGAGATTTTCCAATAAAAACACTGTCTAGTAAAAGAATTGAATAATGCATATGTTCGAGCCTTCCTCGTCCCGAAGACAACACTGTATAACATTTTTGTCCGACTGTTGCTTCTTTCAATCTAAGCGCCGCTTCCTAGTTAGACAAATAGCAAATGATGGATCATTAGTTTAACCAGTGTATATCAGATTCTCAACACTAAAAATGGGTTCAATAGTGTCATAAGTGCCCACTGTCCACAAGGATTAAAAAGAATACCACTGAAAATGGATAGAGATAAAATGATGTGCTCAAAAAGGTGAAAAGGAATATATTGAAAGCAACAAAACTATATTAAGGTTGATCCCTCAGAGTAGTTTCAATTATAAAAAGTAATGAACCTAGTTTCTCTAACTACTCATGTATTGTTTTGCAATGGCTGGGAGGCAGATATATGATGGGAGATCAACACACCTCAGACAAGAATGCATCAAGTGATAGTCCACCAAATGCATTTTCATTTTCATATGGAGTTCCAGTCCAACTACAATATTTAAAAGGCAATTTCAATAAAAAATTAGATAACAAATTATTGGCAGAAGTAATTAGTGATATTTATCACATTGGAAGAAGCACCAAGGCCCGTTTTCATTGAAAGGAACGACAGACAAATCAGGAAGCAATAAAAGGAGGAATTTGACAAAAATGAAGAATGTTATGTTTTCTTTTACAAGCTAAATTGCACATCTTCTTATTCTTCCTTTACCTTATTAATGTTACCTCAACTCTTGGCAAGAGTTTGCTCACAATATTTTCATAAAATAAAATGTATTCCCATTTTTAATGTCTATGTTATATTTTGCAATAGTAAACAGCAAAATTGCAAAAAAAAAAAAAGAAAAGGGAAGTGATCTCTTATTACTGTAAATACAGCTTACAAACCAAACCATCAACTTCAGATGCAAACTTATTTGAACTCTCTGCAGCTCTTTCTAAATTAAAAAAATTATTTAAGACTTTGGATAATCATGAAAGTGCAGATACACATAAAGAAGAAATATAATTTTGATTTTTGGGGAGGGGAGTAGCAGAGATTAACTGAATCTTAAGTTTGAGTTATTTTTTCTAATTGAATTAGGGTTGCTTGAGTACAAGGATTGAATGATTTGACCAATAAGAACTGAGTGTTTTTCATTTCAATACCTGTTCTTGGTTTTTCTTTGTCATCTATACCAATAAATGTATTCTAGTGCACTAAGACAGTGAAATCAGGAAATAAATCGATCACAAGGTATAAGTTCACTTTAAAAAAAAGGAGAAAAGAAATGAAAGGGAACAATTTCACTTTCATAATATTAATTACCTGGTGAAGAAAAGGTTCAAATGTGTCACAAGCCTTTGCAACAGCAACCACACAAGCAGTCCTAGTTACTCAAAATTAAAGTTATTGTAAAATTAATCTCTGGTAATACAAAAAATGAAACAGTGGTTACTGGTTACAAATTCAACAAATGAACAAACATAAAATGACGATATGGGTTTGACAGAACTAATTCTCAAATTTAAAACGACAAATGGGTTTGACTGTCTGAATTCTCCAGAAGATTTTATCACTACTGACTTAGCCTTCTCGATTGCTTAGGAATTGGGATTGACAAGCAACTGTGGGAAATCATGAAGTACTAGAGGGAGAGAAATGGAAGGGGTGCTCAATCAATTGGATAACTAAAGCTTCCCTATGAAACGTATATGTATCAAAGACAGCTCAAGTATCTATTATTGATAACAAAAAACAATTTTAACTAAAAAATTTAACGAGACAAGTCTTGAAACTTAAACTCGAAGACCAAGTTATGAAGAAGAAGAAGCTTCTTTACAGATTTTAGTCACCGAAAATCATCTCACCGAATTTTAGGAAATAAAAAATTTAAATTCCAACAAATTTTAGAATTAATTATAAATACTAGCATCTCACCAAAAATCATTTTTCAATTCCTTTAATATTATCTTGTTAATTGACTTGTCCAGGCAAGATTTCTTTAATAATTAATGATTTAGCTTTATATTTTTTTGGTAGAGTAAGAATATCTTCAATCTAACTTGCGCATTAATTAAGATCAAAATATGATTAAATTTCTTTTTAGGATATTTTACTGGTACACTCCATATTTATTAATTGTTGTATTTGAAAGAATAAATTTCTGATCAACCCCATAATTTAAACCCAAATATTTTAGAAATTAATCAAACTCTTTTCCAATGAACTGAGAGACACATTTCAACCATTTTCATCCTCACCCAAATCTGAGATCGTCTTTCTTTTTGCTATTTTTTTGGTAGTGGCAATTAGGAGGAGGCTAACTACCACCCCTCTCCATCCACCTATAGCTCCCATTGAGTAGATCTCTTTTGGGTAATGGTTTTCTTTCGTCCCCTCCAAGTAGTTTTTCTCTCGAATGGTAGTTCTCTATCCCCTTTATGTTTTTTGTCCTTCGAGTGTGTTATTTGGTTTTCAATCCTTTAAAGGAGCTTAGGGTTAAGAGTGATTTTAGAGAAATCTAAACTTATTAATAGTCAAAACGTACAAATGCCTTGTCATTATATGATCCAAGGAATGATAGATGAAACGACTTTAGAAGTTCTAGCTATATACCTTAGTTTTCTTTCTTTGATTGGTAAGTTAATGTATATTTTTTTCTCTAGATCTCTTGAAAGATTTCAGAAGTTTCTGAGGGTTATTTTGTTGGTTTTTTGGTTTTCTGTCTCAATTTTTCTTTCTACCCACTATTACATTTGGCTAGTTCAATCTATTGAACTTTTATTAATATAATTTGTTTTGGACATTTTGGCTATATATTATCAAAAAAAAAATTTAACCTTTCTCCCGTGAGCAACTAAATATTTATGTACATAACAGTAGCAACTAAATGCTTGAGGTGGACTACAACGGCATTGTATTTTTATTTAATTCTTTATTTGGTTTTTATAGTTTGAAAAATTATAACTGAATGCTTAAAATTTTAAAACTTTTTTCATTTAGTCCCTACCAAATAAAATTTGGTTAATATTTTGGAAGATTTTGCTAGTATGGTCAACTATACACGGTTGGGGCAAAAAAAAAAGACGTAATATCTTTTATTACATTTTGTTAAATTTGTGAATTAATGAAGTAATAACTGGAATATATAATAAAATTTATTGATGAAGTTATAAATTATAATAAACATTAAAATAGTCTAATAATACTCTCTCGTCTCTCCCACCGCAATCGAATCAACACAACATATGATTATTCAGATCTCGTTTCTTCGAAGAGGATTCGACTCCTCAGCCGAGTATCATAAACATAAAAATGCATTGCTTTAGTTTATCCTCTGCCAGATTTAGTGATGATTCAAACCATCACTAATTTGATATCAACCTTTAGTGGTGGTTTGGAACCGCCACTACATTGTCAGATTTATTTTTAGTGTTGGTCTGAGCTGTCATTAAAGTTGCAAATTTCTTACAAGATAAGTGCACTACTATTTTGTCCTATATTGATTTTAATGCAAATTTCTTACTATTTCTTTATTTTTATCCTCCCTTTCAAAATCTTATACATTTGGATATAGTTCCACAACTGTATTCTTAGCAATACCAAGAGCAAAACCTGC
Source organism: Biancaea sappan (assembly GCA_037074585.1). NCBI lineage: Eukaryota > Viridiplantae > Streptophyta > Magnoliopsida > Fabales > Fabaceae > Biancaea > Biancaea sappan. The sequence goes on from CM073493.1 coordinate 27,602,272, forward strand.
TAAAATTACGTATAGCTTGAAAGAAAATTATACTTAAAGTTCCAAATACTAGTCATAACTAGTCAATTATAGTAAGGTAACGTTCTATACTTAAAAAAGTTCCAAAAATCTTAAGATAAGTCCTAAGTCAAGTTTCAATACAAATTAAAGAACTTAAGTTTCAATTCATATAAAGGTCTTAAAGTCATAATCATGGTCACAATCTTCTTGATTTCATGAGAATAAAGAATTAGTTGCATGTTGATCAAAAGCCTGATTTTTCACGTACAATATTATTAGTGAATTGAAAAGTACAAAAAATCTAAATTTTCCAAGTTAAAAGTAAGGCAAATTTACCATTCGAATTTTGAAGTGAAACAAATTCAACAGGCAGTTGACCTTGGAAAGTTTGTAAGATGAAACTTATAGTTGTCACCATATGTCTATTTGTTTCATCTCTTTCCTCCATTAATGGTCGCAGACATGCAGTCTCATTCTCTAAACTTGCAATAGAATAGCTAGATGATAAGGATCCATCGAAGAAATTAAATGAGCGGCATGACCAAAGACTTCAGTTGGGCAAGGCTCTGGACTCTTGAGTGCTCTTGGCTTCCTAAAGTCATTGTCAATGATGTAAGTAAAACTTTTCTTTTCTTTGGATCTTGATTTTCACAGTTCACACAATAGATCATAAACATATATACCTGGATCCATATCTGCAAATTTGAGTCTCTTGATTTCCTTTGGATTTCTGCCTTTAGGTCTCCTTGATGATCAGGAGAGAAAAAAGTAACTGTACCCTTGCTTTTCAGTACAACATACTCATAAACGACGTTACTGTTACCTTTCAATTTGAAATCAGAGTAAAAAGGGGTAAATTATGCTTTTACCCCTATAAAGTTTTTAATCACATAATAGCCTCTCAATCATCACAAGAAGGCCCCAATATATTAAAAACTTATCATTTAGGTCCTTAAATGTTATATTATGTGAATTTAACAATTAATGCTATTAAACTAAATTACATGGGCCATATATTAGAAATAATCTAACATTCTCCCACTTGGCCCTTGTAATTACTTGATAGTTTAACAATAACTGTAAGTGCGCTCCATCCATCAAATTCACTAACATCTCTAGACTCAGTTGAATTAGTTTTGAGCGGAACATGGCGGTCAAATGTTATTCTGCAACATGATCCCTTCCATGTATCACAAAACATCCCTAACCCAACATTAAGTTTAATTGAGGAAAACTATAAGTCTCAACATAACATGTTATCTAACACAATTATATGTACATAGATACCAAAATGATAACAAGTATAATATGCAAAAACATAACCATAATTGAATTCACAATGTCATTAAAAATTAACAAGCATAATAACCACAGTACTATAATCAACACAGCAAGGTTTTGTCCATAATGCCCATACGCTCTACATGACTAGAAAATGATTTGGGCGGTAATCCTTTAGTCAACGGATCCGCTATCATCAAATCAGTACTGATATGCTCAATAGACACTCTTCGCTTCTGCACTTCTTCCTTAACTGACAAATACTTCAATTCCATGTGTTTGGCACCCTTAGAGTACTTGTCGTTCTTTGAGAAAAATACGGCTGCAGAATTATCACAATAAATCCTCAGCGGCCTGGATATACTGTCGACAATCCCAAGTCCCGAGACAAAGTTCCGCAACCACAATCCTTGAACAGTGGCCTCAAAGCATGCCACGAATTCAGCTTCCATAGTAGAAGCAGCAATGACATATTGCTTTCCACTCTTCCATGAAACTGCTCCTCCAGCTAATAGGAACAAGTAACCAAACGTAGACTTCCTAGTGTCCACGCATTCGGCATAATCTGAATCTGTATATCCGACCACTTCCAGATGATCAGACTTTGTATGTGAGCATGTGTTCTTTGGTGCCTTGCAAATACCGAAGAATTGTCTTTGCAGCCTTCTAGTGGTCCATACCGGGATTGCTTTGGTATCTACCAAGCATACCAACAGCGAAACTAATGTCTGGCCTAGTACAGGTCATAGTATACATTAAGCTCCCAACCACTGATGCATAAGGAATTATTTCCATTTCTTTACGTTCCAATTCATTTTTAGGACTTTGCATTTAACTGAACTTATCTCCCTTCTGAATTGGAACTATTCCTGCAGAGCATTTATCCATTCTGAATCTCTCTAAGACCTTATTGATATATGCCTTCTGGGATAAACCTAAGAGTCCTTGTGACCTATCCCAGAATATTTCTATTCCAATCACATAGGACGCATCACCCATATCTTTCATTTCAAAGCTCTTAGAAAGAAACTTTTTTACATCATGTAACATACCCAAGTCATTTGCAGCAAGTAATATATCATCAACATACAAGACTAAAATAACAAATTTACTCCCACTGACCTTCATATAAATACACCGATCAACGGTGTTCTCTATAAATCCATAAGATGTAATGGTATTATTGAACTTGAGATACCATTGACGGGAGGCTTGTTTTAGTCCATATATTGATTTCTGCAGCTTACACACTAGATTTTCTTTTCCTGTGGCCAGAAAACCTTCAGGTTGGTCCATATAGACTTCCTCTTCTAAGTCCCCATTCAGAAAGGCAGTCTTAACATCCATCTGGTGAAACTCTAAGTCATAATGAGCCACCAAAGCCATAATAATCCTTAAGGAGTCTTTCTTTGAAACTGGAGAGAAAGTCTCCTTATAGTCAATGCCATCCTTCTAGGTGTAACCTTTAGCGACATGTCTGGCCTTGAACCTTTCAACATTGCCACTTGAGTCACATTTGGTCTTAAAGACCCATTTACAACCGACTCTCTTAGAACCCTCTGGCAATTCTACCAAGTTCCAGACTTTGTTGTCATCCATTGATTTAAGTTCTTCCTTCATGGCATTAAACCACTTTTCAGCATTATTACAGTCCATGGCTTGTTTAAATGAGACTGGATCCTCATCAATGCTCAAGTCACATTCATTTTCAAGATTGTATACCACGAAATCACTAGGAATAGCAGATCTCTTTTGCCTTACAGATCGTCTTAATGCTACTTCCTGTTAAGGTTCCTCTTCAGGTTCCCCTCTAGGTACCCCTTGGGGTACTTCTTTAGGTTCCCCTTGAAGTACATGTTGTGGATCAACAATTTCTTGATCAACAGTGACTGGTTCATTCTCTACAATATGAACAGGTGGATTTTGGACATTGATTGATTTTTCCAGTACGTTGTGAGACTGTGATACAACGACAGGAATAACAATATGAGAAGAAATCTTGGGTGTAGTTACTACAACCCGAGCTTCTTGAATGTCCACCTTTCATGGTTCCCCACTCCCACTAGTTTGACCATTCTCAATGAACCGAGCATTACCAGAATCTACAATCCTTGTAGTATGGCTAGGACAATAAAATCTATACCCCTTCCACTGACTGTCCTAGGATCTAACTTCTTTTCATATGAATTGTACACCCTTACTTCTGTTTGACAACCCCAAACATGGAGATGTCTCAAACTTGGTTTCCTTCCCGTCCACAACTCATAAGGTGTCTTAGGAACTGCCTTACTAGGAACCCGATTAAGCAGATACGCAGCGGTCTTTAATGCGTACATCCACAATGAGAGGGGTAGAGAGCAATTGCTCAACATGCTCCTAACCATATCCATCAAGGTGCGGTTCCGTCTTTCAGTTACACCATTTTGTTGAGGTGTGCCAGGCATTGTGTATTGTGCACAAATGCCTCTACTCTCAAGGAACCTTGCAAATGGACCAGGACATTGTCCACTTTCATTGGACTTGCCATAAAACTCATCTCCTCTATCTGATCTCACTACTTTCACTTTCTTATCTAACTGCCTTTCCACCTCATCAATGAACACTTTAAGGAAGTCCACAGATTGAGATTTATCATGCAGCAAATAAATATAGCCATAACGTGAGAAATCATCTATAAAGGTTATAAAATATTTTTCACCGCCCCAAGAAGGGACATCAAAAGGACCACAGATATCAGTATGTATAAGCTCAAGAAGTTGAGTGCTTCTTGTGGCTACTCTCTTTAATGTATGTTTGGTTTGCTTTCCCTTAATGCAATCCACACATATATCCATGTCACTAAAATCCAAATGAGGTAAGATATCATTTTTCACCAACCTCATTATCCTTTCTTTGGATATATGACCTAATCTTTGATGCCACAAGAATGTAGAACTTTCATTTGGTGCACTACGTTTAATGCTTAGACTACTTTGAACGTGAAACAAAGATTCAGTAAATTCATTATTCAAATTGAAACAGTAAAGTAAATCACATAAAGTACTAGATCCATAAAAGTACTTGTTTTTATACAATGCAAATGTACTGTTACCAAATTTGAAATAAAAACCTAAAATATCCAGTTTCCCTACTGAAACAAGATTCCTAGCACAATCAGATACATAGAGACACTTTTCAAGATCTAAATGACATCCAGTGTCTAAGATCAATCTATAAGTCCCAATACCTTCTATCCGTGCTTTCATCCTGTTTCCCATGAACAAGTACTGTTCAGTTTCTTTTATGGGCTGGATTGAACTGAATCCCTGTAAAACATGAGATACATAAGTAGTAGCACCAGAATCTAACCACCAGGTATTATTAGGAACTTCTATAAGGTTTGATTCAAAGCACACAGAAACATAATGCATACCTTTCTTTTCGAACCAAACCTTTCTTTTAGGACAATCTTTCTTTAAGTGTCCCATCTTGTTGCAGAAGAAACACTTAATTTGTTTCTTGATTTGACCCTCAGCAACTTTCATTGGGGCCTTGTCCTTTCTTTTATCCTTCTTGTCCTTTTTCCCTGGCTTGAACTTGCTGCTGCTAGCACCATCATGAACAGTGAGGTGGATGGAGTGATCCTTCATCTTCTTTAATTTCCCTTCCTCCTGAACCAACATAGCCTTCAATTCCTTTGAGTTCCACTTATCCTTGAGAGCATTGTAGTTGATCTCAAATTGACTAAATTCAGTAGGTAGGGAATTAATGATGAATTGAACCAGAAACTGATCACTCACTTCCATCCCCAAAGTCTTCAACTTTGCTGCTAGATTGGACATGTGAGTCACATGATCATGAATGGTCTGTGACCAGTCAAACTTCTTTGTAGTAAGCTCACTCATCAGGCTTCCTACAATTGACTTATCCGCCAAGTCTGACTCAGAATACTCCTTCACCTTTTCCATGAATTCCTTAGCATCATCCATCTTTGGCATCGATGGCTTTACATTTTCAGCCATGGTCATTCTCATGAGGTACAAGCTCAGTCTGTTCGAACGCTCCCACAGTTCATAGAGCGCAATGTCATCAACTGAGCTTTCCTCAGTAATGGCTGCAGGCTTATCCTTATTAACTATGGCTGCATCAATGTTCCATAGACCGAGATGGAACTTGATCTGTTCAGACCATTCACCATAGTTTAGCCCGTTGAACTTCACAATGTTGTTCACCGATCCCGAGAGGCTTGCTGGATAACAAACATACATGTTCACCCATTAATGCTTTGAGATAAACTTTAAAAGATTCAGAAAACTTCACATACAAACTTTAACCATGCATTTAAGATTTCCTTTAGGCAATACTCAAATACATAAACATCAAATTGATGCCAAAATAAATTAGTATTTAATAGAAACTCACAACATACATCAGTTAACTAAGTGTGTTATCTTTGGATATACTCACTAATTAACTTAAGTATCATAGATTATCCCATTAATGTTATAAATTGCATGCAATGGTCCACCTTTAGGTGACCTCATAGTCATAAAATTTATAACTTCAATTTTTCAAATAAGACAATCATGTTATTCCATTCATAGCATCTTTAAAAAATTAAACAACTGAAACACACTTATAAATGTCTAAACTTCAACCCAACTAGACCACTTTGGTGATAAACTAGTTTCCATCATATAGACAAATTACAAAGTGTAAAATAACTTTCATAGTGAACATACATCCACATTCATATAATCCGGCACTTTATATATAACAGAACATTTACATCACATTCGCTTTAATGCCCCTTATGCAGATTAGATCGACGGTCTCGCTATAGCGGTTTGAAACTACCGCTATAGCGGTATTTGACAGAGAAGATCACTATTTTTAAAAGACTCACCGCTATAGCGGTAATATTTATCCGCTATAGCGGTATGCGACAGAAGCATCCAGAATTTTAAAGATTCCCCCGCTATAGCGGTTATAAACCACCGCTATAGCGGTACGGGACAGCGTTCATTGCGCGATTTTCACAGAAAACAGTTATACGCTCAGAACCCAAAAAATCCAGTTCAAACTTCATGCAATTTCCAGAATTTAAAAAATTATTGTTTTTCATATAATCGTACAAAACCAGAAATTGCAGAAACTGTAAAATGCAGAAGACGAATAGCGATTTCTAGAAAATATCATAGATTGCGTACAACCAGTTATTGCGAAAACAAAACGGTAATGCGCATACACGGAAATTTGCAGAAACAATGATTTCCAGAAAACATTACGCAAAACAGTAACGCGTATATTCATGAATTTCTGCGTTTTCTAGGAAACCAATTTTTATGGTGAATCATGAAAATCAGAACCTGCTTCTGATACCACATGTAAGTAAAACTTTTCTTTTCTTTAGATCTTGATTTTCACAGTTCACACAATAGATCATAAACATATCTGGATCCATATCTGCAAATTTGAGTCTCTTGATTTCCTCTGGATTTCTGCCTTTAGGTCTCCTTGATGATCAGGAGAGAAAAAAGTAACTGTACCCTTGCTTTTCAGTACAACATACTCATACACTACAAAAAAATTGACTTTTGGTAGCTACAAAAGTCGCCACTGAAAGTAAAAAAGTCGTCACCAAATGTTTTCAGTGGCGACAAAGCGTCGCCATCTAAAGTTCCGTCGTTGAAAGTTTTCAGTGGCAACTTTTGTTGTCACTAAAAAGTCGCCATTGATATCCACTTTCAGTGGTGACTTTTGTCGCCACTGAAAGTGTCAATTACGTCACCTAAAATAGGTTGAGATGAGAGAAAAGTCGCCACTGAAAGTATTTTCAGTGGCGACTTTTAGTTGCCATTGAAAATATTTTCGGTGGCGACTTTCTGTCGCCACAAAAAGTATTACTTTCAGTGTTAACTTTTAGTCGCCACTGAAAACATATTTTCAGTGACAACTAAAAGTCGCCACTGAAAGTTATTAATTATTTTTTAATATAATTTTGTATTATCAAGCTATTAATTTAATATTTCAAATAATACATAAATTCATACAAGAGACCCCAATATATTTGTGATATAAATCATCATATATTGTAATTATACAAAGTACTTAATAAAAATAACCTAATACAAAAAAATACTTAATTGCTACAACTAATCTTTCAATTTCTATGTTTCCTGACATCTTTGGTGGTTGCATTGTTCCCAACGATATTTATATCCGACTCGTGACTTTATCCCTGTTATGATACAAGTAAAACAAAAATCACTTAATATATTCTATAAAAGAGGAAAATATATCATTGTGATTAAGACCAAAAATTACAGTCAAAATAATAAAAAATATTTATATAACGTGTTTGTCCAAACATGACTCACTTCCTTGTTCTCACTTCCTTGTAGTGAATTATAATTATCATGTACACGAATAAAAAAAATGAACTCTTATACACAACCATTACCCCACACTCTTGCCCGTCTCTATTACTATTTTTATTTTTTAATTAAAAAATGATTTAATTGAATTGTTTCTCTCAATAAAATTTTCATTTTTAAATTTAATATATATGAGAAGATCATTAATTATAACCAAAATGTTATTTGATATTTTTCTTTCAACATATATGAGAAGATCATTAAAAAGGGCCTAGGAGTTACCTAGTCAAAAAGAAGCAATTAAAGCATTGAAGAAAAACAAGAAGCAATCATTTCAATAACACCCTACCACTAGCCTTTCGTTCATCCATCTCTCCTGACTTAAAAATTCTCTCTCCCTTCCTTACATAAAATGCATTCGTCCATGATCATCCCTTTCACTTTAATTCTTTAATAATTACTTCTTTCATAACTTTTTAATAATTTACGAAATTGTCACTATCACTTTCAATTAAAATTCCATCAAAATTCGCCGTTAATCTAATCTCTTTCTACAAACAAAGAAAAGTTTATTCTTAATAGATTAGAATTTTATTATGCACTAAAAGAATGGACATAACCCCCAAATATATGAAGCTAAAGGAATTTAGGAATAAGTGAGTCTCAACATAGAAATACATGACAAGCGAGAAATATAAATAACTGAAAAGGAGGAAAAAAAAAGCACCATGATAAAACCTGCAGAATTTCTCTTATTTCCTTCCTGGTCTAACTTATTTCCTCCTTGGAACTTCACTACATTCCAAGGGCCAATTTAAACTTTGAGAGCAAATTTTCTCAATAAATGAAAAGTGCTGATGTTCTCTTTAATACAAAGAATAGGACAACGAAAGTATGAGATATATTACAAACCTGATAAAAGGCAAGGCACTGCAGTGAAAATTTTTCCATTGAGTCCAATTCCAAATCCAATGCAGCATCATAATCATTGACCTGTGACCATTAAATAAAGTTATAGGCAGACAAATGTAAAACAACATTACAACCTAAAAAACAAAAAACAAAAAACAAAAACAAGAAAACAAAAGTTTATACTGCGCCTCTTTGTATAATCTACAACATACATGAAAAAAAATTAATGAAATATGTAAATTAATGAAGAATGTAGAAAAAGCTTGAATAGCCTACGCTGTGTTGACCATGTTGGCGTGGCAGAAGGTATCAGCAACTAGAACCTACTTGAATCTTGAGGCAACAATTGTTAACTAACATATGAAATCTATATATAGGGGCATGGAGTATGTAATTGAAGCATTGAAGAAAAACAAGAAGCACTTTATCTTTAATCATTATTTTCACCTTATAATTAATTATCTGCTTCTCCTTTCATCTACATCATTCTCTCTACCCCTTTAATCATTATTTTCACCTTCGTCATTCCCTTACATCATCATTCCTTCTTTGTTAATCACAAGATTCCCACTTTATAATTAATTCAAATTCCATCAATGTCGTAAATCATATACATCCATGTCCCCTTCAGATTCAATTATGAATGTTTGAAAATAACGTGATATATATACACGTTCCCCAACAGCATAAACAACACCCAATTTCTTTTATTAGCCAACTAGGAAAAATTGCAAGCTAGAATCCTTACCTCTCGTCGAAGCTCTATTTTCTTCCTCCCTTCCTACTTCTGGTCACGGTACATTCAGGTAGCAAAGATTATCTTCAAGATTCGGTTAGTCCATTTACAATTTAGAAATTCCAAAAGGGAAGGTCAAGGCAATGAGAGAGACCTCTTCCAAGAATTTGTGGCTTCCTTCGCCATGTGTTTTCTCGTCTGGTGAAGTAAAGCTCTGTGCGCAGCTCGGGTTGGTCTGTTGGTTAATGCACAGCTCAGAAATGGTGTATCGCCGATTGGGGTGTCGGAGGAGGTCAAAGGAGAGGGAAAAGAAGGAAGGAATTAGCGAATGTATGGGCTGGTCCATGTCAAAGAGAAAGGGAAAGTATTAGGGTTTAGGTGTGATGTATGAGAACTGGATGGCGGGAGACTGAAAAAAGAATGGAGGGAGATTGAAAAATTATTAGGCAAAGATATTCTTTATATAAAATAATAACAACCTTGAATTACAAAAGCTCATTTGGTCAAATGGTAAATGACATCTTTAAAATTTACATTAGGTGGGGATGGTTCGAATCTTGGGTCTACGTTTTCTAATTCGGTTTAATTTTTTTTCTAAAAAAAAATGTCTATTAAGATATACTTTCGGTGGCGGCATATGTCGCCACTGAAAGTCCACATTCAGTGGCGACCAAATTAGTTGCCACCGAAAGTTTACTTTCAGTGGCGACTAATGTTGCCACCGAAAGTCTACTTTCAGTGGCGACTAATGTTGCCACTGAAAGTAAATATACAATTTTGTTTGAGAATTTAAATTTATTTAACTTTTTAATATTTTATATAATTAATTTTTACCTTCTCAAAACTATAATGTATTAGATTTATTTCTTTTATTTAATTTTAAGACAATTTATCTTATTTCTCACTAAATCTTTAAAAATTTTACTTTTCAAAATAGTTCTTAGTCCACTTAGAAAAAAATATTTAAATTTTCACATATGTCCTTATTATAGGCTTTTATAATATATCTTTTTTTCATGTACAAAATTTTCAAGAAGCTTAATTTTAAAGTAAAAGTGTTGGATTCGAGTCTTGAATATATTGTTTTATTATTTTTTTTTATAAAAAAAAGTCCACTACTAAAAGTCTACATTCAATGGCAACAAAATTAGTTGCCACTGAAAGTAAATATATAATTTTGTTTAAAAATTTAAATTTATTTAACTTTTTAATATTTTATAAAATTAATTTTCACCTTCTCAAAGCTATAATGTATTAGATTTAATCCATTCATTTAATTTTGAGACAATTTATCTTATTTCTTACTAAATCCTTAAAAAAATTCACTTTTCTGAATAATCCTTATTCCACTTAGGAAAAAATTTAAATTTTCAATTGTCCAAAAATATGTCATTATTATAGGCATTTATAATATATCTCTTTTCAATTTACAAAATTTTCAAGAAGCTTAATTTTAAAGTAAAGGGTTGAGTTTTATTAATTTTCTTTTAAAAAAAAGTCCACTCATTTTCAGTGGCGACATATGTCGCCACTGAAAGTCCGCTTTTAGTGGCGATACAATTAGTCGCCACCAAAAGTCTACTTTCAGTGGCGACATTTGAGGTTGTCACTGAAAGTTTTCTTTTAGTGGCGATACAATTAGTCGCCATCAAAAGTCTACTTTTAGTAGCGACAAAACGTCGCCACTGAAAGTGACATTTTCAGTGGCAACATTTGCGGTCGCTATTGAAAGTAAGACTTTCAATGACGAATTTAAAAAGTCGCCACTAAAAGTCACCACTTTTAGTGGCGACCTCAAACGTCGCCACCGAAAGTGTCACTTTCGGTGGCGACTATTGTTGTCGCCACAGAAAGTGAACTTTCAGTGACAAGTTTTTTTGTCGCCACTGAACAGTCGCCACCGAAAGTCTTTTTTTTGTAGTGAAACGACGTTACTGTTACCTTTCAATTTGAAATCAGAGTAAAAAGGGGTAAATTGCGCTTTAACCCCTATAAAGTTTTTAATCACATAATAGCCTCTCAATCATCACAAGAATGCTCCAATATATTAAAAACTTATCATTTAGGTCATTCAATATTATATTATGTGAATTTAACAATTAATGCTATTAAACTAAATTACATGGGCCATATATTAGAAATAATCTAACAAATGAGTCTTGAGTTGAACTGCATTAGATACTAGCAACTCCTTGGGACTTAGTCATAGAGATCTTTTCCTGCATAAGACACATGAATTTTAATACATACTATTCAGAACAAAATATGAATAAATCAAACAACTAATATACAGTACAATTCTAAATATACAATTGCAACACTTCATCGTCATAGTGTAGAAACTAAAACATAAGTTAACATTTTACACTTACAGCTATAGTCTCGTCACTCACAAGTCACAAATATGATCCATTGCTCCTCTTATGGGTGGCAGTCCAAAGATTTGCTCTACAAATTGGGCTATCATGCATATCGCTCCTCTTTGTAATCTTTGCTTCAAAATAAATTCATCCGTAAGTTGTTGCATAACTGGAAGAAATTCATCATTATATTACGGAAAATTAATTTTTATGTGTATTAAAATATTTGCACTTGGCAGTTGGCAAACGTTCTTGTACTTTTGATTCTTACCTGACGTATTTGTACGTAGGCGAAGACTAAAGTACATTATGTTTAAAGCAAAAGAAAAGTGCTTGTTTCGTCTTCCTCTCATCCGTGGACGACAGTCCCAAGACCCTCTTTATTTATATTTTAAAGCACTAGCAAAAGTTAAAGTAACTATGAACAATAAATCAAGTAATGATTTTATATCTTCGTATAAGAAATTATTCTGCTCTATGTAAAGAGGCCCTCGTGTACCTGAATGCATGGGATTATTCTGGAAAGAAGATATGGAATCACCTAAGTGGAAAAGCGAACAGCCGAGGGAAATGAAATGACATGTTTGGTAGAATGTAAAAAAGAAAAAAAAAAGAGAAGGTGAAAAATTATTCAAATTACTTTTTTTAAAAAAAAATACTAAACTTACTTTTTTTTTTCAAGTTGGGATATTTTAATAAAAATACATCATTCTACTTTGATTTGCATACCAAACATATGGAAATATTTTATCTCATCCCTTTCCATTTGAGTAAAGTAGAAACCAAACAAAACTGATAATGACCGATAACACCTGACCAAGGAAGTGAAAAGAATGTATTTTGATTTATAAATACCCAAAAATAGTTACAACTTCATAGGATTCCCATTCTCCCCAGTGGATCGTTCTCACTTTTTCAAAACGACATGTTTTTTAATTTAGTTGTCAAAATTGCGTGTTAATTTGTAAAATTGTTTGATTTTATGATCATAAGTACCTAAATCGAGTAAACTCAGTCCTTCACTCAAAACTCAATCAAAATCGTTTAAAGTCGCCGAGTTTAACTGATCGAGTTCATTGAGTTTGAACAATACAGTCCAATTTAAACATTCATAACTTTCTTATTTGAACTTTGTTTTAAGCAAATGACATACTGTTGAAAAAATATCTGAGTTTAGTTTTAAATGGAATAAATTTTGTTCAAAAATTTTTGCAGTTAAGGAGATATGACTAAAATAGTGATCAAAGGTCAGAAACAGTCAACTTTCAAATGCTACCAGACGACTTGTAGTTTTCTTTTTTATTTTAAATAATCGTAACTTTCTCATCATTTGAAATTCATTTAATTTAAGCAAATAATGGATTATTGTAAAGCTCTTTGAGTCTATTTTTAATTGAGACAAATTTCATTAAAAAAATGTCTTTATGAGTTTAGGAGATATGATTAAAACAGACTAAAGGTCATAAGCAGTAGACTTCTTAGTGCTATCAGTTGACTTCCAATTTTTAAATTCACTTTAAATATTTATAACTGTCATTTGAACTCTATTTAAAACAAATTTAACTTTACATCTACAAGGAATGAAATACTAACTGATTACTGATGACTCATAATATATATATACTGAGTCAGTGGTTGTTATCATCAAGTATTCTATTTTTAAGGAGAATGAGCATTTTGATAACAAATAGATAAATTTTTAAAATTTATTTAGGAATTAGAAACCTAGCATACTCTCTATGTTATTGTAGTTTTGTTGTGTTAGAAGTTTAGAGAACACACACACACATATATAATAGGATATATATATATATATATATATATATATATATATTAGTGTAAAAGTTATATATAAATTCTTACAAGTTTTCAAGTCCATCGAATTTATGTTTCGAGTCTACCCTTTCTCTGAGTTTAGATAAATTTGCGAGTTTGACAACTTTGCTTTTTAGTTTATATGAAACTTGTAGGGCAGCCTAGTCAAAGTGCCACATCAACATCTATTTGGACAAAAATAATATGTAACATTAACCATTAATTGACTAACGACTCAGAAAATGAAGAGACTATTTTGCAACAATTGCATTATATATATATATATATATATATATATATAAATTAATAATGTGACTGTATTCAAAACTATTTCAGTTTTGCAAATTTATAAGGGAGTAATTATGCAAAAATAAAAGAGTGGGTGTTTCGTCTTTATCTCATCCATCGACAACGATCTCAAGACCCTCTTTATTAATTAAATATATTAAGCTAGTGAGTTTCTTAGTGTGTTCACATATTAAAATTATGCATATATATATATATATGTATTCAAATTCGATCATAACTAATCTAGACGTAAGTCTATTTTTTTATTAAATCCCTAATTAAAAAATCGGTCTTCTAGTTATTTACTAAATATATATTATTTTATAGTTAATTAGTGTTTGTAAATAGAAACATCCACTTAATTTGAACTCAAAATTAATTTCTTATAAATTATTCAGATATCTTACTCAAACTCTAAGTCGTACACGTAATGGCTCAATAAAATAATATATTGGTAGTAGTTAATAATTATTCCACATTTTCATATTGCAACTTTGTGTCATTTTCTATAGACTATGTCCATATGAGCTGATTTATAAAATTGTGGACACATGTAGAAAGGACGAGGGATGATCATTACTTTAAAAAAAAAAATAAAAGAAAATTAATGCTATATATAGTCACTCGAAAGCGGCGAAGCGTCCACGACCTTCTCACCTTTCTTATCTGTCTAAAAATTTTCCAAAGTAGTGTGCGTTCCAAAGTATTTGCCTTTAACATGGAGTTATTTTTAATCATGCATTTTTTTTTTTACTTTTTATTCTACCAAACATACTTGTACACTACAAAAAAATTAGAATTTAGCGTCGGTCAAAATCACCCTTTAGCGAACGACTTAACGTCGGTTTACAAAATCGACGTTATCTATTCCGTTGCGAGGTTGTTTAACGTCAGTTTTGACATCCGTAGGAATAACCGACGTTAGATGATTTTAACGTCGGTTTTGACAAAACCGACGTTAAATTCTGAAATTTAGCGTCGGTCATAATCGACGTTAAAGTTGTGATTTAACGTCGGTTTTGACCGACATTAAATTCTGACAGTTAACGTCGGTTATGACCGACGTTAAAGTTGTAATTTAATGTCGATTTTGACCGACGTTAGATGACATATTGATGATTATTTGGTCATTTAACGTCGGTTGTGACCGACGCCATGTGAGTGATCTAACGTCGGTTTTGACCGACGTTAGATGACTTTTGAATTTTTTTTTGTTATTATCATTTAGCATCGGTGTCGACCGTCGCTAAATGTTTGATTTAAAATCAATTTTATCCAATGTTAAATAATTTTGGGCAATTTTTTTTTAGTTTAATTAAATTGAAATTACCATTAATTTCCAAAACCAACATTATGTGGTCAAAATTTAACAAATAATAATAGCCAAACTATAAAAGAAAATATATTTGAATAAAAACATATATTTTTAAACATAAGTTTTACATCAAATTCAAAGTTACAAGTTAATACATTCTAAAAGAACAAGTTTCACATGTCCTAACAAAATAAATATTACAACTAGTCATAGTCATGGGTTGTGACTAGCTCCAGAAGAACGTCGACATCATTGAGGTGAAGCTCATGCATTGTTTGCTTCAGGTGCCTGTAAACATAATATTTATTATTAGAGTCCATAGTAAATGAAAATAATGAATTAATAAATCTAAAATTATATAAAGTTAAAATTGTTTAAGATAAATAATATTTGTTTAAGATAAATAAAGTTAAAATTAGAAATAAATAGAAATAAAAATAGATATCAATAACCAACAAAAAATGAGTCCAAAAAATAGAAATAGATATCAATAAAAATAATATCATTTCTTATTGCACTGACCAATTAATCATCATTGCACAAGGGTCCAATGACAGGACACTAAGGGGTTAACTCATAAATTAGTTCTTGATTGACACTTTGATATCATATTGACAAATTATTCACCTAAAGAGTATGGATTAAATTACAGAATGGGCTTACTAGGCTTAATTCTTTGACGCTTAAGAAATCTAGCATTTTCAACTATGAGCTTCCCTTTATTTTTTTAATTCACTATGCAATTTCAAAGCAATTGAATATAACAGAGGAAAAGGAAAAGAAACCAAAATGAACAAACTATATTAAATTTAGGGCCAAAATACTGTATTAAGTTCCCTTTTTAACTCATCTTGCACACCTAAAATAGAAAATTAAGTGCCCAAACTCAAGGAACTAAGCATGCACCTAAATTCTGTTTTAAGGTTGATTTTAGCCATGACTTAACAAAAATTCTGGTATTGATTCAGAACTCCATAATTCATGAAATTTTGTATACGCCCTTATTTATGTATTGGCATACTAGAATAAAAATATCAGCCCAAAAATCCAAGATTTGGCTCTTCAAATGATCACTTTAGTACTCCTATATCAGAATTTCCCAATTCTGCCATTAGTTCTGTTCTTATGTGCAACAGACCATCTTAGACATATATAAATGCAATGAAACTTTGGAGATCATTAGAATTATGTCTTGGCTAAATGGCATAAAAATTTCAGCTCAAAAAGAGACTTTTAACTACCATAACCAAACCAAATTCCTAAACTGTTCAGATATTCCTCTGTACTGGGCAAGTGATGCTCTCATGCTTATTTCACCAAGAAAACCAGCATTATCTTGCTTAAAACTTTCCAGATCAATTTATTACAATATAAAGAACCTTTCCACAAAGTTTCATGATTTTAGGAGTGGATTTGGTCATTCAAAGACACATAAAACCAGTAACATCAAAAGCTGTCATGGTATTAAGCTTCTTCTGTAAAAATATATGATTGTATGAGACTTTTTATTGTTAAAAACTTGAAAAGATAATGTAGTTATTTTTATTACCTTCAGCTCTTATAAGTCAGCAATATGCCTCTCCAGACATTCCTTCAAAGATTTCTCCTCTACTTCTTTAAGTTCCATCAACTGTAGCCAAAAGACTTTACCTTTAGCTAATGTTTATTTTTATTTTACAAAAATAATGCAACTTGAAGGAATGAAAAGCAATACAAGCAATAGAATAATCAAAAGCATTACCCTGCTCACCAACTTCACATAGCCTATCTCTCCCTTTATAATTTCGTCCACTGTCATACTCTTCACTTTCATCATTCCCATCATCATATCATTGCACTTTAATAATTGCCCTCAAATAAATTCTATCATGGGCTACGGTTCAGGCCTCCTTGTAATAATATATATATATATATATATATATATATATATATATATATTTATATGTATTATTAAATGGTCCAAATGGCTAATGGTAATGTAAAGTAATGCCCATTGTAGCCATCATGTGGTTAACAGGTGTCTGAGAATCATAAGGTGTTATATCATGATTAATGGCTTCAAATTAAATTATAGTTAGTAATTTAATATAAATCCAATAGAAAGAAAGAGAAATAGATATCAATAACATAGAGCTTACATAATTTTTTTTATGTAAAATACAAGTAGCCGAGCCTGCCCTGTGCTTTCATCTGCTTTTGATGCCAAGTACAAGCAAGTTGGAGCCACCAGACACGGATCATATTTCTTTCTGAAAGTGAAGATGAAAGTAGCTAGTAAATTATTCTATCCATGGGCTCCAATAAAAGTAAGAGAGTATTGTGGACAACCAGACAAGGCACAAAGACAAATTCATTCCTTGAATTGAAAAATCAATTATGACACCAAAGGAACATGTGATTGAGAGTTGCTGCAGAGTCAATTTCAAAAAATAGGATCATCTTGACCAATCATCATATTACAAACTAAAAAATATCAAAATCTTAGGAGAATCAGTTCATGACTTGATGTTATAACCCCAATCTGATTCTGAACCCTTTCTTTAATAGAAAAAATCTGAAGTTCTTGTGATCTATGGTTTTATAAACCTTAAAAATCCCTCACGAGGCGAAAGGGGGTTTACAAAATCCCTCTGCAATTCAACGAGCTAGAAATTGGATTCTAATTACTTGAAAAGCATGGGAAAAGTGAGCAATTTCGATCTAACACCAAATCCTTGAGCATCCCTTTTCCCAAACACGCTAGGGTTTGAGATGTAAGAAGAAGATGAAGAAGGAAAGAGAAATTTTGCATTACCTCAAATTGAAGACCCATCAGAGAAGGGAGAGAGCCATTGTGGACCGCCTTTCCCCATCACAACGACCCCTTTGTTCTTCTCTGTCGAGACTCCATCGTTTAACTCTCTTCTCATTCTCTCGGCTACCTCTATTTCGCACAGACCCAGCATCACCATGGCTCGACGACTCAGTGGGCTAGTGGCCATTTTTCGCCTTCCCTCCTCGTGTGCGTCTATAAGGGATGGATGAAGAGCAGCCATCAAGGGCACAACATGTTGAAGGTTTTTTCTGCAGAGGAAAGGAAGAGCAAAGTTGGACTCGAAGGTAAAAAAGAAATCTGAAAAGAAAACAAAGAAGAAAGGAAAAAAGGGAGCCTAAAAAATAAAAGGAGGGAACTTTGGCTAAGTGTGAAATTGAAATGACGTGAATGAGTGGTAAGTCCAAAAAATTGAATTAGTGTGTGAGTAGGAAGTCCAAAAATTTAAATGAGTGAGTGGGACCTTTGAAATTTTTTTAATCTATACGAAATCTAAAATATTAGATATATACATATTTTAAATACAAGAAACAATATTTTAGATAATAAAATATACTATTAAAATTAAACTTAATTTTTAAAAGGCATAATTTTCTTTTTTTACAATAAATTAAACAATATTTTTCTCTTTTTTTCACTTTTTTTTGTAATGATCTACTGGATAAAATAATAAAAAAAGAGTAAAAAATTTTCAAATTATTTTCTTTAAAAACATTAGATTTTTTTAAAGTTCAAATATTTTAATAAAATACTCTATTTTCATTCTTTATAATATTACAATAAAATAAGATCTTCATATTGTTATACAAAATAGAACAAGATCATGTTCCAAACATTTATAAGATATAATTAATTTTTAACATTAATAAAATAAATTGCATAACCTTCCAAATTTAAAGAAGTTGTGGGTATTCTAACTTGTGAAAAATTGTGTATTTAAATGATTAGACTTCAGAAGTCTTCACTGAAAGTGGGTAGTGGTGCTTATGTGTGTGTGAAGCTATGGCTGAAGGTTAAGTGTGCAAGTGTACATAAGTGTTCATATCACACAAAGAAGAGGAAGAGCAATCGAGCTTGGAAGGATAACTCACCAGGGCTGGACTTGAGACAGGAGCTGAGATGAAGTTGGTGGGAGATTTTTACAAAAACTGCCACAAATATACATATATATATGTATACACTACATTGAGGTGGAGATGTTACTGAATTTGAGACCAAGAAATCATGATGAGGAAGAAATGGGTCGAAAATTCATGAAGTGTGAGAAAGAATATCTCACATTGATGCCTTGTCTATGGCATCCCTTTCTCTCTCTCTCTAACCCAATACAGTTGTTACTCTCTCCAGCATTCTCACACTCACGATGAGAATGTAAGGATTATGGTTAAAAATGAAATTATTGGAAGGATTAAGGTCAAGAGGTGGGTGTGGGAGAAAATATTGGAGGGGAATTGAAATAGAGAAGAAGAGTGAAACTAAAATACGAAAGAGATATGTGAATGGCATGTTTTGAGGAAGAAATTCTCTTATTTTTCTTTTCTCAAAATAAGGCATTTAGCGTCGGTTTTAACTGACGCTATAGAAACCGACGCTATATGCGACATCTAACGTCGGTTTTAACCGACGTTATAGAAACCGACGCTAAATACAAAATCTAACGTCGGTTTTAACCGACGCTATAAAAATCGACGCTAAATTTAGAATCTAACGTCGGTTGTAACTGACGCTATAGAAACCGACGCTAGTTGCGGTATTTAACGTCGATTTTTAAAACCAACGTTAAAAAACTGACGCTATATTCCCTTTTTTTTTGTAGTGGTAGAGCAAGAATAAAGTTCGTTATGCTTTAATTTTAAAGATGATATAGATTGTTTAAAAGATTAAGTTTAATTTTCCTTGTTTAAAAGTATTGCATTCTTTAAAAACTTTATAAGGAGGTAAATGCAAACGTAAAAGAAAAGTGGTTGTTTCGTCCCTCTCCATTCCACGGACAACACGATCCCAAAAACTTTTTATTTATTATTTTAAAGCACTAGAAAAGTTAAAGTAAATATGAACAATAAATCAAGTAATGGGTCTATATTTTCATATAAGAAATTATTTTGCTTTATGTATAGAGGCCCTCCTGCACATTAATTTATGGGATTATTCTAAAAAGAAGATATGGAATCACAAAAAGCTAAAGCAAATATTGGAAAGCAAGAGCCAAGGAAAATGAGATAATTAGTAAAGCTTTAATATTTAAGTTTGTAAGATATAAAGCCGTTTAAATGTGGTCGAGTGAGCTTGGCCCACTTTAGAAAAATGTTTATTTAAATACAGCTTTGTTAAGTTTTATTGTTTCAAGTTCGGTCATAACTAAGCAAATCATTGTTTAGACTTTAGATAGGCACACACCTATATAATTTTATAAAATAGTAAGAAAAATCAATGAGCGTAAGAAACTATTGTAAAGATAATGTTAAGGTTCAGATAATAATGTGTTTTAAGTTTTTTATATGAATTTGACTATCTCTCTATTCTTGAGTTAACTTTTGAATTGAGTTAAGTTCAAATATATATCATTAGTAAGACATAATTTGTGCGTGAGTTTATTTTGATATTAACTGTGTACATTTTTTTGGTAGTTATAAAAGAATTTTTATATATTAAAATTATGGATATGGTTTTGAATTTGACCATGAATATTATATACAACAATATATTAACCAATCCACACAAATTCACCAATAATGTGCTTCAAAATTATTCAATATTATTATAGATTTATTTATGATGTATTAATTGGAAGAGTTTCATAAGTTTTATCTAAATATATACAATGATTAAGTTTGAAACTATTAAAATTACGTATGAATAACGTAACGTCACCTAAACGTGAAAACTGAAAAGAGTACAGATAGAAAACTAGAGTAAAAAAAGAATCATAATGATCAACTTTATTTATGCAAGAGATAATATGGGTAAAATTATGTTTTTCATCTTTTGAATTTGGGGTTTTATTTTGTCTTTACTTTTATCAATTTTATTCTACATAATAATAAAAGAAAAAGTACCTTAGGTTCTTTACATTTTTACTATCAATTTTTTTAATTATAACATGACAAGTGTATAATTTTTAAAAATTATATATATATATATATATATTGACACTTTAATATTGTGTGGTTAGTTTTTTTGAAAAACTTTTTGCATTTTTTTTATTTAAGGACTTGATAGTAAAGTTATAAATAATTCCATATTAATATAAGTGTAATCCTTTATAAAAGAAATGTTTTATTGTCTTCTAAAATATTAGGAACGCATCTAAATTGTTACTGAAATTAACTAAATTATTAAAATAATTAGAGAATACTAACATGAACATTACAGTATCAAGATATATATGTAGTTTTTATATCACCTCGTAGCCCTTGAAAAGGAAAGCTAGCGTTAAAAAATATAAAACAGTGCCGATTTGTATTTGTTAGATGAATATTAATTATGTCTGATATATATAACTAATGAACTCTATCAATAACGCATATAATATTAATAATTAAGAATACGTAAAAATAACTATGCACATATAAAAAATCAGCATAGAAATAATCCCAAAATAGCTTAATTAATAATAAGTAATCATTTAGAATTTTTTTTTTGTTTTGTGTTGTGTGTGTAGCATATTGGTGACTTGTTTAATAAATAACATGTATAGTTGCCACATCACAAAAATAAAATAAAATGAAATAAAATAATACGCTTGGCATTTTTAAATAAAATTTAGGTTTCAAGAACGAAAACAAAATTTTAAGAATTGTTACCAAAATTTTTAAAGGAAAAATTTAGAAAAACCTTTTTGATTGATAATGCGATAATGCATGATCATATGAAATGAGGAGGGGTTCGAAAGTAATTGTTTGTATAGAATGTATTAAATACTCTATGACACATGTTCTTAATTATGTAAAATTTATGACATGGCCTTTAAATTATCTAATTATTGTTTTAGAATTTATAAAGATGAGAAAAAAACAATACAAAGAATGATTGATTATTTCCAAAAGACAGACTTGACTTGAAGTAGTGCTTATAGCCTATATACTTAATGATTGACATAAAAGTTCGGGTATGGTTTGAAAAACATGTTTGGTAATCAATGAATTTTAATTTTATATAGTAAAAGAGATTGAGGGTAATTATGATTATGATTGGAGATGGAAGAATTTACGATGCTACAAAATGTGGTGTCAATTTGGAGCTTTAAAATGACATTAATTTGTAGTGAACAGTCCACTGCTGAACGCATAGACAAAAATAAAAAAAGAGAAATTTTTTGTGGCACAAACTTAATATCTTAGTCTTATCAACAATCAATCAAATATTTATATCTAATAAAATAAAAATAAAAAAAATTTATAAAATAAGAGAAAAAGACTATTTCTGTCTCTTGCTTTAATGTATTTAGTTGTCTTTCTTTTTTTTTTTATTTCTTCTTATTTTTGACTTTTTGGTGAAAATGTGTTTTTTTTCCAACCAAAGAAATTTAAATTAATATGATAAAAAATATTTTATAAAATATATTTGCTCCGCCTACTAATTTCACAACTTTTTGCTTTTATTAATTGCTTTTTAATATTTGCTCTCCCTAAATTAATATGATAAATTAATTTCTTTTTAATATTTTTGAATTTTCACAACTTTTATTAATATTTTAAAAAATAAGATTGAAAAATAAGAAATAAAAAATGGAAAGTATACAAGAGACTTTGTGTTTGTTGATTAAATTAAGAAATTATTAATTTATTTAAAAAAATTAGAAAAAGTAATCGATCTGCATAATTGAATGTCATATATTCAACGTTATCTAGAAATAGCACAAAATCAATGACAATATGCCATAGTTGACAAAATTAATTTAATCTGTTGGAAAATAAAAAAATGGAACTTCTTGGAAAATAATAAAAATGGAACTTAAAGAAGAAGAAGAAGAAGAAGAAGAAGAAGAAGACAAAATTAATTTAATCTGTTGGAAAATAAAAAAATGGAACTTCTTGGAAAATAATAAAAATGGAACTTAAAGAAGAAGAAGAAGAAGAAGAAGAAGAAGAAGAAGAAGAAGAAGAAGAAGAAGAAGAAGAAGAAGAAGAAGAAGAAGAAGAAGTTTTTTTTTTTGCAAAAATAAAAAATAAAAAATTCGAAACACTGAATAAAAATTTGTGAAATAAGAGTAAAATTTTATTTTTCAATCTTATTTTTTATTTCTCAGATTTTAACATTCAAGCTTATTAATAAACAATTAATAAAAGTAAAAAGTTATGAAATTCGTAGGGAGAGCAAATATGTTATATTTTTTATCATCTAATTTTATATTTTTTTGGTTGGAAAAATAATACATTTTAACCAAAAAATAAAAAAATTAGATGATATAAAGACGAGAGAGACAAGAAGAGAGAGATAACTAAGTGTATTGAAATAAGAGAGAGAGAGTCTTTTTTCTTTATTTTATATGTGACTTTTTCTATTTTTATTTTATCAGATATAAATATTTGATTGATTATGCTTAATATTGAAGTGTGAGGTTTGTACCTACAGAAGAATTTCTAAAAAAAAAAGTATTTTGGATCATTGATTTTGAATTTCAATTTTTTTTAAGTTTAATCCTAAGTTTTCAAAGGACTTCAGGGTTATTATTATTATTATTTTTGTGAAATCATTTTTGTAAGGTTGTCAAATTAGCACTTTTTATAGACACGCCTAAAGGGGTGAATAGGCATTGATCCATTTTAGCCCTATTTTATAAGTTTGTCTGTTTTTAATTATTAGTTTCAATTAACTAGATCAATTATCAGTTATTGAAAACTTATAAAGTAGTTGATATAATACATTGGATCTTTGAGTCAAAATAAATGAGTCTAATACACGTGCCATAGACTTAGGCACTATGGGGCCCTACAAATAAAGGAAACGATTTTACTGTATGATGATAAGTTTGTAATCCTGTGAACCTATGCCTTGATTTCTTTCATCTTTTGCTTTAGCAAATACCCCTCTCACACTTTTCCTTTATGTTTTCTTTTAATACCTTTATAAGCAAATTAAATAACACTAGTCACATAAGGTTAGGACAATCATTTGTTGAAAATTTTTATGAGTTCGAGAGCAAAGATGGAGATGTAGTACCCAACTTGTAAAAGACCCACAATATTATATATAGCAACATATATTTATTTATTTGAATTATATATATATATATATATATTAGTTAAACATGAACTACTTATAATTTTATATTCAGTTATTCTATTTGACACATGTGCCAAGGTTGATAAATTCATGAGTTTAAGTAAATTTGTGAACGTAGATGTTGACTTATAAACTTTTATCGTAAACTCATAATAAGAGTGTATATACTTAAGATAAAATCTAAATATTTGATACATACACACTGGCACACATACATACAAATACATGCATGCATAGTGCATACATATAATCATATCATAAATCATATTTGACTTAGTAATTCAAACACAAGAATCACTGCAAGAAAAACATTTTTTAGTAGTGGTCAAAAATGACATTTTGCAGTGGTTTAGCCATTACAAAAAATACCACAAAATTATTTATTTATTTTTGGCAGTTTGAAAACCGTCAGTAAAGAACTCATTGAGACGTCATTTTCTGGTGATTTTTAGTAACCGTTGTAATTATCACCACTAAAATCTAAGAATTTTCTTTAAAAAAGTATTGGCGGTTTTTGACAGCTACTAAAATATAAGAACTTTTTTTTTCTTAAAATATCGAGTGGTTTTGACCACTACTAAATGTATTTAAAAATAAAATAAAATTAAAATGCTGAACCTGATAGTATGCATACCTTATATATATAATAGAATCATATCATTGTAATCTATGTTAATGAGAATTTGCAAACTTATAGAGGAACAATGACTGATTAATGGCTGCAAACATAATGATGATACACATTGCCCCAGCAATATAATCCCTCCCGACTGTGCCATACTCCATGCCAGACACGACACTCTATCCCCTGTCAATCACACAACTCTATCCCTATGAAACAATATACAACATAAGAACACATATCAAAACAATCACCCAACTCTTGCTTCCATTATACTCTCAATCTCAAGGGGGTCATATATATATATATATATATAAACACATATGCAATGACCCAAAGATGCAAAGCATATGTACTGCACAACTTATCCTAACTGAGCTGCATAACAAACTCTAAGTAACTAGAAGATATGACTCCCGACTATCTATACATAGGTTGTGTTTGGTAAAAATGCTGTAGTATCTAACTTAGTCATATTGCTACTATAATCATGCAAACTCTCTAATATTATGATGTGTTGGGATTATTTGGGTCCAAATTAATTATGGGATTAATGTGTTTTAATTTCATATTTTTAAGACTTCAAATTATAATACAAATAATTCCATGTATTTACATTGCAGATTCAAATTAATTAGAGAGTTTTATGATGACGTGGATGCGAGATGCTGACATGGCAATGATTGTATACTAAGCTGGCATTTACGCTAGCTGGACATTGACTGTTTTTGCTGATTGTGTAAGCCCCACTGTTCTGCAAAAGTAACCTGAATTTGGCATGCATGCTATGCATAATTTTTACAGACATAGCAATTTGTTTCTGCACCAGAAAATTAACACTTATGCAGCACCATTTCTGTGAAGGCCTTATGAGCTTATGCTGCAACTTTTGACCTAGACAGAATTGTCACAACACAAAAAAACTGAGCCTGTGACTGGCACAGAGTCTAGGGATGAGCCGTCCCAAGACCTATAAGCCTAAACCAACTATATGCAATTACGCCTCAAAACCTAAATGAGTAAAAGAAGACATTTACATTTCATTTGAAAACTAGCACACATCATGTTTAAGAAATTTCTCATCCATACATGTAAATATGTGTATATCGTGTAACATCTTATCATCTTACAACCAATTTCAAGACTTAAGTGACCTATACAACTATAGAGTGACTTTAGAATAATTCAAAACATAAAGGAAAGAACAAGACAAGGAAGCAAAAAACAAAGACAAGTGGGGCTTTGATATTGAACTCTGCTACTCTTCAAACAGGGACATTACGACTGTCACTGAAAATGTTAGAAGAACTGGGTGAGTATAAACATACTCAGCAAGTGGATAACTCTATAATTAAAATAAGACAATTTGATACCATTCTTATCAATACAAATGCAGTTCAAGATAACACATAAAATAATATCCAGTCATTCACATCAACACAAATACGACTCATAATGACTTATAAAATAATATCCAGTCATTCACATCAATACAAATGCTATTCATGCATGAAAGTCCTCCATTCTTGCTAGGCATTGCATATCGTAGCCCTTAGTTGTATAAGCGTTACATATTGCCGTCCCCATACGTTGTGCATAGCTTACTAGTTTTTTTTTAACAAAGGAGAATCAACCAGGTATTATGTATTACCGTCCTTAGGTTATCCCTAAGCCAAGTTCTCATCTCACTAGGCATTACATTTCACCGTCTCCAGCTATATGGGTGTTACGTATCACGGTCCCCATTCACCTTTCCTTCAAACACAAGCACAAACACATTCATGTTTCATAGCACCAAGAATGTGCTCAAACATCACAAAATTCAATTAAAGTTTATGCATCACATGGTGACCCTTAAGAATTTGGTCGCACTTAACTAAAAGTTAATAAGCTTGGAATATATTCATGCTTTTAATCACTACTGTGTATTCAACTTCAGCATCAAATAAAATAAAAGTTGGCACAAGCATGCCATGGGGCGCTCAATTTACTATAAGGAACTTATAGCAACTCATTCCCTGCATATTCTGTTCCAATATAGTAGCCACAAAGTAAAAAGGCAATCGAAAAATAAAGACAGCCACAACAAAACATTTCCCACAATCTCAACATAAATCACTGATCATAAAATGTAGTACAACACTTATTATTTACGGGCCAGCATTGTGCAATCTCAATGAATAAGGCTCATGTTAACATTTATCGTTACCTCAGTACATTTACAACACACTAATATAACATACTCAGCACTATATCAGGAAGTAGCCATAATTGACGCCCATAAGAGAGATGTGAATCATGCACATTACCTTCAATGTCATTGTGTTACTACACATATGCCCTAGAGATTGAAAGCTTCATCACAATATCAAATGAAGTTCAACAACACAATTTCACATCATGTATTCCCACACAAATATATCTTGCAATATTGTTTAGTTCAATCATCTCACACAATCCAATCCACAATTCACTTTGCACAACTCATTTTCCACATATACACATATTATGAATTCAGATGGAAATCTTAGACTGTACAAGTTGAGTCACCAAGTATCTCTTGGTCATATTTTATTTTCCTCCCTATATACATCTCACCACAAGAAGATCGCAAAAACTTCCTTTCAATTAAAATGATTAATATCATTTAATTTTTTTCAAGTTACACATATGTGCTTATGTATGTTATTCATGTTCTATAGTCATTCCTTGGCACTTTTAATTATACTTGAGACCATTTTTCATCTTACCACATATACTCTTCATGGCCCGCTACCCAAGCCGAGACCAGCACAGTAACGATACTTCTCCGTTATTGTAAGCCTCTTACTCTTACTGCCCTTTTTGTTTTATCCAATTGTACGGAAGCATTTAAATTACTATTATAAAGATTCTATTTAATTGTTTTATGGTATTCACATAATTATAATTTAAAAAGAATTACCTTTTCATAATTACTACTACTAACATATTTAATAATAACTGTTATGTGTCTACCTATGTCTTCAATTCAATATCCAAGGTGAGTGGAGGTTCTATTTATAGGAGAGTTGAGGTTTCCTAGTTAAGTTAGGATTAGGATTTTTTTATTAATTTATTTATTATTCTTAGTTATCCATATTAGACTTTCCTTTATCTTCTTCTCACTATTGTTTAATTTTTCAGTTAATAATATTATTTTATTTATATGCAGTTTATCTATTTATCTTCTTGAAGACAACACACCTAAGTTTATTTTTATTTTATTATTATTATCATTAGATATTTCCCCCTTTTTTATCATTTAATTTTCTAATCCTATTTGATTATCCAAATCTCAATTTGATTTCTTTTTAAGAGAGGGACTTCTTCTGGAAGGTTTACCCATAACATAAGTTAGAATATGTTCTAACTCTTAATTTTTCAATTATGATATCGTATAATTTTACTACTTATTATTATCCATTACATTCATTTATGCTTGCTTAGATTTGATAGGGTTAGGCGCCTACTAGGATTGGTTTTACACACACACACACACACACACATGTTGAATTTGTAGTTAGTTTCAGTTTATTTCCTTTATGTTGTCTATAAATAGACTTTATTATATTGTGTTCATTAATTCAATAATGAGAGAGTAATACTTTGTTTTTTGAATTCTCTCCTATTCTCTTCTTGGGAATTCTTTCTTTTTACTTATTTTTCTCTAATTTTAACATGGTCTTATAGCCTGGTTGATTTAGGATTTTATCTCCCTAATTTTCTTTTCCTGATATGCAAATACTCTGTACTCTGCATTTGAGGTTCGTCACTGTTCACGTGTACCTTTCTTCCTCGCATTCTCGCCTTCAATCGCCGTTCATCACCAGTCGGATTTCTTTCCTCTGAGCCAGAATCAACTTCTAATTTGCTGTATTTCGATCATCTGTGTTCTTGGTGCTTCTTGGCTGCTGGTTCGTCCAAGCCTTCGGTCCCTCTGGTTCGTGATTGACTGACTTTCTTCTTTCTGATTCCTGGTTCTTGTTTTCTTTGCGTTCTCTTACTGGTTCGTGTTCGGTCGTATTCTCGGTTCGCATTCGGCCATCCAGTTTGACGCCTCTGTTTTTTTGTCTGGCTTCTTCCCGTCGCGGCACTCTTTTCTGTTCCAGGGTTCTCGGCGCTGTTGGACTGCTTGGAGTCTGGTTTGAGATTTGGTTTAGTCTAAATTCTTGATTTGGCGGTGGGGTTTGTGGCCTCTTCCCTTTTTGTTCCATTCAAGGTGTTCTTTTGGTGCTCGGTGGCTGTGGTTGGTATTCACGACGCTGTCTGCATTCTCTTTTGCCGCTTACGGGGAGGCCAATTTTTTATGCCTAGGGTTGACTTTATTTTTGGTGCTTTTTGTTAATATTTTGCATCTAAATGTGGTACAGACTGTACATTATAGTGTTCTTCTGTTGAGGTATTCTTTGTCCATCAGACATCCTGTTACCGTGGTGGATGCCCCTTGCTCTCTAATTGCACCATTCTAGCCACTATAGATGTTGGGACTTGGCTTCTTGATGAACCTGCTTGATTACAAAATTATTATTGTTATTTTTCATATGTGACGTTGGTGCTCTTTTTCGTCTGCGATGGCTGCTCAGGGAGGCGAGATCAAGACCTGATTTGCCCGTGTTTTTTGAGTCTTTGAGCCCTAACCTAGGCTCGGTTCGTTGCTCGTGGTGGTGTTCCTGGCCATTTCTTCCCATCGCGGTGTTGTTTTGTACATCTGTTTGCGTTCTTCTCCGTGGATGTTTTCCTATGGAGAAATAAGAAGACATCTGATATCTGCTAGTGCGCTAGGTACTGTAACAACGATATGGGTTCTATTTTTGAATTACTTGAATATCACCCCCTACTACTTTTGGGTATGGCCTGCAGGATTCTCAGCAATTTCATATGTTGACTAAAGTTGTCATAAGATCGAAATGTTCCTGCAATTGTCTTTACAATTTTTCATCTCCCTGCATTTTTACATGCAAGTTGTGTATTGTAATTTCTTGGTTTGGCCTGTTCTTTGAGTCCATTTGTTTTTCAACCTTGAAGCACTCATTTCGGTGGTGACATTATCTGCATTTGGAAGTTTTTTTTGTGCCTGGGATTTCTTTGTTAGCTGCTCTTGGGTTTCTTCTATATGGTGGAAGATTTTTCTTGATGCTGCAATGTTTCTCAATTGAATCCAAAGGGCGGTGTAAGAAGCTGCAAGAGGGATGGTTATCTCTTTTTTTTTATTATTCACTATGGATTTGTTTATTTGTTTATTAACTATGGATTTGTTCCAAGTTGTTCATCCTTTAAATCTATGATTAATTTAATTTTGGATTTAGTTGGATAAAGTCCCTAGGATTATTGTTATTTATTATATTGATTTATTTTGTTTAATATTTCACTAGGGATAGGACAACTATCTAGGTTTAGGTAACTACTAAATAAATAATTTATTTATTTATTATTAATTATTATATATTATTATATTTGAATAAAGAATAATCAATTATTAATATTTTTTCAATTCTATTTCAGTTCTATAATAATCGAATTGAAATATAAGAGTTCCAGCACTATTATTTTATTTATTGATTTTATTAGTTAGTTTATCTAGATCTAATCTAATCTTTCATTTATTTTAATTATCCCAATCTTTCATTTGGCTTATTGTAACTAAACTATTGTTGGAAGGTTTATCTAAAGGTGTCAATCTAGCTATATTTTAATTTCATTAGAATTCTCATTATTTTAAAATTAAGTCACTTTTTTAGCACGTTTTATTCTTTCTTACTTTTCCTGTCTTGTTATTTTATTTGTTTATTATTATTTAATATTAAGTCATATAAATTTATTTTAGGCGCCTTGTATATATATATATATATATTGTTTATGTAATTTACCTGTTATCTTGTTCTTGTACTATTTTATTCGTTTATTCACTATCGTTCTTATACTATTACATTATTGGACTTCATTTGAAGTATGCTTCTCACGCCTAATTCATGTTTCCCTTTATTTGTTATTTTTATTTAACTCGACATTAATTATTTTTATCAAAGGCAATTCTTTTTTTAATTCTCTCTACATTCATTTTTGTTAGAGCAACACCTGAAAAATAAAAATAAACACAAAAAAAAAGAAGAATTTGAAGGTTAGAGTAAAAATATAATTTGTGTGGAACTTGTCTTGTCTTTTTTTAAAGTAATTTTCACATCTTCTACTGGTTAACTTTAACATATTACTTGATGCAGGGGTATACAAACGTGTTACCTCTAGGTTATAATAACTCAATACTCACTCATTTATTTATTATCTCTACACGTAGGATATAAACGGAACTAACTTTCTCTTGCACCTTCTCTATTCAAAATATCACCCAAGTGTATAAATAAATATATATATTCACGTTAACACACACTTTCTATGTATTGTGTAAGACATCTTTTCATTCTCTCTTATGTATATCTTCACCCCACTACCCAAAGAGACACCCATATATATAGTGTTACAAATCGTTGGAATCTGTTACCATTGATTTAGAATAAAGAATTTAAATGTGATTAAAAAAACATCGAAGATAATTGATTGAAACCAAAAGCATCCCAACGTTGAGCAACAGAAACACCATTCAAAAAACATAAAGCACCACATAAATTAGGAAGGTCAACAGTTTTGCAACATAAATATATATAAGAGACCACCAACGATTTTGTAGATAATTAAAACAATTTTATATTTGATATTTTATAATAATAAAACTCCAACAATCCCCTACTTATTATTATAAAATAGCACACAATATCTACACTTTGAGTATAGGTAGATTATTATGCATAATATAGGTAGTTAAATTTTCCTTGAACCTATATTTAGCAAAAATATATTTCTTGATCTAGAACTATAGTGGTATTTGTCTTGAATTATGGATTGCTTAAAGGAGACAAGATCTATGTTACACATAACAACCCAGGTGCAAATCATTAGCCCTAGTTGGCACGATTTTACAATCTTGTGTGATATCCTGTTTCTTAAATGTGTTATGAGAATACGCCTTGTATATTCTCATGTAGGAGCAGCTCCACTTCACCACATTCAAATAGGTGAATTCTGTCAAGGGTTTTCTTGTAGTTTAGACACCCCACTCTTATAGAGCTATATATTTCATTAAGAGTTTTTAAAAACTCAACCTCACATATTCACTGTAGGAAAATGCACTGACACCATAGGGATGCATTTAAGAGTTTAAACTCTTATAAAATGTGCATTTAAAAAAGCAACCTTATGATTCGTTTTTTCCTTTGAACCAAGTTCTTATATCTCTAGTCACAATTCAGGGTATCCTCATACACTACTTTTAATCCTGTGGGCTTGATATTCATCTCCCTCAATGTCTTTAGATTCTTTAACTATAACTATAGCTTTAGAAAATCTCATAATTTTAAAGAATCTAAGTTAGACGATATTTATCATAATAATTGATCTCATAATTACTATAAGTGAGTATATAATCACATAATACATATTCAAATATTTATTCTTCCACCATATAATAATATTATCCATGAGCATGTAATCATTTAAGAAATTTTCTCAAATTAAATTTTGTGACTAAAATTCTCAACACTATTGTACCTGATTATACAATAAGAGTATTATCATATAATAACATAAAAATATGCTTTCTCAAAATTTATCTATGGCATGTATCATCATCTCAAATTTCAATGAGATAATATCCCCCAATAAAAAAATATATGGCAAAAGCCACAAATATGGTCACATATTCACAATAAAATGATTTGTGCAATTCACAATATTACATATAATATATAGCAATAAAAATTGCCCTCTAATTTTGGTGAATGCATTTTTGGATATTCACAAAATTATGCTTCCCCGCAATTGATGGTTAATTGTGCCTTCTCACAAGAATTTCACAAACTTTTCTTTTGTTCACCCAAAAAAAATATAATATTCTTGTCGCACTATTTAAAATATCTCATATGTGAAATCATAATTTATATATAAAAGTGAATTTCACAAAATCCACATTTTCCTTTTTATTTGCTAACATGCCATCAAATATCTCGTAACTAGATATATGCATTTTTCACAATTTTTCATATGGCTTTATATAGACCACAATAGTAGAATTAAAAAATTCCACAAAGTACACTTTATTTTTCACATGGCTTTTGATAACCCACAATAGTAGAATTAAAATAAAATACTACTAATACATTTTGTTTTTAATTCTCTTGACCATTGGCCAAAAAATGAAATGTAGAATTAAAAATAAATTCTCATAGTGAAAATTCATATTTCACATAGCTTTAGAAAGCTCACAATATGTGGCCATAAAAATTATATTCCACATAGCTTTAAAAAGGTCACAATAATATGACCATAAAACTTTATTGTAGAATTTCAAAAATTTCAAAATCACAATTTTCAACATTTAAAATGTTGAATACTTTTCACATAAGAGCTTTAAGAAAACCTTTTCATATTATCAATAGTTACGTCAAAAGAAATTTATGAGATATACTCAATACTCAAATATATTAAACCCATAAAATTTCTATTAAACCACAACAATATTAACTATTGAACACAAAACATTTTTACCAAAAATTGTATATTTTTATAACAACACACTTACATTCCCTACTTCTTGTTATAAAAATAATACCCAAAAAATATTTTTTCTTCTTGCCCCCATTATTTATAAAAATTCTCAAAGAAAAGAAAGATTAAAATAGTACCACATACCTTATAGTCTAGGAAGAAGAAATCATCATATCACAAATCCATCTTATCTGCAACAATTAATCACTTGATAATCACTCCAAATTAGAACTTAAGAAAATTATGAGCTGTGCTTATAAAAAATAGTAGATAATAATTTCACCCATGTAATGATATTTTGTTAATAGATCAAATAATACAAATGTTATTTTGTATGAAGATTTGCCCCTTTATATATATATATATATATATATACTCACAAATCTAATTTAAAAGAATATTTCCAAAAAACCAAGTTAAAAGAACTTGTAAAAATAATATGGATATGCAAGACAATATATAGCCAAGTTAAAGTCTTGTAACAACGTAACTCATCATGGGTATCTTATATGGTACAGAAATTTTTCCCATAAATAAAAACACCTTTTGTGAGCAACAACCAAATAAAAAATAATAATGTTTTTATAAGCCCACAAAAAAATTGAAGCATACGTAATTGGAAATCAAATATGTTTCAACTTAAATTATAAGGTGTCAAAAAATATCATATACTTGAATTCCAAAGCTCATAAAAAAATGAGCTATTGTAAAAAGATAAATATTCCACCAAAAATACTTATGCAATTTCTTATGAAATAAATTTACAACTCCAAATGGTGAAAAACCAAAAACATTTTCATTGATTTACTCAAATTGTGAATCATAAACTTTCTTCTTAAAGAAGTTTTACAATTGAGAAAATCCCATCAAAAAATGATTTTTCAAAACCTTTCTTCACCATTTTTATTTTTCATTTCTTGCTTTTGTGGGATTCAACATGAAAAAAATTTACCTTAAAATTGTTGGAGCAGCACCTAAAAATTAAGAATAAACACAAAAAAGAGGAAATTGAAGGTTAGAGTAAAAATATAATTTCCATGGTACTGGGTTGAAGTTCGAGTGTCTCGTCTTTTTTTAAGGTAATTTTCATGTCTCCCATGGGTTAACTTTGCTATATTACTCGGTGCAGGGGTGCACATATGTGATACATACCTCCAAGATACAATGGCCCATAACTTGTTTGTTTGATTACTACCTTTGTACGTAGGAAGTAAATTAGACTCACTTTCTTCTGCACTTTTTGTAATACCTATGATTTTTGATTATTATTTAAAACTAATTTTATGGAATAATTCGGGTTGAGAAAACTTTTTTTTGTTGTGTAGGAAGGAAAATATGAGTTTTAGAAGTGGCAAGGTTGTGAAATATTGGGTGGTGAAGAGTCGAGCAGTGTATTAGTGGCACCGAGGGCACTGAGGGAGTTAGGAGACTGGTTGAATCTAAGGAGGGACTAAAGTAAAATAAGAAAAATTGTGGGGCACCTAGGATTTAAAAACACCCGAGGTGGGATATTTCGGATTTGCTCTTACCAGTCTTGACTAAGGGTCGACCAGAGATCACCATGGGTGAGTATGTATAAGTGGCCACACCACTTTTTTCTCATTTTCTCCTTTCCTCTTTCTCTCTCTCTTTATCCTCTCTCCTCTCTTTCTCTCTTCCTTCTCTCCACTTAAATCCATCAACCAAGCTTTGAGGGGTGGGTCTCGGGTGACAAGTAGCAGCCAAGCAACGTAGGGAAAGTAAAGAATCAAGGTAAGAATTTTCATTTCCTGAACTTTTCCGTGTTTTCTAGTTTTAATGATATTTAGGATAAAATCAAGATTCTGGCTTCGTTTCTTGATTAAAATTGGGGCTTTTAGTGTTTAAATGCTCGTTAGATACAAATAATGAAAGCTCATGGAAGAAATCATGAAAAACGATGGAGATTTGACTGGATCTGAGGTGAAACCGAGAAGGAATCACAAAGGTCGCAATCATGGTACCCAAGCGCCAAGTTTTAAAGGTTTTGGGGAAGAAGAAGGTCTGGAGCCTAGGGGACAGGCATGTGTGTGGCACCCAGGTGCCATGCGTGGTGCCTAGGCACCAGTCGTACTGAATGTTCTTGGTCTTTTTTCAAATGGCCATAAGTCTTTCATGTGGACTTTGTTTTTGGTAAACTTTATATCGTTGGAAAGCTCCTTAAGTGTAGTTTCCAATGGTAAAAACTTTATTTGGAAATTCATTATTGGTTAAGAGTTATGACTGAAGAAGAGAGTAAATGTCGGGGTTAGTTTCTCTATTTTGTAACCTTGATAATTTTTGCATGATTACTTGATAGGGATGTTCGAGGTGCAAAGTGGGAGCCGAGAGAGCATGGAATCTTGGTGAGGGATCTAGCTCTCCTGTATACGGATATATACATATATGTATGTATATTTATATTTTAGGAATTATTTTCCTAAATTATTTTAATATACATTTAATTGTTAAATGTATTATGTGTGAGGTATGTAGTGGGGATTATTTGAAAAATGTATTTGGGATTGTTATGTGGAATGTGGGTGGGAATAATGGATTGGTTGTTGTATTGTGTTTGTGTCAATAAATTGCATATTATCATTTGCATATTCAGATTATGAGAGGAAATCAGCTAATAACCCAAGGATGTGATTATTCCTGAGAAGAAGGTCAAAGAGTAGGAATAGAGGGGTGGATCTCTGAAACAAACTCATTGAGGGTTGGTCTTCAATGTGATAAGTACAGGAAGTATGGGATAAACATTACATATTTTCATTTGCATAATATATTGTGTGTAGTCGTTTATATTGCTTTGTATGTGGGATATATGTTCTAGCTAAGGGCATAATCCGAGAGACCAAATGCATGTTATGGCCGTAGGTATGACTTAAGAGGCCAGACTCATGTTATGGTTTTGGATATAATTCAAGAGATCGGACACATAATAGAGATTTCTTAATTGATAGTCCGTGGGAATATAAACCTACGTTGATTAAACTCTTGAGATGTAGTATGAGAATGCCGAACTATGAGTAAGGTTGTGAGCTTTGGGAGCATGGATCCTTGAGAATGGATATTGTATGCATTTAATGTGTGATGTGTATGTGTGTTTGGGGGAAAATATCACAAGACGTGATACCATATGAGCGCCTTCGCGTAGCTTGGTATCATGTGAGATAAAATTCCAAGTGGGCATTTATATATAT
The DNA here is from genome assembly GCA_037074585.1 of Biancaea sappan. Taxonomy (NCBI): domain Eukaryota; kingdom Viridiplantae; phylum Streptophyta; class Magnoliopsida; order Fabales; family Fabaceae; genus Biancaea; species Biancaea sappan. The sequence continues at coordinate 27,638,813 of CM073493.1, forward strand.
ATGTATATATATTTTGTATGTTTGTGTAGAATAGGGCTAATATTGGTGAGTCTGTGGTGTAGACTCACTCCCTCACAGTTATAGGCATGGCAAGATGGTCAGATCGAGGGCTCATGGATCGAGGACGCCTCCCCATTGTTCAGGGCAAGATAATTGATTTTAAGTTATTATTCTAGTGTATTCTGTAATCAGATAAGCCACCTAAGATTAATGAGAGAAAACTAGGCTTGCGGCAATGTTGGTAACACACTATTTGCGCCAATCATGAATTCAGCTCTAAGAATGGTGAAACTCCTAGTCCCAGTTTCAGGTCATGACATATTCTCTATCCAAAATATCATATAAGTGTATATATAAATCTATATATATATATATATATATATATTCACGTTACCACACACTTTCTATGTATTGTGCAAGACATCTTTTCATCCTCTCTTTCATGTATATCATCACCCCAGTACACATAGATACACCCATATATATAGTGCCACAAATGCCGTTGGAATCCGTTGCCATTGATTGAGAACAAAGGATTTGAATGTGATTAAAAGCACATTGAAGATAATTGATTGAAACCAAAAGCATCCCAACGATGAGCGACAAAAACACCATTCAAAAAATATAAAGCACCATATAAATTAGGAAGGTCAACGGTTTTGCAACATAAATATATATAAGAGACCACCAATAATTTTGTAGATAATTAAAATAATTTTATATTTGATATTTTATAATAATAAAACTCCCACAATTTTTCTAAAATTTTAAATTTCTAACTACCTTTTAAAACCTCACGTGATCCTTACTAAATTAAACCAACCTATCGGTCCCATTTTGTATAATTTTGTTCATCTCCTAGTCAAGTTTTATTTTTCATTTTAATTCCTTACACAACTTATGAAGAAATAACAATAATACAAACGCAATAATTAACACATATTTATCATAGGCATAAACTCAATATTTAAATGATAGATGCGACAAGATTTCTATAGGTATCTATTTATTTGTGAAAAATATTCACACGTTTCCAAGCTTGCTTTCCTATGACATTGTAATACCTTGGGTATTACATACTCCATACACAATTTAGTTTCGTTCATTAATTCTTATTTCTTGTCAATTAAGCCCAATATTCGCATGTGAAAATGATGCATAATCTTCATACAACAATAATTTAATTAGGGGTTACTCACTTACCTCAATTCTAAGCTAAAATTTAACATTTTTACGTGTGATGCTTGAGGGAAAAGTGGTGCAAGATAATTTAGAGCTGGTGCCTATATATTTCAACATGAAAGAGGGGAAAAAAGGATTAAAAATTGAGGGAGAATGAATTTCCCTGTTGTTATTTAACATTCCTTCCAACTTCAGATTCGACACACAAATAGCACATACCATTATTAACATACACCCTTCCTAAAATTTTATTCCAGATCAGAACACGTTAAGCATGAATAGACTCCCAAGAACTCAAATGAGCAGGGTTCTAGTATACTTGATCATAGGTTTAATTTATATCATAATAGTCACAAACTACCTCTGAAATTTAGAATTAAAATGTGGCAACATAAATCTAAATATATTCCAAAATTTTAAGATCAAAACCCCAACAGGACATACATGGATATGTTCTAAAACATCAGAAATTAAGCAGCATGAAAACACTCAGAGTAACAAGACCACACTTAGGTGTAAATTTAAATTATAAAATGAAGAGCGTATTTTAGCATCTCAGGATCATGGAACCAAGGATTTAGAACCAAGAACTAGCATAAGCAAGAATGAATTTGTAACCAACTCAACCATGCATAGCTATAAAACAGAATTTTCACCATACATATTCTGTTTTATTAGGCTTCCAATATCCTACAACTTCAGTCATAAAAGGACGATTGCAGATGATAATGATTGTAACCAATTTATTGATTTTACATCCTAGCATATCCCTTTCAATTATAATCAGGAAAATCATATCTTTCCTTCTAAAACTCCCCGATCCATCCCAAATACAAAGCATCTAAAAACTCTTCCCCTAGAAGGTGGAAAACCCATCCTATCAAGAGAACAAAATCAAGTTATTAACACTATTTATCACCTTATTCTCAAAAGGAAAAAGAAGCAAAAAGATCATATATATATATATATGTATCCCGGTTCTTCCTTTACAATCTGGCCTCCATGATCATAGCAAGATTTCAATTTCCAAATACAGAACAAACGTAAAGATAATTTATAACAGCGAAGGAAACAGAGTGGCAACAACAAAAGAAATTAATGTAGCAGCCAACAAAAAATTCCAATATCACACCCACGAGTCCAATAATTTATTTTATTTCCCTTTTCTTTTCCACAAAAAATCAAAGGTTCCACACAACTTAATAAAAATTTCAAGTGAGTCCTTAATTATTTATTGTCATTTTATTTCCAATTTCAACATAATCCTCAATGGTTCCAAAAATAATTTAAGCCTAAAAATGTACTATCTGAAAAAAAGGAAAAAAAAATTCACGTGCGAAGGAATAAACTCCCTTTCCCAACCAAGTAATACCTATTTCTCCTTTAAAGAAATTCGTCCTGAATTTCTACCGACTACTAAGTTTCTTCACATTGAAGTTATCCAAATTCGTGAAATCTGGATTCAGAGTTTATCTGGATTGTCGTGAACTTTTTTCCTTTCTTGAGTCCATTTATTCTTCAAGTCGTTTGACTTTATTAGTCTACTTATTCTGTGAATGTATTTTTTCTGAAGGCTGAAGCACGGGAGTCCCTGGAGAGTTACAATTATAATAAAGAGGATATAAATCAGGTAGACGTTAATGTTATTGCTTGTATTTAATTATGGTGTTATGACAATGTCCTGCATTTACTCGATTAGTTGAATGTTGTCCTGTTTCTTGGTATACTTGAAAGTGGCACACACATACTGTAGTTGAGAGGAAAATGAAATGTAGTTAAAAAATAGAAAAAGAAATTTAGAGATGTGGATCGGGAAAATTGAAGCCAGGGACATAGAAATGGAAAATTATTTTCATTATCTTGTATACTTTTTTAACCTTATGACTTTTAAATTTTATTAACATGTAATTAATCTAGCATAAAGATTTTTCCAGAAACTACTGGGACAAAAAGTGAAGGTGGAAATCTGACATTTTCTCTATCAATATTGGATATAAAGATACAGTTTAAGTTCTATCACATCAATATTTGTTAGTATTAGTAATGACTAACATTTCAACGACTATACTATAAGCAGACTTTTCTTTATTTGCTTTTTAAATAATTTATTTTGTTTTCAAATGTAAAATTAAGAAGTTGAAGCTTTTAGCTTCATGATATTGTTTCAGTTATGCAATTTAATGTTTCAGAGAAATTTATATGTCCCATGTTTGTAGTTTTCACATATCGTAAATGTGGAATTTACAGTCCTCGTCTCTCGTTCTCTTTCTTGGATGTTATTCTCTGATTTTTATCTGTGTTTGTTCTTACTTCCTAATTACTTTGTGAAACAGCGCATTAATATGTTTCATATGCTCTTGTGACAGTCGACTTCCAATTTTTGTAATTAATTCAATTCTTATGTTTAGATATTTATTGGAAATCTTACACTGATTCATTTTCGGAGGAAATATCATTGAAATTTAAGCAATAAACCTGGATGAACCATTTTTGACAGTCCTGTTCCCAGACTGACCTCATAAATGAGGTTTACAAAATTCGTGTAATTATCTGTTAATGCAGAATAAATTCAGGAAGTCACTAGAAAGGACTTTTTTTTTTCGTGTAAAAGAATGAAATGTCAGGCTGATAAACATTAACATTAAGAAAAATTGTCTATCATATAAAGAAGTTTGCTTGCCATCTTTAAATTTAGCAACGCTGCAAAATTGGCCTTTTAATAAATTTGTTTGACATATGGGATTGAAAAAAAGGGCGTACTTAATGCCGAAACCTCCACAGCTGTGGGGTCTGAAAAAGGATATACCTAGACAGCCTTACCCTTGCTTTGCAAGTAGGCTAATTTGAACCCAGGATCTCAGGCCACAGTGGAGAAACTCGACCATTGAGCCAGGCCTGCCCTTCTGACGTATGGGATTGAAATTTTAATTAAATCAGTTAATGAGTTTGCTGTCAAGGAAGTGTTTGAAATAGACACATTGTCTCATTCACATATTTTGCAAACTGTTGTCACCTAGTTATTTTGCCCAGGAACTTTATATGGAATTTGTTTGGTCTTTGACTGTATATAAGTAAAACTTTAAATAATGATTGGGGATCTTCTCTGTTTTCTATCGCCCGAAGCGTGAAATTGATGCAGTTATGTTGCTGTAGTACCGTACTATCTCTGAATGATATTTCTGTTATTTAGTTACAATCTCTTGTTTAATATACAAATTTTATTCTTTGTTCAGTCTTTAAAACTAATTTCTGTCTGCTTAGCAACATGACTCTCTCACTTATACAATTTTTCCCCAGGAATTTCTGATTGTCAAGTATCCCTGCTTATCTTATGCTGCATCACGTATATTGTAATATTTTACTTTGCTTCATTAGTTAAAAGTAACTCCTTTCTTATAGAATTAGTTCTGTCTTGGCAGTGCAGATTGTATGCAACCCATAGTCTTCTTTTATTGCTGCTGCAGATGATAGTGGTGATATGAAGGTATCTAACATATATTCATCGCTAGTTTCCTTTTATCATGAAATATTTAATTTATAAATTTTTATGAATGTTCCCTTTTTACATATCAAGCTTTCCGTGAATTAATTATGAAAGAATTACAATTTTGGAATCTATGGCTAAGATGTTTCCTGTTTAGAAACAATTACGCAGAAAAGTGGAGATGGTGTTTCATCAAGTACCATAAGTCTATAGAATGTATTCTGAGAAACTCAGTGACCATATGATATCCAATTGATGCCATCAAATAAGGAAACCGAACATCCACAAAACATAGGTTAACATAGGTAAGTTTTTTTAGCTGTTTGCTACAATGTTTTCCTATAAACATAACATGAAGAAATTTTTAAAAAGAATCAATCATGTGGTGTTGAGCTATAAACAATTTTCACCTGTCATGTTTTTATGAAAGAACTAGATAGCACAAATGATAAAAATTGCATTTATTTAGTTTTGAATTTAAAGAAAATTGAATCTCCCTCTCTTTTTCTTTATTTTGAATTTAAAGAAAGTTTAGTTGTACTATGTTTTCATCTTCACTGTTTATGACAATTGATATTCGGCAGAAATGCCTGTATAAAACACTGCGATCTAGTCATACAAGTGTATCCTTTTGTTTGCTTGTTATACTAACCTGTTTATACTATAAAATGGTAGGTAAATATGAATATAAACAAACCAGTCGTTTGCTGCTCATAGTCTTCATCCACACCTCTCCTCCCCTTTTTTAGTTACGTAGACTGGAATTTCAATACCTGGGGATGAGTGAATAGGGAAAGGACAAGAGGTAGGGATTGAAACAAAGCACATCAAACTCAACTCAATCTTAATTTCTAAGGACCGAGAATGGTGTTATGTGAGCGATCGACCGAGAAATTATCGCTTTTAACAGAAAACTTTGTTGCAAATTTTCTTTTTATAATAGGAACTCCATTTTTAACTCCACCTCAAAAAAAAAAAAATATTACAAGGCAAAGAAATAAAGTCAAGATGCTAAAAAACTAGAAATCAAAATGAAGAAATATTTTTAGAAACAAATAAATTATTTTTACTAAAAAAAAAGATACAATCAGGTAATTTTAAATTAATAAGCAAAAAATGATACTAAATTAATAAAATTAGAAAATTAACCCACACACACACACACACACACACACACATATATATATATATATAAAAGAATCATCATTTGTAATCTATGTTAATGAGTATCTGAAAACTTATAGAAAAGCAATGATTGGTTAATGGCTGCAAACCCTCCCGACAGTGAAAAATGATTGATTAATAACATACATTGGCACTGCTATCCCTCCCGACTGTGCCACACTCCATGGCAGAGACAACACTCTATCCCCTGTCACTCCCATCATTATGTATTCCATACCTTTACTGTGAAACAATGTATAACACGAGCACAAATCAAAATCAATCACACAGCTCTTGCTTCCATTACTCCGAATCTCAAGTGATTATATATATATATATATACATATAATATATATGCAATGACCCAAAGATATAATAAATTCTCTATACATTAGTGGATTTATGCTGTAAAATTGTGACAATTTTCACTTGTTTTAGCCTAAATTTGAGTTTTCTTGACAAAGTTTCTGTTGTTTTCTGTGTTTAAATTTTATTTTAGTTGCCTTAACGTTTTCCTTTGTTTTTGAATCCTTTTTAGTCTTATTTTACTTAATCTCTTGATATTTTGGTATAAGTACAAATTGGAGAGGAACAATTAAAGATTGAAGATGAAGTTTTTCCCAAACTTAGAAACTCTAGGGACTAAAGTGAAAGGCTGGTGCCTGAGGCGCCAGCTACTTGGAAAGATACCATATCTATTACCCTGGCGTTTGAGACTCCAAATCTGACGTCCCAGCAGGCTCCCAGCTCTGTTCCCATGCTCATCTTTGTGTGCTTGGCGCTTGAGACACCAAAAACTCTACTGGCACGTGCTAACTGATATAAAAGGGCAAAATTACGATCTTTAGGTCATCTTTTGTGGGGAAGCAAGTTAGGAGGTGGCTACAACTGATTGGGGAGTTGGAAAGCTCTTCTACGCTAAGTTTGAACCTCTTTTACTTGTTTTTCTTCAATTATATCTTCAGCCTTGACACTCTTTAATTTAGTTGTTTTTAGTTCTTTTGATATCATGACACTTTCGATATCATGGAGCCAAGTATCAAGATACTTCTGAAGCTTCATGGTGCCAAGTATGAATTTTGAGATCAAGATAAAAGAAGAGTTTCAACGCCCAAGAATAAGTAGGAAGTCAACTTAGGTTTTAATTTGAAACATGATTTTAGAAATTAGCAACCCAAAAATTTTGATACATGCTCATATTTTGAGATCCAATTTCTGAAATTCATAAATTTTCTTAACTACATAATTTCTCTTAAATTCAAAATAATTAAATTAATCAAAATTTTGCCTATAAAAAGTCATGCATTAACAAAACCATATGTCTTGTACAGCTATTCCTAACTAAGCTGCATAATAAACTCTAACTAACTACAAGATACAACTTCAGACTAACTATTACTACAAGATAAAACTTCAGACTAACTATTCGTATTCTTGTCATTTTCCCTCAAACTCAATACAAGCCTTATGACCGTTGTAAGAAAATTAACATTCAGTGACAACTTTTTAATGGCGATTTTTAAAGTCGCTACCAAAAGTCAATTTTTGGTGGTGACTAAATAAGTCGTCACTAAAAGTTGAGTCTAGAAGTCGTCACTAAAAGTCATATTTTTTGTGTCGACTTTTGAAAGTCGTCACCAAAACTCAAATTTTTTTAAAAATAAAATTAAAAAATTAGACTTTAAAAAAGTCATTTTTTATTTTATTTAAAAAATTGAATATTTTAATTTTTTTAATTTTCTTATTTTTATTTAAAAGAATTTCAAATTTTTTTATTTTTTAATTTTTTGTAAAAAATCATATTTTTGATGGCGACTAAAGTCTAATTTTTTTAACCGAAGTATATTTTTCTTTTATGAAATTAGCTGAAGTTAGACTTTTGTGGTGACTCCCATAGTAATAATATATTTGCTTTTTATTAAGTTAAATATTGTTTTATTTCTGTTTTGTAATATTTTTGACTTAAAATAATTTTAACAGATTATGTATATATATATATATATATATATATAGATAATATTTTGCACTTATATAACACAAATGAAGTTGTGGCAAGATAGCAAAATACATATGATTGCAAGCAAGGGACTCAGGTTCGAATCTCATGTATGCATATATTTGGTTTAATTTCAAATAAACTTGAATATTGCACACAAAAAAGAGTCACTCCGGGGCAGTGAGTTATTAGATTGGCCAAGACCCGCACGAGTCAAATGGGTCTCGAATTGACTTGTTGGGCCAATCTGGATCCAAAAAGATAGTGAGTGACTTTTGAAAGTCACCACCAAAGATCTTTTTGGTGACGACTTTGAAAGGCGATACTAAACGTGACCTTTAGTGGCCACTAAAATCGCCATCAAAAGTCACTTTTTCTCACAATTTTTTTTTTACAATAAAGATGACTTTTGGTGGCAGCTTTTGAGAGTTGCCACCAAAAGACAATCAACCATGGACTTATACCAATAACTTTAGTTGCCACTAAAAGTTGCCACCAACAAGTTGCTATCAAAGACTTTTAAACTTTTAAACTTCGCCACCAAAAGTCATTTTTTGTTGTAGTACACCCTCAGTATCACAAATATATAACAGTATATATGAATATATCAAGTGCAATTTGCTATGAGATTTATCTTTGACAAATACGTATGTTTATAAATGACTTGAATTAGATCTATCGAACAATCTTTCAATTATCAAAGTCAATACAAATTTTGGAAACTTTTGATCTTCACAAGCTGAGAACCACTAGGAAGTATATATTAAGCATGTGGCATAACAAAAGTAGCAAGTATTTGAATGATTAATCCCTTGATCAGCAGCATACAATTGATCAATAATAAAGGCTATAGATATGTTCCAAAATGTTGCACAGTATTCTCTGTATATTGCATTGCATTATTCTAGGTCAAAAGAGAATAATAAAAATTGGAAAATTCAATTAATAACCATCTTTTAAAAGAGAATAAAAATAAATACAATTTGAGTATATTAATTGTTTGTAACCTGAATTATATCTTGATAAATTAGTTGAATTTATTATCTAACTACATAAATTATTAAAAATAGCTTTACATAATAATTTAAAATAATTATAATTTTAATAGGATAAAATAAATTGACACAAATTAGTTAAAAAGTATTTATATAAATTAATATATATATATAACCAATTACAATTTTACAAAGATTAAATAAAAAATACAAGTATAGAAGGTAAAAAACATTACATTTAGTAGCAGTCATTAAACACCACTATACTAATTTAAATAGTTTTTAAATTCTTAGCAACGATTTTAGCCGACGTAATTTTTTTTTCTGCAGTTGATTATATTTACCTAAATGTGATTAATAAACTTATATAATTACAATAATATGTTAATGCATATTTTTCACTTTATTTCCAAAATAATTTTTTTTAGAACACTTAAAGCCTGTTTTCATTTTCATTTTAAAAATAATTTCAAAACTCAATCTTAAAATATACTTTCAAAAACATTATACCAAATAAATCTTACTGGTTTTAAATTTTTTTAAGGCAAAAAGTTGTTACAACAGAAATTGTAGCTCGTATGAGATGAGATATTATAGATTAAGAGTTATGGGCCAGAGTTTATGCTCCCTTGTAATTAAAAAAATAAAAGATAGTTGTTAAAAACAGTAACAAAACAGGTGTTGGTCTCTAACAATGATGTTGTGCCAAATAATCTAAAATGGAAAGCCCATTAACCTCAATGATTCTGGCTTCTAATTGCAACCTACAATCAGGCCGAAGAATGTACAGAAAGGATATCTTCTGTCATGGTAGGCATAGGAAATATTGAGAATTCTTATGTCCACATTGGATGTTTGGGACAGGATCATCTGGAATATAATCTCAATAATTCCAGAGACTCAATATGTTGCTTTGGCTTACTGGAATTTACGATCTAATGCTGATGCACAAGAAGATTCATACTTCCTTTGGATAGATCCCTAACTTTCATATGGAAATTGCTGCATCATACCACTTCTTCGGTTGTGCTCATTAGTCATCATTCGGATATTCATATATACACATAGATTACCCTTTCTATGGTAGTGAGCAGGAGACTATTAAACATATTGTTATGTTTATGAAAATTGCAGTGAAATAGAGAAGACAAAATAGGTATCAAAATAAGAACATACATATATTTATGTAATTCAGTTAATGTAACTTATGTCTACGGACAGAGAAAGAAACTTTTTATTACTCAGGAAAAAAAACTGTCACAAGTCATTAGAAGAAAAAAAAACAAAATGTAGAACCATATATATATATATATAACTTAGCTAATCTGGATCGCTCTAGAAAATACATAAAAAAATGAGTCGGACCTATCGATTCTCACCTTGCTCACACCACAGCCGGCCAATTTTTTTTTTTCCTTTTGGGTCAAGCTCTTAAATTTTGGTTCGCGTCATAAATTCATTTCGATTCATCAAAATTCAAGCCAATCAACATATATCTTCATTCAATGTGATTTCTTTAGAAGAATTTCTTTTGGGATTGGAATCCTTTCCAATACCTCAAAAGTATAGAAGAGTCTCATACTTTCACCTAGGTCATCCAATTGAAGTCATGGGCAGCTCAGATTGCGTAACAAGACTGATAGGGACTAAAATGAATAAACTCAAAAGTTTACAGGTTTTGATTTAAGTTCAAAACAATAATTTTAGAACGATGAACCTAGATGAAGTTAAATATAATCTTAAATCAAGCAAAAAATAAAAGAAAAAAATCTTAAATAGAGACTTAGATGAATAAACCATTTATTAGGACTACGCAATCTAGATTGTCTATAGTTTCAACCGGAAGACCCAAGTGAAAGTTGGGACTCTCCAATACTTTTGGGTAAGAATAAAATGTACGAGTACTTTGCCCAGTGAAACTATTTTAAATAAATTATAGAGATAAAAAAATAATGTAACCCAAGATATAGTACTACTGTTGTTGCAATCACTGACATAAGCACTAGAATATTTAGAGGAGCCTTACTTCCCCAACATTGTAGAAAGGCCATTCAACACTGATTTTTTACTGCCCCAAATTCTTATATTTTTATTAATGCACTAAATTGGTTTTTATTCTCAAAAGTAAAATTATATATAATTTCTTTTATTTTTCTTGTCAAGTTTTTCTTATCAAGATTGTTGAAAGGCCATTCAACACTTAGTTTGTTTAAATTTAAAATTTTAAAAAATAAAATAACGCACATAATATTAATAATTAAAAACACGTAAAAACTTTTATGCACATACTAAAAAAAAAGAATAAAAAGAGAAAATTAAAAATAACCCCAAATAAATAAATTTTCCATTTGGAATAACTTTGATAATATAAGATTGACGTATTCGGTAAAAGTTAAACAATTAAAAAATAAAAAAGAAACAATATTTTTTGTGGATTTTCTCAATAGACTAATTAAATCTTTGCAATAAGTAGACAATACAATTTTCAGTATAAAAAAAAAGATTTTTAATGACGATTATATTGATAGTTAAAGTTGTTATCGATAGTCTGTTATTAAAAGTTTTGATGGCGATAAAAAGAATAGTAACCATTCAACAACAACTATAATTACTACTAAAAGAAAAAATAGCCACCACCAAAACTTGTATGGAATATGTGTAACAAGAGTTAGTTCCCACAAAAATTATAAATTTCTTTGATGAGTTTCAACAGTTGTCACCAAAAAATAATTTTTGTGGTGACTATAATTACCATTAAAGGATATTGTTAGTATTGGCTTTCTCTGTAGTCGCCGACAACAATTGTATCTGGTGCAAAAAAAGAAAAAAATTAGTGACGACTTCTGAATATTACTTTTCGCACTGGCCACCAAGTCACCAATATTGATTATTAGTTTTGTATGTTTTTATATACAGTTCATTGACAAAAAATATTGTTACTTTTGTATGCAGTTGAATCTTTCAAAGATTCAAGTAAAGAGCCTAATTAATACGAAGTAATCATTTATAATTTTCTTTTTTGTGTTGTGTGTGTAGCATTGGTGACTTGTTTAATAAATAACATGTATAGTTGTCACATCACAAAAAAAAAAGCATGCTCGGCATTTTTAAATAAAATCTAAGTTTTAAGAACGAAAGCAAAATTCTAAGTTGTTATAAAAAATTTTAAAGGAAAAAATTTAAAAAAACCTTTTTAAAGGATAATGCATGGTCATATATATGAAATCTGGAGGGGTCCGAGAATTATTGTATGTATAGAATGTATTAAACACTTCATGACACTTGTTTTTAATTATGTAAAATTTACGATATGGCTTTTAAATTATCTAATTATTGTTTTTGAATTTAATTATAAACATGAGAAAGAAAACAAATACAAAGAAAATTGATTATTTACAAAGGGTAGACTTGACTTAAGTAGTGCTTATAGCCTATATACTTAATGATTGAGATAAAAGTTCATGTAGTTTGAAAAACATTTTTGTAGTTAATGAATTTTAATTTTATATAGTAAAAGAGATTGAGGAGCAAATATGATTGGAGAAGGAAGAATTTGTGATGCTCTAAAATGTGGTGTCATTTTGGAACTTTAAAATGACATTGTTTTGGAGTGAATAGTCTACTCTCAAATGCATAAAAATAATGTATTTTGAATTGTGAATTTTAAATTTCAGTTTTTAAAAGTTTAATCCTAAGTTTTCAAGGCCTTTAGGGTTATTATATAACTTTTATGAAAACATTTATTGTAAGATTGTCAAATTATCCTTTTTATAGACACACCTAAATGGGTGAATAGGTATTTGTCAATTTTAGCCCCATTTTATAAAGTTGTTGATCTCATACATAGTAAAAATATTGAATTTTGATTATTAAGTGGTTGTGGTTCAAATTGTCCACCCATGTACACATCATAAAAGAAAAAAGTGGTACTTTTCTTTTGTAGACCCATGGCTTTATTTCTTTTCTTGTTTCGCTTTAGCAAAGGCCCCTCCTTACTTTTCCTTTATGTTTTCTTTAAATACCTTTATAGGCAAAGATGGACATGTAGCACCCAACTTGTACAACCCGTAATATAAACAAAATATATTTATTTATTTAATTTTTTTTCTCTATTCATATATTAATTAAACATGCACTACTTATATTTTATATACAATTATTATAATTGCACGTGTCAAGGTTGTCAAACTCACAATTAAAATAAATTGGCAAGGTAGATATTGACTCGTAATGTAAATTTGTAACGTAAACATGTAAGAATTTACTTAGGATAAAATCTGAGTATTTGATATATACATATATATATATATACACACATACATACATACATATAATCATATTATAAATAATATTTAATCTAATAATTTAAAGACAGAAATACTACAAGAAAAATATTTTTTAACAGCGGTCAAAATGGCATTTTGTGGCGGTTTAACTGTCACAAAATCGCCAAGAAAAATTTACTTTCCCAGTGATTTGGAAACAGTCAGTAAAAAACTTGTCAGGATATCATTTTTTGGCAGTTTTTAGTAACCGTAGAAATTACCATGACTAAAATAAGAATTTTTTTAAAAAATATTACAGTGGTTTTTGACCACTACTAATATAAAGTTTCTTTAAAAAAATTGCAGTGGTTTTGAAGAGCGCGAATTTGTTGCTTTGTAAAATGGTGCTTTTTGCTGCTTTTTTGGCAACCAAAAAATTACCACCATAACTTTTAGCAACCATAAAAATCGTTGCTAAAAGTGAAAAGCAGCCAAAAACACTCTTTTGCACATCAACAAATCCGAACTCGGTTTTGAATGCCACTGCATGTAATTTTCACTTCAATAATAACGCTTTGTACTTGCAGAGTGTACAGTCACAAATATGAGTTTCAGTAGAAAAGCAAGATTTTTTACTAAATTGCTACTGATTTTTTGCAATCCAAAATCGACCGTCGCTAATTAACCACCGAATGAATTCTGACTGAAAAATAATTTCTACTGCAGTATTTTTACTATATTTTAGTCGTAAAAATTGGAGTCATGAATATATGTATATATTTATATATATATATATCTATTTAATTTATTTTGTAAAATATTATTGATCCCACTTTTAACATTTTTTAAAATAATTTATAACTAAAAAGTATTACTGAAGTAATAAAGCCCACTTCCGAACCAATCATTTAAGTGCATGTAGTGTAGGGACTACTCCTGCACCACACATATAGTGTGGTGTAGGGGGCTTCCCCCTGTACCACACATGTCCTCGTCTGTTTATTTTTTTATGTTTATTTTTTATTTGTAGTTTAATTATTTTTATTTAATAATAAAAATTTATTATAATTATTTCTGATTAATTTTATAATTTTTTTTGTTGTAATTGACAGTTAAATATAGAATTTCTTTAAAAGTGAATTTACATATATATTATTATAAATTTGTAGAGTATAAATTTAGTGAAGATAAGTTATCCATGAAAAATAAATACCTATAAAATTTTTAGTTTAAATCGATCAATTTGTTTTATTTTACAAAAAATAGATTTAAATTTTAAATATATAATTCTATAATTATTCCTTGAACTATTGGATTATTAGTTTCATTGAACACATGATTGATTTTTCAATGAATCCATCGAGAACATGTACTCCCCTGTAAAGAATAATGGCATAATTGGTTAGGATAGGAATGAATAAAGTTATTAAAAAAATAAAATTAAAAAAGGAAAATAAAAATATATCATAAGTTGATTTTCAAAATCTATCCAATATATAAGAAATGAAGTCGTCCCATCCAGTAAAACATATTAAAATAGGAAGAAAATGAAAAATGATATTACAAACCATTATAACATATAAGTTTCAATATTAGAAATGAGTAAAATGGATGATATACTGAGTTGGGAAAAAATAGAGAAATTGTGAGGAGAGAAGACAGAAGACAATAATAGAAAATGTTGAGAATAGAAAAGGAAAAAGAATGTAATTAAAAAGAATCAGAAAAAGGTGAATCACATATCAAAAGAAGAGAGAACCATGAAAGCAGAAAAAGACGAATCAAAGAGCAGAAGAAGAAGAGTGAAAAGAAAATAAGACAACTGCAACGAAAAGAAAATGTTATATAAACATATTTTCAAGGGAACTAAAAATTTTGGAACGACACCAAAAAATTTTGACAAACTGGAAACGAAATATATCTATTGGTTCCTTTCTGTTTTATATGATTTGTATGTTATTTTATATTATTTTTATTTTATTAAATAATATGTTATATATTTTGAACTTTGATAAATAAGTGATGTTAGTTTATTTTATTTTTATGTTATTAAATAATATGTTATATATTTTATCCTATTTATATATTTAGAAATGAGCATAAACAAAACTTAAATAAATTCTATTAAATATTTAATAATAATAATTATATATATAAATAAATATATTATATATTAAATATATTTATAAATAAGTATAATAAATTGTATTAAATAAACAGTAAAAGAAAAATAAGTTATATTAATACAAGTAAATAACAAGTAATTTATTTAATACAAATAGCTATGCTTCGTGATCATTTTCTCCATCATCATCATTTTCTTCATCTTCATCATTGTGGTTTCCATTTTCAGTAATATCTAGTGGAATATAAAAATTTGTTGTATTATTCTTATTTTTTTTTTCGTAGAAGAGGAATATATTAGAAATAGCTAGGTTCAGTACAGCAAATACAAAAGCAAAAGAAACTAGCTATTACAAAAGTCCTTCAAAAAAAAAACCGTTGCACAAAAGCTGGAGGAGTAAGATATGTTTTTGAGCTTTTTCCAAAAGACCAAGCAGATTTTGCCATTCTATCAGCACATGAATTTTGCTTACGGCTAATGTTGATCAGCTGGGCATTATCAAATCTGTCCAGAAGGAGTCCGCAATTATTGACAATGTTAGAAAGAGGATGATAATCTAAAATTCCTCTAATAATGGGGAGTGAAGAGTTTTGCAGTCTGTTTCAACTTCCAGCTGTTTAATTCCTAGTTCTTGAGCAATTTGTAGTCCAAAGAGAAGAGACCATGCTTCACCAAGAATTGGGGAACCAAAACCCACATATTTAGAGAATCCAATAATCTAGTCTCCTATATCATTCCTTATTATACCTCCATAGTAATCTCATTGCTTTTAGAAGAGCCATCTATATTCATCTCATACCATTGTCCAGGAGGTTTTCTTCCAATGTAAGATATGAGGAATAGAATGAGAAATATTTTGATTTGTAGAATTTTGGAAGTCAAAAGTACTCCAAAACTCAGTAGCCAAAAATAAGATAGTATTTTTTTAACTTTGAAAGTATGAATGGCTCATTTTTTAAAGTATTTTTGTTGCGAGCTAACCATAGTCCTCTAATAGTAAAAATAAAGATAGTGTTCTAGGGAATGTCAAGAGTATTTGGACTGGTTATTTTTGTGTTTTCATCTAGCCAATTGGGTGAGGGAGATTGGAAGAAAGAAGGAGGAGGGGACATGTTGTCCAAAATCTTTGATAATAGGACAATTACAAAGAATATGGAGATGAATTTCAGGTTCAGAATTACAAAGAGGGCATAAACAGCAAATGTTAGTGTTAATTTTTGACAGTTGGTTTTAGTGGGAAGTCCTTTTTGAATTGTTTGCCAAAGAAAAAAAAATTCTTTAGGGGGAGCTCTTTGATTCCAAATCCAGTTATAATTCATATGAATAGGGGTGGTGTCTTCAAGTTTTTATTTGGAGTTTATAATGTG
This sequence comes from Biancaea sappan, assembly GCA_037074585.1. Lineage (NCBI taxonomy): Eukaryota > Viridiplantae > Streptophyta > Magnoliopsida > Fabales > Fabaceae > Biancaea > Biancaea sappan. Next base: position 27,655,391 of record CM073493.1, read on the forward strand.
CAGAGATAGGCTGATTTGGAAGATAATTTCCCATCATTAGTTAATTGTTCACGTCACTACGATGCAAATGGCCAAGAATTAAATTCATGGCAATCTTGCAATATAGTGATCCTCAAGTCGTATTCTCTCAAGGAGCCTCACTTCTAATCACTAATTAATTATTTTTAACACTAATTACTCTAATTAAAACCTAATTAACACCAGGGGGTTGTTTATAGATTTAATCGTATAATAGAATTAAATCTTGTAGCAGAATAGAGTTAGAACAGAATCAAAACAGAAATAAAGAAAACAGAACACATGTAATCGATCTCTCGTTTCCCTAGAAGTGTAATCATCATTATCCTTTTTTTTAAATCAATTCTGATTTCATTTATTAAAGAAAATCTCCTAGAGCTTGAACACAACTAAGTCCTAACCGAAATCTTTCCCACACAATCACATATTGACAACCCAATCTAATCCTACTTACTAAACATGTATAGCAACCGCATACATACAAGTCTAGGAAGGTTTACCCTCTAATAAAGCAATAAAAATAGAAATCAAACCCATACATCTTTTCTAATTAGAAAAATATATAGAAATGAGAACAAGAGGCAAAGTAAGGATTAAATTGAAATAGATTAGATCAAAAACATTCATCTATTCAAGGTATTCAAATTACATCTCCTAGTTCCACCAAAGATCAATTACACAAAGGGTTTTAGCCCTCCATGAGGACTAAAACAAAAATACAGAGAAGAAACTACCAAGAACCCTAAGCTATAGAAGAAGAGAGGAAGAAGATGTCTAACTTTGAAAAATGAATTCTGATGTGCCTATGTAATCTACCCTAGGAGAGAGACGAAAATGGCTTCAAGACTTGCCTCTTTCTCTCGCTGAAATTTGTAGTTCAAATCTGGACAAGCTACAGTAGCAAATCAGTGGAAAATGGCATGGAAAAGGATATTGCGGGACTTTTTTTTCTGCAACAGAGAGTTAACCTGCAAATTTTCCATTTTGGGTAAATTATGGAAAGCAAAAAAGGCTGAATGCATGATTTTATTCAGAACAAAAGTGGGGCCCATATCAACTTATCCTAGTCAGCACCAAATCATCCAAAAAATGCCACATCAGCTCCCACATAAGCACCTTCGTCCATGTCATCAATTTTGCTCTCTCATTACAAAATTAAAGAACAATTAGTTCATAATTAAATTACATCTAATTAATTCTAAAACATAACAAAATGAAAGAGCTCTCATGAAAAAGTAGGCAATAGGACTAGGATAGGGACCAAAATGTATATAAAAATACCCGATATCAAATCCTCCACATTTAACCTTTTGCACTCCTGGGAAAAAATCATTTTCAGAACTACAAAAAAAAATCAAAAGAATTGTGGATCCTCACCTGCAAGACCATAAAACTTTAGCAGCAAATGGATTAGACCAGACTTTAATTCAAAGTTAGCATACAACTCAGGATAATTTATGTAGGTGCAATTAACTCTTTAATGGTTTGCTAAAGCCTATTTTGAGGCCCTTGTGCATCTTCATTATCCATCCCAGTTATCCCAGCTGACTCAAAACCAATAAATCTACCACAATATCAGACTCAAAATTTGACTCCAATTCTACACTATTAACAGCAAGATCAATAAATTCAGACTAAAATTCAGAAATTATGCTACTACTAGTGCTTTTGCTTCTTACTAGTCTATGGAAAGTCCTATCAATTTGTGGATCAAAGGTGGATAAATCCATGTGAGGAGACCTTCTCATACACTAGGAAGGGCATGATTCACAAGAAAACAGAAGAAACACTGAAAACACCAAAAACAACAAAAACACAACTCCAGCCTATGAAAAACACCCAAAAATAAAGTATCTAAGAAAAAATATAATTTTTCTTGGAAAATCCTTCACAAGTTGGAGGAATAAAAACAAGAAACAGAACTCAAAAATACGATCTACAAAAATCATACCAAGAATACAATATTATTAGAAAAATCATAAAAAAATTGAAAAATAGAAAAGAAGGCCTACATGATTGAATTTGGTGAAAATAGGGTGGGGCTCTTGAGTGATGTAATCACTTAAGGAATCTTGCTCAAAACATCAAAATTTAGCGGACTGCCAGTTTTCATGTTAATCAAATTTACTTTGCCAAAAGTGAATATTGCATTAATAGTAAAACCAAAAAACAAAAAACTTGTAAACCACTTCAGCAACACTAAATAACTTGAAATCAAACAAAGACATAATAGAACAACTAAATAGGTAACTCATAAGTGAATTGGCTCCTTAGAAATGGTGCCAAAATTCTAGTTCACACCACTACGATGTCGAAGTACCCATAATTAAATTCATGGCAATCTTGCAATATAGTGATCCCTAGGTTGTATTCTCTCAAGGAGCCTCGCTTTTAATCACTAATTAATTGTTCTTAACACTAATTACACTAATTAAAACCTAATTAACACCGGGGGGCTGTTTACAAAATTAAATCTTGTAGTAGAATAAAGTTAGAACATAATCGAAATAGAACCAAAGAAGGAAAAGCACTAGTATAATAGAACACATATAATCAATCTCTGGTTTCCCTAGAAGTATAATTATCATTATCCTTTTCTTAAAATCAATTTTGATTTCATCTATTATTCTAGTTGCTAAATAAGTTTTCCAAAAAATCTCCTAGAGCTTGAACACAATTAAGTCCTAACTAGAATCTTATCCCACATAATCGTATATTAACAACCCAATCTAATCCTACTTACTAAACATGCAAAGCAACCACATACATATAAGTCTAGTAAAGTTTACCCTCTAATAAAGCAATAAAAATAGAAATCAAACCTATACATCTTTTCTAATTAGAAAAATATATAGAAATGAGAACAAGAAGCAAAGTAAGGATTAAACTAAAATAGATTAGATCAGAAACACTTATCTGTTCAAGGTATTTAGATTACATCTCCTAGTTCCACAAAGATCAATTACACAAAGGGTTTTAGCCCTCCATAAGGGCTAAAATGAAAATACAGAGAAGAAACTACTAAGAACTCTAAACTACATAAGAAGAGAGGAAGAAGATGTCTAAGTCTTAAAAAAAATTATGATGTGCCTTTGTAATCTACCCTAGGAGAGAGATGAACATGGCTTCAAGACTTGTCCCTTTCTCTTGTTGAAATTTGTAGTTCATATCTGGACAAGCTACAACAGTAAATCAGAGGGAAATGGCATGGAAAAGGATGCTGCTGGACTGATTTTTTTTTCCTGCACCAAAGAGTTAACCTGCAAATTTTCCATTTTGGGTAAATTATGGAAAGCAAAAGAGGCTGAACGCATGATTTTATTCAGAACAAAAGTGGGGCCCACATCAACATATCCTAGTCAGCACCAAATCATCCAAAAATGCCACATCAGCTCCCACATAAGCACTTTCGTCCATGTCATCAATTTTGTTCTCTCATTACAAAATTAAAGAACAATTAGTTCATAATTAAATTACATCTAATTAATTCTAAAACATAATAAAACAAAGAGCTCTAACGAAAAAGTATGCAATAGGACTAAGATAGGGACAAAAATGTAAATAAAAAAGCTCTATATCGTTAATTTCCAGATAGTTTTGTCTTTAGGAGAGGTAAAACTAGATGGCAAGGGCAGAGAATTAATTTCCTAGTAAAGGTTGGCATGGGTTGTAAACGAAATTTTATTAAGCTTCCAAGAGTTTCCATTAGGGGAGAAAGAAAATATTTCTTCCAAGGGTTTTCCTAAAGTTGTTTTTGGCAGAGGACCAATAAGCTTTGATCTTAGATTAGAGCTAAGACAATTATCTTCCTAAAGGCTAATGTCTTTTCCATTTCCAATATTTTTCTTGGTGCAATTTAAAAACAAAGGGATTATTTTCTGACAATTCCGAAAAGAGAGAGACTTTAGGGATTTTCTGTTGTTTATATTAGGACCATACTTATTTGTTATGATTCTAGAACAAAGGGAATTTTTTTCAGTAATGAGGGTCCAAAGTCTTTTAAGGGTTAAAGCCTTATTTTGATGATAGGTAAATCTAATATTTATTCCTCCCATAGACTTGGGTTTACAGATCTTTTCCCAACCAATAGTATGAATCTTTTTAACTGTGGTTTCATGCCCCCAAATGAAGTTCCTAGCTACAGTGTCAATTTTTAATCTGATGGACTTTGGAAGAAGAAAAACATTCATAACATGGTTAGAGATATTGGACATAATGGATTTTATGAGTTCAGTTCTCCCAGATTTTGAGAGAAGATTACATTTCCATCCTTAAAATTTTTTATTAATCTTATCTAGGATAAATTGAAGGCATTTTTTTTTTACAGTTGGGCTTTAAGGGGTGTCCTAGGTAAAGACCTTAGTCTTTGGCCTAATTAACGTTAAATACTCTATGAAAAGTAGTGATAATTTTTGAATTAACTTGTTTGGAATACCATGCTTTGGATTTTTGATTATTTATTTGCATTCCACTAGTCTCACAAAAAGTCTGTAAAACATCTCTGAATGTTGTTAAATTTTTTTTTTTGCCTCATGGAAGAATAATATATCATTAGTAAATAAGAGATATAAGATTGTAGTGTTTTTATTTTTAAAAGTGAAAGGCTGCCAATTTTTTTCTTCTATTTTGTCTTTAATAAGCTTCGTTAGATATTCCATACAAAGAATAAAAATATAGGGGGAGATGAGTTCTCCTTGTTTAATGCCTCTCTCTGGGTTAAAAGGAGTGGCCTTTTTACCAGTTATAATAGGAGTGTTGGTAACATTTTTTTAAACAAGAGAAAAGGGAGATATGAGTTTTCTTGGAGATTTATAAAGATGTAAAATTTTTTCAATAAAATTCCAAGAAATGGTATCAAAAGCTTTAGCTATATCAATTTTGAAAGCTATCCATCCTTCTTTAGTTTTTGAAGCATGCATGGAGTGAATAGTTTCTTGAGCAATTAGGAAAGGATCGGAACAATGTCTTTTAGGTGTGAAAGCTCCTTGAAAGGGGAGATTAAATTAGGGAGAAAGGGTTTTATTCTGCTAACTAGAATTTTTTTTAAAATTTTATGAAAAGTGTTACAGAGACCTATTGGTCCAAATTGAGTAACCAAGTGAGCATTCTCAGTTTTTGGAATAAGGCATAACAAAGTCTTTCTCCAAGAGTAAGGGATGGAGCAAATATTAAAAATTTCCTGGATTTCAGAAACAATTTTTTGCTTTAACTGTATCCCAGTTAGATTGATAAAATATTGCATGAAAGCCATCTTTACCTAGAGTTTTTAAAGGATTAAGAGCAAAGAGGGCATTTTTAATTTCCAATTCAGTTGGAATATTTGTAAGATTGTCCAAATTATCTTCATTAATAAAAGGGAAATTAATGCTTGATAGATTCCTATTTTGATTAGTTATAGATTGAATGTTTTGTTGGATAGTGTAAATCTTTTTGAAATAGGAAACAAGGGTGTATTCAATATGAATAGGTTTAGTGATCCAAGTTTGGTCAGGATTTAATAGGTGGGTTATTTTGTTTTTCTTTTTTTGATTAGTTCTGCGGTATAGAAGAAAGAATTATTCTTATCTCCTAGATTAATCCAGTCAATCCTTGATTTCATCATCCATAAATTTTCTTCATTTTCTAAAAGATGCTTAAGATGAATTTGTAGATTTTTTTTTCTAGAGTCAAAAGCTGAGAGTTTAGTTTATAATCTTGGATTCTTTGAATTCCCAACAATCTAGTAGAGGTTCTTTTAATTTATTTAAAAAGGTTGCCAAAGGTTACTTTATTCCATTGTGTAAGTTTTCTTGGTATTTTTCAATTGCATTGACTAAATCATTTTGATTATGTGTCTAGCAGGAATGAGTTAGAGGCATAACTTTTGGATGCTTCATCTAGAAAGGCTCAAACCTAAATGGTTTCCTTCCAATTATGGGATTGGGATTTGTTTTTAGAAGGATGGAGTAGTGATCAAAAAAGGTCCTAGCTAAGTGAAAAATAGTGGAGTTGGGGAAGATATTAATCCAATCATTGTTGGCATGTGCCCTGTCTATTCTAGTTTTAATTAAAAAATTTAGATCTCTACAATTGGACCAAGTATATTTAAGACCACAGACCCAAGATCTAAAAGCTTAGCTTTATTTAAAAAGGTATTAAAATAGTTCATTGTCACTCTACTAAAAGGTCTTCCACCAAAGTTTTCTCTAGGATGTGAGATTTCATGAAAATCTCCAATGACCAGCCAAGGTAAGTTAATGAAAGTAGCAAGTTCACATAGATTATTCCAAAGGATTTTTCTGGAGTTAAATCTAGGACTAGCATATAAGGCAGTAAGAATAAAGAAATTGGGATTTACCTGAACTTTTAGATGAATCTCAAAGAAAGAAGCTGAAATAGGCTCTACTTTGATATTATGCAGATTCCATAAAATTCAGATGCCTCCAGAAAACCCCATGGCATCCACTATCAGAAATTTTCAAAGCCAAGGTGAATTATTAGCTCCCTCACCACTAAGTCTAGTTTCTGTTAAGATAACTAAGTCAGGACAGTGAGTTCTACAAGTGTTTTTAAAGATTCTAATGAAGTTAGTGGCTCCAGCACCTCTTACATTCCAACTAAGAATGTTCATGGACTTAAAATAAAGAGAGGCATTGGCATCCAAGGGAGGGGAAGGCTAAAAGAAAGAGACAGGTATTAGAGTCTCTTGATAGTCAAGATTACTTGTACTAAGGTTGATATTTGCTATTATGACTAAGTCCATGAGATCTAGTAATAGGTTTGTTGTTAAGGCGGCTGCAAGAACTTGATCCCCCTTTTTTTACCACTGCACCTAGGTAGTCTATTTCTATGGCTATCGGATTTGGAGGTTGGTGAATATCCTTTAGGTTGGTTGTTAGGTTGGTCATTGGAACTAATGGAATCCAATTGTGAAAGTAATGGTTGGAACCCAAGAGTGGGGGTGAATTGTGTTTTATAAATTTTTCACAAGTTTTAATTGGAAGTTGAAATGATTTTCTGTAGAAGTGTAATATTTAAGATAATAAATACAATACAGAAAATCAAAGTTGTCAAGATAAATAATTATAAAGATCAAGGAATTAAATAGTAGATATCAATATGCACAAATTAAAGAGTAAGGGATAGAGAAAGAAAACTCGGAGATTTATACTGGTTCGGCTAATCCAAGCCTACATCCAGTCCTCAAGAGACCACTTGAGTATTTCCACTATAATTGCAAGTTTAATCCGGGTACTTGCAAACCACTACAACCACGCAAATTCGATCCGGGTATTTGCGAAACCATAATGGAGAATTTATGAATCCGGACTCCTCCTCAACCCAAAGCAAGTTCTTCCAACACCAGTACTTGCGAACCTCAACTCAGAATAATATTGGTGTTGATCAAAATCGACAATATAAAGAAACTCTCTCTAAAGAGTAGATGAATACAAATAAAGCTCTAATAACTCTAATGATAGAGAAAATGCAAGATTGGCTCAAGAATGTTTGGATTTCTCTCAAAGATGATAGAACATGTTAATATGTCATTGTAGTACTTGGTTCTTTCTCAAAATCGTGTATCTAAGGTCATATATATAAGATTTTAAAAAACTAGCCGTTATATAGCCGTTACAGCACTTATAATGCAGTCCAGATGTCCATTGGTCGACCAGTGGGGGTCACCTAGTCGACCACTCACTGACAGTAGCAAAATATAGCATTTTCAGGATAACTGGTCGACCACTCTGAAGCTGCCTGGTCGACCATCGGCTGGCAGTAGTGAAATACAGATTTTGAGCTTTCTTTAAAAATTCATAACTCTCTCATTTGAACTCCGTTTTAAACAAATAATATATCATTGGAAAGCTCTTGGAGTCTAGTTTCAAATGAGTAAGTTTTACTCATAAATTATTTTTCGTTTAAAAGATATAATCAAAATACTGACTATAGGTCAGAACAGAATAATTTTTGAGTACAGTAAAATCAACTTTCAGTTTTTCAAACTATATTTTAAATAGTCATATATTTCTCATTTGGACTCCGTTTTGAATAAATAATATACCGTTGAAAAGATCTTTGAGTCTACTATCAAATGAGATTAAGATACTTGAAAAACCGATTTTTCATTTATGAGATATGATATAAGGAGTGACCAAAGGTCAAAAACTAACTTTTGTAAAACTTCATATTTCACTATCTTTTTGTTCAAAATACTTGAGCCAATGTATGCAAATCTAAATCATTGAGTTGCACAAGTATACTAGCCTATATAAAATATACCTAATGTAAACACATAGGCTATCTTGATGCATCCAAGACTTCAAATCTTCTAATTCTTCATTTCTTGGAGCTTTATCCTTGTATGTTGTTTTCCTTGAGTGAAGCATGATATTGCTTTTCTTTGTTCTTCAATCCAATGCTCACTCTTCTTGTTTTGAACCAACCTATAAAGTATATCTTACTTGCAAACCCAATGGTTAGTTCAATAGCATGATTCAATATATGCAACAAACATATTAAATAACATAATCATGCTTAAGTACTTGTAGCATATATATGATAATTAATCTTTATATATATCAATGCTACAATTCAAATACATTTGTCATCATCAAAACTTATGGCATAAAGCCTTAGGGTCAACAAATTGTAGGGCTGCATTTGGTTGACCTTTCTTTGAGGAGGGAAGGGGAGGGAAATAGTATTATTGCTTGATTCCTCAGTTGGTTCGCTATTGTCCTTGACCTCTCACTGGTTTGGACTTTTGTTAATGCAATGCTCATCGAATGGCTCCAAGCAGAGAGCCATGAGGAATTGTTTAGGAGTCCCCTTAAAAGGTTTAGCCAGATCAAGGTTATTTGGAGAAGTCATTTCTGGTCGATACACTTCTACATCTTCTGGCTGACTTAAACTGGCATGAAATCTATGTGGAGGTAGATGCATCAGACAAGGTTCTTGGAATGTATTTAGTTTATTCTCCATGGTAGTAATTTGATTACTTAGTCCTTTCATCATTTCCTCGTATTTTTTCAACTCTTCTTCGTAAGATTTACTTAAACTTTTAATAAGTCTGTCCTTTAAAACATGTTGAAATTCTTGGGAGTGAGTCCAATTAGGCTATGATGAGCCTTCTTGTATATGATATCCAGAGGTAGTGTTACCAACAATTTTTCTTGCCTCAACTCCTAAACCGTATATCTATCCCTCTATCCCTTTTTTTGTTTCCTCCAGCTGCTTTCATCCATAGATCAAGATTCGATAATCACTGTTCAGAGCTAGTTAAAGATTGTAGCCTTTGATATTCTGCCTTAGAAGAAAACATAATTATATTAGGTCGTATTATGAAATATATACAATGCATACACAATTGTACATGAATTAACACTTACAAATGTTGTCTCTAATTTTTTATCAACCTATCTCTGATTAGTCTAATTCTGATGAGTTTAGAGATATAACTCAGATATAGTAGGTTCTCATCCTAATTCTTTTATCTGTGGTGTATAAAAAAAATAAATAAGCTTTAGAAAGAATGATGAAGTAGTAAATTAAACTAGTCACCAATCTTCTCTTGTGCTCAGCCATTGAAATAAAGCCTCTAGTATAAAGAGATGAGCCAAATCCAGCCAAGTCAGAAGATCTATTTTTCTTCTTTTGCTTGCTAATTTGTATGAATTGTGTCATTTCCCATTTATTACAAGCTGATTCCAAACAAATTCTCCTATCCAGTCTATTTTTTTATTCTTATGTACTATAAATATCAAATCCTTTAAGTGCATTTTAGCACAATATTTCCAAATGTTGTGAATACTATCACCATGTTGTGGTAATCAAGTATAATATTTCTAAAAAACATATAGTTAATTAATAATAAACTATAAAGCAAAGACAAAATTTTTAAATAATGATAATCAAAATTGTACTCAAAATTCTATCCACCAGAAGCTTCGCAGGGATTTGAGTACATCTCTCCAACAAGTATATGGTCCATTGCATGTTTCTTTAATGATAGATACAATTTGACCTCGAACCTTATTATGGTTTGGAGAAAACTAACTCAAAGAAACTCAAAATATGTTAATAAAATATAAATTACGATTGTTAGAAAAAAAATTACTCTTTCCCATCAAGAGTGATTAGGTCTTTGCTAATAATGTTGCTATCTTCATGTTGTAAATCATGAGTTGTTGCCTCTGTCGATACTGGAGAGATTCCAAAAAGTGGTGATAATTTGTGTAGGGTTGAAAGTACAGGTGGAGATAGGGTTAGGCCTAAAGGTGGGGATGGAGATTGATAACGTTGTGAAGAAGTAGAGTTATTATGATAAATTTGAGATGTGTGTGGTGATTTATTTGGGATCTGAGGAGAAGTAGATGTCATAGTATATGTATCATAGTGTGCATAAAATTGCCATATGGGCGGTAGTCCAATCGGAGGATATTCGAGATGAGCCATGGGTAGTGGTAAATTTCTTTGAAATTGTCATGGCATTGGTAAATAGAAGTTTGGACAAGTTGTGGAGGATATATTTTGTCATGGGCCAAAAAAAGAAGGGTAAGGAAATGACTACCATAGGTTTGTTGTTGTGGTTGTATCACTGTCTGCACTGGTGGTGTTGTTGGAAGAAAAAGGATTCTGAGGTTGAACAGAAGGTTGTCTTCTTGCTCTTCCTGTGGATAAATTTCCAGGCTACTGTGATGGATCGTCAGACATGTTATAAAGGAAAGCAAAAATGAAAGCTAGGAGTTGTGAGCACTAAATGGAGATGAAAAAGGAGAAGAGAGAACTAAGTAATTGAGATTAGAAAACCAGAGATGGAAAGGAGATAACTAGTCTGTAAATATATTTTTTTGAAAGAGAAAAATGTGAGCCTTGATTACTTGTCATGTGGAAAGACATGGATGGATGTTTCATATCTTAAAATATATATATTTATATATACACCTATACACCTCTTATTTTTCATACTCTGACCAATAGATTAAAGTGAGTCTTGAGATGCATGGAGTAATATGAGCAAATTATGTTAATATATATGCGTTGATATTTAATATATGAGAAAACCATGTTTATAGTAAATAAATATGTATTGTATAAGAAATTGAAATAAATTTATATATTATAAAAATGATAATTTATTCTATGGCTATAAAAAATATTTACAGTATATATGCATATCAAAATAATTCATGTTACATATAGAATATTATAATAATATAATGATTTATGTATATTGATATAAAATAATTTACACTATATATTATAATAACAAAATATATTATGTATTAAAATTTCAGATTATATATTAAGAAGTGATGATTGGTATATGGTGAAGTGTTAAATTGATACTATGTGGTAGTCAGTTGGGATTTGGTGTTGTAAAAAATTTTGTTTTGCTTCTTTAAAAAAGTACTACCACGTGTTTACACCCCACACTCCCTTTTACACTTCAAACTTCCTATATAATCATTACCCACTCATGTCCCATTCAATCCTTTCAATATCTTCCAAATATTCTTTTTCTTCCTGCCATACCACACCATACTCCCTACAAAATTACCATTCTTTTAACATCTTCTTAATCTCTTTCTTCATACTCATCCTACTTGTTTTAAATTTCTCATCTTCCTACATTTTCCAACTTTTTTTTCCTATTTGTTGGTAATCTCCCAGATTTTACTATTTGTTGGTAATTATGGGGACCCATGATTATGATATTGTTGGCCCTACAAATACCAGTTTATTATACATGCAAGAACAATATATTTCTACATTAGTGTGGGAAAATAACCAAGTATTTGTAGTTCCAAAATTATTCTTTTCATTTATATGAAGTTATTAAATTATTTATTTACTTAGAAGTGAGGTTTGGAGACTTTTTATTTCATATTATGATTAATTATTTTTTCCACACAATTTATTTTATATAATGATTAATTATTTTTTCCATAGAATCATATCCTTAGAATAATGAAATGGACAAATGCTCGTAATCCACCTCTTGCTATCACGCTACTTCTAATACAATCTGGATTTTATGGTTTGTTTGTCTTGGGTGATTTTGCCTTTAACTATGTATTAGTTTCTTCCTTTGTTGAACAGTGGTATCTAAAGACACATTTTTCACACAACTAAGGGTGAGATTACAATTACGCTACTAGATGTAGGATTATTATTGGGACTTCCATGTATGGGAAGACCAGTAGCTGGCAATCCTCGCATATCAAATTTTGAAGAATTATGTATGCAAGCATTAGGAGTTGTGCTGCACATATTAGAGACCAACGGGCAAAGAGTAACATTGAGATGACTTGCTAATATATTTGCAGAGATACCTAAAGGTGCAGATCAGGCCACATTAGAATTCCATGCTAGAGCATGGATTTTGTAATACCTTAGTGGATGCTTAATGCCAACTAAGTCTAACAATTTGGTAAGTTTGAAGTACCTTCCTTCCTTCTTGATCTCCATCGGTGCGGGAATATGTCATAAGGTTTGTGGTATTAGCCTTTTTGTACAGGGAGCTTTGCTCTACTTCACTGAAGGATACTAAACAAGTTGGAGGGTTCATGGCCCTCTTACATATGTGGATCTAGTGGAGATTTCCCAAATTTTGCCCTGATGTTGTCCAATAACCAGCTCCATTGCCCATAATTCATGAGCTCTTGCTACTTTTGGGTTTCAAGTATGTTTAATTTCTTGACATAATGTGGGTTCACTAATTTATATTTGCCTAATTAATAATCTGTTACTATTTCCATAGGTGGAAGGGGGCTTGCATTCATCTAACTCCCTCAGAAATTATGATAACTAAATAAAGAGAAATGTTGGATATTATGAGTGACCAAGAGGTACACAACTCTACTAATATAACAAGTCTCCACCAAATAAAATATACTAACAAGTGTCATATCATTGTAGATTATATGGTATCCCTATTTGAGAGTGCTTAGAGGAGCCCCTGCATACTGTACGACTGTGATGGAAGTGGATCAGGCTATAGTGTCTTTAATTTGCTTTCATATAGTTGAAATGCAACTTGTTGAGTGTGTACTCAGGCAATTTGGGTTGTTGCATAGAATATTTCCAAACCCACCGAGGGACTAAATGAAAAGTTAACATGCTCAAAAGGCTAAAGGGAGACTTTGCAACCATGACTGGGTGAACCACTACCAAGAGCCATTGAAACATGGAACAATTGGAGAAAACTAATTGTACAAGGTGAATTCTCAAGTGACCCAGACCCAAGGTACTTTAATTGGTACTTTTGGGTCACACACTGTTATATTGGTCAAGATACGATAGTGATGGCTATTGTGGTAGAATATTTATTTTATCTTTCATACAATTAATTAATTTTTTATTTAGATTTATTGATTACATAGTAATTTAATTTCATTATTTCAGAATGACACCACACATCTAGTAGAATGTGTTTCTTTGACATATCTCGAAAATGAATCTGCAATTGCTATAAGCCAAATGAGATCCATACAAAAGAATGTGAGTTAGAGAAACTAGAGACAATTGGAGCAGAGGTAAGATCAAATATCTCACAATTCTGAAACCCAAGATATGGAAGTTGATACCAATAACACTGCTGCTTCAAGTGACGCTGTTGGTTCAAGCCAAAAGAAGAGAATAAGGAGGAGGTGAAGAGGACAAGAAGAAGAAGCAAGACAAGAAGAATAAGCAGAATCAGAAGAAGAGGGAGATAATGAATAAAATTTACCTTTTTCTATAGGAATGAGTTGTATGATAAATAATATTTGCATTTTTATAAATATTTTGATGAAAGTTGTATGATCAATATTTTTTAGTAATTAACATAATATTATATTAGTAAATTTTATTACAACACAATTTTAATGATTAAAATCAATTATTATATTATCTATTAAATTTTAAATAATTATATATATATATATATATTAAAAAATAAAGAGAAAATATAAAATAATATATTTATATATATTTTTTTTGAAAAATAAAGAGCATGCCTCGTTTAGTATGCTTTGCACACCTTTGGCATCCTTTACATATTCAGAGCATATTAAGTATTTGAGGTGATCTCCTATGCACTGAGGTCATCTCCTTTATACCGATGTGTAGGCTGTATTGAGTATTGAAATGACCTCCGGTGCGTCGAGGTCACCTCCTCTATACTGAATTTATTGTAGTTTATATTTTAATTTTGTTTTAAAGTTTATTATTATAATTTAAATTATTTTTTAAAAATAAAAATAATATTAATATTAATTTTATTACATACATATAACATTATTTTTATACTTATTATATATATTAATATGACATATATTATATATATTAATATAATAGAAATTTTATTCTCTTAACTTCGTTTACTTTAATGGGATGGGATGGGTGTATATGACCGCTATAAGGCTACATGAAAAAATTTAGATGAAGTAGTGTAGATGGGATGTCAGTTTAAAGAAAATTTGGTATGTCATTAATAAAAGATTTGATGGGAAAGAAGAAATATAACTGTTTGCAAAATATCAATGTTAATTATAGATGCCAAAAAGAGATGTGCTCTTGGTATTTAGACTATATTAAGTATTGAGGTGACCTCCTATCACTGAGGTCACCTCCTCTATATTAGATTTATTGCAGTTTATATTTTACTTTGTTTTGAAGTTTTTTTATAATTTAAATTATTTTTAAAAAAATAAAAATAAAAAACATATAAATATAATATTAATTTTATTACATACATATAATATTATATATATATATACTTATTATATATATATATTAATATGATATTATATATATATATTAATATAATAGATTTTTTTTTTCTCTAAACATGGTTTGCTTTAATGGGATGGCATGGGTGTATATGATAGCTATAAGGCTATGTGAAAAAATTATGTTGATGAAGTAGTGATTTCAACTTAAAGAAAATAATACGATATGTCATTAATAAAAGATCTAATGGGAAAGAAGAGATATAACTGTTTGCAAAATATCAATGTTAATTATATATGCCCAAAGTTTATTGTTCAACATTGTTGTTTTCTCTCTTCATTCTTGTGTTTTTTCCTTTTCACTTTTTGATAATAGAGATCCCTTCTCACTGGAGATGGATGTATAATAGACTAAATCTTGGAAAAAAGAGTTACACAAAAGAATTTTTGTTCGGGTGGAGGAATTTGTTGCCTTTGCTAGGAGACATGCTATGGATGGAAAGATTTAATGTCCCTACTCAAAACACAAAAATGACACCTATAAGGGTGTTGAGGACGTTAAAGTGGACCTTTACAAAAGAGGCTTCTAGCTACGATACTTGTACTGGACATCTTACGATAAGGTCGGTAGTGAAACCATGGCTTCAACTTCTATTAATGTTGGTTGTTCAAGTAGATTGACATTTACTGTTGTCAAAGGGAATGCTTGATATCAAGTCATGATCTTAGATGTAACCAGAGTCGACCTGAATATCCCAGATGACTCAGAATCAGAGAATGAAGATACTGGTAATCAAAATACTGATGAACCTCCAAATCTAGAAGCTTAGAGCTTCTTTAATTCCTCCAAATCTAGAAGCTCAGAGCTTCTTTGATTTGCTAAATGCCTACCAGAGGCTACTCGGCCAAGTTGTACCAATCATTCAGAGTTATTTGTTGTGGTTAGAATGTTAAGTCTAAAATCTGAAGGCAATATTTAGGTGGTAGCTTTCAACAATATGGCAAATCTTATGGGGGAGATTAGTCCCGTTGAAAATCTAGTGCCACAAATTGGTTCAAGATGAACAAAATGGTATCCAAACTTAGTTTGACATCAAAAGAAATAGATGTTAGCCAGAATAAATGCATGTTCTATGACAACAACGATATAGATAATACAGAATGCAAATTCTCTAAAGCATCTCGATACTGAGAAGATCGACATGGGAGAAGACAAAGCGTTAAATGTGTTGCAGTGAAAAGGATGCACTATCTATCCCTTATTCCTTAGTTGCAGAGGCTTTATGCTTCACTGTGTTTAGCTGAGTAAATGTGATGGCATTGGAATAACAGAAGAAATAAAGGCGTATTAATTCATCCTTTAGATACGGAAGCATAGAAACACTTTGACATAGTGCATCCTAACTTCACCAATAAGCCACGAAATGTAAGGCTCGGTCTATGTACAGATGGGTTCACCTCTTATAGTCAACATGGGACACCATACTCGTTTTGGCAAATTATAGTGACGTCATATAACCTGCCTCCCAAGCTGTGCATGACTACATCATATATATTTCTGACAGCCACTATACCTGGGCTACGTAATCCAAAGGTTGGAATTGATGTGTACTTCCAACTGCTCATTGACTACCAAAAAATATTGTGGGATAGACTATCCACCTTTGGCATTTCAAACATAGCAAAATTTTCATATGCGAGCCCCGTTGATATGAATAATAAATGATTTTTCAGCATGTGGAATATATTTGGGCAAAGACGAAGAGAGAGCATAACAAACAAGCACAAATAGCCAATTAAGCGAGAGTAGGGATCTCTTCTCTTCAGATAGGGAGGGCTTTTCCAGCACTCTTTCTAGCTAGAAGAAAGCAACCAACAAAGCCAGACAACAATCAAGAGATCTATGGAAGAATGTGAGAGATATGATAGAGTATACTGCTTTAAGGGCCTGGGTGAAACAGTGGCTTACTTACTTGAGGTGGTATCACCTTAGTGCGTGGTCCCCAGATGTGTCCCTCCAAGGCTTCTTTGAACCACCAGTCGTAAACTGGAAATGGAACATTGAGTCTACTGACCCTACGTTAGTAGTCCTTATTGCATACACAATTCGAAAGCCTTCATACTGTAAAATGGGAGAAAGAACTCCTGGTTCTATTTTTTCATCAACAATTTTTATCTATTGACCATGCATTTAGGAGGAATAAGGATGCATTCATCAAGAATAAAATTGAACATAGTCTCCCACCACCAAGGTTAGGTAGGGAATAACTATGGAAAGAAGTTAGACAGTTTCCTAAGGTCGCTAAAATTGGCCTTTGCAGAGATTAAGGTTATGGGGTTGAGCATAACTAGACAAAATAAAAAAATTTTTGGGATCTCTCATATTGGAAAGATCTCTTGATCCGACATAATCTAGATGTCATACACATAGAAAAAAAGGTGTTCGACAACATATTTAACCTTGTTATGGATGTCCAAGGCAAGACAAAGAACAACATCAAGGTGAGATAGGATCTTAAGGTGTACTGCAGGTGTCATGATTTAGAGTTAAAATATTTGGCCAATGAAAGAGTGATAAAGCCAAAGGCTAAATTTGCATTTACACTTGAGCAAAGAAGGGCCATATGTGAGTGGGTCAAATGTTTAAAAATGCCTGATGGATATTCTTCTAATTCGTCTAGACATGTTGACGTGAAGGATAAAAAATTATTTAGACTCAAGAGCCATGATTGTCATATTTTCATAGAATATTTGCTACCCATTGCATTAAGTGCATTGCAAGAGCAAGTTTGAAGGCCTTTCATTGAGATAAGCTAATTTTTTAGAGATTATGTTCAGCAAAGTTGAAAGTGGATGAGCTGATACAAATGGAGCACAACATTCTTATCATTCTCTGTAAGCTAGAAAGAATATTTTCCCTTGGATTTTTTGACTCAATAGAACATCTACCTGTCCATTTCTAGTATGAGGCTCGAGTCAGTGGACTGGTTCATTATCGATGGATGTATCCTTTTGAGATGTAATCAATTATTAATTACTTTTACTTTTGTATGTTATTTTAATTCCAATTGATACAAACATGACAAATACATAATTAGAAAGACAGTCAAGAATCAATCTCAGGTGGAAGGTTCAATTTGTGAAGTATACTTGGCACAAGAGACATCATACTTTTGTTCTTATTACTTTGAATCACACGTACATTTAATAAGAACAAGAGTTGGTTGAAATGCCTTTATGCAAGAGGAGACAACCCAACCGACAACATTATCAATTTTTAACCAAATCAAGCGTCCCTCTGGAAAAAGCATCACTAAATATTTAGATGATAGAGAATATGTGACGGCTCAACTTTATGTCCTTCTAAATTGTGACAAAATGAGGCCATATCTCGAGTAAGAACACATTTTGTTTCCTAATTTTATTATTCGATCAAATATTGTATATCTACTATGCTTAATGAGTTTAATTTGTATGGTAGCAACGTCCACCACGTTCTTTAAAGATGCCAAAATCATCATTTTCTCCACGCCCGATCAAATATTGTATATCTACTATGCTTAATTCCTGAAGATTGAAAAGAAGACAATCAATAGTGGGGTTTGTATTAGATGCACTAAAGAAAATGGTGCAGAAAATGATGATTTTGGCATTCTTAAAGAAGTTGTACAGCTACAGTATTTTGGAGAACCTACAAAAAAGATAATTTTCTTTCACTGTGAATGGTTTGATCTAACGCTGAATCATGGAACAAGGGTGCATAGAGATTATGGAATTATAAAGATTAAGCATACAAGAAGATACAGAAAATTTGCTCCATTTGTGTTTGCATACCAAGTGATATAGGTTTATTTTGTTTCTTATCCAATCAGAACAAGAGAGAAATTTAACTGGTGCGTTGTCATGAAACTAAGTCTAGAAATCTAGTGAAAAAAGAAGAAATACTTGAATTTGCCTACCAAAATGACCAACCTTATGTTTATGCTCTTAATAATGATTTATTAAATGAAAATTTAAGAGAACAAGGACAATATGAAAAAAATAAGATATATAGAAGAAGCAGCAGCAGAAGAAGAAGATCAAGTATAAGATGGAGAGGAAGAACATGAAGAAGAAGATGAGGAGCAAGATACAGATACAAATGAAGATGAAGATGACAATAAAGATGAACAAGAAAAAGAAAAAGAAAATGAGGACAATACAGAAAACGATGACTAATTATTTCTCTTGAAAAAGTGACATTTGTATTTTTATATACAAAAATTCCTTTCTAAGTTTTTTTTAAGTATATATACATATGTTGTTGGTGCATATACATTATACAATATTTTTGGAACTCACCTGATAATTGACCCAGGCTAGCCTCCGGTCACTGGTTCCACCGCCAAATTAATTGCTAACCTAGATAAATAAATTAAAAATTATATATATACCTAAAAACAAGTAAACTAAATTATTTATATACAAATTTTATACTTTAAAGTCGTAAACATCCAAAATAATTCAAACATAAAGTTATAAATATTCATAAAGTCATAAATAATATTATCCAAACATAATAATATAATTAAGATGTAGAACATAGTTTATTTAAAGAATGTAGATTTAAATTTTTGGTCATATTCAATGACTTAAATCATGAAATATTTGTTATGAAAATTGTGTCATAAAAAACTTTTATATTTGTCAAGTCTAATTTTACTTTTTTTGAAATAATTTTAATTTAATTATTTTTTTACCTATCTAATTATGAAATTGATTTGGCTAATTAAAGAAATTAAGTGACTATTTTTTTAAAAAAGATATAGCAAGAATAAGTTAAAATAATAAAGAAAATATATAAACAAATATTATAAAAAAATATAAACAAAAGCAGGCTACACAATATATGGCGCAGGGCACTGGCAGAAGCCGCTAGTGCCATATAATATATAAATTGTAATATCCTGAATTTTCAAATAAGGCAGTAGGCCTTGAAATTTAGGAAGAAAAATTTTTAGGAATTAAAAATTTTTAATTTTGAACATACAATGAGGATTAATTTGCAATAATAGATCCTCGAGGACTTATTTGAAAATTTCCAAATTTTAGTGGGAGAACTAATTTTTAGTGAGAAGAGTGAGAGAAGGAATGGTCAAGAATAATTTTGAATATTGAGTAAGGTTAGAAATTTTTTTTAAAGGGACCTAATTGAAAACTCATTTAAAGAAGAGTTGTTGGATAGAATTTGCACAAAAGCAAGTGGATGTGGCATATGGAGGTGAATGCACGTGTACTAACCTTCCATCACAACATTTAGAGGCTTCTAGACAATATATATACACACACATTCAGATTTTTCTTTTCCTTCACACTTTTTAGGACTTGGAAAAAAGAGAAAGATGAGAGCTGGCAGGAAAGGAGAAGAGGGAGCTGTAGTGGTCACGAGCAACCACCACCATCATCTCCGGCGAGTTCATCTCCTTCTTGAGGTAAGATTAAACTTCTTCTTCCTCTATTTTCGTTTTCCCCTTCTCCTCTCCCCATTTCATTTTGGTTGGAACCCTAGGGAGAAAATTTGAACAAGGGCTTTGATTGTTGATGGGAATTTAGCTACCTAACTATTTATTTTAATCATAAGACAGTTCAGAACACATTTAAGAGGAGAAAATCTGGTTATAGTTTGGGTTCTAAAATTTTAGTGGTGCAATGTATATTGATTTTAGAAAGAAAGGAAGGATGAAATGAAATTTAGTGTTTGTTTATTCTTGACTTTTGTTTAAAAGGAGATATAGCTGCAAGAGGACGAATTAATAACTTAAAACTCAAAGCTAAGAATGGTCTTGTACTCTTGAAACCAACGGAAATGAAAGGGAGGCGAAAAACAGAGTTAAGAGCATTCTGTAGAATTTTTCTGCTTGTCATTTGCTGCTATGAACGGTTTGGATTATTTGAGGTATGAAATGAAATCCAATAGTCATGAAATTTGGTGTAGTTAAATATAGTGTCTAAGAGCATGCCTAAATTATTTTAAAATTTTTTGGGCTGATTTGGTACCCTGAAAGTCCTTAGAACAACAACTGAAATTTGTTAAAAAAAAAAACAGAACAAGACTAATCTGTCATGCTTCTGGTTTATGTGTTTTTGGATGACCAAATGGACTTGTAAATTTATGAAACTTTGTGGAGAGATTTTTTATAGTGTGATAATCAGATCTGGAAATTTTCATGACATTTTGAGAAGGTTAACTTAGTAAACTATCTACAAACATAATCTGAATTCTTTGCAAAAACAAATCTGGGCAGTTTAGGAAAATGATCGGTTTTGGTAGTTAAAGACCTCATTTTGATCTAAACTTTTTATGGAACTTAAATAAAACATG
The DNA here is from genome assembly GCA_037074585.1 of Biancaea sappan. Lineage (NCBI taxonomy): Eukaryota > Viridiplantae > Streptophyta > Magnoliopsida > Fabales > Fabaceae > Biancaea > Biancaea sappan. The sequence goes on from CM073493.1 coordinate 27,676,466, forward strand.
AAACTAATGATCTAACAAATTCATTTCATTTGGATATGTTTAGGATGGTCTGTCAAGCATAAATAAATACTTATAGCAGAATTGGGCAATTCTGGCATAGGCTCACTAATGAGCTCTGTAGAGGGGTTAAATGAGGGAGCTTTAATCTAAAATTTTTATCATAGCATATTAACATATAAAAAAGCCTCTATACCAAGTTTCGTGAATTTAGGAGCTATAAATCAATACTAGAAATTTTGTAAAGTTTGGCTCTGAAACTAGCAGAAAAACAGAACAATATTAGATGATTGGTAACCTAAGTTCTAAATTGATGTTTTTTCCTTCTTGGCTTATTTTCTAGGCCTACTATGAGTTTTTCGGTACCTTCCTTCAGTTTAGAGCATGGGAACATTGCTTAGATCTGAGGTAAGTGGGATTTATACTTCCTATGACTAAGTCTTTTCTTCAAAGTCCTTTGCATCATAGTGAGAGCATGAAGTATATCTAAATTCTAGAGGATGATGATCCAAATAAGTAATGGTATTCTAAATTATTGTTGCTCTTGTGTTTGAATGAAAATGTGAGATATGAACAAATGTGAAACTTGCTGGTAATGCGTATACAATTTTGTTTCTCATTTTCTCATGAATGGAGGCTTGAAGAGTATAATTCTAAATGTGTGTATAGGTGTATACATCTATATATATTAAATTGATTCACCAAGGAACTAGAAAGTATGTATGTATATATACATTCTACTACCCTTTGGAAAATGGAAATATATATGTATACATATACACACACTTATGCGTTCTAATTTTGTGAATAGTAGATGATTATATACATGTTGATGATTTTGTTTTTAAGTATAGAAAGTGATATGAGCTATTTTGTCATTAGAATTGTGAATGATTATGAATTATGTTTATAGATTGTGAATATAATGTGCATATACACGGAGCTATAAGGGTGGAGATTTATAAATGGAGCGATAAAGATAAATGTGGTGGGGACTACAGGCAACAATCCAGTGGTACCCTGGACGACCCAGTTGGTATGGAAAAATTTGTGCAATTGATTGAATTGTTCACTGTTGTGAATTATTCTGAATTATCTTATGTTGAAATATGATCAATTCACTTGGATGTTGTTGAGAGCTATTTGGATTATATTGAATCGTATTATAATTGGTTATGAATTATTAATACATGTTATCATTATGATGCTCTATAACTATTTTTCATCGTAGTGTAGTATTGTCCCCTTATTGAGCATGTGGTTCGCTCATACCCCTTTTATAAATATTTTCAAAGTTGTTAGTTGAAAATCAGCTTCGTGCAGGAGGTAAAGGATTCATAGTTCAAGACTGCACTTGAATTCGGGGATGGCTAAACTCTCATTCTTGTGTCCTTTGCTTTGCTACTCTAGAGTCGCTTCATGATCGTATAAGTAGCCTAGGATTTGGATTGTTGTATTTATAAATTGAGGGATTATGTATATAAATGAAGTACCTGTACTATTGATATGTGTCTAAATATTTGAGTAAATTTACTTATTATGATGGAATGCAATAAGGGAGAAAGAATAATACATTCTTTTTTTTTCTTCTTTTTTTTTACCTAGTTGGATATCTATAAACATATGAAAGGAAGACATCTTTTAAATAATCATTTACATTTATTTATCTATTATTATATTGATTTCTATGTTGGCTTGATAAATGGACTAGGTTCCGAGGTGAGGTTAGGCTCACTCTTGTGCCGGTCACGTGTCCTAACTGGGTCGTGACATAAATGAAGCCCCATGCACTATATATATATATATATATATATAAAATAAATGGCGTAGGGGAAGTCCTGTGCACCATATATTGCGCAGCCTATGTATTTATTTTTATAAAATTTGTTTATATATTTTATTTATTATTTTTAACTTATTAAGAACATCAATTTTTTTAAAGAACGTAAATTTAAATTTTTGGCCACATTCAATAACTTAAATCATGAAATGTTTGTTGTAAAATTGTATTATAAAATTTTTTTATATTTGTCGTGTCTAATTTTATTTTTTGAAAATAATTTTAATTTAATTATTTTTTACTTATCTAATTATAAAATTGATTTGATTAATTAAAGAAATTAAGTGGCTGTTTAAAAATAAAAGATATAGTAAAAATAAGTTAAAAATAATAAATAAACTATATAAACAAATATTATAAAAAAATACAGATAGAAGCATGGCGCAGGGGCTGTATTTTTTTATAATATTTGCTTATATATTTATTTATTATTTTTAACTTATTCAGGACATCAATTTTTTTAAAGAATGTAGATTTAAATTTTTGATCACATTCAATGGCTTAGATTATAAAAATTTTATTGTAAAAATTGTATTATAAAAAACTTTTGTATTTATTGAGTCTAATTTTACTTTTTTTCAAAATAATTTTAATTCAATTATTTTGTTAATTTTTTAATTATGAAATTGATTTGGCTAATTAAAGAAATTAAGTGACTATTTTAAAAATATATATATAGTAGGGATAAGTTAAAAATAATAATAAACAAATATATAAACAAATATTATAAAAAAATACAAGTAGAAACAGGGTGCGCAATATATGGTGCAGGGGGAACCCTCCTCTGCTATATATATATATATATATATATATATATAATAAATGGCGAAGGGGGCATATATTCTACATACTCTGTATTTTTTTTAGGTTTTTTAGAGAATGTAGATTTAAATTTTTAGACACATTCAATAACTTAAATCATGAGATGTTTATTGTAAAAATTATACTATAAAAAGCTTTTATATTTGTCGAGTCTAAATTTACTTTTTTGGAAAATAATTTTAATTTAATTATTTTTTACTTATCTAATTATGAAATTGATTTGGCTAATTAAAGAAATTAAGTGACTATTTAAAAAATATATATATAACAAGAACAAGTTAAAAATAATAAATAAAATATATAAACAAATATTATAAAAAAATACAGGGGTATAATAAATGGTACAGCGGAAGTCCCCTGAGCGAAAATAACATACTAGAATGGTTTGATGAAAAAACAGCTCAGAGACTCTGAGAATCAGTATATATATATATAGAGAGAGAGAGAGAGAGAGAGAATGATACAAAGCAAGCAAATAGCTAGAATATACAGGCAGCGGATGATCCACAAAATAAGAAGCAGAAGAAGGAAAATAGTTCTGAACAATTACAAAAGAATAAAGAATCAGAAAGGATATTTACACGTATACAAGAAAACAAAAAACGTGAAGATTCCTCTGTTATTCTCGTAACGAGATGGTGCTGAGTCATTTCCATTAGTTGTAATTTCTTCATTCTCAAGATTCCCCCTAAAACGCAGGGGTGATTGAAGGAGAATCCCAAGTTTGCTTCTCAAAGACATGAATTGCGAGTGAGACAGAGGTTTAGTTAGGATATCAATCAATTGATCATATGATGGCACATACCGTACTTCAACTTCGTTTGCTTCAATTTTATCACGAATAAAAAGAACATCCAGCTCAATATGCTTGGTCCTGGTATGAAATACTGGGTTAGAGGCCAAAGACCCAGCACTAATGTTGTCACACCATAACACAGCAGCAATGATCTAATCCAAATAACTTCAGAAGCTAAATTAGAAAGGGATATTTATTCTGATTTAGTGCTGGAATGTGCCACAGTATTCTGTTTCCTAGAGGGCCATGAGACAAGACTGTCACCTAAGAAGACACAGTATCCTCCAGCTGATTTTCTTTCATCTTTGCAGACTGCCTAGTCAGCATGTGAGAACCTAGTAATGGGTAGAAGAGCAGTAGAGGAATTTGGAAAAAAACTGACTATTGGCTTTGATATGAATTCCAGCATTTAAAGTCCCTTTTAAATATCGAAATACTCTCTTAAGATTTTTCCAGTGAACATCTGTGGGTTGTTGCAGAAATTGACTTAACTTATTCACAGCAAAGCTAAGATCTAGTCTTGTGTATGTTAAATACTGCAACCCCACTAGGGCACTTCGATAAACAGTAAGATGCTGTAATGATTCCCCCTTTGTGGCAGACAAAAATGAAGTAGTGGCCATAGGAGTGGGGCACGAATTAACACTGCTCATTGAAAACTTTTTAAGTAAATCATGAGCATACTTTGACTGTGACAGAAAAAAGCCATTTGAGTCCCTATGCACTTGAATCCCCAAAAAGAAATGTGAGGGACCAAGGTCCTTAAGAGCAAAGCAATTATGCAGCTTCTATGTGAAGTCAGTAAGAAATTGAGTTTTGTTGGGTGTGATAATGATGTTATCGACATAGATCAAAATGAAAAGACCCTTTAAGGGTGTCACATGGTAGAATAAGGAGGAATCAGCTTTACACTAAAACCCCAGAGCAATAGGGTTTCTTTTAGTTTATCAAACCAGGTCCTTAGAGCCTGTTTAAAACCATACAGTGCTTTATGAAGCTTGCACACATATATAGCTTTACTAGCATCTTCAAATCCCTATGGTTGCCTCATGTAGACAGTCTCCTGTAGATTCCCGTTCAAAAAGGCGTTGTTTACATTGATTTGATGTACTGGCCAACCAAGAGCTGCAGCAATGGAGAGTACAATCCTTACTGTGGCTGGCTTGATAACAGGGCTGAATGTGTTGGAAAAATCAGCGCCAGGAGTTTAACAGAGGTTTGTGCTACCAACTTCGCCTTGTGTCTCTCAAATTCCCCATTTGGTTTATACTTAACTTTGAAGATCCACTTAGATTCCACGACATTCATAGTAGGAGTAATTGGCGCCAAGGTCTATGTGTCATTACTTTTAAGAGCTTGGAACTCAGTTTCCATTGCCTTATACCAAACTGGTTCTGTCAAGGCTTGCGTTACAGAGGCTAGTACTGCAGTTGCTATGGCTGAACCAACAAAAGGTAACTTAGGCTTAACCACTCCTGTTTTACTCCTGGTAACCATTGGATTTTTATTAATTGCTTCATCTTGAATAGATTCTATAGAAGGTACAATTCTTCTGCTACAGAATCTGACAGATGCATATCTTCTACTAACATGTACTTAGTTGAAGTGTCACTGCTAGTAGATTCACTAGAAGGAGGATCAGTAGATTAATGATCAGTCACAGGAGAATAAACTGACCTGATGTCGTGAGATGAGGAGTGATCTGCTGCAACAGAAGTTAAGATTGGCATGTTACTTTCAGTATTGAATTGATTTAAGGTGACGGTAATGGAGACAGAATGTGAAGACATGTGTGATGAAGAGTTTGATATGGCATGAAATAGTGTTGAATAAGGAAATTCATGATTAAACACAACATGCCTAGATAAATAGAGCTTGCCATTTGAAGATAAGCACTTAAAACCTTTATGGTTGTTGCTATACCCAACAAAAATGCATTTATGTGAATGGAATTGAAATTTATTTTTGTTGTAAGGGGTCAAACAGGGATATGCTGCACAACCAAAAGGGTGTGAAGAATCATAGTTGGGTTTTGTTTTAAACAAGGTTTCAAAAGGTGTTTTGTTGTTTAAAGGAGTTGAAGGAAGTCTATTTATGTTATATGTTGCTGTGTGAAAAGCATCCCACCAATAATCAAAAGGCATTTTGGCTTGAGCTAAAAGTGTGAGACCACTCTCTACAATTTGTCTATGCTTTCTCTCCACTCTTCCTTTCTATTCAGAGGTGTAAGGACATGTGAGCATATGATGAATGCCATGTTCTTTCAAAAAAGGTTTGAAGGCTAAAAATTCATCTCCATAATCTGTGTGAATGATTTTGATAGATGATTCAAGTTGTTTTTCAATTTGCAATTTTAACTGTTTAATCGCAACAAAGGCTTCATTTTTAGTTTTTAAAGGGAATATCCAACTATAACTACTAAAATCATCAAGAATATTTAGATAGTATCTACAACCTTGTTTAGACAAAAGAGGTGTAGGACCCCAAAGATCTACATGTAAAATGTCAAGGGGTATATTTGCTTTTGAGTTTGATCTTGTGAAAGGAATTTTGTGTCCCTTACTGTCACGACCCATATCTGGGAACATGACCGGCATGGCAATAGGATCCATACCACCACCGTAAGCTTAAAATCACACACGCTAAACACACACAGCATAATTATAATAACTAAGTAAACTCTTCCTAACACTAAGTTCGCAATATACTTAGGAGTTCTATTCACTACATAGGGAGTCAAGGAAATCAACATACCTGACATCAAGGTCATCTTAAACTGGAAATGGTTGAGAACTCAGAAACACCGCTACTCCTTGTACGAAGCCCCACCAACTAAGCAAAACCTGCAAGGACACCAAGAAAGGGTGAGTATAGAGATACTCAGTGAGAGAATAATTAAACTAATCCAATTACCACCATGTGTTGCTTGCTAGGATGGGACACGAAAATAATGTTCCATCCATCTACACTAGGCCCAAGCCTCATCCTACACAACCTGCATAACTAAGTAAGGGAATCCTAGTCTATGTACACAATCATTCAAGGATGGGGGATTACATACACATACATTAGCATGCAAAATCATAATTCAGTGAAAGTATTCATGAATACTAATCATTCCCATGTATTTTTTTTTACCTATTAAGTAGAAATAATCAACTCAATACATCCATAGTGCTAATTTACTTATATGAACTATGTTTACCATTCTAGGGCAATGACAATATAATTAAATAATTGGAGTCTTGTCCACCATTCCAGAATAATAACAATATAATTAAATCATTGGAGTCTTGTTCACTATTCCAAGATAATGACAATATAATTAAATAATTGAGGTCTTATCCACCGTTCTAGGACAACGATAATATAATTAAATAATTGTAATATTTTCCACCATTCAAGGACAATGACAATGATTAAATAAATAGAGTCTTATCCATCATTCCAGGACAATGACAATATAATTAAATAATTAAAGTCTTGTCTACTGTTCTAGGACAATGACAATGATTAAATAAATAAAGTCTTGTCTACCGTTCTAAGACAATGACAATATAATTAAATAATTGGAGTCTTGTCTACTATTCCAGGACAATAAAATAAATGATACAATCATATAACAATGAATTCTCTTAATATCATCTCGACATGAAATTTAAATTAAGTGTACAGAAAGTAGTCATCTCACTGAAACACTAAGGTTTAAAAGTGCACAAGGCAGTTTCATCATTAATACACAAGAACAACAACATAGAGGAGACATCCATGTACATTACAAATCATTAACACATTATTATGACAAGAGTTGTTCATCCACATTATGTAACTCATCAAATAATACTAAATAATATATATTTACACTCACGATCTATTATCTCAAGGGAAATGCTCAAAGTGGGAACAATTTAGAAAATATAATTACCTAGCAATACATGCAGTCGCAATATTTCTATTAAAGGTCTTTCCCATCCCTAGTTATTTCATCATCCAAGTGCATCTTTAACTCATAGCACAGGAATTATTACATTATTATTGGTAAAGTTCTCTCATCTTAAGGAGGGGAAATGAGATTGACTTTCACAGTAATTTAAAATCAACAAGTTCATTGCTAGAAAGCTTAAGATTTCACTTATACTATATAGCCAACTGAGTTTATCACCACAGACCATATAGGGAGAGAGAACACATCTCCACATTCATACCTTCAACATATACACATTTACGCTAAAGTATTCATGACATAACTCAGGTCTAGATAGTCACATATAATTAAATCACATATCAATTGTATCCATCAAATAGGATTACTAACTTTACCCATGCAACATCTATGATTTCTTACTCTTCCTTGTATTCTTTCCTTCCAAGCAAAATTGATGCTTTATTTAAATGAGATAAATTAGAAATTTTAACATGCCACGCTTACCATCATAATTCTCACATAATTACATTAACTAGATTCTACGAATAAAATCAAAGAAATTCTCAACACGAAAAGATAATGAAGTCCCCTCACCTGGATATAAAGTAATTTGGGTCTTAAAAAAATCCACGACAAAGCTTTGATCCAAAATCGAATCTACGGAACATGGAAAAGTATCTAAGCAAACAAACTAACAAAATAGCCATAAGCCCAGGTCGTGGCGCCTGGGCGCCAAGTCCCCTCTCACAGGCATGAAACATAAATCAGGCACTTGGCGCCTGGTGCCACAGCTAGCGCTCGAGGGCACTAGTAACCTAAGTCTCAGCCAGCTTCTGGTAACGTGGCACCTTGGGTGCCTAGGCGCCACAGATTTGGAAGCACGACAGAGGCTCGATTTTTGCTCCAAATTCTTTAATCCTTCACCATTTTCTTAGATTCCTTCAATGGGGTTTCTACCTGAATGATATATGGCCAATTTAGTACAAAAATCCCCAAGCTAATTTCATGACCATAAGCTCAAATCATCAAGTTCTCATTATGAACCCTAACTCTCACCACTTTACCCCATACTCTTTTAATCCCATCTCTAAGCAATCATCCCCTAAATTCCTTGTTCTTTCCTTAGTAACTAACATTCTAGGATATTAATCCCACCTTATTCAATCCACAGAAACATTCTACAATCATTTCCCCCAGTTTCTTCACTTAAGCTTTGATGTTCTGAAAGAAGAAGAAAAAGAAGATGAAGATGAACATTCACTTACCAAAACTCCTAAGCTTCCTTGATTCTTCTTCTCCTCCCACAAATTGGCCATGATTGGTATTGGAGAGGGACTTGGATGCTGGACATAGAGAGAGAGACGTGAGAAAGGTGGAGAGGATGGATGAAGGAAATGATATAAGGGTGTCTTATATTAGTGTATGTGGAGCCCACTCATTATTCCTTTCAGTTTGGTCCTTTTGGAAACAAATCTTTGTTAAGACTTGCAAGGAATTGAGTTAGCTTGATCATTACTAGGGTACCCGAGTACACTTCCATAAGATACACATCATCACATCATATTTTACATTAAGGTACCAAAATCCTTCATTTTTCCATTTTAGTCCCTAGATCCTATCAAAGCAAAATTTTTTCTTGGTTTCAAGATACTTTCTAATAAGATACTAATAAACTAATATCCGAAAATGACAGATATTACACTTACCATATTGACAAGAAGAACAAAAGATTTAAAAACTTGAAGTAAAACTTTGGATGATGGATGACCAATTTTGTTGTACTAATCAATGACGGTTTGCAGACTGATGTATTTCAAAGCAACAAGATTGATATCAGGTGGTGTTGTTCTTTATTCAAGGAGATACAAACCATTCTTACTCTTCCCCTGCAGCAGTTCCCTCCTTGATGTTTTGTCCTTCACAACAAAAGAACTAGAGTCAAATTCTACTGAAACATCATTGTGCGTAGTGGGCTGAGAGACACTTAACAAATTTCTTGAAATGTTAGGTGAATGTAGTACATTCTTGAGTAAAAAATGTGTGCCATCAGATGTAATAATTTTTGTAGTTCCTACATGATTTATGGGAATATAATTCCCATTGCCTACTGTTATTTTTGCCTTACCATTATATTTGTTCTTTTGCTGTAAATTGCTAGCATCACTGGTAATATGATGACTAGCCCCAATATCCACACACCAAGCATCATTAATCATAGATTCGAGTGTAGTAGCACAACCAATATAAGGATTAGACTGATTTGTAATACCTTTGTTTGAATGAGGCACATTCCCCATATAATTGAAATTAGTCCTATAATAGCATATTGAAGCTACATGTCCAATTTTCCAAAATCTGACAGGTGGGTTGTGCATCTTGTTGTCATCCTCTGCCTTTGTTTCTACCGCTACCGTTTCCTCTCCAATTGCCTCAGTTATTATTCTTTTGTTTATGAGTTTGAGTCACATTAGCAATAGGTGTACCATCAATAGGTAGATTTTGTAAGGCATTAAGTTGTTCAATTCTACTTTCAAAAGTTAAGAAAGTAGTAGAAAATTCAAACCAGGATATGTCATTCATGTAGGTTAACTAAGTAACTATAGGAGTATAGTTTGAGTCCAAACCAGATAAAATTTGAGCAATTATGTCTTTCAAGGATAGAGAACTCCGTACTAATTGTAAGTTATCTGAAATAGCTTTCATCTTTGCTAAATACTCCTCCATCTAGCCTTTCCTAGTACGCTACAATTTCCCCTTGAACCACAACTCTTTTGCTTTAGTCACTGTACTAGCCATCTCTTTAGTGCTACACCAAAGCTGCATACTGGTGTTGCAATTAATTAACTGAGCTATTATGTCCACTGTGATAACCCAACAATAGTTGGTCAGTAACTACCCAGTTTTCATATTTGGGATTTGGTTCAGGGCCAAACGGACCAGTGAGGGTTTCTGGAGGGCATGGATTTTTTTCCATTAATGAACCCTTCTAGTCTGTTTTCCTTGATCACTGACAGCACTGTAGATTTCTAGAGTAAGAAATTATTTTTGTCTAGTTTGATAGGGACTACAGGATTGAAGGAGTTTGAAGGTGTTTGAGCAATTTTTAATGCTGAGCCAGAAGCAGATGAATTTAGCGAAATTTGTGGTAAGTTAGAATCCATGATAATGTTGAACAATAGAAGTTCTAGTACCAAGTGAAAATTACAGAGTAGAATGGTTTGATGAAAAAAACAACTCAGCTGATTTACTGAGACTATGAGAATCAATATATATAGAGAATGATACAAAGCAAGCAAATAGCCAGAATATACAGGAGGCGTACGATCCACAAAATAAGGAGCAAAAGAAGGAAAACAGTTATGAACAATTACAAAAGAATAAAGAATCAGAGAAGATATTTACACGTATACAAGAAAACAAAAAACGTGAAGATTCATCGGTTATTCTTCTAACGAGATTATGTTCAGTCATTTCCATTAGCTCATATTTCTTCATTCTCAACAACACCATATACTGTCCAACCTCTGTATTTTTTTATAATATTTATTTATATATTTTATTTATTATTTTTAGCTTATTCAGAACATCAGTTTTATTAAAGAACTTAGATTTAAACTTTTGGCCACATTCATTAACTTAAATCATGAAATGTTTGTTGTGAATATTATGTTATAAAAAGCTTTTACATTTGTGGAGTCTAATTTTTCTTTTTTTACAAATAATTTTAATTTAATTATTTTTTTACTTATCTAATTATAAAATTGATTTGACTAATTAAAGAAATTAAGTGACTGTTAAAAAAAAGATATAGTAAGAATAAGTTAAAAATAATAAATAAAATATATAAGCAAATACAACAACAACAACAACAACAACAACAACAACAACAACAACAACAACAACAACAACAACAACAACAACAACAACAACAACAACAACAACAACAACAAAGCCTTATCCTACTAAGTGGGGTCGGCAAAATATATAAGCAAATATTATAAAAAAAAAATACAGACAGAAGTTCCATACACACACACACACACACACACACACACACATATATATATATATATATTTGGGGTTCAGAGTTTAAGGTTTTATATATATATATATATGGTGCAGGGGAAAACCCTTTGCACCATATCTGTGCTCTTTGCATTAATTCCTACTGATTTTTGGTCACTATAACTTATTGATATTAGTAGGTAAGATACTGTAAGTAGGTGACTTGGACAAATAATCATCCTTATAGCATTTCAGTAGGAAAACATAAATATAACAATCCAAATTTCTTTCAGTTGGACAAATAATGGTTCCTACAACATTTCAGTAGAAAAACATAAGTATATCTGTCATAATTTCTTTCAGTTGGTTTCAGTTGAAAATTTTCTGTCGGTATTTGGATTGATTGTTGTAGTGTTTTGAAAAAAAATAAAATTGAAATATTGAACCTGGATATATAGTATATATATCTTCTATGTACATGCATATATATAGAAAGAATTATCTGTGTCTAATTAATAAAAATTCTGTTATGATTATTCAAAGATGGAACCAAAGAAGAAAATTTTTTTTATCTTTGATCGTTTCATTGTTAAGAATTTGAGACAAAGAAATTCCGTCTCAAAACTAGGGATAAAATCTTCTGTCTCAAGCAAATTTATTATGTCAAAAAGGGAAAATTATTCTGTATCAAATTAGGGATGAAAAATTCGTCCTTGACTTCACCTCGGAAATATTCTGGCATTGATTTGTCACAAATCATAGACATATATTTCTGTTCCAAACTCTATCTAAACTTAGGACGGATTTTCCCATCTTTGATTCCGTCTTAAATTAGGAATGGATAGATTTTGTCTCTAATCAAGAAAGGATTATTTCATCCTTGCCTCCATCTATAATCTGGTTTGGTCCCTAATAACGTCTAATTCTCTGATAGATTATATATTTATATTAAAAAAGTTTATAAGAAGAAAGTAAAAGATTTCACTTGATTCACATAGACTTCAACAGAGTGTTAGTCAACAAACTCTTGGATGCCATTCTTTTTGTGTGTCCGCATGAACATATCAGGCAAGTGAGGCTTTCTCATTAGGTGCTAACAAATTCCCACATTTACACTTTAAACAAGGACAACTTATCGTCCCTTCTTGTAAAAATATAAATAATTGAGAGGCATGACTAATGAAGACTTCAACCCCCTTCAAAAATTTATCTGTAATCCCAACCCTCTAGGACCCCCACCTTGTTATATATTCACTGACAATTTTGTGGCATTATGTTCTGCACCTAAAATTTCAAGGCATTATAAGATTATTTGCTATAGCTGTCACATAAAAAAAGTCTAGACTCCTCAAGGCAATTTAATACTAACACTATTTATAATGTATTTCTTAAATTGTATTCGGCGTTTTTAATAGGTACTTCTCTATTCCTTTATGAAGCTGAAATTTATACGAAAATTGGGTATAATCTTTCTACCTAGGATGGATATGAATATGAATATGAATCAGTTTTTTCCCCCTCTGGATGCTTTACCTTGTATATGCTAATTGTTTTTCCTATTGACATGATTACTCTGAAAATGTTAAATAGAGTCTATTTAATTTACAAGGGAGCTTTAAACTCTTTATATTTTGTTGCATATGAAGGAGTGGGAGAATCATTTTCTGCCACTGCTTTTAAATCCCAGAAACCCATTTACTTAAACTCATATAAAAGAAGCTAACTCTATATATTTTGTTGCATATGAAGGAATGGGAGAATGATTTTCTGCCGCTGCTTTTAAATTCCAGCAACCCATTCGCCTAAACTCATATACAAGAAGCTAGTTCTTGGATGAAGAGTTTGGTTTCTGTTGAGATATAAAAGAGTTTGGTTTCTGTTGAAATATAATAAGATTCACATTTACCACCCCAAATGATTGAAACTGCAAAGGTAGAATATAATATTATGGCAACTTTTCCAGGCAATGGACAACAAATCAACTGACACAATAAAACAAACCTCACAATCTTGAACTAGCAAACTAAGGAAATACAGAAAGAAACCATATTTAACTAAGCAACACAAAATATTTGGAATAACAAGAATAACAGTAAATCATAGATATGAAATCAGGACATAGAATTCATTGCAAATATAGAGCAACAAATACATTTGAATTTCTAGTAAGAGAATTATACAATTGTAGATGTATTGTTAGCAGGCTGACACGCATGCAGAATCAGTAATCAGTACCTCATACTGAAGATTAGAAAAAATTAAATGACTAAAATTAATACAAAATGAGCAAAGAGCCTACCTAAGCGAAATAAACCCCAGCGGAACTCAAATTAAAGTTTTATTCTGCACATAGATGTGTCAAATAGAAGGTTTATTATTTTCCTTCTTCTTACGTGTTTTTTTAATTTATACCCAAGTTCAGATTGACTAGACGGTTAATATATAACACAATGAAATTTAATTTGTAACCAAGTTCAGATTGACATAGATGTGTCACCCTCACCCATATTGATGTAAATGAAAATTCAAGCATTGATAACAATGTACTAACGTCAATTTGTCCAGGCTAGAAATTTCCTACTTTGATAACTATATAAATTTGTTAACCTTTTCTATCATGAACACAAATGAATCCATATATTTGTAACAAACACATCATATCACATCAACATAATTTATTTATGTAAATGCATACATTTTCTTTTTGTTATGATTTTCTATAAATATAATTAAGGCTTAATTTAAAAAATTATCTTATAATTTTCAATCTAATTGGTTCAAATATGAGAAATGTTTTTTTTTTTTTGGGGGGGGGGGGGATAAAACTTTAACAAGAACAGAGCACATTAAGGCAACCAAGAAATAGTCATAAGCAATGCTAGGTTCAAAAAGCCATGAACGAGTAGTAGATGTATTAGTCAGTCTTATTACGTGATGCGCTCTTTTTTTTTTTTTAATATCAAAATTATCTGATGCACTTTTTTTTCCTTTTTTTAATAAACCAAGATTATCTGATGCACTCATTATCTGGTGGACAATTGTAATCTCCCCAAACAGACTTTGAATTAGGCCTAAAGTTTGGGCTCAGTGGCACAGAAAACAAGTTCATATGCTTAAGTCATTTTAGTGGAAGTTATCTTGTTTAGTTTAGAGTCTGTTTAGTGCTATAACTTTTTAATCAGAATTAGTATTAAGAATGTTTTAATAATTGAATGCAAAATATGTTATAACTTATGCTTCTTGTCGCTCATGAGCTCCAAGTCCCCTCTCAAATAGAGTACTCCTCTTATTTATCATGCATAGTAGTATTTTTTTGTGGTGCTCAAGAATTTTCTTGTTGGCAGGAGTACCATTTAATTTAGCAATATATATAAGTATCGTTCTGTCTGAAATTTCAATTTATTGTCATTATAACCATTTTGAGATTTTTTTTCCAATTATTTCTTAATCATTATGTGCTTAGAAAAATTACATTTTGTAGATATTTTCTAGTAGAATACTTATGACTTCACTGTATGACTTTCAAATTAAAGCATCACTCTGTAAAAGTGAAGATAATGTGGTCTGTCAACTTCCTGGGATGTGATTGATCTATATCAAACTTTAAGTTTAAAATATTTCACATTGATAATTTGGTACGTAAACAGAAAATGATTTGAGCATTAAAAAAAAGAAGTTTTAGTTACTGAGAAGGAAAGGATAGAAATGCACAGTATTCAGATTTTGATTACAAATATGAATCATGAGAGTGTCAAATACTATTTCCCATGTTGATAAATATAAAATTTTATAAACAATTTTGTAACAAAAAAAAAACAAAAACAAAAACAATAGGCTGGACTCATTAAGCTCAGCTTTGATGAGTCATACATTAGCTTCGATGGAGAATAGATGGAGGGATGGTCCCCTGCTTAATATTGTTACTTATAATACTTTGCTCAATGCCTTTGGCAAGGGCCAAGACCCCCACTGATGAGATTTTTGGCTATCAAGAAAAGAAAGAATGTGATCAGTTTGAAAATGATGATATGTATAATTAGGTTGATAATGGAGAGTTGCAGCCAACATTTACTACATATACTACATTAGTTGCTGCATATTGAAGAAAGAAGGAATTGAAGAACACTAGAGCAATCATGTGCCATATAGGAAAGATGGAGATTTCAGTAGGAAAATGGGTTTTTTCGACTGATTTCCTACTGAATATTTTTAGTCGCTAAAATTTTTATATTGATTTTTAATTAGAGATTACACTACAAAAAATTGACTTTCAGTGACGATTTTTTGATGACGACTTTTAGAGTTATCATTGAAAGTCGACTTTTGGTGGCGACTTTCACTGTCATCACTGAAAGTAGGCTTTCAGTGGCGACTTTTGAGAGTCGCCACCACAAGTCAAACTTTTAGTAGTGACTCTCAATAGTCACTATCGAAAGTGAAGCTTTCAGTGGCGACTCTCAAAAGTCGCCACCGAAAGTCATTAAAAGATCTTAAACTTTCGGTGGCGACTCTTCAATTTTTTTCTTCATAAAATTAAGATATCTTAAACTTTCAGTGACACTCTCAAAAGTCACCACCGAAAGTGAAACTTTAGTGGCGACTCTCAAAAGTCGTCACCGAAAGTTGGACTTTCAGTGGCGACTTTCAAAAGTCGTCACTAAAAGTAGGTCTTTCAGTGGCGACTTTCAATAGTCGTCACTAAAAGTCAATTTTTTTTCGTAAAATTAAAAGATCTTAAACTTTCGGTGGCGACTCTCAAAAGTCACCACCAAAAGTGAGACTTTCAGTGGCTACATTCATAAGTCGTCACCGAAAGTCAAATTTTTTTTTTGTGTAAAATTAAAAGATTTTAAACTTTCGGTGGCGACTCTCAAAGTCCCACCGAAAGTCATTTTTTTTTCGTAAAATTAAAAGATCTTAAACTTTCGGTGACGACTCTCATAGTCACCACCAAAAGTAAGACCTTTACACCAAGTAATTATATAAATATAATTATATTTTTTTTATGTTAATCTTTTAGTAATAATATATTTTCTTTTTATTAAGTTAGATGTTCCATTTTGGTTTTGCTAGGTTTTAGGCTTAAAATAATTTTAACAGATTATATATATATATATAATATTTTGCCCTTATATAACACAAATGAAGTGGTGGCAAGATAGCAAGACACACATGGTTCAAGCAAAAGCACCCAGGTTCGAATCTCAGATGTGCATGTATTTGGTTTAATTTCAAATAAACTTGAATATTGCACAAAACAAAAAATCGAGTCACCCCAGGACCGCTAGTTAGTGGGCCGGCCAAGATCTACATGAGTCTTGACCGGGTTGTTGGTCTCGGCTCGACCTGTCGGGCCAATCCTGGTCAAATAACATAATTGACTAACTTTGGGTGGCGACTTTTAAAGTCGCCATAGAATGTAGTCTTTGGTGGCAACTAAAGTCGCCATCAAAAGTCGGTTTTGGTGGCAACTTTTAGACGCCACCATAGGCAAAAGTTGCCACCAAAGGTTGTTTTTTGGTGGCGACTTTCAAAGTCGCCACTAAAGATGACTTCTAGTGGTGACTTTCAATAGCAACTTTAGTCGTCAAAAAAGTTGTTTTTGGTTACGAAATTATTTTTTTTGGCAACAAAGATAACTTTTGGTAACGACTGGTGTAGCCACTGAAGGCGACTCCCTTAGTTGCCACCAAAAACTTTCAGCAACGGAACTTTCAACAACGACTCTATAGTCGCCACCAAAGACCCTTTGGTGACGACTTTTAGACTTTTAGTGACAACTTTAGTCGCCACCGAAAGTCAATTTTTTTATAGTGTTATCATCCCTCTCCCAACCAGTATCTACCACCTGTTAAATAAATATATACATATACCAACAATAATTTTAATTAATAAATTTATAAAATAAAAAATATATAATTTTCTAATTAATGATACATATACCAACACATATTGCTCAAGTTGCTCGACACAATATGTGTCGAGCAACATTAGTTTTTCCTTAATTTTTTTATTTTGTTCTAACCTTAATTTTTATATTAATATATTTAAATAACCGATATATTAGCTTATATTGTATGTTATATTGCTCGATTATTTGTTTTTAGATAATCAGCTGATAGATTGTTTGTTTTTATACTAACAACAAAAAAATAAAAAAAAGGCAATTATGATGTTATAAATGATGATAAATTTACAATCTCTAATCAATTAAATTGTTTTATTTTACAGTGATCTTCTATTTTATCTTAAATTATAAATAATAAAAGAAATTGATTCAATAATTTTACAGTAATCTTGTAGTAATTCAGTAATTTTCTTTTTAATCTCTCTAATAATCTCTGTCTTGAATTGCTTTTGCCATCTTCCTCTTTTCCTCATCTTCTTGTATTTCTTCAAGAAAAATACGACAGTAATGATCCAGTGTCCACCTTAAAATGAACATATTATAGCGTCCACCTTGAGGAAGAAATTAAAACAATCCAGTCTGCTTCTTTGATGACATAAAAATGAACTTATTACAAAACAAATGTTAAAAAAAACCAAGAAAAGGAATACATCGAAGAGAATAATTAGATTGGTTGAATTATTATCTGTATATATAGAAACAATATCCAGCCCTGAGAAAGAAATTAAAAAATCCAGCGTTTCGTCCTACTATAAGCCATAAAAAATGAAGCAAATGTTAAAAAATCAAGAAAAAGAAGAAAGATATATAAAAGAAAATAAAAGAGAGCAGAGAAAAGAGAACAAAAGAAGATAATTGTGACCATAGAAGTTCCAATAAAAACACACAGAAGTGAGAGGATAAGTAAAAGGCAGAACGAAAAAAATGTGAAAAAGAAAGGAAACAATTGTTAAATAGAGATACTTGTACAAGAATAAACATTTAGAATTGCGTGAATAAACATTGAAAATCCCGCAAAATTTTCTTAAAATTTTTTGACTTTTAGAGTACTTGACACTATGTGTCGAACATTATATATATATATATATATATGATATATACCGCACACTCTCTATATTGTAATACATATGATATAATATTATAATATATATATATATATATATCATATATGATTTAATATATTATATATATAATATAATTTTATATATAATAATATATAATATAGATATATATAATATTTAAAATATTATATATATATATATTTTATATACATATATATATATATAATATGATAGATACATATATTTATATTTTACGGCTAGTATTTTATAGTATTCATATTCATCTCATTTAATAATAAATAATAATTATATCAATTTAAAAATATTAGACAAATCCTTTCTAATTTAAAAATATGCAAAACTAATTTATGTATAAACTGTTAAAAAGTTAATACAAATATTTTTGATTATAAAGTAAACTAAAGAATAAAGATCTAAATAATAATCTAAATACAAATTATTTTAAAATTACTCATCATCAATACTTCTATTAAATATTTAGAACAGTAGGATACTAATTCAAAGATAATCAAAATGAGTTAAGAAAAACACACCTTGTTCTTTGAAATCTTTCATATTAAAAATATTAAAATTAAAACTATTAAAAATTAAGACTAGTTATATTTT
Source organism: Biancaea sappan (assembly GCA_037074585.1). NCBI lineage: Eukaryota > Viridiplantae > Streptophyta > Magnoliopsida > Fabales > Fabaceae > Biancaea > Biancaea sappan. The sequence goes on from CM073493.1 coordinate 27,695,447, forward strand.
AAATTATATAAAAATAATTTTTAACCATATATATATATATATATTATGCATATGTATGTTATTATTAACTCAAATATATATTATTTATTTTTAAGAAAAATGTATTTATTTGTTTATATATATTGAGTATATTTAAATATAACTAATTATATTTAAAAATAGTTTATAATTATTTAAAGTAATTTAAAATATAGTTAGTTTTACTTTTTAAAAATGTTAATATTTTTTTAAAGTGAAAGATTTTGCATAATAAGGTATATTTTTTTAATTTGTTTTATTAGCCCACCATACTCTTGATAATTTCATAGAAATAATGGTGATGACTAATGAGTGATTTTGAATTATTAAAGTTAAGAGTTATAGAATATGAGTATTTGTATGAGTTTAAAGGTTTAGAATCTTATGGTTATAGGATTAATGGTTCTCAATTTAAGATCTTATAGTTATAAGTAATATTTTTGGAACTGGCCCAGTCATTGACCCAAGCTGACCTCTGGTCACTGGTTCAACTGCTAATTCACCAGGTTAATTCACTACAAAAAAAAATAGCTTTTAGTGGCAACTTTTTGGTGCCAACTAAAAAAGTTGACACCAAAAGTCGACCTTTAGTGGCAACTAAAACAGTCGCCACTAAAAGTCTGACTTTTGGTGGCAACTAAAGAGTCGCCACCAAAAGTCCAACTTTTGGTGGTGACTTTTGAGAGTTGCCACTGAAAGAGGGACTTTTGGTGGCGATTTTTGAAAGTCGCCACCAAAAGTTTAATTTTTCAAAATAAAATTTAAAAAATTTTAGACTTTTGGTGGCGATTATGATAGTTGCCACCAAAATAACATTGGTGGCGACTAAAAGTCGCCGACAAAAGCCTATTGGTGGCAATTTTTGTTGTCACCAAAAGTGACCAAAAATCAATTGTAGGTATTTTTTTTAAAATTACTTTCGGTGGCAACTATAGTTGCCACTGAAAGTGACTTTGATGGCAACTCTGAGAGTTACCACTAAAATTCAAAATTTTTTTTATTTTTATTTAAAAATAAATTAACTTTTTGGTGACAACTTTTAAAAGTCGCTACCAAAACACCATTGGTGGCAACCAAAAGTTGCCACCAAAGATAATCAAAAATCGTTTTTAACATTTTTTTAAAATACTTTTGGTAGCAACTATAGTTGCCACTAAAGGTGACTTTTGGTGGCAACTCTAAGAGTCGCCACCAAAAGTCTGAATTTTTTTTTTATTTTTATTTAAAATAAATTGACTTTTTGTGGCAACTTTTGAGAGTTGCCACTAAAAGTGGGACTTTTAGTGGCGACTCTCATAGTTGCCACCAAAAGTTAATTTTTTTATTTATATATAATTATTTTTTATCTATTAATCTACTAATAATAATATAATTTCTTTTTATTAAGTTAGATGTTGTTTCATTTTAGTGTTATGATATTTTTCGCTTAAAATAATTTTAACAGATTATATATATATATAATATTTTGCCCTTACATAACACAAATAAAGTGGTGGCGTAATGGCAATACACATATGGTTACAAGTAAGGAACCCAGGTTCGAATCTCAGGTATGCATATATTTGGTTTAATTTCAAATAAACTCTAATATTGCACAAAAAAAAATTGAGTCACCCTGGGGTAACGAGTAAGTAGACCGGCTAAGACTTGCACAGGTCAAATGGGTCTCAGGTTGACCCGTCGGACCAATTCAAATCTAAAAAAATTACTATTGACTTTTGGTGGCAACTTTTAGTCGCCACCAAAGGTTTTTTAGAAAAATTATTTTTGACACAATTTTTTTTTGCGAAAAATGACTTTTGGTGGCAACTAAAGTCGCCACTAAAGGGTAACTTTTGGTGGCAACTCCTTTAGTCGCCACAAAAAACTTCAGCCGCGAACTTTCAGCAGCAACTTAGTTGTCACTAAAAGTCGCCACTAAAGACCTTTTGGTGGCAACTTTTAGACTTTTGGTGGCAACTTTAGTTGCCACCAAAAGTGTTTTTTTTGTAGTGATTGCTGACCCGGGTAAATAAATTTTAAAAAATAAAAAATATATATACCTATATATGTTTTACAAATAAATTCAGAAACAAGTAAAACAAATAATGTATATGTAAATTTCACACTTTAAAGTCGTAAACATCCATAACAATTCAAACATGATGTCATAAATAGTCATAATAATTCATAAAGTCATAAATAATATCATCAAAACAAAACAATTCATACATTAAAATCTTAAACATCCATAATAATTCGTAGTTAAAATTATTTTCTTTTTTTTTTCAAAAAAGAACCAGGTCACTTGTTCGATCAGGACCCGGTCGGGTCGATGACAGATTGGGCTTAAAGCTCGACCTGGGTCCGTCTAGGCCCCAAGTTGCCAAGTTTTATGTATATAATTAATAAGTTGAAAATAAAAATTAGAATTTTTAAATTTAAATAGTTATTACAATCATTATATAAAAAATTATTGATATGCAAGATTAATTTATGTGTAAACTATTAAATTAAAAAGTTAATACAAATATTTTAGATTATAAAGTACACTTAATTAAGAAAAAAGATTTCAATAGTAATCTAAATACAATTTATTTCAAAGATACTTATGATCAATAATTCTATAAACTTGTTAGGGCAGTAGTGGGTCAATAGAAAGATAACAAAAAGAAATTGAGAAAAACACACATTGTTATGTGCAATCTTTCTAATTAAAAAAACTGAAAATATAAAAAAATTAAAATGTATATTCATTAAATAATAATCAATAAATATGCAAGATTCATTTATATATATACTATTAAATTATAAAATATGAAACCTAACTAAATTATGGGGCTAAAGCAAGAGTTGCTTGAACCCCTTATATTTTCTTTTTTAATATATATATATATGTATATATGTATATATATGTATATTTAAACTTTAACTTTGATATATATTTCTAATTATCTTTAAAAAAATTTAAAATTATTTAAATAAATTTAAAAAGTAATTAGTTTTATTTTTTAAATAATTTTAGTACTTTTATAGTGAAAGATTTCACACAATATGGTATTTTTTCTTAATTTTTTTATTTGCCCACTACTACCCTAATAATTTCATAGAAATAATGATGATAAGTAATTTTGAATTATTAAAGTTAAATATTATAGATTATGACTATTTTTTAAATAGTATCTTAAAGTTTTAAGTTATAGGGTTCTCAATATATATATATATATATATATTTTCATCTGATTTTATTTTTTGTACTTTATATTCTTTCTTCTTTTTATGTCATAAATAAAAATATTTAACAAGTTAAAATCAAAAAATAGAATTGAGATCATGCATATCAATAACTTTGAAATAACAATTGAGATCTTTTTTCTTAAGTTCACTTTATAATTTAAATTATTTGTATCAATTTTTTAATCTAGTAGTTTATACATTAATTAATCTTTCATATTAATAAATTTTTATACAATGAATGTAATAACTAATCAAATTCAAAAATTCAAAATTTTTAATTTTAGCTTATTAAATATTTCTATTTATTATGTAAAAATAATAAAAAATACAAAGTATACAAAAATAAAAATAATGAAGATATATATATATATATATATATTGAAAACCCTAAATCTTAAAATCTTAAAACTAAACCCATAAAAATATTAATAATCTATCATCCTTAACCTTAGTGATTCAAAATTTTTCAACATCATTACTTCTATGAAATTATATATCAAGGTAGCGAATGAGTAAAAAAAATTAAGAAAAACATACCTTATTTTGTGAATTTTAATATATTAAATATATTAAAATAATTAAAATATAAAATTAATTGTATTTTAAATTACTTAAAATAATTTTAATCTTTTTTAAATATGACTAATTATATTTAAATATACTATATATATATATATTCTATAATATATAATATATAATATATATTATAATATATATATTCTATCTATTATTATTGTGTGGTATATATATATATATATAATACACACACATATTATATAATATATATTATATTGTAATATACAGATTATATTATTCTGAAGCTTGTAGGTGACACATTTTTGCATGTCACTAAAACTTATAGGAACAGTTTTTGAGCATTACTAAAAACTTATACTGCCGATTTGTTTAGTGTTATTAGTGACCCTTTTTTTAATGTCACGTAACACAAATCTTATTTTTTTCACCTTTTAATACATTTTCTGTCATTTAATCTAAAAATAAAAAAATCAATGTACAAGACAAATAATCAATTGTAAACTCATTCTATTATTTTGAAATAATTATAATAATCATCTTTATACAAAATAAGAAGTCAATATTCTAACAACTATACAATATTTTGCCAAATCCGAAGATCATATAGAAGGGAGAAAAATGGCAATAAGTGCATATTTGCACAACAGTACTACTGGACTTCCAAAAGAACTGTACAAAATGTCCACTTTGATTTATCCGAAACTTCGAACCTCGTGTCCTAAGCATCACTTGCAAGTCAATAACATCAATGTTAAAAGTGGCATCATTTAGTAAAGTAAATGCTCTTGTTCCAGGTAAGGATTTACGGCCATGCAATAGGGTCCGGATCCTCTGCTCAGAATTTTTCTGCTTTGAGTTTTAGCAAAGGTTTTAATTGTTACTAAAACTTTCAGCAACAAAAAAAGCTATTGCTGAAAGTTTTAGCAACAGTTAAAACCATTGCTAAAACTCAAAGCAGACACCTGCTTGTTTTATTCTGAGCAGAGGATCCGCAGGCATGCAATAGGGTATGCACATAGTCACAATCCTCTAAAACATCAAATAAAGAACCAGCTCCTAAGGCATAAGGAAATTAATTTTCAAGTTCACCCAAATAATAGAAGTCCTATGAATCAAGGTGTCAAACATGTAATTGAGGAGACAAACCATCATATACTTTAAAAATATTATTCCATTTGGTAAAATAGTAAGAAATATTATCTTCATGTGCAAACTTGTTCCTACTTTCAAACTTCATTACATATAATCAATGACTATATTAAAGACTGTTTTGTGCCCCTTCATGATGTGGCTTGATAGGAACCTATAGTATATTTCTCTTGTTAGATTAAAGGGTAAGTAAGTAATTTTCAAATGTGAGTTTATTATAAATAATGGAGAGGGAGTGTGGTGGGTAGCATGGAAGAATATTGTGTCAGTATAATGTTGTGAGCAGAATTCCTTGTTGGGTTTTCTGTAGGAATTGAGGCTCTGGAGAGGGGTTATAGCTTGTAATCCTTCATTGGTTACTACATATTACAATGTATTTTCTGTAGCGCCCACAACACTATGCTAACACAATATTCTTCCATGCTTCCCACTCACACTCCCTCTCCTTTATTTTTAATAAGCTCACCTTTAGAAATTACTCACTTACCCTTTAACCAAATTGTTAGGTACCTAGTAGGGGAATATAGTGTGTGGTGCACGTGAGTTTATTAAATGGGTAATTTAGGAAATGTAGTATAGTTGGTTATAAATAAAGCAGTGGGAGAATGAGTGGAGCAGGCAGAAAGAATGTTTTGGGCATCGTAATGCTATGGGCAAAATACTTTAGTATTCTAAAGGAGCATAGCTGTAGGGGAAGATTAGTTGTAATCCTTCATTAATTTCTCTGTTTTGTAGTTCCATTTGCTTGGTAATACAATTTAGTATTATGCTTTCTCCATTTTCTTGTTTCTATTCTAGTTTCTTATTTTGGAGCTCTATCAATTGGTTCGACCTGCTGGATTGCCCGATTAGAAGAGATTCCACCTAAACCAGCTGAACAAATGGATTTGCTGGAGGCTCATTTGGTTATTGTTGAAGCACGACTCAAAGCATTTATTGAGGAGTTTCAATCTTCTATTAAAACCACATTGTTAGAATTTTAGAAGCAGCAACATATGATGCAACAGAGCTTATTGCCTGAGATTCAAAAAATTAGTGGTAAAGGAATTCGTGAAGATTGGCATGAGAATTCGTAGCAATATGTAGAATCTTTCTTGGAAGGTTTCAAGTCGGAGGACAGGCAATGGATACATACTTTCAGACTGACTTCGAGATGGCTTACTTGAGATATTGAGTCTGAAATGGATGGAGAGGAGAAAACCAACAGTCAATACATGGGAAGATTTAGAACTAGAGCTTCATCTAAAAAATTTGCCTGCAATGTCGAAGCTGATTCCAAAAGCTTCCTAAATGTAGTGACAAAACAGAGCATGCTAGCGAAGGGTTCTGAAATGGTCCAGAAAGGAAGCAAAGAAAGGATGTGTAATACCCGTGAATTTTAAATTCACTCGATGAATGTGTACATCTTATTATATGTTCATATGTAAAAATTTAGGGTTAATTTGAAATTTTGTGAAATCATAAAAATCTTGGATTCTCTAAAATTTGTTGTGAGAAATTTTCAAGAAAATTTCAACGAGGGACTTAACTAAATTAATGATTATAATTTTTGGGAAAGTGTAGCAAAGGAGAAATAAAAATAATTTTAGACCTTAAGTGATTTGAGAAATGTTATTTGAAAAGCCCAAAGACCCAAGTGACTTAAGAGAAAAAAAGTAGTGGATTTATGAGGTTTTAGCCAAAAGGGAGTGGGGCACATGAGAGGAAGACACATGTTGACGTAGGGCAACCAACACATTTGAGCCCCAATTTTATTTCTCTTCATCTGATTTCATGAAGGAGAAAAGAAAGAAGTGAGAAGGAAGTGAAGCCAAGAGGGAAAGGGATGAAACTGAGAGGGAGAGGATGACCACCGGTGAGAGAGTGCAAGAGAGGCTGCCACCACCACGCTGGAGGGAACCTTTCTTCCCTTTCTCTCCCTCCCTTCGACTTCCCCTGCCTCCTTGAGGCGAGAATGGAGCTGTGAGTGAGAGAAAAAAGCGATGATGAAGAAGAAAATTTTTGATCTCATCATTTCCTCTTCCTTGTTCGTTGAAGTGGGGGCTCTTGGTTGTGGTTGAATTGTTAGAGGGAGAGTGCTCGCAGGCGAGAGTGGGCAGCAGTAGCAACTCAGAGATGGGACTCTTCTTCCTTGTGGTTTTAGGCTGAGATACCAGATAGGTAAGGGACTTGACCACATAACCTCTTACTGTAGAAATTTTTTGATGTGGGGTATTTATTGTACTATCCTTAAGCTGACAATTGGATAGGAAGAGTTTTAACTATCTTTATGTGTGTTGATCATGTTCAAACCATGAATGTATGTGGGGAAGCATGAAATTTCTGTTGTGAACCATTAAAACTTTAGGGATGTGTGAGAGTAAGATTGAGGAAATTTATTTATATAATTAAGTAAGAGAACTTGGAATGCGTAACCTTGGTAATGGAAGAAAGTGGCTGCAAATGGTAGGGAGGGTAATGATGAGTAAAGCACATTTTGATTTCGGTAGCCAAATTTTAGAAAGTGTACAAGGTCATGAATAATGGAATTGGAATTGCCTAGTGTTATTGTTGTCATTGGTTGCTGAACTTTGATATGTTTGTGGCACTAGATGAGCTTTTATTGATTTGAAATTTGGTATGTAATGAGATATGATACCTTAGTATGTGTCTAAATTATTCCAAAAATTTTATGTGCTGATTTGGTACCCTAAAAGCCCTTAGAACAGTAGCTGAAGTTTGTAAAGGGCAGAACAATGAATGATTTGTCATGCTTCTGCCCTAATATGTGTCTAAATTATTCCAAAAACTTTATGTGCTGATTTGGTACCCTAAAAGCCCTTAGAACAATAGCTGAAGTTTGTAAAGGGCAGAACAATGACTGATTTGTCATGCTTCTGGTTCTTATGTGTTTTTGAATGACCAAACCAACTCCTAAACTCATAAAACTTGGTGGAAATATTCTTTATATAGTGGAAAACTGATTTGGAAAGTTTCAAGCTCTTTTAAATCAGTTTGCTTGGCCAAATGAGCATGGGAGCAAAACCTATGCAGTGCAGAGGAAAATTTGGACAGTTTTAGAAATTAGTTTGGTTTTGGTAGTTAAAGGTCTTTTTATGACCTGAAATTTTTATGGAACTTATTCAAGATATAAATCTCATGATCTGGAAAATTTTGTTGTATTTGGATATGTGTAATATGGTCTATTGCATTACGGAACTGAATCTATAGCAGAATTAAACAGTCCTGATGTATGGGCACTAAAGTGACCATTTGAGGGGCCAAATTGTAGATTTTGAACTGAAATTTTTACCATAATGTATTAACACATAAATAGGCCTATATACCAAATTCTATAATTTTTTGAGACTGTTTTGCTGGGCCAAATTCTCACAAAACCGAGGCTACAGTAGCTGCAGAGTCAATTTGGGCAGCACCTGTGTTTTAGTGATTTTGAAGGAGCAAATCAAAGTATTTTCTTTTGAAATATTTATCTAAGATTCTTGACAGATTAAGGATGTTGTCTACCAAATTTCATGAATTTTGGAGTTGTGAGGACTACCCAGTAAATTCAAAATATCTAGGATCCAAAATTTGTTCTTAATCAGAGCATGTGTAGAATTTAAATTGGTTTAGAGGGGATTGGCTTCTAAGCTTTGTAGGAAGAGGTAACTAACATATAAAGGAGTAGTCTCATGGGTTTTAATGCCTAAATAAGCCCATTCAATGGTGATTTAAATGGTCACACAGAGCCTAGTGAAACAATAAAGTGATCCTAATGGAATTTTGAGTCTTGATACCCTATTAATATTGGACCCTTGGTAAGGTGTGAAAAGGGAAATTATTACTTTTGTATGTATAAGAGTGAATTGCTAGGCATGGATATGAATAAACTTATAGTGTATGTTGACAAGGTAACTTAGAGATGTTGAATGCTATGAATTTTATTCATATGAATGACAAATTACTTATTCTTGTCTCTTGTTTTCATTTTGCGTATGTGGAAACTATTACTATTCTTAATGTTTAGGCCAATTACATATGCACATATATATATATATACATACATATGTGTGCGTGTGCGTGTGCTCGTGTTAAATGAGTTGCCAATACTATATTGTAGGATACGTGTAAGTAAGGGATAAATGCCACGTTCACTTTATCTTATATAATGTGGTCATAATTATTTTACTAATATTTACATGAATTGAATTCTTTGCCTCTTATTTAGAAATGAAACCTTTATTGGTATTATGATTGAGGCTTGGGTTGAGCTTGGCTTCTAAGGGAAAAATGAGTTATGATGGTAATGTGGGAAGCCTGGGTTGAGCTTGACTCCCAAGGGGCGACTTATTGGTATTATAATTGAGGTCTGGGTTGAGCTTGGCTCCCAAGGGCGAATTAATTATTTATAGTCTCTGTCATAGAATGGTAGACGAGACCCCATTTAATTATTTATAGTCTCTGTCTTGGAATGATGGACGAGACCCTATTTAATTATTCATAGTCTTTGTTATGCAACAGTGGACAAGACCCCATTTAATTATTCATAGTCTATGTCCTGGAATGGTAAACATCATTATTAAATTAAATCTCCTGGAACAGTGGACAATATTAAAATAATAAATGTTTATGCTTATCTATGGGTGTTCTTCTTATAGGGACTCTATTTTTAATTATATATATATATATATATATGTATGCCTACTAACAGTCTGTTCCGAAAATGGATTGAAATGAATTTGGTAATCCATTCATGAGGCATGTTTTAAGTGATGATTATGTGTGTACAGTAGGACTTTTTACTCGACTTGCAGGTTATGTGAGGTAAGTCCTTGGTCTTATGTTGGTGGATGGGTTCCCTCTTCGTGTCCCATCCTTGTGAGCGGTACAGTGTCATATTTTAATTTTTGATTGTTTCTCCTGAGTATTTTCATACTCATCCATTCCTTTGTATACCCTTTGTAGGTTCTATGTTAGAAGTCAAGTCTCTGTATGAGGAGTAGCGAAGCCTCTGGGTTTGTGTTCCTCTATCTTGGAATGTTGGTACGTTTAATAGTCGAGTGTCTAAGTCACTCGGTAGTTAAATAGAACGCCTAGGGAATCTTGTGTTGGTTGTAAAAATGAACCTATATATATTATATTTATTTCACGTGTTAATGGCGTGAGGTTAGGCTTATGGCGGTGGACAAAGTCTACCTCCACGCTGGTCATGTTCCCAAATTAGGGCATGACAGGATGCAGATGACAAGAGACCTTGAAGCTGAGTTCTGGAAGCTTTATAGAGAAGACTATATGTACGCATACAAGAACAGTGATAAAGGGCTGGGTTCGAAAGTGGGTTATTTGACCTGGTTCTTAACGGCCTATCAATAAGTGGGCTAGAAGACAATTCACAGAGCTAGGTCTGATTTGGGCCAAGTCCATTTGTCCATCTCAAGCGTACAAGGACCCACGAGTAAAACAGCATTTGAAACTCCATCTTCATCGTTTTCTTCTTTGAGGGAGTTCAAAGACGTGCGCCATCCATAGCCATTAGAGAAAAAAAGAGGCATTTGGCACTTAACATACTTAGAACTGATAGAAAGGATGAAAGATGAAGCTCTCTGGTTATCTCCATCACTGAAAAGGGATGGAATAGGCTAATTTTTATTTTATTTTAATTTTTTTTATTTTAGTGTATAGTTTCCAAATATATATATATATATATAGCCTACTTTAGCCTTGAGGACAAGGCTATTCTTGAGGGGTGGGTATTGATAGGTAGGAAGTAGGGGAATATAGTGTGGTTGCATGTGAGTTTGTTAGAGGGCTAATTTAAGGGGTTAAAGTTGGTTATAAATAAGGCAGTGGGAGTGTGAGTGGAGTAGGCAGAAAGAATGCTTTGGGTAGCGTAATGCTGTGAGCAGAATACTTTAGTATTCTGAAGGAGAATAACTTTGGGGGAGGATTAGTTGTAATCCTTCATTGGTAATCAATGACTATATTCAAGACTATTCTGTGCCCCTTCATAATGTGGCTTTTGTTGGAATGAGGAAATTGCTTGAAATCCTTATTCCACTAGGTAATATTCCAAGCAACATCTACGTCTAGACCACTCACATCTACTACCTCCTCATAAAGCCTAAGCTATTGTTATAGTAACAACATGATAAATCAAGATATCATTAATCTTATCCATTTTTACCCTTATTTAACTCTCCCATAGTAGACATATGGACACCTTTAATATTGTAAGACCACAAAATCATAAACTAGGATGGTGTATCCACTTGTAACTCTTTGTTTTCAATTAATCAAAAAAAAAAAGTAAGAGGCTATATATTTAGTTAAGTTTATATATATAACTATCGAATTCCAATTTTTGGTCCAAGATAATTCATACTAAGAAACAACATCACATTATCTTCTACTAATACTTGTATGATGGTATATGGCATTGTGACGATAAGAATTGTAGATAACTTTGCCTAGATGATGTGTTCATAAATAGCTTGACACCTATGATGGTTCAAATTATGATAATAGTTTTTCAATTATGATAACTTTTCAATATCAAACACAAACTAAGGTCATTTTTATTTCATTGGTGAGTCCTCTCACTCATCCAAAACTTAATAGGATAAACACACACTACACATCATTCTGTTGTCTCCTATAATTTCTGAAGTTTGACACATTAATAAGTCTGCAAGTATACAAGAGTTAGAATTTAGAATTGAAAGATAAAGTCATCACTCAAATTTGGACCAAAACTAGACTCAATGAGTTATTATAGACCTGGTCCTATTTCAACAATAATTGTCATGACCTATTTTCTGGGCTCATACCGCCACAATGATGAATTTCCTATCACTGTAAGCTTTTCGATAAATTCTACCCATGACTTAAATTTTTAGTTACTATCTCTGTGTTATCAAAATAACCATTCCTAAAGAAAATATATCAAATTTTCTTATTTGAAATACAGAGAGATGATTTGTATATATGATAGATCCTCAATATGAATTATATTATTATATTGAAATATAAGCCAAATACCAAACCCCTGACCTAGATGTCCTAGACGATTACAAAGCAACATAATCTACAACAAAAGGGAGGCCTACCCGATAGCGGGAAGGTCCAAAGTGATCTACTCTTTTAGCAGATATTCTTCATCGGTAACCTGATCTAAACAAAAAGATTTCACAGAGAGTGTGAGTTTTAAAACTCAGTGAGCGAATTGGCCTCGCGTGAATAAAATTCAAATACATCACCAGTCATGCAAGTATACCCGAAGGCTCAAACTCAACCAATAGACATAGTTAGTTACATACTAGAAGATATAAATTCATCCAATTCAACCAATGGTACTAGTGGTTCACACCACTACGATGCCGAATCGCCCAGAATTGAATTCGTGGCAATCTTGCGGTATAGTGGTCCCCAAGTCGTATTCACTCAAGGAGCCTCACTTCTAATCACTAATTAGTTATTCTGAACACTCAAACACTAATTAAAAGCACATAAACACGAGGGGGGGTTTGTTGACAGTAGTAACAGAAGTGGTAACAAAACAGCAATAATGGACAACAGCAGCAGCAAATCAGCAGCAAAATAAGTTTGACAATAACAGAAGACCATGCAACCAGCCACTAGGATTTATGGGAGTGTAGCTATCATCACTTAGCTCATTGATTCAGTTTTGTTCTCATTTCACTACTTGGTTCTTTATAAAGAAAATGATTCCAGAATAACATCTAGAATTTAATGCTACTAACTATAGCCAAGAATATCTTCATTAACTATAACTAGACGCATTTCAAGGGAAAGCCTAAACCAAATCAAGTTAAATATCATCTAACTAGCCATTTCGTTTCATTCACTTTTCTGATCAGCCAAGCAAGGTTATATCTCATATATATATCTGTTTATGCTCTTTCAAGTTCAAATCAAAGTCTGAGAGCAACATAAACATATGAGTAGAACAGAAATGAAATGAGATGAAATGGAGAATAAAACACTTATCTTGCACTTTCAGTTCAAGCTACAACATCCCAAGGTCCTAGTGACTTATTACAATGGAGATTTAGCCCTCCATGACAGCAAGACAGCAAAACAGAAGAAGGAAAACAGAGAGGAAGAGAGAGCTGCGAAAATTGCTCAGTTACAGAAAATAAAAGTGTCCTCTGATTTTTAAAACTGATGCCCTCAATGCCTTAGAATATTCTACCCTAGATGCCTCCTTGGTGCTTCTTCCATGATGTGGGCAGCAAGACAACATCAGAAAAGTGGCAACAGCAGTAGACAAGTTACTCCACTCCTTTGCTGTTTCTGTCTGCCATTGATTGCTGCAGAAGGCCCATGTTGTCAAAGCAGAAACCACATTCCCATTTGCTGTAAAGTGTAGAATAGTGGGGAATCCAGTCAGCCTTAGTCAACCAGTCAATGCCTAGTCATCATGTATAGGTAGCCTCCAAGTAAGCAAAACGTCCATGTCAGCAATTTTTCTCTCAAATAATTATATCTGGAATTAAGCACATGAATTAATTGGGATAAACTTATGAATTTGAATCATATAAATTCTATAATTAATTTTCACCCAATAAATTCAAAATATAATAAAATAGGAGAGTTGGCAACATTGAAATAGCAATAGGACTAAGATAGGGACTAAATAGTATATGAAAATGCACGATGTCAACTAGTACTCATCAATGGCAATAAATCTCGGAGAGAGCACATGGGCTGACTCACCAAATTTGTTTATTTCTGCCATGACGCACGAAATCATCCTCTAAGCTAGGGCGCCTCATGAACCTGTTGCCGACCCGGGCTATATCCCTATTGAGGGAATCGTTGTATCTATACTCATTGGTCAAGACACCCTTTTATACTGGGCTTTCCACCTTATTGTGAGAGGAGGTACTGTCCCACTCAATCACAATCAATAATATAGTATTTCATATCATAATCAGAAATACAATGTAATATTTATTTATATAACATGTATCGTATACAACTATATTATAAGTTTATAAACAAAAAATCAAGATAATGATTTATTTTTGGAAAGACACAAACTTCACATCACCATAAAATTCTTGTTTATCTTATCCATACTTCTGGATTAATTTTGAATTATCTCCTTACATTTGTCACTCTGAATCCAGTTTACTCCTATGAATATTGAGAGTAGCCTATGACATACTTTTTATCACTAATGATGCTAAAACCCTATTAAAACGGGGTCATTTCACTCACCTATATACCGTACAAATGTCACTTCTCTAAATCGTTACAGACAAGAGTACGCAGGCGAATTTTAGTGTTTCGCTATGGAGATTTTCATGAAAGATTAGAGAAAACAAGTTAGGGTTATTTTCGTACGGATATTGTTTATACATATGGTTACTATTCATACTTACAGACACTATTCATACATATGGTTTCCATTCATACCAGAAATAGTGAATACAATCTGTAGAAGAGTACACCCGGTAAGTTCCTAGGAAAGAGTGGAGGGTCGCAATGGACACACTTAAGTACCAGGTTTTTCCTTAGCCAGAACTTTCCTAGATATGTATTCTTCATAGTTTACATTTTATTTTGGTAATCTGAGAATCAAAATAACATACAGGCAGCTAAGAACAGTCTTTCTGATGTGGAAGATTAGCCAAAACTGTAACCACAGAGCATACTTAAGAAAATAACTTCTAAAATTTGAAAGACATAAAAGAGCATAGTATCCTCACCTCAGATCTAAGTTGAAAAGGAAAGCCCAAAATCTCAAAGGCCTAGGGTTGAAGCAAGAGAAACTTGAGGAGAGAGAAGAAGAAAAGTTGAAGGTGTGAGTTTAGAAGTGAAATAGAATGACCTATTTATAGGAAAAGTCAAAGATACTATTTGATACTATTCCATCTACCGTTCTCCTATACTATTCCATCTACCATTTCACTTATCTATCTCACTTACCTGTTTCACTTACTAGTGTCCCCTACCAATTTCACTCACAAGTCTTATCTACTAGTATAATCAATTTACTAATTAAGTTTCCTTTCAATTTAGTCCCTCAGGAGATTTTCTTATATAAAATGTCATTTTTCTCCCAGTTTCTTTCTAGTTTTATCTTATGATCAAGCCACATCTAGTATTTGACATTTTGATAGTATATGTGAACATTACCGTATATATGAATATTATAATATAGGTGAATAGTACCAAATACTGGAATAGTAACCATAGTTCGCAAACATATATTTATATTTTATTTTTCACGGGCATTTGATATCGGGTATTTTTATATACTTTTTAGTCCCTATCTTAGTCCTATGGCTATTCCAATGTTGCCAATTCTCTAATTTTATTATGTTTTGAAATTTATTGGGTATAAACTATTTATGGATTGAATGTGTTTCAATTTTATATTTTTAGAACTTGAATTGTAAAATGCTCAATTTAATTCCTACAAATTTTAATTTTAGAGAGAAAAATGCTGACATGGACAAAGATGATGATTTAGATGCTAATGTGGCACTTTTTGGATGATGCAGATGCTGACTAGGATATGCTGGATGTGGGGCCCACTTGAACTCTTATTGAATGCCATGTAGTCAGAATTTGAGGGCATGAATATTAAATTTCGTAGGTCAGAAAGCAAGGCTGAAATATCAATTCTTCCATGCTGTTCTGCTGCTGCCATACCTATGTTCTGCTGCTGTTTCCTACTTTCTGCTGCAGAAATATTAAATTTGCTGCTGCCATGCCTACTTTCTGCTGCAGAAACATTAATTATACTGATGTTTTGCTGTCAAAGTGCTGCTACATCATGGAGGAAGCATCTAGGGTAGAATATTCTAAGGCATTGAAGGGGCATCAGTTTTAGAAAGGAGAATACTTCATTTTTAGGCAACCAGACTTAGAAAATTCGCAGCTCTCTCTTCCCCTCTGTTTTTACTTCTGTTATTGGCTGTTTTGCTCTCATGGAGGGCTAAGTTTTCATTGTAATTAGTCACTAGACCACTGGGATGTTGTAGCTTGAACTAAGAATGCAAGTTAAGTGTTTTGTTCTCCATTTTCATCTCATTTCGTTTCTGTTTTGCTGTCATGTTTATTTTGCTGTCAAATTCTGATTAGAGCTTGAGTTGTAACATAAACTGACTTATATATAAGACATAACCTTGCTTGACTGATTAGGAAAGTGAGGGAGGCGAAATGACTAGTTAAATGATATATTTAACTTGGTTTGGTTGAGATTTTCCACTGAATGCATCTAGTTATAGTAGAGGGATGTTCTTGACTGTAATTAGTAGCATTAAATTCTAGATGTTATTCTAGAAACATTTTCATAAAGAACCAAACAATGGAATGAGAACAAAACTGAATCAATGAGTTAGGTAATGATAGTTACACTCCCATGAATCCTAGTGGCCGATTACATAGTCTCTTTACTGTCAATTTCTTGCAATTTCTGCTGCTGCTGCTGTTTCTGCTGTTACTGCTGTTGCTGCATATTTTGCTGCTGTTGTAGTGTTTAATTGCTGTTCTGTTTTATTTATTTAGTTAGTATTGCTACAAAACCCCCCCCACGTCTATGTACTCTTAATTGGTGTTTAGGTGTTTAGAACGATTAATTAGTATCAAGAAGTGAGGCTCCTTGAGTGAATACGACCTGGGGATCACTATACTGCAAATTGCCACAAATTCAATTCTGGGCGATTTGGCATCGTAGTGGCGTGAACCAGCATTGCAATAATATAAGGAGATTCCAGAGATGTGGAGATTGAGATATTTTGAATATTTACATTATTGCATTACATTCAACAAACCAAGTCAGTTGCACTTTTTCTCTACCAAAAGCAATTGCCTCAAAGATTAGAAGAAGCACATAACATACCTATAAGCAACCAAACACTGTCTCAGCACTTAAAAAATGGCTAAAATAACATTACTTCTTGCTCATGCAATATAATGAAATGAATAAAAATCAATAGCCACTCAGATATCTAGAGATAGGCCATCATCTAGGCTATAAGATAGACAAAGCCATGCAGCCAGGTACTTTTGGCATTACCATGAAATTAACTATTGTCTATTTTTTTCAATTAATAAGTTAGTTTACCTCCAAAGAAGTAAAGCAAATAAAGATCAAACAATCTACTTAACACTGGATATTTCTAAATTTATAAACCATCATAACCCATTAAAGGTATAACTTATATTATTTTAAATTTTGACTTGATCAAGCGAAAGTAAAAACTGCAGGTATACATCTTTGTCAGATAAAAGCTTTCCTAGCTCGTCAACATTGAAAAGTTATGAAGAGTAAAATAGAAAAGTAAGATTGCCATGTATATATATTGACTGAAATTAATTGATAGAATGCAACACAGAGCAAACTTATAAAATCAAAAACTTAAGAAATAAAATAACTTAATAAGTAAAACCCAACTTTCACCGCAATACAATTGCCATCAAGTAAATCTACAAGGTGGGAAAAGCATCTCAAACTATTAAGATGAGTAAAGTACATCCATCAAATTGCTGTAAAGAATCTCTTCCCTATTTTTATGTTTTTATGCAGTAAAAACTCAACAATCACTTACATATCAAGTAATCATTTTAACCAGCATTTAAAGCATGAAAATAGCCCTGAAAAGTGCCCAAATCATTTTAAACTCCAAGAGGCAGCAATGAAATATTTTGGATAGCTCTTGAAGCAAATAAATGAACTAGAAACATGCTTCAACATATCCAGAACTTCCTAGGAAACCAAGATGGTGTTTGGACAAAAGCAGATTAGAAGCAAGTTAAAACACAAATTAGATTAACCTCCCTATTTTAGTCCTTGTTGGGGAGAATTAAGTCAACAGAAGCAAGCTAAAACACACCCAAACCACAAAAGAAAATAACACAATATAGCAGCCCACTTCACATAACCCTAGAACACATAAATTAGACTAAAAACATACTTAAATAACATGGAGAACCAGTCAAGACAACAAGCACACTTTGATAACAATTTAGGATGCAAAATTTTTAGTTAGTGACATGCTTAATCTCATTTGCAATCCAAGTAACAATAGCATCACATTGTGCAAAGATCCGTAATCCAAATTATACACTAAACCTCAACCAAATTTAGAATCATGGTTTGGAAGAAGTAAAGACCTTTCTGATTATATGCAGGGTAAATCTCCAGATAGAAAATTTCATCGATTCATGTTGAAGAATCAGGACCAGAAAATACAAATGAATTCGAAGCCATTTCAGCAGCCTAACTCAGAGCTCAAACTTCATCACAGAACTTTAAAATTAATTCAGATCAAGTAATCAAAGTGCAAAAATAGAAAAATGAAATGAAGCACAACAAATCAAAATTCTTATGCAATAATAAAAAACATAGACGATGAGAGAAGTCAGAACACTTACCTCTTAATTCGAGCTCTATCTGAGCTTCTTCTTCATCTCCTATTTAGCCTTCCTTTATAGTCTCAAAACTCTGATAGAATCCTTTGGCCACTACCCTAAAGAAGGTTAGGTTTGGGATTTCAAGGAGCCGCAACAACTATGCCTTTCATTCTTTCATCTTCCCTCTCCATTCTTCTCTATTCTTCTCTATTCTTTATCAAAACCTAGTGGCCAAGGTTTGGTCTAGTTTTCCCATAGAGATGGAGGCTTCTTGATTTTTTTCATCTCGTCGTCAAGTCGCCTTTTCTCTTTGTTCTCTCTTGTCAAGAGTGTGTCTTCCTCTCTAGCCTAGGGTTCTCTTTTTCTCACAATAGGGTTGCTGAGTATAAGTGTGGGTGTATTGTTGATTTCTCAATTTGGTACCATTTTGGTACTAAATATCCTCTCTTTTGATCTCTGATTTGTTGGCTTGTGATTCTTCACGCATGTTTTGAGTATTTTTAGATTAGTTTAAGTTTTGTTTAGAGCTTTTAATAAATTGAGTGATTTCATGACTCTTTGCTCCTAATATTTGGTGTTTCATTGTTTTTGTTATAGGTTGAGTTGGTGTGAAGCTTGTGAAGAGGATGGACTCTGTCAGAGGAAGAATTGACTTGCTGTCTCCTATAGCTATAGCGGTGGATTCCACAGCTATATCGGTAAATGCTGAAAAAAAAATGTTTTGAAGTCTTCCTCTTTACCAGCCATCGCTACAGCAGTTCATCTTCACCGCTATAGCGGTGACACCTAAAAAAAGTGTTTTAAAGCCATTTTCTCTACCTTCCATCGCTATAGTGGTGGGTCACATCTTGCAACGATTAAAATAGCATCAGAACAGAATTTTTAGGGTATTTTGAGTTCTGGGGGAAGCAAAAAAGTTGACTTTGTAGAGGAAAGAGGAGGAATCCCATTCCGAAACTTTTCGGACCCGATTTTCGCCAACCTAACCTCTGATTCATGGAGTTTGCTTCATCTTTTACTATTTTATGTAATTTTATGGCTATGAGTGACTGATTTTCACATTATAGAGTTGCTATGAACCTAAATTTATATTAGGGATTATTACTCTCCTTATATTTGTGATTTCTTTTAATCAATACATGTCTTTTCATTCATTTACACTAAGCTTTCTATGAACTTGGCCAATTTATAGTTTGAATGTTGCTTTTGCCGATCTCAGAAGAGGAGGTGTAAGAGTAGAACACTGAATGGTTAAGGTGAGTGCTTGAACTTTTGTAGTTTTGGCTTGTTAATTAATAAGGATATTAGTTAACCTCGTTTAATCAAATTAGGTTGACATTTATTCGGTTTAAACTCACATAAAGGATTATGTTATAGTAGATTTGCTTAACTTAGGTTCAGGAGAATCACTATAAGCCAAAACATAACCTAAGATTAACATGTATGATTATTTAGAATCATAGGTACAAGAGAGAGATTAATCACTAGGACGGAAGAAGAGGATTAGTAACTCTAAGCTTTTTTTTTATTAATTGAATTGTTTGTTGGTCAGTTTTATTTGCATTCTAATTTTTTGATTTTAATTCTTTTCCAGTTCTTTGATTAGAGTTGCCTTTAATCCAATTTGGGTTGTCTGACTAACACAATTAAATTTCTCGAGTAGTTAGCGAGTTTGTCCTTATGGGATCAACATTCTTACTCATTTACATGTATGTGTATCCAATAGATCCAAACCAATGTATAATGGAATTCTGTAGTAGAGGGAAGGTGAATATTGGCACACTAACAGAATGGGAAGGTTAATATTTTTTCACAAGGTTTTAGCTACGGAGGATCACCATAGGTAAAAATAATTAAATAATTTATTTAATAAAATAAATTAAAACTTTGATAAGTGTTTAAAAATAAAAAACATATTCCCAAAAATAAGAAAAATACTAAAAAACTAAAAAATTCAAATAAACATATGTTTAGAGCTTAAAAGTATTAAAATTCATCCCAAAAATTTAAAATTCATCTCAAAATTGATAATTAAAAACAATAGAATTCAACCCCTCAAAAATATTTCAAATTTACTTTGAGTTAGTTTTAGTGATAGAAAAACTTTTTGTAGGTATTGACTATTCATACCTACAGTATTTTGGATCGACTGTAGGTATAAACTATCTATACCTACAATGCTCTTTTTTGTCACTAGAAGTGACTATGGCTATATGTCATTTTTCTTGTAGATGTCAATATGTCATAGTTACACACACACACACACATACACACCTCAAAAAATCAATCATAGATCAAAAGTCATTAATATACATAAACCAAGCATGAAGATATCACAACTTATTAACAAAGAGTTGATTCTATTCCAATTGAATCACAATTCACAAAAACAAACAAAAAAGACTTTTGTCAAGGCTCAAGTATCAAGAATTTAACAAAAAGATAGTACTTTAGCACACACAATTAGAGAGTACAACCTATGATCAGCACTTCAACCATACTCAAGTGTTGACCAAATTCAAAGTAGAGAATACAAATCAAGATTACAAATCAAGAGATTACAAGTGAATATTTCAATCACAAATCAAGATTACAAATAAAGAGATCACAATTTATTAACATTATTATATATTGAATAAGCTATCATTCCATCAATTAGAAATTAATTCTTCAGAACAACAAAAAAAAGCCAATAAATTTTATTCCTAATATCACAAATTCACATTATATAGTTATAAAATAAACATATTAACAGAATCTTGATTCATAAATCCGCTACTCCCCTATATTGATATCCTAATTAATTGCACAATGACAAAAAATTCCTCAATCTTATATTGTCTTTGAGTTATCAATCTTATACTTTCTACTCAATTTCAGGGTTTCCTTGTGAAAATAATGTATTTAGAAAGGCTACAAGATAAGAAGAAGTTGAAATTTTCAACAAAACAAACTTTCTTAGGATTTAGGAACTTGCAGTCAAGAGAGGAATCACATATCGCAAATCACAATCGCTAGTCGCAAACGTTGACGACAGCAACCAAGGGTGTAATACCTTAGGTATTTATTACACAGTTTATAATAGAGTATAAGGAATTTATTTTTTGGTGTGCGAGAAATTTTTTTATTTTTAGTGCCTATGTGCATCTTGGAGATTGTTAGAAATTTGTAATGAAAGCCTAAAAAGGGAGAAATTTCCAATTTAAACCCTTGGCGAGGGACTAAACTGAAAATAAAATAATTTTTGGATCTTTGAGAGTGATTGGAAACTTAAAAAAAATTTAAATATGGACCAAAAGGAAATTAAAAATTAAAGAGGAAAAGGGTTTTATGAAGTTTAATTAAAAGTTGACTTTGTATGGTTAAGATTGAGACATGTGAGTATGTAACACTCTTGTTCACTTATGATAGGTAGCTTAAAAAAGTATATAATAAATAAAAGAAAGAAAAAGATAGATAAACTTCAGCTCATGGCTTACATGGGCATGCCATGTTTGGATCTCGTGAACCCAAACCTAAGCCACCCTTAAAGCTCACTTGCCCAATAGATGGATGGAGGCATCAAAAGCGGTGGTGATAGCAGCAGATCATAATGGTATTTACAGGCATGACTCTTACTTTCTCTGACGAAGTCCTCGGTGCCCCTATTTCACAAAATCCACTTGGCATTGAAAGTGAAAGAGCGATGGTGTGAGGCAGACGAGTTCGACGTGGTGTGAGGTAGACGAGTTCGACGAGAAAATTGGGATTAAGAGAATAGGAGATGCTGAGTAAGGAACAGAGCACGAGAAGTAAACTCGAACTGTAATATTCTTTTGCAGAATTCTGATTGCGATTTCTCCTCTACATTGATCTTTTTGTATTTACTGGGTAATTGAAATTAAGTCTAACAAGAGTGAATTTAAGCAAATCATTGTTAGTGTTAGTAAATGAGTCTGGCCGAGAGTGAGATGGAGCAAATAAATGACAGAAGAAAATCGAGAAATCTTAGTCAATAACCCGGGCGTTTACTTCAAAAATTGAATTGTATGTTTATTTAAAAGATAGTTTCTTATTGGGAATTTGGTAGCTGGCATGGATTTATTTGATTAACTTTCTGATTAAGAGTCAAATAGAAGTATAAACCACTAGGAAGCTCAAGTATGTGGAAATTTTCTAATGTTCAAATCAATCCTATCTTTATCGTCTTGCATGTGTATGTACTGAAATCTGCATATTATAATCTTGAGATTCAACTTGCTTTTAACTAATAATCTTAGGAATTGTGGTCTGAACTTTCTTGGTTGAATGTCTCTCGGTCTTATCAGAAAATTGCTAGTATAAAATTATGATTTGGAAGGCCAAATAAATTGATTCTTCTGCATGAAATTTTTTGCAAAAATTGGAATAAAATGCTGTATGTGGGTATGTTATTGGCAGGCTGTCATCCTTGAAGTTCAAAACTTAAAAGGAAAATTTAGAATTGAAATTAAGATCAAATGTTTCTTAGACTAAATGGAGAATGCTGGAGAAAACTCTACTTTGGGTAACTGAGGGATTAAAGGTGTCTAAATTGATTTTTATGGAAATATTTATGATTGTTTTTTGTTACGCTTTAGATGAGCTTTACTACTTAATTACTTGAAGGACAGATATATAACATTTGGGATTGTGATTCTATTATATGAGTGCCGATCGAGAGCTATGAATAAAATAGGGTAAGAATAGAATATGTTGCAAGACCATGGATTTA
Source organism: Biancaea sappan (assembly GCA_037074585.1). NCBI lineage: Eukaryota > Viridiplantae > Streptophyta > Magnoliopsida > Fabales > Fabaceae > Biancaea > Biancaea sappan. The sequence continues at coordinate 27,718,470 of CM073493.1, forward strand.
ATTGATTAATTGGTTTTATTTACAAGTTTTCTCTATTGTTTTTGGTTGAGTGAAGGTGTTGTTTTTAAAGTAAATTGTTCATTAGAGTTAAGTGGGAAATAGTGGAGAAATTAAGGTACAATGGTTAAATTGAAGAACTGAAATTTTGTGTTGATGAACCGTGGAATAAAGCTTGTAAATTTAGTTTTTCTTACAAAATCTTCAGTTGTGTTTATTGTTATAAAATAAAGTAATGTTAGTTTCAATTATATGTATGTTGGATAACCCATTATTGTCTATTTAATTAGCTTATGTAAGTGTTGGCATCATAAAATTTAGTTGAGTTGTTGCATGGTCTGAATAATGGAATTCTGGGCTGTCAAACTTGGATTTGAGCTGCAATATTTCCTTGGACTTTTCTATGTTATTGGTCAAGCTTTTAATATGTAATTATATGAAGGATGTGTATTGTAATTCTAGTTATGTATTTTTTGGTTATTAAAAAGGTTGTTATTAATGATCTAAATGTTGGGATCATATAGGGACGCTCCCAAATCCTTTTGGGATGTTTCTTCCTCAAGCAAGCTTCCAAATGAAAGCAAATTTAGCACAGAGAAAGGTAAGTAGCTAATTCTACTTAAGGTGATGTTAAATAGTTGGTGTAGCTAATCGTAGACATGGTATGTGAATATAGATAAGGCTACAGGAAGGGTAGAGTAAAATTTATCTTAGCAAATCAAAGTTAGAACCTTAAGGAAGGTTGTAACCTTAAAAAGATGATATGTTAATATTTAAGAGTTAAGCTTGATGTAAGTCTCTATGTGACACCTTAGTCTAGGAGAGACACCCAACATGAGATTAAAGATAAGGTGCCAATAGGGAGTCAAGAATCCAAAAGTTAAGCATATGAAGACCTTAGTGGTGATTAAAACATACAAGGTGAGTATTAGAAGGAAGGATTACATTTTTAAAAGTATTGTTTAGTTGTTTCATGATTCCAGTTAAATTATGAGTTAGGTTGTCTTTAAATTATAATTGACTCCATAATAACATGTTGATATGCATTTATGATAAAAGCTATTAATAGCATTATGTAGAAGTGTGTTAAGACATGAATAAGCTCTAGTTTTTAGTTATTCATTCAAGCTTGTTAATCAAGTTGTTCATGCCTTGTGCTACATATAAATGTTGCTTGATGCAAGTATGAATGTATTTTCCTTTCAAAAGTGATTTAGTATATTCTGATGATATACTCCCATGTTTATGCACATACATATGTAGTGAATGTAAGTCATGGTGGTGCACCTCCATTGTATGTGATTGCTTGAGAATTCAATGAGATTTGGTAGCACGTGGTCCAAGAAGCCTATGGGGATTGGTAGAGTATCGCTTCCAACCATGAGGCTCAGTGGCATGTGGCCCATGATGTCTGTGGATCCTAATAGTGATTTAGCATAAAAAATTCCATGAGGCTCAATGGCACGTGGTCTTTGAAGTCTATGGGAATTGGTAGAGCATTGCTTCCACCCATGAGGTTTGGTGGCATATGGTCCATGAAGACTATGGAATCCATTGAAAAGCTTAGATGTAGTTTGAGATATGTTTGATGGTTGTATAGTATGATATCACTGAGCAGTAAGAGCATGCTATGCATGAGATGTTTGAGCTTGTTTGTATGAGTTTCTTGTGACTTATGTATGATTGTATATCTGAGAACATGTTTTATAGTGTAATGCTCAAGTAAGGATATTATGGAATGTGTTTTATGTATATATATATTTTCCCCTCTCAATTCTTTAACCTCTCATGGATGATGGTTTCGCTAAAAGGAGACAACAGGGAAGAGTATCTTGAGCTAGTGATGTCATGATTGTGTGACGAGGAAGAAATGTAAGATGCTAAACATCTAGCTAGCCGTATCTATGGATATAGGTAGAACCTTGGGCATTCTTATGTCGACCAACGTGAACTATTATTTTTTGTATGCCCTTTTGTACTTCATGTACGCGTGTCTGGGCGGTGTATGTTGCTTAATGAATTTTTCATAATGTTTTGTAACATTAATTACTTATTGAGTTTTTCAAACTCAAGCATTTTATGGTTAACATTTTTAGGTTAAGTTGTTGAGAAAGAAGGAGCACCCGTTAGAGAAGTGGCAAATCCTCCTGAGATAATCCTTCTCATCCTAGGATTAGATTTAGTGAGTATATCTTGCTAAAGTTTAGTCTAGGATTACTCTGTAGCCGCATAGGTCACCTAGGTCTTGAGGACCATAGTTTATTTATTTATTTATTTTTAATGAATGCTTAAGGATAAGTTTATATTTTATGTGAAAAGAACTTGTATAATGATGGCTCATCATTCATTGAATAAAGCAAAATTATGACAATGTCATAGGTTGAGTTAGCGTATGTTTAAGTTTAAGCTTATGGATTTGTAATATCTGCTGTTTTTGGATATTAGCTTATCGAAATTATTTTTTCTAAGGAGTATTCTGAGAGCAAGAAAAATTTTCGCTTTTCTAAAATAGAAAGACTTATGTGGGGAGAATAAGAAGTGTGTTTAAGGACTAAAGTGAAAATAAAAGAAAATATGGTATACTCTAGAGTCGATGTTGAGACACTGAGAGGGACTAAAATGAATGAATGTCAAATCTTAGTATTTAATTAGAAAGGTGTGGTGATGATGTGTACCTATGTGGAAGTGTGGTTGGGTGCCTTACTCTTGAGTTAAAGGTTTCCCCAAATTCCCTCGCAAGTCTTAATTTAAAATCTACCACCTAGAGGGACCAAATTGAAAGAAAGGGTAGTTGGCCCCACACACACTTACTGCATACTCTTTCTCCTAATATATTTCCCCTTCTCTCTCACGATTTTCTATCCATGATTAGTGCCCATGAACCTTCTTCCTCTCTATCCTCCTCCAAGCCTTCATCCAAGCATCCATCTACTACTCTCTGGCAAAGGGACGAGCTCCATGAGCAACCACACAGTAAAAGCAAGGAAGACAATATGAACATCTCTCTCTTTTCCCTTGTCTCCCATTTTCAGATTTGTGAGGGATGTGATGGAAATTGAGTGTTTGTAAATTCTAAGGCTTGGTGGTATATTAAAACTCTCTTGGGTAATATGTGACGGGATTAGAATCAGAATTCATGGTCATGGAGTAGTTATGGTCAGAAGTGTATCTAAAGAAAATGAAAGATTAAGAAGGAAGTTAGGGTTTAATTTGGGAAATTCTTTATTGAAGCTTGTATACTTGGTTTTAACTTGGAAAATTGGTGCTAAATTGATCCTAGGACATTAGAAATGAAATCCTATTGAAGGAATCAAGGATTTTGGTGAAAATTTAGGGATTTTCAGCTCAAAATCGAGCCTCCCGTCGAAGTTGCAGGTCAGGTGCCACACTACAGAAGGTAATAGGAAGAAGAAGACCCTAAGTACCACCCATGTTGACGACTGACTGCAGTGCTTTTCTTTGACCTTTTTCAAACGATTATAACTCTTTCATATGGACTCCGTTTTTAGTAGATCTTATATCACTGGAAATCTTTTTAAGTCTATTTTCTAATGGTGTAAGATTATTTTGAAAATTCTTTACTATTCAAGAGTTATGGCCAAAGGAGTGAGCAAAGGTCAAGATTAGTAGTAGGAAATTTCTCTATTTTGTAACCCTGACATGTTTTTGCATGGTTACTTCATAGAGATGATTCCTTTGATGCATCTCATATCTTTGGGATACAATGGCGAGCGTGGAATTTAGGTGAAGGAATCTTTCTACCCTACTTGACTTAAATATTGTGAAAGATTTTTATGTAAAAGAAATCACATATTTACATTGTTATGAAAAGAAAATAATCCCAAGGATCTAGGAAATATATTCTCTTCTCTTGAGTTATTGTGGCAGTAAAACTCACCATGGTGATATTATGGAATGAAATTCTAAGTCCCCTAGTGTTGGAAATATTAATATTAATTATGGTGAATGATAATTACATTCCTTTTCCTTGAGGTAGGAGTACTTCAACTAATTTTATGTGTTGGACTTTTATCTCGTGAAGTAATTGTGTTCTTGAATTGTGGGATAGCTAGAGACAGGAAAACTTTTAAGGGAATTTTATTGTTGTACGAGGATGTGATATGTCAAAACACTCTTGTTTCTAAATATCTATGTCTACGAATTTTATGCTTGCTTGTACAAGTGATCCCTTTACGATAGTAAACTGTGTGTGTAAGTCTATATTCTTGGTTGGTAACCATTAGATTGGTTTATTGCACTATGATATACAAGTGTGAAGGATGTATGTATATATATATATATATTCCTTGTTTCAACATAAATTGTGTGCAATTAAGGTAAATTAATCATGGGTGAGTTATATTAATTTCATTCATAGTTGTGCTAGTCATGTTTGTATAATTTAAAGTGTGAAACGTCACCTACGCATTGGTTGTTCTTGCATTCTAATAATTAAATCCCTTTGTTACATTCCATTGAGATGTTAATATATATATATATATATATAAAGGTGAATCATCACTCTCTAATGGTGCTTGTTACCACTATAAATTGAGTATTATTGATGCTGAGGTAATATTTAATTACAATGGGTTATATACGATGATTATGATAGATCCAACCACATCTCCTTATCTTGAGGTTTTGCCAAGAGGAAAGTATATTATTCATTATGTTGATTGGGAATCATGTCATTTAGCCTCGGTGGCTTTTTACCATGGATTGATCTCGATGGTATCCCTCATGTGATTTAGCCTCGATGGCTCTTTATTGTGGATTGACCTTAGTGGTGTCCCTCATATGATTTAGCCTCAATGGCTCTATGGATTGACCTCAGTGTTCTTTCTCAAGTATTTAGTCTCGGTGGCTCTTTATTGTGGATTGATATCGGTGGTCTCCTTTATATGATTTAGCCTCGGTAGCTCTTTATTGTGGATTGACCTCGGTGGTCTCCCTCATGTGATTTAGCCTTGGCTCTTATTTGTGGATTGACCTTAGTGGTATCCCTTATGTGAATTGGCCTCGGTGGCCTTCTTAATATGAAATGGCCTTGGTGGCCTCCCTATCATGAATAAAATTTGTTATTGGAATAACAAAAACCTTATGTTTATATGTGTTAGGTGTAAATATATAATCATGCCTTATTTGGTGAGTGATGACTATACATATTGCTGATGTGGTGGTTAGGTAATGCATGCCACTACAACCACCGAGTTACCCAGAATTAGACTCGTGGCAACTTGCAGTATAGTGATTCCTATGTCGTATTTTCTCAAGGAGCCTTGCTTTTAATTATCTAATTAATTGCTCTAAGACTAATTAACCTAATTACCTATTGATTACAGCATAATTACACTAATTACCACTGAGGGGGTGATAACATAATCAAAGCATAAAACAGAACATAAAGCCTAATTAGCTAATAGAGTAGAAATGAAATAAAACAAAAACACAAATGCAATTAGCCATAAAGTCTCTAGAATTGCAACTATTATCATTTTTGCCTTTAAATTAATTCTAGTTGCATTCAATCATTTAGTCATCAACTAAGATTCCTAAAAAACCTTCAAGAAGTGGATTACATTTAACCCTATGAAGCCTTAACCAAATTAAGTTAGATAATCATTTAAGCAAGTCATTTCTATTCTTCTTGCTACACCAATCAGTGATAACAAGAGAGCATATCAGATTTAAGCATTTAAACTAGTGATTATGTTCATATAAATCTAACCAGACTAATACAAACATAAAAATAGAGATAATAAACAAATAACATAATTGAAATAGAAGAAACAACAAGAGAAACTTATTGATTAGATTATAACTTTAGTTTATCCATAGACTGATTGCAAGAGACTTTTTGTCTTCCATGGAGGTCAAAATACGCCAAAACATAAGAGAAAATACAAGGGGTAAATATGAATTTACAAAGGAAATGGAAGAAGAATGGTTCTTCAACAAAGGGAAATGGCTTCTGAATGTGTCTTGAACCTTCAACAGGAGAGAGGGATGAAAATCAACTCCTTTTTGACTCCACGTGCTATCCCTTTCATTTCTTCTTTCTGTTGCTACTGATGTTCCCTTTTCTGCTAGTTCTGATGCAAGCTTTAGCTGCTGTAAAGTGTAGAAATAGTGGACCCCAGTCAGTCTAGTTAGCCTTAGCCAACTCCAGTCAACTGCCATGTCATCAAATTCGTCCATGTGGCAACCAAGTTAGCAAAGTTTACTCTCTAATAATTAAATTACAAATGAAACACAAGGATTAATGGATCTCTAATCAATTAAGCTCATAAAAATATGGAATTAAAACATATTAGTTTTTTCATTATTTAGACCTAATAATTACCAAAATATAATATAATTAGAGTTTACAAGATTTAAGATGGCAAAAGGACTAAGATTAGGACCAAAATGTATATAAAAATGACTAATATCATCGAGGTACCTTTGTCTAATCGAGTTAGCTGTATAGTGAAGGATTAGGTTGGTCTGGTTGATATGAGTGGGATACTGTCCAAGGTCCCACTCTTGTGAGCGGTACACAGTTTACAATTTTGGTTAGTGTTGTTTTTCCCTCACTGAGTATCTTTTGTACTCACCCCTTTGATATGAGTGGGATTCTCGTTCGATTGGTGAGTCTTTGTGAGAAGAGTAGTGGATTCTCCAAATCCATAATCCATTTTTACTTCAGGTTGATGGTGAAGTTTCTAGGTATGTACGGGTTGTTGAGTCGCTCTGTAGTAAATAGGATCTTTAGTCTATGGTGAATGTTGTGATTAGGTTATAAAGGATTAAATTTACATCTACCTCTACTAATAATGCAATGAAAATGTTTTATTTTTATTATTCTATTACAGTTATGTATGCTAAGTGTATGCGATGTTAGGCTTATAGTGGTGTGGATCTCATTACCGTGCTAATCATGTTCCTGGATTTGGGGGCGTGACAGGATCAAGGGATAGAATTTCCCTAGGTTCTGTGTCGGCCACATGCCTAGTTTTGGGTCGTGACAAAGGAAGCCCACAACACGACGACAACAACAGACAGAGGTTGTTAGAGATGGAAGACAAGATTCATTATTCATAGGAAGAGAGAAATAGAGATTTTAGAGAAGGGAACAAAAATGAGATGACAATATTCTGATGTGTAGATGCCAAAGAAGAAAGAACTAGGAGATTAGGGCTTTTGTAAAACAACATCGTTTCTTGCTATTTTTTTTTAAAAAGACAAAAAATGACATTGTTTTAAGGGCCATTTAAAAAAAAATGGTAGCATCATATAGGATTGCACGATCATACCATTAGGATTGTTTCCTGTGATTCGGCAACATATTTTGATAACATTGCTAAGTATGCCTTATGATTTGGAAATGTGACTTGTTTATACCTTTTTGGGTGCAGGTGTGTTTCTATTATCACTGTTCTTTTTACATGTGCACTACTTATCAATTCAAATACATTTTAGTAGATTCAAAGAAATTAATTTTCAAAATCTAAAAAAGATTTTGTTTGTATGTGCAGCCATTTATGTGTGTCTATCAAGTGTGTGTTCACTAAAAGAATCACGTTAGGTAGCGATAGCAAAGCCAGTTGGAATCATGAGAATTTCATTAGGAAAAAAAGATTTCTAACTGATTTCCTACTGAAAATTTACGATCGATAAATGGATAGTCACTAATTTCATTATGACTGATTTTTGATTGAATAGAAAAACCTATTGAATGATTCGTACTTTATTTGTCTTAGATTCAAACTGTGTGGAACTATATATATTTAGAGTTTTTTTTTTCAAATCATTTGTGGTTGGGGGTGCTCCCCAACCACATAGTAATTGTGGCTTAGAGGCTTAAAGCCACACCAGTGCATTGTGGCTAAAGGGTTACCCCCTGAGCCACACAATCAATAATTTGTGGCCCAAGTGGTAGCTCCTAGAGCCATATAGTGTAATTCATATATAAAACAATTAAATTTTTTTTGGCATTTAACTAAATTTTGAAGTCAATAAATGAAAAATAATGTCAATGAAAAATGTAATAAAGCTAGGAAAAGAAACGAAAATAACTTATGAATAAAAAATAATAAATTTACAGTTTCTTGTACCAATCATATGAATCAATAAATTTGTTTTATTTTATGTTGTAGAGTTTACATTGCAGAGAACTCAAATAATTTAATCATAAATTTTCTATGGTATAACTTTTTGCTATCTTATTTTAATCTTCTGTCTATTTTCTTCATTACATAATAATTTATCTTCAAAATTAACTGATCCACTTGAGAAAAAGGAACTAAAACAATGCAGTATCGTCCTCCTCCTGTCAACACATAATAATCGAACATATTATGAAGACAAACTTGAAAAAAGAAAAGTTAAGTTGTTACCTAGTGTGTAGAACTTACAATAATCTGCCTGTTCTTCTTACAGAAATATTAAAAAGAAATTGTAGAAGAATATATTGAGCTATTTCATATACGTAGAAGGAGAAAAAAATTGTAATTAATAGGGAAATTGTAAAAAGCTGTAGAAGAATACAGAAGAGAAGAGATAAAGAATTGTAAAACCATAAGAGAAGAGAAGAACAATGAAAAGAAAGTTGGATGAGTGGAATATCAGTAGGAAGAAAAGTAGAAAAATTTGTAATACAGAAGAAGAAGAAGAAAAAAAAAACAAAAGAGAAGAGAAAAAAGAAAATACGAAGAATCTGCAAGTTTGGAATGGTGCGAATTCAACGAGTGTAGAATATCAATAGCAGAAAAATGACTAGGAAGAAGAAAAGGAGGTATAAATAAAGAAATTTCACAAGAATGAAATATTTTGAAGCAACGCCAATAAATTTGCTTTATATTTAAGATTACCGTGTGCTAAAAATTATTTTGGATTGCGTTGCTTCTCAGTCTCTTCTTGACTTTTAATATCAATGTCAGATTATTCTATACAATGTTTTAATATACATATATATATATATATATATATGTTTTCTCACTCCTTTGATTATATTGAAATAACCTTTTACATGTTTTATATTATTTGTGTGTTTATAAATAAAGACATATAAATGAACAATTTGTTAAAAAACATTGTATTTAAATTATGAAAATGACAATTAATCTTCACTTTATTTAAACTATAAAAATATTAACAATATTTTTAAATTATAAATTATAAAAAATACATATGGCAGGAGGACCCTTGCCCGAGCCATTTATATATATATATATACAGATACAAGTGGCTCGGGGGATATATATAGACATAAGTGGCTCAAGCGAGGATGCCCCACTTATGTCTAAATGTGTGTGTGTGTATATATATATATATATTATATATAAATATATATTTTATAACATTATTATTTTTATGTAATAAATTAAAATATTTAATAAGTTAAAATTAAAAAAAATGAAAATTATTGAATTTAAATAGTCATTACAATCAGTATATACAAATTTATTAATATGAAAGATTAATTTATGTATAAATTATTAAATTAAAAAATTAATACAAATATTTTAGATTATAAAGTGAACATAAAAAAAAGATTTCAATAGTATTCTAAATACAATTTATTTCAAAATCACTTATAATCAATGCTTTCATGAAATTGTTAAGACGGTGGTTGGGCTTTGGGGACATTGGTTCACACTACTACAATTGTTGAATCACTCATAATTAAATTCGTGGCAACTTTGTAATATAGTAATTTCCAAGTCGTTCTTACTCGTAGAGTCTTTCTTCTAATTTCCTAATTAGTTATTTTACCCTAATTAACACTAATTATCCTAATTAACTACTAATTAACACAGAGGGGTGTTAAAGAATTGAAGTTACATAAAATGAAACTACACTAGTAAGTAGACACACAATAGCATAATATAGAAATTGTAGTTAGTCATTCAGATCCCTGGATTGTAACCATCATTATCTTATCCCTAATTAAATTTTTGGTTTAGGTTTTACCATTAGTTTTTTAGTCTGAATTTTCTAGAAAATCTTTTAGAAGTGAGTTATAACAAATTTTAGCTAGGAAAACCTTCACAAAACTAAAATCAATCACATCCCCATGAGGATCTAACCTAAATCATGCCTTGCAACTGTATAATGACATGTCATTCTTACTCTACTCATCATACCAATCGATCATAACAAGTTTTAACATTAAATGTTGTTAGCCCTAAGGTTATATGCCATAAGTTTTAATGATGAAAAATGTATTTGAAATGAAACATTGATATATATAAAGGTTAATTATTATATATATGCTACAAGTATTTAAGCATGATTATGTTATTTAATATGTGATGTTTCATATATGGAGTCATGCTATTTATTATGAATTGAACTAACCATTTGGTTTAGAAGTAAGATATATTTTATAGTTTGATTCAAAACAAGAAAAGTGAGCATTGGATTGAAGAATAAGGAAAAGAAACATCATGCTTCACTCAAGGAAAACAACATGCAAGGATAAAGCTCCAAGAAATGAAGAACAGGAAGATTTAAGTCTTGAAAGCTTGGTTGCATTAAGGTAGCCTATGAGCATTCATTAGGTATATTTTAATTATGCTAGTATACGTGTACAACTCAATGATTTAGATTTACATAAATTTGCTCAAGCATTTTGAGCAAAAAGATAGTGAGATATAATGTTTTACAAAAGTAGGTTTTTGACCTTTGGTCATTCTTTATATCATATCTCCTAAATGGAAAATCATTTTTTCATTATTCTTAACCTCATTTGATAGTAGACTCAAAGAGCTTTCTAATGTATATTACTTATTCAAAATGAAGTCCAAATGAGAAAGATATGACTATTTAAAGTATAGCTTGAAAAACTGAAAGTTGATGTTACTGCACTCAAAAATTATTTTATTCTGACCTATGATTAGTTTTTTTATTATATCTTTTAAACCAAAAATAATTTTTCAGTGAAACTTCTTTTATTTGAAACTAGATGCCAAGATCTTTCCAATGATATATTATTTGTTTAAAACAGAATTTTAATGAGGGAGTTATGAATTTTTAAAGAGAGCTCAAAATCTATATTTTGCTACTGCCAGCTAGTGGTCGACTAGGCAGCTTCCAACTGGTCAACCAGGAACCCCGAAAATGCTGTATTTTGCTACTTCAATGGGCGGTTAGCCAGGTGACTCCAATTGGTCGACCAGTTGACACTAGACTGCACTATAAGTGCTGTAACGGCTATGTAATGGTTAATTTTGTAAAACCTTATATATATGGCCTTAGATACACGATTCTGAGTCAGAGCAAAGTGTGACAATGTGATATTAAGTTGTTCTATCATATTTGAGAGAAAGAAAATTCCCTTGAGCCAAATCTTGCATATTCTCTATCATTAGAGTTATTAGAGTTTCATTTGTATTCATCTACTCTTTAGAGAGAGTTTATTTGTATTGTTGATTTTGATCAACATAAATGGTATTTCGAGTTGGAAGAACTTGCTTTGGGTTGAAGAAGAGCCTGGATTCATAAATTCTCTGTTGTGGTCTCGCAAATACCCAGATCAAATTTGCTTGGTTGTAGTAGTTCACAAGTACCCGGATCAAACTTACAATTATAGTGAAAATACTCAAGTAGTTTTTTGAGGACTGGATGTAGGCTTGGGATTAGTCAAACTAGTATAAATCTCTGAGTTTGCTTTTTGTATCCCTCACTTTATAATTTGTGCATATTGATATCTATTCTTTGCTTGCTTGCTCTTTATAATTATTCATCTTGATAGCACATTAATTTTCTATATTGTATTTATTATCTTAAGCATTGTACTTTTACAAAAAATCATTTTAACTTCTAATTAAGTTTTGCGAAAAATTTATAAATCCCAGTTCACCCCGTCTTAGGATCTAACCATTACTTTCAATTGGTATCAGAGCTTGGGCTCTTGTTCAAAGACTTAACCATCTAAGAGTTAACATGGTTGGATTTAGTGATTGGTTTATGTTTGAAAATTGTTCTTTCACAGAACCTCCTATACTTGATGCAAACCATTTTCAATATTGGAAGTATGAAATGAAAATGTTTTTAATTTCAATAGACCTTAAACTTTGGGATGTTATAGAAAATGGTTCCTGTATTCCTATCAAAGAAGAACAAGGAAAATTTATTGCAAAACCCAAGAGTGAATCGGATGATACTAAAAGAAATTTAGTGCAACCCAATGCTAAAACAAAAATGATTATTTCTTGTGCATTTAATTAAGATGAATTTTTCAAAATCTCCAAATGTGCAACTGCTAAGGAAATATAGGAAACTTTGGAAGTTGCATATGAGGAAGACCTTATTGAAGAGGAATTAAAGTCTAGAAATTTCATTAATGAACTTGATATTGCTCAAATGAAAAACTATGAAACCATTAATGAGATATACCTTGTGGTTAATTAATTGCAAGTTCTTGGTGTTGATCTTATAGGAAAATCTCAAATCACCAAGATGACAGGAGGAGAATAGAGACCACAACCAAAGATAGAATCATTAAAGAGAGATTACATGTTTTCCATTTGGGGAAAAAGCAATTATGATGAGGAGGACACAAATGAAGAAGCCAACATCTGTCTTGTGGACAAAGATGAAGATGGGGTAAATTCATTTGACTACTCTCTTGATGAATTACAAGATGCTTTCGATAATTTACATGAAGAATCTCTAAAACTTGCAAAGAAATTAAATGTATCAAAATAGAAAAACTCTTTTCTTGAAAATGAGTTGGAAAAATTGAAAAATGAATTTTCTATTTTCAAGGAAGAGAATTTTGTTTTTGAAAATCAAAACATGACTTTGCAAGAAGAGAATTTGATTTTGAAGGAAAATATCTCTACCAACAAAAATTGGTTTTGTACCAAGTGTGATTCTTTGAAAATGGAAAATGGTGATCTTAAAAACATACTTGCAAAGTTTTCTCAAGGTAGAGAAATTTTCAATAACTTGGTTAAGAAACAAAGAAGAAGCTTCAACAAAGCTAGTCTTGTTTCTAATAAGAAATCAAACCAGAAATATTTCAAAAACTTCTTTGTTCCTACAAATATGTCCAATAGTCCATCTTGCACTTGTTTTTATTGTGGATTGAAAGGACACAAGTCTTACTCTTGCTATTATAAGAAAAATAATTCTCTTAGAGCAAAGACGAAATGGGTTCAAAAAGGAACTCATGAACTAGGCAGACCCAAAGAAATTTGGTTATCAAAAACCAAGATTTGATTTTGCAGGATTGGCTCGAAGCAATGAGCGAAAATGATATTTGAATGAATTCATCATTTAAACTCTATTCTCTTACACCGAAAGGAGGCAACAGACATGTGAAATACTTTAAAGAATATCCTCACAATATATTCACCTCGAAATCCTCTCAAACAAGTCAAGATATGGCATTCTGCATTTGACTAGTCGACCACCTAGCTCCAAAAGCGAAGTATATGAAGACAACAGGACACTGGTCGACCACCCTCTCATATCTTGTTGACCACCTAGCTCCAGAAGCAATGTCCTTTGCAGAAAAACATGTAACTGGTCGACCACTCTACTGAAGCTAGTTGACCACTTCTTTTCTAGAGTACACTGGTCCACCATCGTGTTTCAACTAGTCGACCACCAGCACTTGTTAGTGCACTCTAACGACTATTTTTTGAAGTGGTTGCTAACACAACATTTCATATTCAACTTGCAGATGTCTTTAACAAGATTATTCTTCATTGGTCGACCATCATGGTGCAACTGGTTGACCGCCAACATCTAGTAATGAACTCTAAATAGCTAAATCTCAGTTATTACTTGTTGACATCATCCAGATCAATATGGGATCTGTCACCAACGGCTCTTTTCCTCTTGGGTCTTTAAATTCCAGCCTTGAGGAATGTCAAAGCATCACAAAGAACTCTGATATGGGTGCTAGATATTGACACAAGCGCTGAATGCCAGGAATCATTACAGGACGCTGAAAAAAATTAATTTGCTACCTAAGATGTAAGTGGTCGACCAGATTATTCCAACTAGTTGACCAACTCGAGATAATAACAAATTATGATGAAATGGATGAAGTGGTCAATTAGATCAATTCAACTGGTCGTCCGGATTGAGATAGTAGAAGTATACTGATTTGGATACAAGTGGTAGACCGATCATTTCAACTGGTTGATCGGCATATCACATTATATGAAGGATGTGAATTTTGTTGCTACATCCTTACTAATCTCTTCGAAGCTTCATGGGTGATCTTACAAGAGATTTGTTTTGAGTAGTTCTTGCAAATAGTTAATCAAGGAAGATCAAAAGAAAAAGCAATTACAAAATAAAGGCATCAATATCTTGAGGAGGAACTTCAAAGAAGTAACAAGAGTTTGCCAAAAATTGATGAGTATCTCTATCTTTTTTTATTTAATTAAGTGGTACTCCTTGATCTTAATTGGATATTCTGGCAAATATTTTTACTGACATATTTTCATAGCAATGATATACTATTTTATAAAAATCTTACTTCATGATCATATCATTGTATATAAAGATATGTTAAATGCTTAAATTGCTCTTACACAATACATCATGATTTGAGCATTATACAAGGCATATCTTTTGTAGGTTATGGACAATTGTTTATGGATTATGGTTTATATCTGATTATATCCTATTAATCCATATTATCTTAATTATACTAATACATACTCTAGTTATAATATGTTTTATCTTGAATGAGTATGTAACCTACTTTTGCTATGTGATGATGATATATATCCATGTTAGAAAATGTTTTTCTATCCTTCAAGGGATATATACGTTTCGAAATGGTTTATGCCTCTACTGAGGCAATATGATATATCTTGGATATAAAATGTTTTATATATGATAATGGATATATATATATATATACTTCTGCTGTACTAAAAATGATGACATTCTTTAAAGAAGAATTATTTCAAAAAGTGTTAGAAAAGGATTTGAAACTGCTGTATTTGAAGATCCTTATTCCAAATTACATATTCTACGCACTAAAATGTTTTTATACATAAGCAGAAAATTATTTTCAGAGCTCTTGAAAAGGAAAAGAGTACTCTTATTTCAAAGGAAGAAAATCGCATTAAAGAGTATGCTAATGTACCTCAAGAAGAAGAAAAGCCTCAAGAAGAAAAGACACATCATGAGGAGAAGCAACCAAGCAACAATTATGTCTCAAAGGGTAACAATTTGAAACCTTCTTCTATTTATGGATTATACTTTATAATGGCTATATCTTTTTGATAATCCATAATTGCTTCCTCTATATTGTTATATACTCTAATCTTGAATATAGTATATCCTTTTTGAGTATATAATTTGCTTCTACTGTGATATAAATATATATCCTGTTAAAATATCTTCTGCTATTATCTTTAAAAGGATATATACATCACTTCTGTTGTGTTGTATCTCTTTCTAAATCCTTTTTCAAGCAAAATAAAAGGACTTGGAAATCCTTATTGCCAAAGTTTTTCTTCTGATAACTCTTTATAGATTCATTCTTTAAAAGGAACCATTTGTTTCAAAGATTGCTTTATCATGTTGAAGCAAAAAACGTTTTGAAAAGAGAAAGATTTGAGAAATCCTTATTTTAAAATATTTTTGTCTCCTATCCTTTTTATGATATCAATCTTTAGAGAAGAATGATTTCTCTACAAATTTTGTATTTTTGAGAGGCGTAGCTTTTTTATAGATATAATATATTGTCTCCATTCATTGAGAATTATGAACTAACCTGTCAAGGACCTAAATTGGTTGGGTACCTAAGAATAAGAGTCATATTGTTTTGTGAGGAAAAGAATTCTCAAGCTCACGTTTGCAATGACAACCAGTCAATCCTGAGAATGAAGGACTCAATGATGAAGATGGTGATTCTAATCAAGCATGCACACTCAAAACATTGGTAATATCTAGTCTTGCTTGAAATAGATCTTTAATCCATCAAGTATTATGAGCTTTATATAAAGATTAGATGAATGGCAAGAAAGAGTTTTTAAACTGATTAAAAACTTTTTGAAAACTCCTATATTATTTTCAATATCTGTTTTGCACCTCAAACTAAATATGAACTATAGTGGCGCAATTTTCAAAGAAGATAAACATTCATTTTGCCACTAAAATTCCTTGAAGTAGCTTTCCATGCCTATCATCTATCAATTGATTATATGATATAATTTTTTTTTGGATCTACTAATCACAACTTGTGCAAGGATTTATCTTAGTGATGAAGAACCTTAAAGATAAAAATGACTCTTCCAAAAGAATAGTCAAACTATATAGTCTGAAATCTTCATCAAGGATCAAATAGTCAAGGGTTGCAAAATAAATTGTGTCTATGCCAAGACAATTATTAGATAAACAAGCTCTTGAAAAAGAAACATTAGCTGATTGGATAAAAGAGTTTTAAGAGGTATGATTACTCATCTTAAAATGGATATTATATATGCTTAAGTGATCAATTTCAAATATGTATATCCTTCACTTTTTGCACTTAATGGTTTATGGATTATGATTTCTTATGCTTATAGATTTTAATCAATCCATTGACAATTACTTTTGCTGTGATCCATGATGTTATCATATACATATCCTAGTTATAATTCTTATATCTTTTAATGGATATATATTTGCTTCTGTTGTGTTGCATTCATTGCTATATCTTTTTACAACAAAAAGGAAATTATTTTCAAAAGGATTTCGAAAATCTTTATCTCTTTTGAAATTTTTTTCTATCTTGTCTTTCATGGTATCATCCCTTTCAACAAGAAGAAATTATTTTGAAGAAATTATTTGAAGATTTTTCTTTTTTGATGACAAAGGGGAAGAAAAATCTTGAAAAACATTCATGTTTGATGTATGGATTATGAATTATATCATCGATTATATCTTGTTACACTAATCCATATATATATTGCTTTCTTAGATGAAATGTTTCTAAATTCTCTTTGAAGCAAAATGTTTTAGAAAAGGATATGAATATCCTTTATTTCAAAATATTATAATGCAGAAATTTTCAAAAGGTTTCTATCAAACTTCTGTAATTATAATATTGAAAAACTAAATTTCCCTTTTGCTTATTCAAAACCAATTTCAAAGGAAAAGGGATATGAAATTCAGGGAGAGCTTTGTCTCTCTTGAATGTATATTTTTGAAAAAGAATACATCTTGAAAAATTGAATACTCATTATTCTTTTTTTTTTCATAATATGCATATAGGGAAGCCTAACTCCTTCAAGTTTTATCTTTTGGCCTATTTCATTTGGCATGAGAAGTTTTTTCAAAATTGTTTTTACATGTCAATGAAAAAGATGATAAGTTTCGATGTATCCTCACCCCATGCTATATTACATCTTCTGACATCTTGGCTTAAAGAAGATATGTGCTTTAACCTCTAAATATTGTGTTCTTATACCTTTTTTTTGATGTCAAATAGGGGGAGAAGGCACGGTAAAAAAATATGTATTTGTGCTCATTACATTACAGTCATTATCTTGTGCTACATATTTTCCTTTGGTGATTTGTCATCATCAAAAAGGGGGAGATTGTTAGCCCTAAGGCTATATGCCATAAGTTTTGATGATGACAAATGTATTTGAAATGTAGCATTGATATATATAAAGGCTAATTATCATAAATATGCTACAAGTATTTAAGCATAATTATGTTATTTAACATGTGAAGTTTCATACATGGAATCATGCTATTTATTATGAATTGAACTAACTATTTGATTTGTAAGTAAGATATATTTTATAGGTTGGTTCAAAACAAGAAGAGTGAGCATTGGATTGAAGAACAAGAAAAAGTAACATCATGCTTCACTCAAGGAAAACAACATGCAAGGATAATGCTCCAAGAAATGAAGAACTAGAAGATTTAAGTCTTGAAAGCTTGGTTGCATCAAGGTAGCTTATGAGCATTCATTAGGTATATTTTAAATATATACTTGTGCAACTCAATGATTTAGATTTCTATACATTGGCTCAAGCATTTTGAACAAAAAGATAGTGAGATATGAAGTTTTACAAAAGTAAGTTTTGAAAGTAATGGTTGGATCCCAAGAAGGGGGTGAATTGGGTTTTATAAAAAATTTCACAAAACTTAATTGGAAGTTAAAATGATTTTCTGAAATTAGACAATGCTAAAGATAATAATTTAATTCAGAAAATCAAAGTGTTATCAAGATGAATAAGTTTATAGTGCAAGGAATTAAGGAGCAAATAGAAATCTACACAAATTAATTAATGCTTGAGGTAGAAATCAAATATAAATGCAAAGCATTAATTAATTAACTTCAAATGTAATTAGAGTAAGGATAGAGAGAGCAAACTCGGAGATTTATACTGGTTTGGCTAATCTCAAGCCTACATCCAGTCCTCAAGAGACCACTTGAGTATTTCCACTATAATTGCAAGTTTAATCCGGGTACTTGCAAACCACTACAACCACGCAAATTCAATTCGGGTATTTGCGACACCACAATGGAGAATTTATGAATCCGGGCTCCTACTCAACCCAAAGCAAGTTCTTCCAACACCGGTACTTGCAAACCTCAACTTAGAATAATATTGGTGTTGATCAAAATCAACACAAAAAAACTCTCTCTAAAGAGTAGATGAATACAAATGAAGCTCTAATAACTCTAATGATAGAGAATATGCAAGATTGGCTCAAGAATGTTTGGATTTCTCTCAAAGATGATAGAACATGTTAATATATCATTGTAGTACTGATTTCTAACATAAAAATGTGTATCTAAGGTCATATATATAGGCTCCATTGAAATATAGCCGTTTATAGCCGTTACTATACTTAAAAATGCAGTCCAGGTGTAATCAGTCGACTGTCGTAAGGCCTTCAGTTGACTGATAGCTCAATATATCTATTAGACACAAAAATATGACTGTTAGAGAGTGTTTCTAGGCTATCAGTTGACTGATCTTGGTCAATCAGTCGACTGATTGCTCTCTGTCAAAAATCTTGGTAACTTAGAACTTTTAAGCTCACTTTAAAAATTTATAAATCTCTTATTTGAACTCCGTTTTAAACAAATAATATATCATTGGAAAGCTCTTGGAGTCTAGTTTCAAATGAGACAAGTTTCACTCAAAAATTATTTTTTGTTTAAAATATATGATCAAAATACTGACTGAAGGTCAGGATAAAATAATTATTGAGTACAGCCAAGTCAACTTTCAGTTTTTCAGAGTTTAGATTAAAAGGTCATATCTTTCTCATTTGGACTCCATTTTAAATAAATAATATACCGTTGGAAATCTCTTTGAGTCCAATATCAAATGAGATTAAGATACTTGAAAAACTGATTTTTCATTTATGAGATATGATATCAAGAGTGACCAAAGGTCAAAAATTAACTTTTGTAAAACTTCATATCTCACTATATTTTTGTTCAAAATGCTTGAGCCAATGTATGCAAATCTAAATCATTGAGTTGCACAAGTATACTAGCCTATATAAAATATACCTAATGTAAACACATAGGCTATCTTGATGCATCCAAGCTTCCAAGACTTCAAATCTTCTAGTTCTTCATTTCTTGGAGCTTTATCCTTGCATGTTGCTTTCTTTGAGTGAGGCATGATTTTGTTTTTCCTTGTTCTTCAATCCAATGCTCACTCTTCTTGTTTTGAACCAACCTATAAAATATATCTTACTTGCAAACCAAATGGTTAGTTTAATTCATGATAAATAGCATGATTAATGTATAAGACATTACACATTAAATAACATTGTCATGCTTAAATACTTGTAGCATATATATGATAATTATCCTTTATATATATCAATGCTACATTTCAAATACATTTGTCATCATCAAAACTTATGTCATAAAGCCTTAGGGTCGACAAGTTTTTGACCTTTGGTTACTCTTTATATCATATCTCCTAAATGGAAAATCATTTTTTCATTATTCTTAACCTCATTTGATAGTCGACTCAAAGAGCTTATCAACAATATATTTTTATTCAAAACGGAGCCTAAATGAGAAAGATATGACTATTTAAAATATAGCTTGAAAATCTTGAAGTTGATTTGACTACACTAAAAAATTATTTTATTTTGACCCATGGTCAGTGTTTTGATTATATCTTTTAAACCAAAAATAATGTTTGAGTGAAACTTCTTTCATTTCAAACTAGACTCCAAGATCTTCCAAAGATATATTATTTGTTTAAAAGGAGTTCAAATGAGGGAGTTATGAATTTTTAAGTAGCGCTCAAAATATGTATTTTGCTATTACCAATTGGTGATAGACCAAGTAGCTTCCAATTGGTTGACTAAGAGCCTTGAAAATGCTGTATTTTTCTACTATTAGTGGGCGGTCGACTAGGTGACTCCAACTGGTCAACCAGTTGACACCTGGACTGCACTATAAGTGTTGTAACGGCTATATAACAGCTAGTTTTGTAAAACCTTATATATATGGCCTTAGATACATGATTTTGAGTCAGATCAAAGTGATACAATGTGATATTAACTTGTTCTTTCATATTTAAGAGAAAGAAAACTCCCTTAAGCCAAATCTTGCATATTCTCTACCATTAGAGTTATTAGAGATTCATTTGTATTCATCTACTCTTTAGAGAGAGTTTCTTTGTATTGTTAATTTTGATAAACACAAATTGTATTCTGAGTTTTGGGTCACAACTACAGGAGTTGGAAGAACTTGCTTTAGGTTAAGGAGGAGCCCAGATTCATAAATTCTCCGTTGTGGTTTAACAAATACTTGGATTGAATTTGCGTGGTTGCAGTGGTTCGCAAGTACCCGGATCAAACTTGTAATTGGAAATACTCAAGTAGTTTCTTGAGGACTGGATATAGGCTTGGGATTAGTTGATAACATGCTTTTTTCATTTATTTTAGTCCCTATTTTAGTCCTTTTTGCCTCTTTAATTTTGTCAATTCTCTAATTTTATTATGTTTTGGAATTTATTGGGTATAAACTATTTATGGATTGAATGTGTCTCAATTTTATATTTTTAGAACTTGAATTGTAAAATGCTCAATTTAATTCCTACAAATTTTAATTTTGGAGAGAAAAGTGCTGACATGGACAAAGATGCTGATTTGGATGCTAATGTGGCACTTTTTAGGTGATGCAGATGCTGACTAGGTTGTGCTGGATGTGCGGCCCATTTGAACTCTTATTCAATGCCATGTAGTCAGAATTTTTGGGCAGACATATTACTTTTTATAGGTCAGAAAAGCATGGATGAAATATTAATTATGCACCTCCATTTTCCATGTTTTTTGCCATACTGTTCTACTGCTGTTCTGGTGCTGTTTGCCATGCTATTCTGCTACTATTTGTTGTCTATCTGCTGCTGTTTTGCTGTCAAAGTGCTGCCACATCATGGAAGAAGCATCCAAGGAGGCATCTAGGACAGAATATTCCTTTAGGCATGTGTTAGATCAGTTTTATATTTGCAAAACCGAAATTTATTGGGGGAGCTAAGTCATTTTTCAGATGGGAAGTCCTAGCACCATTTTTCTTCTTTCCTAGAGCAGCAGTGGCTGGGAGCAACACAGAGGCAACTCTCTAGCTTGGTTTGAGGGAAAGGAAGCCTTCCCACTTGGGAATGGCTCTTCTTCTCCCATTTTCTCCCCTTTTCTTCTATTTTCTTTCATAGTTTGTTAGTTTTCTGTTGTATTTTGTAGATTTCTGTCATGTTCTTATTCTCTTCCATGTAATTTTTTGATGTTTAAAGATTGATGTAGTTTGGTTCTATGAAGTTTTATTGCTAAACAATTTTGATTTTAATGCACTTTCGTTTAATGGAATGGATTTTACCGATTATTCTTCCTCTTGAATGCTTGATTAACCTTCAATGAGTTTGGGATTTTGATGTCTATGCTAGATTTGGCTAGATATTGAGCTTGACCTTGTAATTTCCACCATAAATTAGATTATCTAGATATGGATAGTTTTATTTATGTGGCTTGAATAATTTTCTTGAGCTTCATCACTTAACTGGATGGTTGATCTAAGATTTTAGTCAATTATTTTGGTTAAGTTAGATTGTAATTTCAAGGTTCTTGGATTCAATCATATTTTAGAAAATTAGCCAACATTGAATGGATTGTAATTTAATTGAATTGTTCTTCAATGAATCAAAGATTAATTTGTCTATGAATTAATTGGATTAGACCAACGAAATCAATCTCATTTTCTTGTGTAGTCGGTTATTTGATGAAATGGAAATTGTACTTTAATTCATTTGGACCAATGAGTATTTTCTTGGCCAAAGTTCTATTTTATTTATTGTCCTATGAAGCTTGTTATTTATACATGTATGCGATTGCTATGTATTTGTAATGAGTAGGACAAGAGATAACATGTCATATGCGATTGCGCGACATTGATGTGATTAGGACTTGATCGGATTATATTTGAGTTATAGATTAGTGAAGATCTTCCTAACTATAATTTTAATATAATTCAGTCTTAGAAGATTTTCTGAGAATTTTAGATTGAAAATTACATAATAGAATTAGCCAAGAATATTCAAAGGAAAGGATGATGATATACAATTCCATGGAATCTGTGACCAGTCCACATCTTTTGTCTGTTTTATTTTCTGTTTAGTCATTTAAATTTCAGTTATTTATTTTGCGTTGTTTCAATCATTCCCCCATTTTTGTGTAATTTCTACAATTTCCTTCATAAGTCTTAATAGCATTTCACTTAGCCTAATTGAATTTCATTTGATACCTCAATTTCTGAGGGACGATACTCTACTTATCACTTTATTACTTGTTGCGACCCAGTATACTTGCTGGAATATTTTATGTGCTATAAATTATACGTACCATTAGTCAAATCAGTATAAATCTCTGAGTTTTCTTTCTCTATCCCTCACTCTTTAATTTGTGCACATTGATATCTATTATTTACTTCTTTGCTCTTTATAATTATTCATGTTGATAGCACATTGATTTTTTTTGTGTTGTATTTATTATCTTAAGCATTGCAGTTTTATGGAAAATCATTTTAACTTCCAATTAAGTTTTGTGAAAAATTTATAAATCCCAATTCACTCCCTCTGGGGATCTAACCATTACTTTCAAATGTAACCATAGAAAGATAACTCATACTCAATCTACCCTAACCAGTAACGAATGAATATAAGAACAAAGATGTAGAAAAACAGAACAAGAATGAAATAGAATCATAAACCAAAACCATATATTGCATTAAAGATTCAAAATACACATATCAATTCACTTCTTGACTGATTACCGAAGCTAATAAGCCTTTCATGGAGGACAAACCATAACACAAAACAGAGAAAATGAAAAGGGAGAAAAAGGACCTACTAAATATGTTAAGTGTATACAATACTACAAAAACAAAAGCCAAAAACCTAATACTAAGTGTGCCTTGATCAGCCCAAGGAGGGAGAGAAAGACTTTTGCACTTGTCCCTCTTAATCTTTTTTGGCCAGCAAAGGTGCAACAAGAGCAGAAACGTAATGAAGAATTCATGGAAAAAGTGTTGCAGAATTTCCCTTTTAAGTATGTAGAAAAGAGACACAACTAGAATACTAAATGAGAAAAGTCTATTAGAAACGTACTCTAAAGGCAATCACCATTAGCATCAGACGTACAAACTCAGTTAATAGTTCAAAGAGGTTTTCTTCATTATTTATGATTGTATTCATAAACTCAAGATTCGATCGTAATATAAGTAATAAAGTCTATGACACAAAACATAGCATGAAGGAAATTATGATAGTGATCATAATGTGAGATTCCTATCATGTATAATTATAATGTATCTAAACTATCCTTAGTCATAGGATCACCTAAGACTGGACATCAGTGATTCAGATAGACTAACACATGTTATGTTTTTTGATTTGATTAAGTAGCTCTCCTTATAAGCTATAATCATAATATGTTTTGAGTAAACATATGAATGCTTGTTAAGGGTAACAAGTACATTGGATGACTGGTTCATGCCACTACGATGCTGAATCGCCCAAAATTGAATTTGTGGTAATTTTGCAGTATAGTGATCCCCAGGTTGTATTCTCTCAAGGAGCCTCACTTCCAATTACTAATTAATTGTTCTAAATACTAATTACACTAATTAACTACATCGGGAGGGTTTGGTTGATGACAGAAGCATATAAATATAGCAACAACAGCAAATAACAATATCAGAGATGCATGTAATAAATCTTTGGTTTCCCTAGAAGTGTAATCATCATTATCCCTTTTTTAAAAATCAGTTCCAACTTCATCTATTATTCCAGCTGTCAACTAAGTTTTCTAGGAAATTTCATAAAACTTGAACTCATTGAGTCCTAACCGGAATCTTGCTCTTACACAATCACATATTGGTAACCCAATCTAATCCTACTTACTAAACATGCATAGCAACCACATATATACAAGTTCAGCGTTTACCCTCTAATGGAGCAATAAAAATAGGAATCAAGCCCATATAACTTTTCTAAACAGAAAAATATACAGAAATGAGAACAAGAGGCAAAATAGGGATTAAACTGAAATAGATTAGGCCAAAAACACTTATTTGTTCATAAGCATTCAGATTACATTTCATAGTTCATCCAAAGACTAATTACAAAAGGGGTTTAAGCTCTCCATAAGGACTAACATGAAAATACATATGAGAAACTACAGAAAACCTAAACTATTACAGAATAGAGGAAGACGAAGATATATGTTCTGTTTAAAATGAAATCTGATATGTTCTCCTTTGTAGCAGCCCATGGAGGACAAAAATGCACTAGTTTGTACTGTCATTTTCCATATGAAAAGCTACAACAAGTGCAGCACCTTGGGCAGAAGCAATGCATGGAAATTGAGGCTGCTAGAGGGACTTTTCTGCACTAGAGAGTTGACCTACGAATTTTCCATTTTGGGTAAACTTTGGAATGCAAAAGAGGCTGAATTGCTGCTCTGATTCAGAATAGCAGTGGGACCCACATCAAGATATCCTAGTCAGCACCAAATCATCCAACAAAGGCCAGATCAGCTCCCAAAATACACTCCTTGTCCATGTCATCAATTTCGCTCTCTAATTACAAAATTAAAGCACAATTAGTCCATAATTAAATTACATCCATTTAACTCTAAAACATAATAGAATCAGAGAGTTATCAAGAATTTGTATGCAACAGGACTAAGATAGGGACTAAATTGTATATATAAATGCTAGATATCAATGACTTGTATGAGACATCACATGGATACCTATTCAAATGTCAGTGATAGGTCTCATAGCAGTTAACAGTGCAAGTATCTTTGGACTTGAAGAACTTAAGTTATCTTGGATATGGATCTTATGTTTTGATTCCATTCCTTGTTATCCACCATGAGTCATTCTTAGGGTGGTGATTAATCACAACATGAAGCATTCGAAGATATTTGAGCAGTTAACAGAAGATTCACCACTCTTAATAGAAGGAATGATACCCATGGCAACTTGTCGAGATAATCGCTAAGAAGTCTTTGGCCAAAGTAGACTTGTTATGAAGATCTTCAGTGACATAGTTTAAAGTGATTAATCCTATATGATAAGGAACTGACTACTTGGGTTGGAGATGATGTAATCAAGTCTAGTGGGAGTTGACACACAGGCTATACTTTGAACCAAATGGGTATAAAATATTGAAAAGACATATTGTATAGACACGCTTTAGCTGCAGAAATGTTTAAAGTCAAACAATTGACTTTTCGGTCAGTTGGGGGTCACAATGCTAGATACCGATCTATTTACAATCAAGTATTGATTGTGAATGGCCAACATAACTAGAAATCTAATGGGTCACATGCATAGAAATTCACTAGGATTGTGAAACGGGCTTAAAGATTTAACCCTAAATTAGAGAATTAATTAAAATGAGATAAGAGAATAAAAAGAATAGGAATATGTTCCTATTCCTACCCAAACAAGGAAAAGCCCAAATGTGAATCTCTTGGCCGCCCCCTCTCTCAAAGAGACACCTTAAGAAGCCCAATAAGGGAATGGCGCCCACTAAGGGAATTAGGGCTTTAGAATTTAAGGTAGCACCTATCACTTTAAGAGTGATAGTGAAAGTCACACGTAATAGGCTCTTTCTTAATTGTTGAGAATCTTATTTAGGAAACTCTTTTGTTTCTTCTCCTTCATCCAAGAAGCTTTTCTCTATAGCTTCTTCGTGCTTTCTAGCACAAGAACGAGAAGGAACCCTATTACATGAAGAGGTTTTTCTTTAGTGTATTTCACATGGATTACCATTAGAGGTATCCTATTTTGGATACTTGCTTTGGCTTGGAAAGGTTGTTGCACTACAAAAGGTATTTCTCTTTGTCTTGATTACTTAGTTAATGTAATGGTAATATAGGTTGATCCTTTGGTAAATATGATTTAGAGAAAAAATTTTAATTTCTACTGTATTATATGATATCTAAAATACTACAGTAGTATCAAAGCATGCCTATAGTTACCATCACTTTAAAATGAAGAATGTATGAGTATAACAGAAATCGACATGTTTAGGTTTTGTGTTTTTGAAGCATGAACATGAAGTGATGCTTGTTTCTTTTTCTTTTAAATTTTGTATGAAAGAGCATAAGATGTTCTTATGAATTTTGTTGAGAAATATGTTTTGAATTTTGTTTTGTTGAAGAAAATATTTTGATGCCAAACATAAACATTTTTGAAAGAAAAATTGTATTGATCCATAAACCATATTTTTCTCTCTTAGCAAATATTTGTTTTGGCATAAAAATAATTTTTTTTTGAATTCAAGACAGAATTAGGTTAAATTAATTTGACTGATTTAGATCCTGATTAGTTTCCTAAAATGATTTAGGAAACAAAATAATTAGATTAATTGATTCAAGATATGATTATTTTCCTTATTTTATTAGGAAATAAATTAATTAAATTGATTGATTGATTTAAGAGAAATCAATGGAATAATGAATCTTAATCAATATAAAACCAATTAATTTAATCGTCAAATTGATTAGGTTGGATCAATATTAGTTTCCTAATATGATTTAATGAGAGACCATATCATGTTTAATGTCAGCATAATCAACCAATGATTCAATGAAGCAAATAGAATGCACAATAGAACATGACTTTTCCATGGATTGCTCTAAAATGTTGAAATGAATTTTGTTACCGACAAACTCCATGGAAAGAGTACAATTGTGCACATTGATTCTGTCCTTCGAAGTTTTCAAAAATGGATTGCCAAGTATCAATGGTGCATGACCATGATTGCTAAAATTTTCTAACATGTAAAAATCTCTAGGAAAGATATAATCTTTTAACTTGACCAAAACATTTTCTAGCACTCCAGATGGGTAAGTTGTGATTCCATTTTCTAATTATACTACCACTCCCATTGGAGAAAAAAATCCCTATTTTCAAAGTCTAGACAGCAGACTTAGGCATGACATTTACGAAAGCTCTTAAGTCTAGCATAGCATTTGGGAACTCCTTATCCTTAATGGTGTAGGGAATGGTAAAAGTTCCTGGATCTTTGCACTTGGACATTACCTGTGGGTGAATGAGGGCCAACACATTTTAGCCCAAACTAACTTTTACATTTCCCTTAAGACACCTTTTATGGGTACATAATTCTTTAAGAAACTCGGCATACTTAGGGATTTGCCTCATTGCCTCTAACAAGGGTATGTTCACCTCAACCTTCCTAAAAGTCTCTATTATCTCTTTATCTATCTCAGCTTCAGAGACTCGAGATTAGGTTAACTTCCTAGGGAAGGGTAGTGATTTGCTAGGGATTGTCTCATCATCCTTATCCTTTTGGTTTGAATCCTTTTGATTTGAACTACTTGGGGCTGATGGAGATTCTCTCTACTATCTAATTTCACTACATCAATGGGAGGGAATGGGCTACATCTACTAATTCTTTGCCACTTCTTAAGAAAATGTCACTCACATTAGCTCTAGGGTTAACCATAGGTTAGGAAGGGAGGTTACCAGAACCTTTACTCTTATGCTCATTGACAATGGTAGTTAGCTAACCTATTTGGGTGTCAAAATTTTGTAAGATTGATTCAGTTCTTTGTTGCAATTAGAAAGTGTTGGTAGCTAACTGTTTCACTAAGTCCTCTAAGCTAGGCTCTGGTTTCCTAGGGATTGGAGAATGTGGGACATTACTAGGACATGGAGCACTATATCTTTGCTAGTATGGTGGCTTTAAAGTGCTCCCATATCTCAAATTTGGATAATCTCTCCATCTAGGATTGTTTGTAAGAGAGAAGGGCTCAAATTTGGACTATTGGGAATTTTGTGGTTGCATAAGGCCAGGAAAAATGCCAGCACATGATTTAGTATTGTCTTGAAATTAAGGACTTCAGTTATGCTATGGGTAGTTGTCATGACCCAAAAATTCAGGAACATGATCGGTATGACATAGGGTTATTTCCCTACTCCACAAGCCTATTTCTCCTAGCTCTTAGTTCCCAGTAGTAAGTGATAAGCATAACAATATAAATAAATAACTAAACATGCAGAGTCAATAATTATGCCATGCTGGAAATTCACTATATATGACTTTCCCTTCCTATGTGTCTATTTGACTACAGAGCTTATAACAACAATGAAGACGACATACCAAAAAAAAAAGGACAAACTTTAACCTTTAAGGCATATGAGGTCAGAATCCTTGAACCTCTATTACTCCTCGGGTGGCGATACCACGACTTACGCAACCTGCAAAAAAGAATGCAACAATTGAATGAGATAAATGTCTCAGTGAGTAGGCATTTCCTTATCTTACCTTTCTACCATAAGGTAACCCCACATATTTTTCTTTTCTATTTTGAGCGCGAGTTTTTCTCCTCAAGATGCCCACTAATTGGGTGTGTAAGAATATCCCAATATGATTCTAAGCAGACATATAGGATACTCTAAATTGCTCAAGGCAATCTCAACCTCCAACATGGGCAAATCCTCAAAACCCATTCATGCAGAATTTAAGATTGATATTTTCAAGTCTAAAACAACTAAGCGACTCAGAAGGAATTGGGTGTCCAACAAGCAAACATAAATGCCAAAATATGAATTTGCCCTCCAAGCCATACATACTAACTCAATCTCCATTACATGCATCAGGGTCAGTACATAATAACATTCAGCAAGAATAATTTCTTAGTGGCCCAAAAGCCATCCTCAATCTCTAAACTGAAGGGTCAAACAAATCTCTAGCCTAAAGGCTATGTGTCCCCAGCCCAAAGGCTAACACAAATACGACCTCAAAGGCACATATATCTCTAGCTTGAAGGCTCAAACAAATATGGCCTCAAAGGTATATATACCTCCAGCCCAAAGGCTAAATCAACTCCTGTCTTGTCATAACCCAAAACTAGGCACTGACCGGCATAGATAGTGTCTAGCCTGCATTGTCGCAAGCCTAACTTTCATTTAGAGTCCTTATTATTTTCATTAACTTAGCTATCTTCAAGTTTAAAAGTAAATTAACTTACAACTGAAAATAGTGAAAATTTTATTTTTTCATTCATAATCTTATATTCATAAACACTTGAAAGGAAGTGAGATTTTCTCAATCTCAAATCATGAATTATAATCTTTTGTGCTAGTTCCTACTATATTCTTACATAAATAAATTTCATAGAGTGAGTTCTCGATTACAAAGTTTTACTAAGATTACCTAACTTGACATGACTCCAGAGTACTCTACCTTACCCTGATCAATGGGGAGGCATCCTTGATATAAACGCCGTGGTCTGTGGAGTCTTTTATAGTTGAAACAGTTAAGGGGTGAGTCTAACCACTTGACTCACCATTCACAGCCCTTTTGAGCAAACTTATATAACCATGCATGCAACAAGTACATGAATACAGAAAACATGAGCATTCTGACACTCTAGCATAAAAAGAAAGCAATAAGGCCCTAATGTATATTTACAATGTGAAATTTATTTCTTGTATTTCTTTGTTATGTTCTCACCTTGATGCAATGAGACTATGCCAAAAACATAATGTCGTGGCATTCAACTAGGCTAATGACAACCAACATATCAAAACAACTAATCCTTACATAGGACACACATGCACGAAGCAAAGGTAATCATAAATCATCTCATATTGAATGCAATAAATGATAGTCATAGGATCAATAAATGAAATACACTATTATACTTGCATGCAATTTAAATACATCCAAAGTCCACAATCACATAAAGGCTGAATGCCGATCGATTCCTAAGCAACTCAATAACCACAATGCACGGGCCCTTATTGTGTGTGTAGCAATGTGAGAAAAAGAATATCAAAGTCTAACCACACCCTTTTATAACCAAGTGTACTACTACAATCAAGTGATCAACAAAATAAATAATTGTTCTTACACGACAAGCATACACAAAACATTTGCATAAGAAGCAGTACATGCAATGGTAGGTTAATCAATTCCTAAGCAATTCAGCGACCACAACGCACAAGCCCTTACTGTGCGTGTAACAATGTGAGACCAAGGACATTGAAGCCAGGTATTTGAGACACAAACATAAATACAGGTAAGTACATGTCATTCACACATACAATCATGCGTAAAATCAATCAAATACATACATACACAATCATGGAAATCATGCATCTCATGTCTAAAGGTGTTATACCTATAAGTGATTTCAAGCTCAAATCATATTCATCTTGAACTTATAAGCTCACTATACATAATACTTCTCACACTCGAACCAACTCTCTTATACGTGCAACACACATAAATATATATGACAATTCCTCTAGACATGCTCATATACATATTCAAGGTAATTATTTGTTCCCAATTCATAGGGTTGTTTTTAAAATTAATTTACTTGCTTATTTATTTGGCCATTTGTATGCATTGCAAGTGATTCATTGTGTCATTTACGCAAGCTCAGGCACATACACACATAGGTAGACGTACTAAAATAAAATCACAATTTCAAGTAAGTTTTGCTTCAGTAACTTCATTGGCACACCAATGTACCACATCAGCTATATATATATATATCATTTGCATACTAATTAAGTATACTCAATATCATAAGCATGCCAGGCCCGTTTTCATCTATACAGAATATCTCAATATTCAAATCATAGATGTGTTTTATACAATTCTACTAGATAATATCCTAAGGAATAAAGTCATACAAGGTAAGGCTAGATCCTTAACCTCAGGCCCGAGCTAGATTTCTATACTTTCTATCAAACAAAAGATGCCCAAGATCCCATTGAAGGCCTATAGAATAATTCAAGCAATAGATAACACCAAATCAAAGAATAAGTTATCAATCATCTAACTTTGTTCTATTTTGAGGCTAAATTAAGATCCAAGGTTTAGAAAAATTTTGGTATTAATCCATAGCTCCAAAAATTATGAAACTTGAAACAGAGCCATTTTTATATGTTGGTAAGCTAGGGTAAAAATTTCAGATTTAAATTCCATCGTTTGACCCCTCTAAAGACCTTTTTAGTAACCATAGGTCAAAGTTGTCTACATTCTAAATCTACTTAAAACTCCCATCCAACTACATCCAAATGCTATGAAATTTGGTAAAGAGTTACTTTAATACATTATCTGGGTGTCCTAAAAAGTTTAGGCCAAAATAAAATCATTTGACTAGTGAAATAGAGTTTATTTACCAACAAGCCAGATTTGCTCTTTGAGTTAAATTAGTTATTATTTGTATTATACTTGGCAAAGCGAACACTTCTTAAAATTCCAAGATCTTCTCATTTAGATTAGTAATATATCATCAATTTCTCATAAAAATTTTAGAATTTATAAGCTTCATTTATCCCTAAAAAAGAACTAATATGTGCATAGCATTCTTGAGATCCAATTTCATTTATTAACTTTGAGACTGTTATTTTACAACATTAGAGCAGCATACAAAATTTCTAATTATAATAATAACAACTCATCACAAATTACCATTCATTATAATCCATGAAATAGAGGCCATTCCTTTTTAACTTTGCAAGCAATAACCATATCCAATCATGTAAAAGGATCAGGAAAACTCAAGGTAACTCTACATATATATATGTGTGTGTGTGTGTGTGTGTAGCAATACACTTTCTAATTCAAGCTAATTATTCAGGATCATAACACTACAACATAAACAAAATATGCCTTGGACAGAGAAAATCAACATACAAGCACATTGTTAACCCAAACAAAAATATGAATGTTTGAAATTAAACATAAGCACTTGCATTATCCTGAACTCGAGCTTAACATCTCACCAAATTCCATAATGTAGAAACTCAAACTTAGAACCCAACAATTAATTTAATCTCAAACCTCTCAGTTTGCCCACATCAATCCTACTATGTTTTTCTCTTGGCCATAACCAAAATCCAACATCTAAATTAGATTCTTAAACTTTATTTTTGCCAAATTCATTTCCTTATTTCACAACATCAAAATAACAAAAATATAGAGAAGTTATTAAGGATAGAATTTTGCAGAATGAATCACCAATCCTATTTATTACCTTTGGCCTCGCTCCTATAACTTTCTTTCACTATTCTCATCATCTTCCATCTTCTTCTTTTCCTTTCCCAACCATAGTCTCAGCTACTAGTCATCATTCAATTCCTATATACACAATGACAACTAAAGATTTCAGATTAAGAAGGAAAATCTCCTATTCCTTCGGTCAATAACACTTCAACATAAAGAAGGGAAAGGTTTTGAAGGGAGAAACTATTTTCATCATGCTTACCTGTGGTTAGCCCATTTTGCCACTGTGTGTTGTCTTCTCCCATCGCAGCAACCCCACCGTGACCTCTATTGAAGCTCCTCAGCTAACTCTCACTCTCTTTCTCTTTTTAGCTGCTTTTGTCTTCAATTCGAATAGTAGGGTAGATCAAGAGGAGGGAAGGAAGGTGAAGGATGAAGGGTTCAGCCAGTGAGAAAGTGGTGGTTAGTGGTGGCTACCACACGACATCTTACTCTCTCGCTTCGTTCGGTCTCTCTCTCTTTCCCATCCTCAGTCTCTATCTTTTGTGTGAAGGGGAAATAGGATGGAAAGAAAGGGGAGGCTTCTTCAAGAAGCCAATTTCTTTTCCCCTTTTTTCCTTTTTAATCCAATGGTGGAAAAAGTTACGCATGTCCTCATCTCCACATGCCATGTGTTTGTCCTTAGCTTAAATTTCATAAAACTACAACACTTTTTTAATCGTAATTCACCTTGGTCCCTATAGATTTTATAAAATTTTTCCTAAAATTTAATGTGTCACCCTAAATTTTTTCATCATCTTATATCCTATCTTTTCATAAATTAGAGATCTTTGCACAACTTATTAAAATTTTCAAATAAGCCCTTTAAAAACTATTGTCATAACATTTCCATTTGTAACTTAGTTCTCCTTTAATTTTTGAAAATAAAACTTTAAATCTCAAAATTTTTTCTTTAAATTTTCCAGGGCTCACCACACATTTCCCGAATTAAAAACCCACGGCATTACAACTCCCATCATTGAAAGAGGTGATATGACATTACAATAGGTACACAATTTTCACAGACTTAATTACTCGAAGCAATTATTAGTGTAACTTTATTACCTAAGTTAACAACTCAACTTCAATGAGAAATTCTAATTATTACATAGCCACTACAAGAGGCATTTCACCCCTTACACATCATATGCCAACATGCTCTACAACTCAAACAAAATAAAATGAGGTAAAAATGCTAGATAGGTATCACACCATGGTCTCTCCAAACTCCGGGACTAATTTCTTAATCTCTTTATGACACAAGGCTATAAAATCCTCGAGGCATAAGCCTTATGATTCCCATTGCTCAAAGCCATAAAATCTCCTTGGCACATGGTCAAACAATATCCATAGTATGAAATAAATATACATGAGAGCTAATCAAACATAGCTAGGTAGCAACATGAACCAAATAAGTAATCACGTTTCTAAACATTATCCATCAAGAAATTCTGCCACAGATAAATCTCAATCTATCTATTACAAGGTTGTTTTCTCTCTCATAGAACTCTAATCATGCCTACAAGCATTTAACTCATCCATTTATACACTACATAAACACATAAGTAGTTATCATAATGTAAATAATATATAAATCTTGGACCTTTGATAAGAAAACTTCTACGTACCTAAATTCCTTTGAAGCATTGAAGCAAGAAGGTTTAGATATGCTCCTATATGTTTCTGTAATATCCGAGTTCTAAGGGTCTGTGATTTTATGAGTACATTTATGTGATTCTTGTGATATCGATATTTTTGAGTTTATGATTACTTAATTATGGTGTATACCTAAATGTCTGGAAATATTGTGATGTGTGGTATTTTAACCCAAATGCATCAGTGTTGAAATTGTTGACTTCTGGACGAAGAGTCAGGGGGACTTGGAGGAAATTTTAAGATTTTCCTTATAAGCTTATATTTTTCCTTCTTGATGCACATTTCTCATTCTCTCTTCTCTCATTCCTGTCTTTTCTCTCGCCTAGGCTCTTTCCATCACAGCATCTCTTCTTCTCTTCCTCCTATAAGCTTTTTGGTGGTGATCTTTCTCCATTCTTGAGTGAAGCTTTGCAACCTAGGAACCCTAGGTGGGTTGAATGACAAAATATAATTATAGAGGAATGACCTTGTCTTTAAATTCTTCCTTTGTTGCTATGTTAACCCTGAAGAAGGATTTTATGGAGTAATGTGTAGGAAATCTATGTTTTTGGGTGAACTTCTCTTTAACTTAGAAAATTTGGAAAATTTGGGAATTTTTGGTTATTAACCCGTGTATGGTGTTTTTCTTTGGGTCAAGTATGCATTTTCAATTATTTGAAGAGGTTTAGGTTGAGTATACATTGTGTTTGAGTTAGTATTTAGGTTTAAATGATATGGGATGGAATTGAGGAGTTGAGCAAACTAATTTTCAAAGTCTGCTAGCACCTAATCGACTGTCATGGAGAGACCGGTCGACTAGCTGCCTCTAGTGCATTATCCAGGCATGACAGAGGTGCACCAATCAACTGGTAGGTGACTCATAATTGATCAATTTCTCTCTATTGGGCTGTTGTATTTTTTTAAAATTAAACTGGTCAACTGGTAAGGGTCAGTCGGTCGTCCGGCTGCTCTCTATCAGATTTAGTTGAGTCTAATCAGTCGACTACCAGGGAAAGTATCATCAATCAATTGCTCATTACCAAGATTGGCTAAGTTGAACCAGTCAACTGCTAAGTAAAGGGCAATCAACCAATGGCCACCTAGGAAGTATTTTTGGATTAGTAATTAATTCCTCCTTTTCCATGCGCTTATTTAATAGGGTATAATTCTTTTACCTTGGGGCCTATTTAGCATTTGAGTCATCACATCTTACGATAAAGTATAGCTTGGAATTGAGGTGAGTAGAACAACTTATTCCTTCAAATTTCCATTGGATCCTACATTCAATGAATTTATCAACGTTCTCATTCAAACTCAAGAGTTGATGGTTAATCAATTAAATGGTATGTTCTTTACCTTATAGTAGTAGCTCTATGGCTTTAATTGGGAATGTAAGATAAGAGACCATGTTGCATTGCTATTTCAGTAAATTAGTTATATTATGGACTTCTTGCTATGTGTGCATAGAATATCAAGATTCAAGAGTTATGAATTATTCAATGAGCCAATATGTTTGCTAACTAGAAATTATCATAGTTATGAACACCAATGGAATTATGGATACACGAATAATAATTTATTATAACGAATAGTGATTTAATTGTGACAGTATTCCTTGTCTTATGGTAAATGCATTGGATTATTTATGTTTGCTGGGGTTATTGGCACTTGGATCATCTATGTTAACCAGAGTTATTGGCACTTGGGTTATTCATGTTGTGCTAGAGTTATTAGTATTCGTGGTGGTCATTGTGCCATGTGTGGCAGTTGATGGGATCCCTGTATTATGTGTGGTGCTAAATAAGTTATCTATGTTTGTATAGCACACAAGATAGATATTTGTGCTTGTGTAGCACACGAGATATTTGTGCTTGTGCAGCATAAGGGGTATTTGTGTCATGCGTAGCACTTGAGATATTTTTGCCAGGTATGGCACTCAAGGACAATTGTGCCGTGGTGAGGCGCTTAGGGAATTCTGAAGTGTGATGTTCAGGGTTGTATATTCTTATGACCAATGAGGTTTGGGTTGGTTTCTCTTTATGCTATGACTTGGCGAGTTATTTAGACAATCAAGAATATAGAGACTTTTGAGTTGTTTATTGCTTTTATATGCTTGTTGATATTGTTGTTTGCTCATTGAGTATTTAATTACTCACACTCCTTTACTCTAGGATCTTTTTAGTGTTTGTGGCCGAAGCAGGTGATCCTCTTGAAGAGTAGCGGTCTCCCTAGTTCACCAATCCCGCCTTGACTCTTGGGTTGGTATTTTAATGTTTTGGTCTTGGAAATTCATTTGGATCTCTAAGCATCACTTTGTGACTACATAGGTTGCCTAGGACTTTTTATGTATGTATTTTTTGGAATGTGATCTCGAGTTATGGATATCCATGTGGAAACAATTGATGGGATGCCATCTATTCTTTATATGAAACTGTAAAGTTCAATAGATGGAATGAAATGACATTTATCTTCACTTGATTGTGCAAGAAAATGACTGCTTCTATATATGTATATTTAATAATTGTTGTGGGTACTTTTTCTTGTTGAGTGGTCTTGTACAGGTGGTTCATGCCACTACGACCGTCGTGTCGCCCAGAATTAGATTCGTGGTAACTTGCAGTATAGATGGTCATCCCAGGCCTTTTCACTCTTGGAGCCTTGTTTCTAAATTGCCTAATTAATTGTTCAAACACTCATCTACTCTAATCTACACTAATTACCCTAATGATTATAGCTAATTACCACCGGGGGGTGTGCAATTAAACTGTAAAACAGAAATTAATAGCAGTTAAACAAAACATAGCATAGATACTGAACAGAACATAAACGAAATCATGAGACAAACATGCAATCAGCCATTCAATCCCTAGAGTTTGCATCTATCATAATCTCATCATTGGTTTATTTTGATATAATCATACCATTCAGTTTCCAACTAAAATTCCTAGAAGATTGTCACGCCCCAAAAGGTAAACCCATACAAAAAGCATGAAAATAACAATTCACATCAAATAGTCCTAGATATCCACAACTAGTAGTACATATGCCAGTCATTTTATATAAGTAGAACATTATATATACATATATGTATAGAAAGTTCTTACAATATTAGAACGCATCAATTACATTACAAAAGTAAATTACAGCTGAATTTTATAATGTACAGTTCCCGACCCAAGCCTAGGTGGCCTAACTGACTACAGAGCAACATCCTAAGCTTAGCAAAAATTGGTTCTAAGAATCCACCAACACCAAGAGAAGAAAAACTCCAAAGAGTCGCTAACACTCCAGTGGGTACCCCTTTTCCTCAGCCTCCGCCTCTAAAAAGAATTACCGTACACAAAGCCTCGAAACGAAGCCAGTTAATCCTATCAATGCACCTAAAGAAATGCCAAAACATAGACCTCAAGAACCCATCAAAAATACATAGCAAAACACTAAAAAACCATTTTCACCTCTAAGGACGCCTAGGCACTAGGCATGGCGCCTAAGGCGCCAGCACCTAAACTCTCTGTCAAAGTTTATGGACTTGGCGCCTGAGGCACGATGCCCTAAACTCTCTGCCCAAAACGATAGCCCTTGGCGCCTGAGGTGCCACTGGGCACCAGAACCCAAAATTTCCGTTCTTCACTGTTCATGACGAATTTTGGGAAGGAAACTCTCAAAAATCCAGATTTTCACCCCTTTCTCTTCTTCCATTAAGTTTCGAAGTCCAAATAAGGTTCATGGAACAATTTAGAACATTTAAAACTTTAAACAAATGAATTTCACGGATTTCCTTAAATTCCCTTGAAATTTCTCAAGAATGTGTTCTTGAGTTTTAATCCATGAAACTTGTATGTTTTACCTTCATGAACTAGATTAAAACATAATGAACCAAACAAACTTAAGAAAGGAGACAAAGAGGTAAAGTTTTCATGAAAAACTCCCAAAATCCATACAAACCCAGGGCAAAGGAAAATCCAAGAATTTAAGAGAGATTAACAAAATGTAATCTTACCCATTGTCCTAGAATAGTCCCAAGATGAAGAAAACAACCCGAAATCGAAGATTAATCGGTGAAATAGCAAGTTAGATGAAGAGACAGAAGAGAGAAAAAGAGGGTTCTCTTTTTGTTGCAAATTGAAAATGAAAGAGAAAAGGGAAAAGGGACTATATATAGGTGGTGGGTCATGGGTTGACCAACAGACCCCACACCCAGTCCACTTCTACAGAATCATAGATAAGCTACATAAATTCCAGTAAATTCCTTATTCGTAATTTCCCATATAAAACATAAAATTACAAAAACACCATATATCACCCAATCCAACCATATAACATTGAATCCATAAATAAATTACAAAAAAGTATTCCACTAATTTATGGAAATTAAATGAATGGAAACAAACAAAATAAATAAGGGCAACACTACAAAACACTGTAATAAAAATAACTCCAATATCACAAAAGCAATTACTTACCGTAATATCGTCAATTATTATAAAAAAATGGCGGATATTACATTTCACACCCCTTAAAAGAATTTGGCCCCCGAATTCCAAACTAACCTTAAATCTCAAACAAGTGTGGATAGTTGGTCCACATTTCTTTCTCCACTTCCCATGTAACCTCTTTATGTGAAAGGTTTCTCCATAACACCTTGATAGAAGAAACCTCCTTAGTGCGAAGTTTCTTAACTTGTCTGTCGAGAATGGCTACTGGTACCTCCTCATCAGTAAGAGTTCCATCAAACTGTATTTTCTGAGGTTGAATAATATGAGAAGGATCAGGGAGATACTTCCTCAACATAGATATGTGGAAAAATGGATGATCCCCCTTATATCCAAAGGCAAGGCTAAGCGATGCGCCACGTTACCGATTCTCTCTACAATCTCATAGGGACCAACGTATCTTGGGCTAAGTTTTCCTTTCTTACCGAATCTCATTATTCCTTTCATAGTGAGATCCATAGGAAAACCATATCTCCCACAATAAATTCCAAATCTCTACGCCGATTGTCCGCATAGGACTTTTGCCTGTTTTGAGTAGTAAGTAGTCATTCTCTGATCAGCTTAACTTTTTCAATAGCTTCCTATACCATATCAGTTCCCAAAATTTTAGCTTCTCTAAGCTCAAACCAGCCAATAAGAGATCGTCAACGCCTCCCATACAGAGCCTCAAAGGGTGCCATTTGAATACTAGCTTGGAAGATATTATTATAAGCAAACTCGACAAGTGGCAAATGTTTTTCCCAATTTCCTCCAAAATCCAAAACACAAGTTCTTAACATATCCTCAAATGTCTGAATAGTCC
This sequence comes from Biancaea sappan, assembly GCA_037074585.1. Lineage (NCBI taxonomy): Eukaryota > Viridiplantae > Streptophyta > Magnoliopsida > Fabales > Fabaceae > Biancaea > Biancaea sappan. The sequence continues at coordinate 27,757,928 of CM073493.1, forward strand.
TTTCAGACTATCCATCTATTTGAGGATGAAAGGTTATGCTTAAATCTACTCTAGTACCTAGTGCCTATTGAAAAGTTATCCAGAATCGGGATGTAAACTGAGGTCCATGGTCTGAAATTATAGACACAGGTACTCCATGAAGTTTCATAATTTCATTCACATAAAGCTGAGTAAGTTTTGTAACACCGTAAGTAGTATGCACAAGAAGAAAGTGGGCTGACTTGGTAAGTCGATCAGTTATGACCCATATAGATTCGTACCCTTTCTGCAATCTAGGTAAACCCGTAACAAAATCCATGGTAATTCTTTCCCATTTTCACTCAGGAATTTCTAACCTTTGCATCTTTCCTGGTGGTCTCTGGTGTTTGGCCTTAACTTGTTGGCAGGTTAAGTAATGAATCACATGATTAGTAACATCCGCTTCATGCCTTCCCACCAATAAACTTACTTCAGATCTCAATACATTTTAGTAGCACCAGGGTGTACCATATATGCGGAACTATAAGCTTCATCCATGATTTCTCTCCTTAACTGTCCCACATTTGGTACGCAAAGTCTACCTTTAAACCATAAATTACCTCCATCATCAACAGAAAAGTTTGGTGCTAGACCAAAACTTGCCTTATCCCTAATTTTCATCATGACAGAGTCATTAACAATATCAGTCTTAATCCTTTCTACCAAAGAAGATTTGGATCGAAAATGAGCCAAAAATGCACCAGAGTTGGCAATTTCAAAAAGTACCCCTTCAGCAACAAGTTCATATAACTCCTGAACTAAAGACCTCTTTATCACGATAATGTGAGCTAAACTTCCCATAGATTTTCGACTGAGGGCATCAGGTACCACATTGGCCTTCTCAAGATGATAAAGAATAGAACAGTTGCAATCTTTCAAGAGTTCCATCTAATGACGCTGCCCTAAATTAAGTTCTTTTTGTTCAAAAATAAATTTGAGACTCTTGTGATCAGTAAAAACTTCACAAGTCTCCCCATATTGGTAATGCCACCAAGTCTTCAAAGTATAAACGACAGCTGCTAATTCCAAGTCATGGGTGGGATAAAATAGGTGCTGTAGTCAAACGTTCCTTAAGTGAAATAAACCTTGTTCACAAGCATCATCCCAAACATACTTAACATTTTTCCTAGTTAGCTTATGCAATGGGAGAGCTAACCTAGAAAAATCTAGGACAAAGCGTCAGTAATACCCCGCCAAGCCGAGAAAACTTCGAAGTTCAGATACCGTTGTTGGCCTTTGCCATAATTTAACAGCTTCAATCTTACTAGGGTCAACGTGAATACCTTCCCGTGATATCACATGGCCCAAGAAAGTCACTTGATTTATCCAAAATTCACAATTGGAAAATTTAGCATAATGCTGATGAGCTCTCAAAGTTTGCAACACAATTTCCAAATGTTTTGCATGATCAAGAGGTCCCTGGAATAAACCAAAATGTCATCAATAAAGACAATAACAAATCTATCAAGAAAAGGTCTAAAGACCCTATTCATGAGGTCTATAAAAGCTGCTAGTATGTTAGTCAACCCAAACGACATTACTAAAAACTCGTAATGCCCATAACGTGTTCGGAAGATAGTTTTAGGAATATCATCCTCCTTGATACCTAATTGATGATATCCAGATCTCAAATCGATCTTAGAAAAATACTAAGCTCCTTGTAGCTGATCAAACAAGTCATCAATTCTTGGTAAAGGATGCTTATTCTTTATAGTGACTTTGTTCAACTGCCTATAATCAATACACAACCTTAAAGAACCATCCTTCTTCCTTACAAAAAGGACGGGGGCACCCCACGGTGAAAAGCTAGGACAAATGAATCCCTTATCTAACAAATCTTCTAACTGTTCTTTTAGTTCTTTCAATTCGGGGGGTGCCATCCTATAAGGAGGAATTGAAATAGGTCGAGTACCTGGGACCAAGTCAATAGCAAACTCAATCTCCCTTATAGATGGTAAACCTGGTAATTTGTCATGGAAAACTGATAACATACTTTTTCCATTTATTTTAGTCCCTATTTTAGTCCTTTTTGCCTCTTTAATTTTGTCAATTCTCTAATTTTATTATGTTTTGGAATTTATTGGGTATAAACTATTTATGGATTGAATGTGTCTCAATTTTTATATTTTTAGAACTTGAATTGTAAAATGCTCAATTTAATTCCTACAAATTTTAATTTTGGAGAAAAAAAGTGTTGACATGGACAAAGATGATGATTTGGATGCTAATGTGGCACTTTTTGGGTGATGTAGATGCTTACTAGGATATGCTGGATGTAGGACCCACTTGAACTCTTATTCAATGCCATGTAGTCAGAATTTTTGGGCAGAAATATTAATTTTCGTAGGTCAAGAAAAGCATGGCTGAAATATTAATTTTGCCATGATATTCTGCTGCTGTTCTGCTGCTGTTTGTCACTTTCTGCTGCAGAAATATTAATTCTGCTGCTGCTGCCATACCATTCTGCTGCTGCCATACTTTTCTGCTGCTGCAGAAATATTAATTTTGCTGCTGTTTTGCTGTCAAAGTGCTGCCATATCATAGAAGAGGCATCCAAGGAGGCATCTAGGGCAGAATATCCCTTTAGGCATGTGTTAGATCAGTTTTATATTTGCAAAAATCGAAATTTATTAAGGAGGCTAAGTCATTTTTCTGATGTGAAGTCCTAGCACCATTTTTCTGCCTTCCTTGGGCAGCAGTGGTTGGGAGCAACATAGAGGCAACTCTCTAGCTTGGTTAGAGGGAAAGGAAGCCTTCCCACTTGGGAATGGCTCTCCTTCTCCCATTTTCTTTCCTTTTCTTCCATTTTCCTTCATAGTTTGTTAGTTTTCTGTTGTATTTTGCATATTTCTGTCATGTTCTTATTCTCTTCCATGTAATTTTCTGATGTTTAAGGATTGATGTAGTTTGGTTCTATGATGCTTTATTGCTGAACAATTTCGATTTTAATGCACTTTCGTTTAATGGAATGGATTTTATCCTTGTAATTTCCACCATAAATTAGATTATCTAGATATAGATAGTTTTATTTATGTGGCTTGAATAATTTTCTTGAGCTTCATAACTTAATTGAATGGTTGATCTAAGATTTTAGTCAATTATTTTGGTTAAGTTAGATTGTGATTTCAAAGCTTTTGGATTCAATCATATTTTAGAAAATTGGCCAACATTGAATGGATTGTAATTTAATTGAATTGTTCTTCAATGATTCAAAGATTAATTTGTCTATGAATTAATCGGATTAGACCAACGAAATCAATCTCATTTTCTTGTGTAGTCGGTCATTTGATGAAATGGAAATTATACTTTAATTCATTTGGACCAATGAGTATTTTCTCGGCCAAAGTTCTATTTTATTTATTGTTCTATGAAGCTTGTTATTTATACATGCATGCGTTTGCTATGTATTTGTAACGAGTAGGACAAGAGATAACATGTCATATGCGATTGCGGGGCATTGATGTGATTAGGACTTCATCGGATTATATTTGAGTTATAGATTAGTGAAGATATTCCTAACTATAATTTTAATATAATTCAGTCTTAGAAGACTTTCTAAGAATTTTAGATTGAAGATTACATAATAGAATTAGCCAAGAATATTCAAAGGAAAGGATGATGATGTACAATTCCATGGAATTTGTGACCAATTACACATCTTTTGTCTGTTTTATTTTCTGTTTAGTTATTTAAATTTCAGTTATTTATATTTTGTTATTTCAATCATCATCACCCCCTTTTTTGTGTAATTTCTGAAATTTTCTTCATAAGTCTTAATAGCATTTCACTTAGCCTAATTGAATTTTATTTGATACCTCAATCTCTGTGGGACGATACTCTACTTATCACTTTATTACTTGTTGCGACCCAGTATACTTGCTGGAATATTTTATGTGCTATAAATTATACGCACCAAGTTTTTGGCGCCGTTGCCGGGGATTGATGGTTGTCAAATTGATTTTTCTTTTGAGCCAAAGTGATGTTATTTTAGACATTGTCTTTTCTTGTTTTAGTTTTTACAATTTCAAGTGTTTTTAGCTTTTCAAGTGTCTTTATTAGTTTCATTCCTTCTTGTTACCTTCCTTATTTGATATATCTCTCATGTTATTTCTCTTTGTTGCATGTGAGGTACTTGATCATTTTCCTTGACGATGGAAATAAAAAAAAATCAAAGAGAAAGTAAGGAAAACAAAGAAGAAGCGACGCTAAGCATAGACACCAAATAAAGTCTAGCTAAGGACTTTAAACCAAGCGCTTTTGGGAGGCAACCCAAGTTTTTCTAATCTTTCTCTTTTTAATTTTGTTGTTGTATTTCTTTCGTAATTTTAATTTTGTTTTAGTCTTTTTCTGTTGCCCATTTTTTTCTCTATTTTCTCTGTTTTGGCAGAAATTTTGTCATCTTGCATGAATATTCTGTACTGCTTGGCTATGGTTTTTGCCACTTTCTTTACATGTTTTTAAACCTTTATATGTCTTCTAGTTGGAGAATTTTATTTGGAGTGATTCGCATCCGTTTTGGGGTCGTTCTATGTCGGTAAAGCCGTGTCGCCAGAAATTCTGCACTGCAGAATTTTGCTACTCTGTTTTGTCCGAATTTGATGCTCACTTTTTAAATTTTTGATGGAGTTTTGGTGTGGAATTATGCATGATGAAATAGTTAAAGTGTAGATTGACTTAGCATGAAGAGAATTTAGCCTTATTTCTCTAAGGAATTCAAGTTAAATGGCAATGATGTTGATTTTAATGAGTTTGTAGTAATAGTCTTTTAGCTGTGAGGATTTGAGCCTAAGTGAAAAATGCTATTCTTCTTGTTGTGTGTTCTCTATCATGGATTGTCACTCGAGAACTTGTCTTGAATCTTTGATTGAGGCTACATATCTTGTACATGCTTGGAAATGATTTAGGCATTTGTTTCTTGTAACCACTTTTAGCCAAATAGCCATCCATTATCATTGTTTCCATTGTATGTCATTTTGTGCCTTATCCATTTTCTTTCTTGCGTCCTTCCACCACTTTTTCTGCCTACAACAATATTTTTCTCTTTCAACTTAAGATGTGAGGAGTATTTTAAATTCTTTTAAGGGATCGATGTGCTGAAAAATCTTGTGAACTTTGGGGTGTTTTGAACTATATTTCTTCTACTTCCTCTCAAGCAAAAGAAAAAGACTGGCCAGTCAAGAAAAAAAAAAGAAAAAAAAAAGAGAAAGAAAGAAAGAAAATAAAAAAAAATTTAAAAAAAAAAGAGAAAAAGATAATGAAAAAGAGGAGCAGATAGAACATTGAGACCCAAATTTATTTATACTCAGTCTCTTATATTTCACTTGTAAATGCTCTTCATTTTCTTGAGTTGTTACCATATTTTGTTTCATTGTTCAATCTTTCCCTTTGTTTCCCACTATTTTTCTTACCCACGTTACAACCTTGTAAAGTCCTTTTGATTCAAGTATGTATTAGATTCAAGTAGTGGAGATTTAGATTCTTGACAAGCTTATGGTAGTGAAATTTGTGATAGGACGACTTTGAGTGATTCCCTCTTAAACACTTGAGAGAGTAGAGGATAAACACCTTACCTTGTGAGGAGATTGTTACTTGAATTCATTCTTTTCGAAATAATTGCCATGGAGCTTGAACTTTTTAGAAATTTAAGATTTATTTCTCCTAATGTAAATCTTTCTAAATTTTAATTATTTCATTGTTGTATATTTTCTACACTTTTTCTTGCTGTGCTTATTGGGATTCTCTGTTGTATTTAATTGATTTTGCCCAGGAGTGCAAAAGGCCTAGTGTGGGGGATTTGATAACATACTTTTTCCATTTATTTTAGTCCCTATTTTAGTCCTTTTTGCCTCTTTAATTTTGTCAATTCTCTAATTTTATTATGTTTTGGAATTTATTGGGTATAAACTATTTATGGATTGAATGTGTCTCAATTTTTATATTTTTAGAACTTGAATTGTAAAATGCTCAATTTAATTCCTACAAATTTTAATTTTGGAGAAAAAAAGTGTTGACATGGACAAAGATGATGATTTGGATGCTAATGTGGCACTTTTTGGGTGATGTAGATGCTTACTAGGATATGCTGGATGTAGGGCCCACTTGAACTCTTATTCAATGCCATGTAGTCAGAATTTTTGGGCAGAAATATTAATTTTCGTAGGTCAAGAAAAGCATGGCTGAAATATTAATTTTGCCATGATATTCTGCTGCTGTTCTGCTGCTGTTTGTCACTTTCTGCTGCAGAAATATTAATTCTGCTGCTGCTGCCATACCATTCTGCTGCTGCCATACTTTTCTGCTGCTGCAGAAATATTAATTTTGCTGCTGTTTTGCTGTCAAAGTGCTGCCATATCATAGAAGAGGCATCCAAGGAGGCATCTAGGGCAGAATATCCCTTTAGGCATGTGTTAGATCAGTTTTATATTTGCAAAAATCGAAATTTATTAAGGAGGCTAAGTCATTTTTCTGATGTGAAGTCCTAGCACCATTTTTCTGCCTTCCTTGGGCAGCAGTGGTTGGGAGCAACATAGAGGCAACTCTCTAGCTTGGTTAGAGGGAAAGGAAGCCTTCCCACTTGGGAATGGCTCTCCTTCTCCCATTTTCTTTCCTTTTCTTCCATTTTCCTTCATAGTTTGTTAGTTTTCTGTTGTATTTTGCATATTTCTGTCATGTTCTTATTCTCTTCCATGTAATTTTCTGATGTTTAAGGATTGATGTAGTTTGGTTCTATGATGCTTTATTGCTGAACAATTTCGATTTTAATGCACTTTCGTTTAATGGAATGGATTTTATCCTTGTAATTTCCACCATAAATTAGATTATCTAGATATAGATAGTTTTATTTATGTGGCTTGAATAATTTTCTTGAGCTTCATAACTTAATTGAATGGTTGATCTAAGATTTTAGTCAATTATTTTGGTTAAGTTAGATTGTGATTTCTAAGCTTTTGGATTCAATCATATTTTAGAAAATTGGCCAACATTGAATGGATTGTAATTTAATTGAATTGTTCTTCAATGATTCAAAGATTAATTTGTCTATGAATTAATCGGATTAGACCAACGAAATCAATCTCATTTTCTTGTGTAGTCGGTCATTTGATGAAATGGAAATTGTACTTTAATTCATTTGGACCAATGAGTATTTTCTCGGCCAAAGTTCTATTTTATTTATTGTTCTATGAAGCTTGTTATTTATACATGCATGCGTTTGCTATGTATTTGTAACGAGTAGGACAAGAGATAACATGTCATATGCGATTGCGGGGCATTGATGTGATTAGGACTTCATCGGATTATATTTGAGTTATAGATTAGTGAAGATATTCCTAACTATAATTTTAATATAATTCAGTCTTAGAAGACTTTCTAAGAATTTTAGATTGAAGATTACATAATAGAATTAGCCAAGAATATTCAAAGGAAAGGATGATGATGTACAATTCCATGGAATTTGTGACCAATTACACATCTTTTGTCTGTTTTATTTTCTGTTTAGTTATTTAAATTTCAGTTATTTATATTTTGTTATTTCAATCATCATCACCCCCTTTTTTGTGTAATTTCTGAAATTTCCTTCATAAGTCTTAATAGCATTTCACTTAGCCTAATTGAATTTTATTTGATACCTCAATCTCTGTGGGACGATACTCTACTTATCACTTTATTACTTGTTGCGACCCAGTATACTTGCTGGAATATTTTATGTGCTATAAATTATACGCACCAAAAACATTTGAGAAATCACGAACCACCGGTACCTAATCTAGAACTTTCTCCTCTTTTTCCACTTCCTTGACAAAAGCTAGAAAACTCTGATAGCTTTTCCTCAACATTCGCCGAGCACACATCCAAGATACAAAGTTAAGAGGCACATCTGATCTATCCCCTTGGAATATTAACTCTTGTCATCCCAAAATTTTAATAGATATAGTTTTACCATGACAATCCATTATAGCATGATATGAAGCAAGCCAATCCATTCCCAAAATTACGTCAAACTCAATCATATTAAAGAGCATGAGATTTACCTCCGTCTCAACTTTCCAAGAATTATAACCTGAATTCACTATTAAAGTGTCCTCGATCGGTGTACCGACGAAAAAGGGTTCCTTAAGTCTAGCATGTCTTAGACAAAATTTCTTTGCAAGTTAAGGCGACACATAAGAGTGCGTAGACCCAGGGCCAAATAACACATGAGCCAAAAATGAACACACTGATAAAATACCTGTTACCATAGAATTGGATGCCTAGGCATCTTGTCTAGTCAAAGCATAGACCTGTGTAGTTCCTCTACCTGTATTAGGTTGTCCTCGGCCTCTTTGGGCTCTGCCAGCCCCTCGCCCAAGGTTCCTGCCTCCTACCGGGTGAATAGGAGGTCGTGGCATAGGAGGAGCGGTAGGTTGAACACGTGCAGGATAAACTGGTCCCAGAGTAAGTTCAGAAAATAATTGAGGACACTCCCTCTAAAAGTGACCTGGCTGACCACAATGGAAGCATCCACTACCGATATCTTTTCTGAAACATACTCCTGTATGGAATCTCCCACACAAAGGACAGAGAGGTTTACCTCATCTTCCCTGAATACTCCCTTGACTAGTGACTGAATAGCCTCCATTGTACTCGATACGGGGTTTCACTACACTACCTGCAGATGTAGCCGGTCCTGAAGATATTATTGGTGTAACTGGGTAGGAAAAGGAAATCTCTAAGTCCATGAACTTCCCCTATGCTCAAGGAACTTACCATCATTCTTTCGTTTCTTACCTTTAAAATGATCCTGTCGGCCCTTGGCCTTTCTCTCCATTCTCCTGGTGACCTCCACAACATCTTTATAATAGGTCAAATATTCTATCATAGGTCCTACCCGGTCATACAAAGGCTCTTAAAGTCCTTCAACAAATCTTGTAATCATGTCCTCTTCAATAAGTACCATATTGGGAGTATATTCAGCTAGGCAAACATATTGGGCATTGTATTCGTTAATGGACATGGTACCTTGTTTGAACTCCTCAAACTTTTTTACCCTGGCCGCTCTCAAAGTCTTAGGAAGAAACTGGTCCATAAAAGCCTTACGGAACTCTGCCAAATGCATAGGCAATGCATCTTATGGTCGCCCTTTTCTCAAAGTTCCCCACCATCTTTTTGCCCATCCTCTTAGTTGAAATGCAGTCATTTCCACCCTTCTTATGTCTGAGCATCCCAATGCATCACAGATTGCCTCGCAATCATCAAGAAAATGTTGGGGATCACCATCAGGATCTTCCCCAAAGAACATTGGTGGTCTCATGTTCAGAAATTCAGTCATCTTAATATCTTTTACAATACCTTCTTTGACTGGAGGAAAAGAGCATACAGGAGCTACTGGTGGTACTGTTGTGGTAGATAGAGCTACAGGTGGAACCAAAGATGCAAACCTTGCTTCCCACTTTGCATCCATGTGATCCATGTGAGTTGTAAACATGTCTACAATTCCCTCAATTACTGAAGCATTGACAGCAGGAGCCGAATCATCTGCCTGAGATGGATTCTGATTAGAACCTCCAACTTCTTCAACAAATTTAGTCTCAGCATACCCAGGAGAATCATGCTGTGGGTTAACCATGGTATTACCTTAGACCGATTCAACAATATTGTGGCCATGCTCACTATGAGCACTTTCATTTCCAGAAGTCTCATCCGCCATCAGAAATTGAAATAATCTACAAACAAGCAATAACACTTCAATATTAACAAAATATCTAACCTACTCCACCCAGGAATAACTTAGTAAAAAGGGATTGTCAACTCTAAATAGTGACTTTTATGGAACCTAAACCCATGGTCATCGTCATGCCGCGGCTTATGACAATGGGCAGGGGACCACAAAGAACACTTAGCTCTGCAATCCTTAGGAGACCTACAAAACTCTCCCTCTAATACCATTTTGTAATGCCCCAAAAGTAAACCCACACAAAAAGCATGAAAATAACAATTCACATCAAATAGTTTTAGATATCCACAACTAGCAGTACATAAGCCAGTCATTTTATATAAGTAGAACATTATACATTCACATATGTATAGAAAGTTCTTACAGTCTTAGAACGTAGTAATTATAGTACAAAAGTAAATTACAGCCAAATTTTATAATGTACAGTTCTCGACCTAAGCCAAGGTGGCCTAACTGACTACAGAGCAATATCCTAAGCTTAGCAAAAATTGGTTCTAAGAACCCACCGACACCAAGAGAAGTAAAACTTCCAAATAGTCACTAACACTCCAGCGGGTACCCCTCTTCCCCAGCCTCCGCCTCTAAAAAGAATAATCACAGAAGGTGTGAGTTCATCAAAACTTAGTGAGCAATAGACTGTGCAAAAAAAAAACAGCTATAATATACAAGTACAATTACCGTAACTCACCACCACCAATGAAAGCTATTCAACATAAAGAAATAGTAAATGAAAATAACAGATTCTCGATATGCAATCAACCATATGAATGCTTGCCATATTTTACCTTGCTACCCTTTGAAGACCAACCCTCAATGAGTGTATTCCAAAGGCACACACCTTTGAATATGCACATCCTGCAGAAGACCAGCCCTCTGCTTCCTACGTCTATGCATTTTGTGTCATGACTAAATGCAATGATTACAGAACACAACACAGTACAACACAATATTAATAACTACACCGCTTATTGTAAAGTAAACATTCATTTATTGTTCCATTCTAATTACTATAACCAAATGAATAAATAACACTAAAATATCTTTCATAAATGAGAGAGGAGGGATTTACACTGTACTTGAAATAAAATAAATTGGCAAGGTCTACCACTCACCTTTGCCTTGCAAGTATTACCGTACACAAAGCCTCGAAACAAAGCCTGTTAATCCTACCAATGCACCTAAAGAAATGCCAAAACATAGACCTCAAGAACCCGTGGAAAATCTATAGCAAAACACTAAAAAAACCATTTTTCACCTCTAAGGGTGCCTAGGCTCCAGGCGTGGCGCCTAAGGTGCCAGCACCTAAACTCTCTGCCAAAGTTTATGGACTTGGCACCTGGGCGCTACACAGGGCACCTGAGTGCCATGCTCTAAACTCTACCCAAAACAATAGCCCTTGGCGCCACATATGGCGCCTGGGCACCAGAACCCAGAATTTCTGTTCTTCACTGTTTATCACGGATTTTGGGAAGAAAACTGTCAAAAAACCAGATTTTCACCCCTTTCTCTTCTTCCTTTAAGTTCCTAAGTCCAAATAAGATTCATGGAACAATTTAGAACATTTAAAACGTTAAACAAACAAATTTCACGGATTTCCTTAAATTCCCTCGAAATTTCTCAAGAATGTGTTCTTGAGTTTTAATCCATGAAACTTGTATGTTTTACCTTCATGAACTAGATTAAGACATAATGAACTGAACAAACTTAAGAAAAAGAGACAAAGAGGTAAAGTTTTCATGAAAAACTCCCAAAATCTATACAAACCCAGGACAAAGGAAAATCCAAGAATTTAAGAGAGGTTAACAAGATGTAATCTTAGAATAGTCCCAAGATGAAGAAAACAACCTGAAATCGAAGATTAATCGGTGAAATAACAAGTTAGATGAAGAGAAAAAAGAGAGAAAATGAGGGTTCTCTTTTTGTTGCAAATTGAAAATGAAAGAGAAAAGGGAAAAAGGGACTATATATAGGTGGTGGGTCATGGATTGACCCATGGACCCCACATGCAGTCTACTTTTACAGAATCATAGATAAGCCACATAAATACCAGTAAATTCCTTATTCGTAATTTCTTGTATAAAACATAAAATTACAACAACACCACATATCATCCAATCCAAGCACATAACATTGAATCCATAAATAAATTACAAAAAGTATTCCACTAATTTATGGAAATTAAATGATTGGAAACAAACAAAAGAAATAAGGGCAGCTTTACAAAACACTGTAATAAAAATAACGCCAATATCACAAAAGCAATTACTTACCGTAATACCGTCAATTATTATAAAAAAAATAAAATTAGCGGATATTACAAAGATCTTCCAAGACTAAATCATATTAGAATCATAATCACAACCTAATATAATTTGTTTAAGCTCCTGACCGAATCATGCTTGATAATCACCCAAGGCAAGCCATTTCGTTCTACTCACTCCACAACCAGTAAAGCAAGGTTACACCTCAAATAATGATCTTAAAATAGAACCTATGTCTACTCTGTCATATCAGAACATAAATAAATATAAGAACTAGAGGCAAGTGCAGAATAGAAATAAGATAGGATTAGAACCAGAAACTTATCTGTTATTGAGCCAAAGATTCAAAATACAAAGCTCCAGTTTATGTTTGACTAATTACCGCACTCTTTAGCCTTCCATGGAGGCCAAGATACACAAAGAGAGGGGGGAGAAAAAAAATGAAAATACAGAAAGTGGAAGAAGACAACTCTTCAATAGCTGAAAATGGTGATCTAAAGGTGCATATATGCTGCCAGAAGGGAGATGGATGAATTTTAGCCTCTGGTTTGATTCCATGTGTTGTCCTTTTCATATTTTCTGTTGGTGCACTTTTCTGTTGCTTTGTGTCTGATGATGCTGGTTACGGCAGAAAGCCCATGCTGGAAAAGCAGAAGTTGCTTTTCTCTCTGCTAATAAAGTGCAAAACAGTGGGCCCTATTAATCCAGTCAGCCTTAGTCAACCAGTCAATGCCCAGTCAGCATGTCCGGTGGCCTCCAAGTAAGCAAAACGTCTATATTAGCATTTTTCTCTCTAACAATTTATCTGAAAAATACATAGTTGAATTAATTGGGATAAAATTATGAAATAGAACCATATTAATTCTATAATTAATTTACACCCAATGAATCCAAAATATGATATAATAGGAGAGTTGACAACATTAAAAATAGCAATAGGACTAAGATAGGTACTAAATTGTATATAAAAATACCCGATATCAAATCCCTCACAGTTAGCCTTTTGCACTCCTGGGAAAAATAATATTTAGAACACCAAAGGAAAAACATGGAAAGCATGCAAGAATGGAATAATTAAAATTTGAAAAGATTTAGCACTTAAAGAAAATAGATCTTAAATTTCTAAAATTCCAAGCATCATGGCAATTTAATTTGACAAGAATGAATTCAAGTAATTAGCCTCCTCACAAGGGATGTGTTTACTCTCTATTCTCTCAAGTGTCTAGGGTAAATCACTCAAAATTCAACTTATCACAAAATTCACTACCATAAGCTTATCAAGTATCTAAAATCTCCACTCCTCAATTTCACATGCATGCTTGAATCAAAAGGACTTTACAAGGATGTAATGTAATGTTGGGTGGAAAATAATGGAAAGGAAGAGAGAAAACAGAACAAAGATGGAAAACAACTCAAGAAAGTGAAGGAAAAACAAGGATAAATTATGGAAACAATTTGGGGAAATGAAGGAAACAACTTAAGAACATGAATAGCATTAGCATAACAATGCAAGAGATTGAATAAAAACTAATTTTGAGTATAAAAAGTTCTATCTACTCCTTTTTTTTCTTTCTTTCTATTCTTCTTTTTTTTCCCTCTTTTTTCTTCTTTTCAACGTCGACACATTTTTTTTTCAATCACAATTTTTTTTAATGGCCATTTTTTTTGCTTGGGAGTAGAGAGAATTATTCACTTCAAAGCATCCCAAAATTCACTACAATTTTCAGCATATCAAATCTCTAAAAGAATTTAAATGATCTTCACTTCTCGAATTTTGGTTTAGGAAGAAAAGTGGTGGAAAATGCAAGAAGGAAAGTGGAAACAAGGCACAAAATGGCATACAATGGAAACAACACAGGGGGTGGCTATTTTGCTAAAAGTGGCTCACAAAGAAATGCCTAAATCATCTCTAAGCATGCACATGTAAAATTTAGCTTCAACAAGATTCAAGACAGGTTCTAGAGTGAAAATTCATGATAAGTGATCACATATAACAAGAAAGAATAGCATTTTGAAATTCGGCTCAAAATCCTCACAGTTTAAAGACTATTACTAGAAATTCATTGAAACCAAATTTATTGCCATTTAAGCTTGAACTCTAGAAAAACAAGGTTAAAATTCTAATCATGCTAAAACAATTCAAATCTAAAACTATTCCATCAAGCATATTTCCACAACAAAATTTTTCTTCCAAAGCATAAAAAGTGCACTAAAACACAAACTAATTACTCCAAAAAGTGCAGAAAAAGGCTAGAAACATAACAAAAAGCCAATAAAAACAAAGTAGAAAAATTTTAAAAGGTACATGAAATTTAAAAAGCAAAGACCATTTCATTGTCCCCCCGCACTTAAATTTTACATTGTCCTCAATGCAAATAGTTATCATCATATATCATCAAAGAGACATAGAGGACATGAAAATAAAAGAGAGAAAAGGGAAAAGAACACTAGCTTCTTCTAGAAGTTTTTCTCAGCAGCAGGTTGAATGATGGAAATAATTGATTTTATGTCACCAACCTGAAGAAAAAACATAAGAAGCTCTGCTTGCCACAGAGGGGTAAGAAGAACCAAGAGAAAAACAAAAGGAAAGGGAAGGACTACTAACTAAAACACAATTTAAAACAAAAAAGAGCTACTTTCTAAAACAGAATTAAAATTAAAACTCCTACTCCTACTCCTACTAAAAACAAAACAATAATTAAATCTATCACTAAACAAATTACTATCTAAAACACAATTACTATCTAAAACAAAACTATCACCTAAAACAAAGCAATCTAAAACAGAATTAAAAACAACAGGTACAGAATTAGAATTCATAACAGAAACAAAGTTGCAATTTGAGTCATATTCAGATGCACATTGCACATTCAGATTCAAAAGCCTTAAATTAGGTGTATGTGCAAAATCATATGCAAATGTAGAATCAAATTCAATTTCAGAATCAAATTCAGATGCAAGTTTATATGCAAATGTATTCAATTCAGGTTGAAGTACAGATTCAAGTGTAAGTGCATTCAGCTCATGAATAAAATCATCAATTGCCAAGTTTCAAAGCTTTTTCTAACTCAATGCATGCATGGCAAGTATGACAGTCACAATTAAAATCTAGATCTTCTACAAACTTATTCTTATTTTATAACTCTAACTCCAGCACTTTTATGTCTACCTTTTCTTCTCCTAAGGGTTCTATTTCTTTTTCTAATTCTATTTCTTTTCCTAATTCAAGTTCAACAACCTCAGATTGGGTAGCCTTATTTAGATAAGGTAATGTTCTATGAAGGAAAGGGAACTCATCCTTATCAGTTTCCTCACTCTCATTATTCTCACTTGTGCTACTTAAGGAAAAGAACTCCTATTTTGCGCATCTAAATCTTCTAATTCAGGTTGGAGGGCTAGACCATCTAATTGAGTGCCATCATTCAGCGAAATGACACTATCATTGGCTCCTAGGTCGGCCATGGGTGGAGAAAGTGGACTACTACCAAATCCCTGATGGATTATCTCATTAATAGTGCAAGCTAGTTGGCTCTTGGAGCAGTAGGTTATTTATGGCTAATTGTTGAATCATGTCTTCCAAACTTGATTCTTGCTCTCTAGGGGTGGCTGGAGAAGGTACATCACTAAGATATGGAACATGAATTTCGTGCTCATATGGTGGATAGGATAAGCTTTCATACCTTAAATCTTGAAGCTCATAACCAGGATGGCATGGTGTGGGGTAAAATGCATACTATTGAGGATCTTGTTGAAATTGCCTAAGGCCACGGTAAACTCCTATATAGGACTCTGTACTTTCTTGGAATTATAGAAATTGGTCATTCCTATATGTAGATAAGGAATCTATGCCACTCACAAATGGAGAAGGTGGATAAGGAAATAGTGGTAGCTCTTGTTGTTCTTGCCTAAGGGTTAGGTGCCTTAATATAGATTCTAGATCCATGGTCAAGGTCCTAATTTGACTCACTAAAAGCAACCTCTAAAACAGAATTAAATTCTAATTCTATGCCAAAAACAACAATGCTACACAAAAGAAGGAAAACTACAACAATTACAACAACTATACTACCGACAACAACAATTATAATACTCCTAACACAACTACCTACAAATAGGGCCTATCCAATGTTTAAGATCAAAAATTGCTAATTTAGGTTGATAGACCTTAATATAGATTAGAAAGATGAAACACACAAGAAAAACACAAAGGAAATTACTCATAATATTATTGCTTCTCACTAGCCTATGGAAGGTCCTATCAATTTCAAGATCAAAAGGTGGTAAGTCCATGTTAAGAGACCTTCTCATACACTAGGAAGGGCAACATTCACAAGAAAACAACAAAAACACTGAAATCGGCAAAATCGGCACACTAGGATCTAACCGACGAAAATTGCCAAAAAAATGAAGTATCTCAGAAAAATATGATTTTTCTTGGAAAATCCTTCCCAATTTGGAGGGACTAATGCAAAAAATAGAACTTAAAAATTCGATCTACAAAAATCACACTAAAAGTCACAATTAATTAAAAAATTAAAAAAATTTAAAAATAGAAAAAAGGGCCGAAACGATGG
This sequence comes from Biancaea sappan, assembly GCA_037074585.1. NCBI lineage: Eukaryota > Viridiplantae > Streptophyta > Magnoliopsida > Fabales > Fabaceae > Biancaea > Biancaea sappan. The sequence continues at coordinate 27,774,493 of CM073493.1, forward strand.
AATTTGGAAAAATGGCCACCTGTACTAGGCCGAAAGTAAAGGAATTAACATGCTTAAAATGTTGAAAACTAGTAGTCTACCAAGTTTGAGGTCAATCGAAGATAATTAGGTTTTTCACCGGTAGGAAAATGACTCAAAACTTGTAAACCACTTCAGCCAATCGAATTAGGACCAAACAAAGACACAAATGAACAACAAATTAGGTGATTAAGAAACCAATTGGCTCCCTATCAACGACACCAAAATTTTGGTTTACACTGCTATGATTGCCGAGTCACCCAGAATTATATTCGTGGTAACTTGCAGTAAAGATGATCGTCCCAGGTCATTTCACTCTTGGAGCCTTATTTCTAAATTACCTAATTAATTGTTCAAACACTAATCTACTCTAATCTACACTAATTACCCTAATGATTACAGTTAATTACCACCAGGGGATGTGCAATTGAACTATAAAACAGAAACTAACAGCAACTAAATAAAATAAAGCATAGATACTAAATAGAATAGAAACAAAATCACAACACAAACATGTAATCAGCCATTCAATCCCTAGAGTTTCCATCTGTCATCATCTCATCCTTGGTTTATTCTGATCTAATCATACCATTCAGTTTCCAACTAAAATTCCTAGAAGATCTTTCAAAACTAAATAACCAAGGCAAATCATTTCATTATTCTGATCTAATCATACCATTCAGTTTCCAACTTAAGCTCCTGACGAATCATGCTTGATAATCACCCAAGGCAAGCCATTTCATTATACTCACTTTATAACCAGTAAAGCAAGATTACACCTTAAATAAAGATCTTAAAACTTAACCTATGTCTACTCTGTCATATCAGAACATAAATAAACATAAAAACTAGAAGCAAGTACAGAACAGAAATAAGATAGGATTAGAACCAAAAACTTATCTATTATTAAGCCAAAGATTTAAAATACAAAGCTCCAGTTCATGTTTGACTAATTACAGCACTTTTTAGCCTTCCATGGAGGCCAAGATACACAAAGAGAGGGGAAAAAAATGAAAATACAGAAAGTGGAAGAAGACAACTCTTCAACAACTGAAAATGGTGGCCTAAAGGTGCATATATTCTGCCAGAAGGGAGATGGACGAATTTTAGCTTCTGGTTTGACTCCATGTGTTGTTCTTTTCATATTTTCTGCTGCTGCACTTTTCTACTGCTTTGTGTTTGATGCTGCTAGTTGCTTCTGGTTACTGCAGAAAGCCCATGCTGGAAAAGCAGAAGTTACTTTTCTCTTTGCTAAAAAGTATAGAACAATGGGCCCTACTAATCTAGTTAGCCCTAATCAACTAGTCAATGCCCAGTCAGCATGTCCAGGTAGCCTCCAAGTAAGAAAAACGTCCATGTCAGCATTTTTCTCTCCAATAATTTATCTGAAAAATACATAGTTAAATTAATTAGCATAAAATTATGAAATTGAACCATATTAATTCTATAATTAATTTACACCCAATAAATCCAGAATATGACATAATAGAAGAGTTGGCAACATTAAAAATAGCAATAGGACTAAGATAGGGTCTAAATTGTATATAAAAATACCCGATATCAATAGGCTTGCATTGTAAGGGTAGCCTTACTACTATGTTTTGGGGATGTGACAATTTGATATAAAAAAAGAATAAAGAAATCAATTTCTCTCTTATGCTAGCCACACAACTCATGAAACGTAATAAGGAGAAATTTCACTTTCCTAAAAGTTCAAACTTTATTGTGTTCACTTGGTGTCGCTCCCTTCAATCACCAGTTAATTACTTATTCATTAAATTAAGGTTCTCAAATCCTATATAGAACATATAACGTCAACTATTCCCATAGATAACATGCTCAAAATGTAACCATGAATATACTCAATACATATGCCTACACAAGAAGAAGCACACTCCATAAATTTCTTGAACAAGTATCTCATTGTATTAAGGTTATCTATGCATGTCAATATATACATATATATATATATATATTTATATATACACACATATATGTGTATGTATGTGTGTGTGTGTGTGTCAACTTTGTAATATGCAGCCTACCTGTTTCAAAATTCACATCAATTTACACATATATACTCTATACCACAATCCTTCTAAGTCCCATAAGTACAGACATGCAAAAGCATTTAACATAATTACAAGATGTTTGCATAAGGCTTATATTTAAGAAATCACCTTTAAATAGGTTAGATACTCATTCACAATAACTAAGCAAACATTAATCCCCTTCATATGAACTACAAACAAGGAATTACATAGGAGAAAGTTTGCTTCATGAGCTGTTATACCCACGGTTCTTAGAGTAAAATTTTCTCAATATAGTTTCCATCTAAGCCAAGTGCATTACTCACAATTACTCAGGCCTTAACATCTCTAATCCCAATCCAAATTTAGTAATTTCTCATAATAATAACAATAGGAATCAGCATATCAAACATAAGATAAATAATTAAATTTTAAATTTGAAAATCAGAACCCACATGACTTACCCAATGCCATTTCCACATGTTCTGCTTCTTCAGTCTTTGCCCTACTGTTATGATCTTTTCCTTCTCCATCTAGCTCAAAGCCTTTGCCTTACTGATATTGAGTATTTTTATATATGTAATGTCTGCTAAGATTATACTAATTTTGTATAATTTAAGAAAATTATAATAAAGATCTTTTGAAAATTATGGTCAAAACCATGAAACCTTTATGGAAAGTCTGGAAAAATATCTGATTGTATCAAAATAAGGAAACTTTGGAACCTTTTGCAATTTACAATTTTAAACTGGCAGAAGACAATTAGTCGACTGATCTGGGGCTATCGATTGACTGATAGTCTTCAAAGTTACATATATCTAAAAACGAGAGGTATCAGTCGACTGATGTAGGGACATCAGTCAACTAATGTACCTTGGGAGTCAGATTTCAGAAAAAAGTTAACTTGAAAAACATGATAAAATTATCTAGTTTTATTATGCACATAATCCACAACACTTCTTTAACTCTTCTTGCAAATTCTCTTCTAGAATGAAGCTATAATATAAGGAACTTACATGAAATTCATATTTTTATGCATGTACACAAATTGTGCATAGATCTCTAAAGGTTTAGATAGGAAATTATCATTACATTCATTTTTAATATGTAACTATCTAGCAACTTTGCTAACTTGTTTCTTGATACCTCTTACTTCTCTACTTCAACTCTTGAAATGGTTAGTTATAACATAAAACATAAGATATATAATCTCAATAGCTAGTTTATTTAAAGAAATCATTTTAAGAACCATTTCAGTCATAAAAGCAATGCTCAATAACTAATTCACACTTCTATGAACATGAAAGAATTAACATAAAGCAATCTCAATAGTAAACTCATTTCATGAAATATACACTGATATTTGGACACATAACTAGTGTCATAAACTTTTTTTTCTTAGCATAATACATTATTCTTTGGCTACTTTCTCAAGAAAAGTACTCAATGTCCCATGAGGAATTTCTGTTATCTGATGAGGAATTTCTAGGATTCTGTCATCCCATAAGGATTTTTACATCTTATGAGGAATTTCTATCATCTCATGGGGAATTTCTGGGGTTCTGGCATCCCATAAGGACATAATCTCTACTTTTCAAGAGAAAGTTAATTCTATGTTCTCATGAAAAACTTCAACATATCTATACTTGCTGAATCATGAAGAATATGTCAAATAACTAAATTAACTTGCTTTCTAGCTTTCTTATAAAGAGAACTCTTCATCCTATGAGGAATTACTACATCTTATGAAGAGTCAAGTTCTATTTTGATAAGAAAACATTTTCTCAAACATTCATGGAAGGCTATAACATGAAAATATGTCATATCTTACAAAAACATGACAATACATTATCATAAATTGCTTTTATAAAAAAACTAGCTACATTGGATTCTTCTTATAACTGAAACTTGTGAGTTCTCTTCTAGTTTCTCTCTATTTCCATTTGCTTCTTAAATTCCAAACCACTTCTTCCCCTTCTCTTTTTCTTTTAGTTTGAAAATTTCTATTCCATGAATTCTTACTCACTAGAATCCATCTAAATTAGGGAAATCAAGTTAAGAAGCTTACCTTAGATGGTTTTCTTGTTAACCCAACTAGAACTCTCTTCTCTACCTTCTTCTTCTCCACGTTTCTTTCTCTCTCTCTTCTCTAAAATTTTAGAATTCTCTCTTTCTGTCTCTCTACTTGCTTATAAAAGGTTGAAAGAGTCTCTTTAGCATGGAAATCCCTCTTTTACCCCTATTTTCTTATTTCTGAGCTTCCTTGGCATGTTAGGGGCATTCTAGTCAATTTCTCATTGATTTTTCAGTTGTAAACAACTTACTTTTGAACTCTAACGGGCAATTAGTAGACTAATAGATCCCTATTAGTCTATTGATTAGTCATTAGCTAACTGATTCATCGCGATTAGTCAACTGATTGCTACAGGACCCAAAATTTTAGCATGACAGAGAATCATCAGTTGACTAATCTCTCCTTATCAGTTGACTATTGCAAATATCAGTCACTTAGTCCGATCTCTGATGCTATCAGTCAACTAATTTACTACATTAGTCGACTAATTCCTTCAGAACTTCATTTTTTTCAACTCTTAGCTCATTTATCCTAATTTCGCATGCCTTTTCTTGATTACTTGTTTCTAGGTATTCAACAACATATTTTGCTAATTTCTAACATCACTTCTAACTTAAATAAATAAGATATAACCTTAATGAGAGAAAATATGGGATGTTACAATATACATCTTAGTCCTTATCTTAGCCTCTTTGCAATTTATTCATGGCAAACTCTCTAATTTTACTATGTTTTAGGATTTATTGCATGTAAATTAATTATAGAATTAATATTTTTTAATTTCATATTTTTATGAGCTTAATTGATTAAAGACTCATTAATTCGTGTGTTTCATTTATAGATAATTAATTAGAGAGATAATTTACTGACTTGTTGATGTGGCGCTGACAAGGATTCTATGCTGATTGGGCATTGACTATTTGATTAGGCCCACAATTCTACACTGTTTAGAATGCTACAACAACAACATGCATGCAGCAACAGAATCCTACAGAAAACAAAATACATAAATAACAGTAGAAATAAGAAGAAAGGGACAGCATATGGAGACAACTTTCAATTTACTTTTTTTTCCCTCTCTCTCCTAGGGCTATAGCAAGGATTTAAACAAAAACATAAGATATTTTTGCTTGTTGAAGAGCTCTTATTCTTCTATTTTCCTTAGATTTTTATTGGTTTCCCCCTCTTTTTTTCTTCTGTTTTGGCCTCTATATAAGGCTAAAATTGTTCTATAATTGGTCAGACATGAACTGGAATATGTATCTTAAATCTTTGGTTCAATACAAATAAGTTTTCTAGTTGTAATCCTATTTAATTTTTGTTCGACATTTGCTCTTGTTATTGTGTTTATTCTTGCTCTGATATGACTTGTTTAAACATGAGTTCTGTTATAGAATTTTTATCTGAGAATTTAGCTATGTACATGTATGCGATTATTGTATATGTGTAGTGAGTTAAGATAAAATTGGCATGTTAGTATGCAATTGCAGGGCATGATTCAGTTAGGGCTTAAATGAATCATATTAGGTTATGGTTAGTGGAGGTTTCCTTAATTATGATTCTGGTAAGGTCTTCTAGGAATTTTAATTGAAAACTAAATGGTATGATTAAATCATAACAAACCAAGAATAGGATGATGATAGATGCAGACTCTAGGGATTCAATGACTGATTACGTGTTTGTGTTGTTCTATTTTGTTCTATTAGGATTAGGTTTACGTTTTAATTATGTCATTTTATGTAACACCCTAGGTGTTACTGTGCAATTTTTTAAAAAGGGCATAATTGTAGGGATGAAAATTTTCATGATTTAAGGAGTTCCAACTAGGGAAATAAAGAGTCCTAAGGTTTGAAAAGGCCTAAGACACGTCAAGGGTTAAGCAAAGTTACAACAGAAAGGAAAAATATAGATAAGGAGTATAAGAAGTATGTCTAAGAACTAAAGTGAAAAGAAAAGAAATTTTGAAAATAATTATGATAAAAAACCAAACAAGAACCCATGAGGAAGAATGAATCTTACAGGTATAAGTATTGAGCCGATATCTAAAAGAGGTTGGATATGAGGCTAAAATGGGCTTTAGACGTCAGGAGGGACTAAAGTGATCAATTACATGATTATAAATTTTAAGTGAAAATGGAACGTTGTGTTGTGTATATTCTTATGAAGTATAGTTGGGTGCCCCAATTGTGGTTAAGCTTTATTAAACACCTTGCACCTTTTTATTAAGCATTGCTTTGATGGTAGGACCAAAATGAAATAAGCCAAGTAGGCCCCACACTAAACTTTTATTATACCCATCACCTTTTTTCCTTCATTCTCTTCCTTATCTTCCCGTAACCCCTCTTCTGCACAATGTCCAACACTTCTTTCGACCTCATCCACAGCAAATTGAGAGAAGATGGAGACCATAGAAGCTAAGAGGAAGATTAAATAGGTAAGCCTTCTTGTCCCTCTTCTTCTTCTTCTTTCCTTCTTCTCCCTTCCCTTCAAAGAAGAAACCCTAAAGTAGAAAATTTGGGAAAATGTTATTTAATTCTTCCATGAATAAATTGCTTTGGGATTAATGTTTGAAAGTGTTGATAGATAAAAACTATGGCTGAGTATAGTTGAATCCTTAAAAGAAACTTGGGCTATTAGGTGATTAGAAGATAGGAAGAATTTCCTAAAATTTCTTTCCCTCTAATGTTGCTGGAAGTTATGTGTTTTCAATTGATTAAGATGAGCTTTAATCACCCAAAGTCACCCCTGGATGGATCCCCAAAGCTTTGGTTATGGCATGATGAAGTTAGACCAAGGTTAGAACTCATTTCAAATTCCATCAATGGCTGCCCAGACATGGGCACCCAAGTGCAACAGTCTGGCAACCATGGCTGAAAGGAAAGAGGATGGTGCCCTAGGCGACAGCTTGGGCACCTAGGTGCCACTATCTATGCTTTACTCAAAAAGTACTAAATATGATCCCTCTCTCATGTTGTCTTGAACCCCAGGTTTCAGAAGATGTATCGAAGCTTTTTAGGGCTTTTAGAGTCTTCAAATCCATCTTTAAAGAGAAAGAATTCGATGGAGAAGCCTAAGCAAAGGCGATGGAATTCTTACCCTATCCTAATTGTTTATTTCTTAGAGTTAATTATGCAACGTAAGTACAAAGTATGTATGTATTGATGTTCACCTTAGGCCATTCAAGCTTCTTTGGAGTTAATGAATAAGTAACCCTTAAGGAATAACCAACTATAGATTGAAAAGGAAAATCAAGTAGGAACAAAGTGATAATAAGAATGATGGGTACTCAACCCAACCTAAATTCTTTAAGTTAAATAACGTAGCTCAAATTGTGGTTTGACTAAGTAAAAGTTTCATGATTTTTAAGTATATTTATGGATATGACCATGATTGATACGTGAGCTTAGAATCATTAAAGATGGAAGCAAACTAATGCGAAAAATTACATCTAAGAGCAAAGGTACACAAGCTCAAGCTATATTGTTATTGCTTGAATTATAATGCATCTATGTCTAATAGTGACTATATGGTAGGAGTATATGCATGAGCCATGTCATGATGAATGTAATATATGAACATGAATTCCTTGCTAATATATAAGTATGATTGCTTTAATTGACACATGATTAAATGTTCATGGATGTGTGTATATGATTGACTTGCACACAAAAGTGTTACTGAGTTTTCATGATGCAGTTTACTCATTTCCCATAATCCCATGGCCATAATGAAAGGCTAGGTTGAGTAGGACTCATAGCGATCCCAGTAGGGAAGATGGCTTGGCAAGCCTTCGGTCCATAATGCCATAGTCAGCGAAAAGACTTAGTAGGTCGAGTTTCCTTATAACCCAATGTTAATTCAAGAGGGACTTGGCGGGTTACCAAAACCGGTTATGTTGATATCGTATAGTGACCTGATCGACTAAGCATGTTTGACAGTTATGTGATATGTTATGATTTATGTGATATGTTATGATTGTAATAGCTTGTAAATTAGTTCTTGCATTTGACATGCCTATGAATATGATTTTGATGTTAACAAAATGTAAACGGAGTTCTTTTTTATGATGAGATAATTTGAGTAAGTGCTAATAGCTAGTTGACTGATCATGATATTGTGTTCCCAGTGTAGTCCCTTAGTATTTCTATATATACATGAGTTAAATAGGCAAATAAAGAAATCACACGTGTTAAGTGTGTAATATGATGCCCCAAGTTTAATGAGGCATGTTTAATCTGAGTTTTACTTATTATATATGCATAAATGTCACCATGTTCATTATCTACACCATATATATATGTGTGTGTGTGTGTGTATTTATGAGCTATAGTAGGATTACTTTAGGTGAGTCAAGTAGTTGGACTCATTGCCTCACAGTTTCAGGTATTGAAGACCTCAAGCCCAAGGTGTACAAATTGGAAGTACCTTCCCATTGACTGGGTAAGGTATTGTACCTCAATGTCCTCTGAATCAGATTTTCATAGTTGAGCTCTGTAATCGGGTAGGCCATGTTATGTTGTACACTCTTGAAAAGAATAGTAGGAACTAGCACGAAGTCAATGAATTATGATTATATTAAGATAAACTAAATGTATAGATATTGTTTATATGCATGTTACATATGTTAGCATACAAGTGGAAAAAGAGTTAAGTAAATGAGAGGCGAAGGCTTTATGAAAGAGCTAGGCTTGCAGTAGAGCGGACTAGGCACCATCTACATCGATCACGTGCCCGGTTTTTGGGTCGTGACATTTTAATTGTGAAATCACCCCCTGTGTAATTAGCAGTGTAATCAGTGTTAGAACAATTAATTAGGCAATTAAAAGCAAGGCTCTATGAGTGAAAATGACTTAAGATGATCACCATATTGCAAGTTGCAACAGATTCAATTCTGGGCAATTCGATAATTGTAATGGCGTGAACCATCTACACCTCCACTTAGCTCTCATACCCAAATTTTGGTTGAGGAGAAACATTTCCCCCACCCTTGTTTACATACACTTTACCAAGAAAAGAAGGAATGAAAACCAAAATAAAAATTGGTTTTATTATCAATTACCGGTCACCAGCTCTTTTTGCCATCATAAACGCCGACGCCAACGACTAGAGTGATAAGGGAGAAAAGGATGTAGACATAATGAATTTCACATCATCCTCTCCATTGTGCTATTCTTCTTATGACTTTGTTCTTCATTCAGGTGGCAGAAGGATCGAAGGGAGGAAGGGATCTATGGTGGTGCGTGGTGGTGGTCGATGACTGCCACCAAGTTTGACCCATCCGCTGGTATCACCCTCACTCTTACTTGGCCTTCCCCTCACGCATGTAAATGACTCCCATTGTAGCTTCCTCAAAAAGCTTCAACAATGCTAAAGAAAAAAAAGAAGACAAGTAGGTGTCCCTCTTTGCGCCACTCACCTCTTTATTAGTTCAAATAGCATAAAGCCACTATATCTTAACTTATTGCTTCACTTAACTCCCTTGAGGACTTGTAGATATTTCTAATCACCCTCAAAAAATTAAAATTTCTTTAAAATAATTTATTATTCCCTTAACTTATCTTTCCCAACAACCAAGAGCTCCGCATCTTTAAATGAGTCCTTGAAAATTATTATTATTTTATTTTCAATTTAGCCCTCTGCCAAGGTTTTTACTTGATAATGTCTCCCTTTTTTGGCTTTCATTTCAGATTTCTAACAACTCCCAAGATACACATGTGTATACATGTTAAAATTTTCTTGTATGCCAAAAATAGACTCCCTACATGGTTAAACACTGTCTCAGGTGTTACATTATCACCTCTTTAAGAAATTTGGTCCCTGAATTTTCCACAAAGACCATGCTCGTGAGATCTCCCTTACTCCTTCATTGAATATTGGCAATGAGAATCTACCAACCTCGATATTCTCTGATGTAGACGCAGGTAAATGATATCAGACATTTTTATATGCAATTTAGTCCCTATCTTAGTCCTTTTTGCATCTTAACTATTGCGAACCTTCTAGCTATATCATATTTTGGTAATTATTGGGTCTAAAATAATTATAGAACTAATATGTTTTAATTCCATATTTTTATGAGCTTAACTGATTGGAAAGTTATTTTGCTGACTTGCTGTTAAGTGCTAGATTTAGTACCATTTGGTGCTAAATCTTTGATCCATTTTATCGCCTACTTGTGTTTTCTTGTATGTCTTTTCAGTTGTTTTTGTTTGATTTAGTTTAGTTTAGGATTTTTTTAGAGTTTAGTCTGCTTCCTGTGATTCCTTGACTAAGAATGCTACTAATCATCATTTTATTCTCTCTGACGTAGGGCAAGCTGGACGAAGCTGAAGCAAACAACCGAACTGATACGAGCTGCTGTGAGGGAGTTTCTGCATACCACCGCTATAGCGGTGATCCCTGGAGCTAAACATATAGCTGGAAGTTGGTTCTGTCCATTACCGCTATAGCGGTAGATCCTCACCACTATAGCGCCTGTCCCTGGAGCTGAAGAACCAGAAGGCCCTGTCTCTGTCTACCACCGCTAAGCGGTGGATCCTCACCGCTATAGCTGTGAGCCCTACACCAAATTTACTGGAGAATTTTATACTGTCTTCTACCGCTATAGCAGTGGAAAGTTACCGCTATAGCGATACGTCGCGATATTGAGCTGGTTTAAAAGGCGTCAGATGAACTTTTTAGGAAAATTCTGAGTTGGAGACTGAAGGGAGGCGCCGACTTTTGCTAGAAGATAAGAAGGAATCCATCCTTGGAGCAAATCAAGCCTAAATTCTGTCAACCCAACCCCAGATTCATGAAGCTTATTCATTCTTCTACTATTTTCTATAGTCTTAGAGCCATGAGTGGCTAAATTTTCTGTTCTAGGGTTCCTATGAACCTAATTTCAAACTAGGAATTGTGTTTTCTTAAAACTTGTGATTATTGTCAATTTATGCATACCTATCATTCATTACTTCCTGAACTTATTATAAAATTGGCCATTCTATGATATGTATGTTGCCCTCATTGAACTTGGGAGAGGGAGATGTTGGTAGAACACTGAATGATTAGGGCGAGTGATAGAACCTAGGGGTTTTTCTTGTTAATTAATAGGGATATTAATTGACCTCGTGTAATCAATTTAGGTTAGCTTTAATTAGACTCAATTTACATAAGGGATTGTGTAGAGTTGGGTAGCTTAATCTAGATTCGGGAGAATTACTTTAAGCCATTAGAAAACCTGAGATTATTGTGCATAATTGATGTTAATTACAAGTGTAGGGAGAATTAACAATTTCTAGGATGAAAGAGGGGGATTAGTAACCCTAGGCTTTCATTTTCGATCAATTTCATCAGTCTTTGCATTGTTTACTGTCATTAAAAGAAAATTTATAAAAATTTACTGTCATAGCTTGCTTTAATTGTCAGTTCTTCATTAGAGTTGTCTTCAATCCAATTGCTTCATCTAAATAATTCAATTAAATTTCTTGGGTACTTACTCACTTAGTCCTCGTGGGAACGATACTTTTACTCTTAATTCACTATATTACTTGAGCGATTGGTACACTTGCCAAATTGACTAACACTTGCAGGCCACCTGAATGCTAACATAGCATTATGTGCTAACTAGGCATTGACTAGGGCTGACTGGAGCCCACTGTTTCTGCACTTTACAATAGCTGAAGCTTGCATTAGAGCTAGCATAAAAGGGAATAGTAGTAGTAGTAGAAACCAGAAAAAGAAGCAGCAAAAAGCATAAATGAAAGGGACAGTACATAGAGTCAAACAAGGAGCTGATTTTTGTCTTTTTCTCCTGGCTAAAGGTTAAAGACACATTCAGAACTTGGTTGAAGAGATCTTTTCCATTTCCTTTGTAAATTTGTAGGTTACCCCCTCCCCAATTTACTTCTATGTTTTGGTGTATCATGGCCTCCGTGGAAGGCTAAAAAGTGTTGTAATCAGTCTATGGATGAACTTGAGTTGTAATTTGAATTCTTGGAGCTTAATCAGATAAGTTTTCTTGTTGTTTCCTCTGTTTCATTTCTTTTCTAACTTTCTTCTAATTTTCATATTCATATTTGTGTTGGTTAGACTTGATGGATGTGATTACTGGTTTGAATGTTTTAAATATGAGATGTTGTTTTGTTATTACTGTTTGGTGTAACAAGTAGAATATAAATGACTTGCTTTAGTGATTAACAATCATCATTTAGGTTAGGGCTTAATCAGATTACATGTAGTTAGGTTTAACTTATGTGTAATCTAGTTTTAGGACGTCTCTTGGAACTATTAGTTAGAAAACCTGTTGATACAGAATACTAGAATTAATTTGAAGATAAGAATGATGATAGTTGCAATTAATTTCGTTTATGCTCTGTTCATATTCTATTTCTGTTAGTTTAGTTTAGCCATTAATTCTATTTTATGCAATCACCTCCCCGGTGGTAATTAGTAGGTAATTAGGTTAAATAATTAGGTTAAACTAATTAGGCAATTAGAAGCAAGGTGGTTCACGCCACTACGATGCCGAATCGCACATAATTGAATTCATGGCAATCTTGCGGTATAATGGTCCCCAAGTCGTATTCACTCAAGGAGCCTCACTTCTAATCACTAATTAGTTATTCTGAACACTCAAACACTAATTAAAAGCACACAAACACGCGGGGGGAGGGGGGTTTGTTGACAGTAGTAACAGAAGTGATAACAAAACAGCAACAATGGACAACAGCAGCAGCAAATTAGCAACAAAATAAGTTTAACAATAACAGAAGACCATGCAACCAGCCACTAGGATTTATCAGAGTGTAGTTATCATCACTTAGCTCATTGATTCAGTTTTGTTCTCATTTCACTACTTGGTTCTTTATAAAGAAAATGATTCCAAAATAACATCCAGAATTTAATGCTACTAACTATAGCCAAGAATATCTTCATTAACTATAACTAGACGCATTTCAAGGGAAAGCCTCAACCAAATCAAGTTAAATATCATCTAACTAGCCATTTTGTTTCATTCACTTTTCTGATCAGTCAAGCAAGGTTATATCTCATATATATATATCTGTTTATGCTCTTTCAAGTTCAAATCAAAATCTGAGAGTAACATAAACATATGAGTAGAACAGAAACGAAATGAGATGAAAAGGAGAATAAAACACTTATCTTGCACTTTCAGTTCAAGCTACAACATCCCAAGGTCCTAGTGACTTATTACAATGGAAATTTAGCCCTCCATGACAGCAAGACAGCAAAATAGAAGAAGGAAAACAGAGAGGAAGAGAGAGCTGCGAAAATTGCTCAGTTACAGAAAATAAAAGTGTCCTCTGATTTAAAAAACTGATGCCCTCAATGCCTTAGAATATTCTACCCTAGGTGCCTCCTTGGATACCTCCTTGGTGCTTCTTCTATGATGTGGGCAGCAAGAGAAAAGCAGAAAAGTGGCAACATCAGCAGACAAGTTACTCCACTCCTTTGCTGTTTCTGTTCACCATTGATTGCTGCAGAAGGCCCATGCTATCAAAGCAGAAACCACATTCCCCTTTGCTGTAAAGTGTAGAACAGTGGGGACCAGAAATCCAGTTAGCCTTAGTCAACCAGTCAATGGCCAGTCAGCATGTCCAGGTAGACTCCAAGTAAGCAAAACGTCCATGTCAGCAATTTTTCTCTCAAATAATTATATATGGAATTAAGCACATGAATTAATTGGGATAAACTTATGAATTTGAATGATATAAATTCTATAATTAATTTTCACCCAATAAATTCAAAATATAATAAAATAGGAGAGTTGACAACATTGAAATAGCAATAGGACTAAGATAGGGACTAAATAGTATATGAAAATGCTCGATATCACAAGGCTCATTGAGAGAATACGACCTGGGATGATCACTATACTGCAAGTTTCGATGAATTCATTTCTAGGCAACTCGGCGGTCATAATGGCGTGAACCAGAATTTTGGCACCATTGATGGGGAGCCAAGTTGTTTCTGAACCTAATTACTTGTTCAATTAAGTCTTTGTTTGATTTTTAGGTTGATTGGTATTGGTTGCAGTGATTTGCAAGTTTTTGGTTTTTCGGGTTACTGGTATTATTCATACACTATTCACTTTTGGAAAAGTAACTCGTATTGCCTTGAAATTTGGTAGTCCACTAAATTTTGACCTTGCCCTGTTTTTGCCAAATTCAATTGTTTAGACCCCTTTTTTCCATTTTACAATATTTTTCTTGATTTTTCCAATATATTGTGATTTTTACATATCGTATTTTTGAGCTCTGTTTGTTGTTTTTATGTCTCCAACTTGTGAAGGATTTTGCCAAACAAAAAAATTAGAATTTTCTAACATACTTGATTTTTGGGTGTTTTCCATTGGTGGAGTATAGAAACAACAGCAGAAGTATTTGTGTTTGTGTTTTTCTTGTGTATTTCTTCTTTCTAGTCTATATTAAGGTCTATAAAAAAGAATTACCATGTTTTAATCCAAAATTGGATAGGCCTGTTTATAGGCTAGTTAGAGTAATTGTGTTAGGAGTAGTATAATTGTTATTGTTGTCTATATTGTTGTTGTAGTGTAGTTGTTGCTGTAGCATTGTTGTTATAGCATTATTGTTTCTGGCATAGAATCAGAGTTTAGTTCTATTTTGAGGTTGCTTTTAGTGAGTCAAATTAGGACATTGACCATGGATCAATATAGAGTTAAGAATAGTTTTGAAGAACTAGTATCTATATTAAGGTACCCAACCTTTAGGCAAGAACAACAAGAGCCACCACCCTTTGCCCCTCCCCCTTCTATATTTACAAGTGGCATAGATTCCTTATCTACATATAGGATAGACAAATATCCAAAATTCCATGAAAGTACAGAGTCCTATATAGGAGTTTTTCATGGCCTTAAGGAATTTCAATAAGATTCTTAAGAGTATAACCTCTACCACACAGCATACTATCCTGAATTTGAACATTTAAACCTAGGGTATGAGAGCTTATCCTAGTCACCATATGAGCACAAAATTGAAGCTCCTTACCTTAGTGAATTACCCCTTCCAGCCACCCCTAGGGAACCAAAACCCAGTTTGAAAGACTTGGTTTAATAGTTTGCCACAAATACCCTATAGTTCCAAGAGCAAACTGAGGTGAGCCTTCAGAGTTTGGAAACTCAAATGGGCTAACTTGCTAGCATTGTTAATGAGTTGGTCAATTAAGGGTTTGAGAGTAGTCCACCTTCTTCATCTATGGCCGACCTAGGAGCCAATGATAATGTCATTTTTTCTGAATGATGACACTCAAATAGATGGTTTAAGCCCCAACCTGAATTAGAAGAACTAGATGGGAAAAATAAGGTGTCCTCTTCCTCAAGTGGCATAAATGAGAAAAGTGAGTATGAGGAAACTAGTAAAGATAAGTTCCCTTTCCTTCATAGACCATTACCTTTTCCAAATAGGGCCATCCAACCTGATGTTATTGAACTTGAGCTAGAAAAAGAGATCGAGACCTTAGGAGAAGAAGAGTTAGACATAAAAGTGTTGGAGTTAGAGAATAAGAATAAGTTTATGGAGGATTTTAATTTTCACTGTGACTGTCACACTTGTCATGCATGCATTGAGATAGAAAAAGCTTTGAAACCTGGTATTTTTATATACAATTTAGTCCCTATTTTAGTCTTTTTTGCATCTTAATTATTGTGAACTCTCTAGTTATATCATATTTTGGTAATTATTGGGTCTAAAATAATTATAGAACTAATATGTTTTAATTCCATATTTTTATGAGCTTAATTTATTAGAGACTCATTAATTCTTACGCTTAATTTACAAATTTAATTACTAAAGAGTTATTTTGCTAACTTGAAGGCCATTTAGACGTTGAAATGGCATTATGTGCTGACTAGCCATTGACTAAGGTTGACTGGACTGATTGGGGCCCACTATTTCTGCACTTTACAACAACTAAAGCTTGCATTAGAACCAGCAGAAAAAGGAACAGCAGCAGCAACAAAACCAGAAAAGCAACAAAAAGTATAAATGAAAGGGACAGCACATAGAGTCAAACAAGGAGCTGATTTTTGTCCCTTTCTCCTGGCTGAAGGTTAAAGACACATTCAGAAGCCATTTTCCTTGGTTGAAGAGATCTTCTTCTTCCATTTCCTTTGTAAAATTCGTAGGTTTGCCTCCATTTTTTCTATGTTTTGGTGTATTTTGGCCTCTGTAGAAGGCTAAAAGGTGTTATAATCAGTCCATGGATGAACTCGAGTTGTAATCTGAATTCTTAGAGCTTAATTAGATAAGTTTTCTTGTTGTTTCCTCTGTTTAAGTTTTCTTGTTGTTTCCTTTGTTTCATTTATGTTCTATCTTTCCTCTAGTTTTCATATTCATATTTGTGTTAGTTAGACTTTATAGATGTGATTACTAGTTTGAATGTTTTAAATATGAGATGCTCTCTTGTTATTACTGCTTGGTGTAGTAAATATAATAGAAATGGCTTGCATTGGTGATTAACAAGCATGATTTAGGTTAGGGCTTAACCAGATTGCATGTGATTAGGTTTAACTTATGTGTAATTTAGTTCTAAAAAGTCTCTTGGAAATATTAGTTAGAAAACCTAACGATAGAGAACACTAAATTAATTTGAAGACAAAAATGATCCTAGTTGCAATTCTAGGGATTCTATGGCTAATTGCATTTGTGTTTGTGTTTTCATTTCTATTCCATTCATGTTTTGTTTCTGTTTGTTTAATTTAGCCTTTAATTTTGTTTTATACAATTACCCCTGTGGTAATTAGTAGGTAATTAGGTTAATTAGTGCTTTAATAATTAATTAGGCAATTAGAAGCAAGGCTCCTTAAGAGAGTATGACTTGGGATGATCACTATACTACAAGTTGCTATAAATTTAATTATGGGTGACTCAGCGATCGTAGTGGCATGAACTAGTAAATAGCCAATTAGTCAACTTAGATATAATCATATTATCGTTCTCTCGGCATAGGCCGTCTTAAATTCCTATGTTCCTAAGGGTAATGACTGAAGAACAATCTTCTACTCCACTTCATTATAAACTCATACGTTGATTGAGGTCATCAATGTGCATGTACATTATGCTACCTCTCCAATGTTACATAGCACACACAAATCTCTGTTAGTCAAATAGGCTAATGATTCATCAAGTAACCTCAAGCTTCTCCACTTAGATATTGTTCTGCCTCCAAGCCATCACAGTGACTGCAACCAAATTTCTGTACCCCAGGACACAAGGATTGTGCTTGGGTGAGAAGGTTGTAGTTCTCATCATGTTCGAGATACCTCTACAACTCACAAGTCCCTCCTCCTACCAAGTAGAGCTACTATACTCTGGCAACTCCTTAAATGTCATCTCTATACACAAGAGGTATCTCGACCTTAAGTAAGACAATGATAAAGGTTAATGTTGAGTGCCTAATAATTTTGTGAGACTCCTCTTCTCTCCTTACTCTTATCATGGTCAGACTCTACTCCTATCGATAACAACTGAGTGAGTAGTGTCACAGTAATCAAGCAGAGTCTATCTCCTCCTAAAATTCCACTTAAAATGCAAAGGGTGCGAAGCCCCCAAGACAAATCTCGAAATTTTCTCCATTCTCCCAAGGATGAAGTTTATACCAAATTCCTGTATCATATCAGGATCTTACTAAAAATACTGAAGCTCCCTAGCTCTAACGAGTTGTAAACTCCTCAGGTATAAGCAATACATCATGTATCCATTCTACCTTGAAGTTTGTACTTCACTATGCTCAGTGGCCTTGTGCTCCATAACCCAAGGTCGTGCAAGCTCTCTCAAACTCACCCAATGGCAAAGGTCCTTACCACATTGTCTATTGTAAGGCATGCTAAAGAGGGTCTCCCATGGGTTTCATAATCATGGATTCGCTCTCTCCCCCATAATAAATCCCCCAACGATAAGTTGTTAAGTCTCTCTAGAAATGCACCACCATGATGTTCTTCCTCCCCTAATACAACCATGCAATAGCAATATGCTAGACATAACTTATACAAGAAATATCTCCACCACCGAAAGGCTTACCTATGCATGTATACAAACGTGAGTACACAATCACCTCTATCTACTAGCCTATACTACATTCTCGTCTCCCATCACTTACCGGGATACTCCCCATCATGTACGCTTTGTTTTCTCCACTCTGGGAAACAAGTTACCCATGCTATGAAATATGACTACCATGCACATCTATAGTCCCTCAACCCTCTCCCTCCAAGTATTGCGGCACCTAAGCTGCTACTTATACACAAAAGTTTACATAGAATATGAGCGGTGTTTAATCACCCCATTTAAGAAACCTTTAGTCCTTTTCCAAGCACTTAGGGCCTGTTTGGTACGTAGTTTTGCTGAAGAAAGGAAAGGAAAGGAAAGATGGAAAGGAAAAAGGACAAGGATGGAAAAATGTGTCTGGTATGTGATGGAAAAAATTGAAGGAAAATGGAAAAGATGTGTTTGGTATTGATATTTTTGAAGGAAAAAAGTAGGGAATGTATTGGACAATTACTGAGATACCCCTGTTTAGTAAGATGTTGACTTAACTATTATTTTTACCCCTTAACTTTTTTGTTTCAATATAGTCCCTTTAATTTGAAATTTGTGCCATATTTGTCGTTATCTAGTTTTTCAATATAGTCCCTTAATTTTTTTTCTTTCAATAGAGTTCCTCTTCTTTTTTTTCTTTATATGTATGTAATTGCATACTAAAATGAGTTTAGGAAAGAGGAAGAATCCATGTTAATAACTAAATCATAAGTTTAACAAATATTATCACATGTGAATAATTAATTCTTTAATGTAAATACTAAATAATAGCAAATATGAATAATTAATAGTTGTAAGTTCCAAAAGCCGTGCAAAAAGAGACAAGTACTGAGGTAGACTAGAGAAGCCTCCAATATAGTCCCTTTTCTTCTCTCTTTGTGCAATCTCTCACCGTTGTTCCATCATCTCATTCTTCCTCTCCAAAACCATTAACTCTAGCTAGATCAGAGTCAAACAAAAGAAGCATGAGACTCCAGCATATCTTTTATCGTCACCTCTTTCTTCCTCACTGTCATCTCATTCTTCCTTTCCAGAACCTTCAACTTTCGCTAGATAAGAGCCATACCAGAGAAGCACGAGAATCTGGCCATGGTGCTTCGACTTAAACTAGAGAAGCATGAGACGAATATGGGATTGAGGAGGGAAAATTTGGAATTTTAGCCTCTTTTCCTAATTTGTGATCGGTTTTCCATCAGAATTTTGATGGAAATTTTCAATAGAACAATTGCCTCTAATTCCTTACTTGTTTTCCAACAGGAGCTCTTTGTCAACTATACAAACAAGCACCAAATAAAGGAAATAGAAAAAAACAAAGCAATTCCATCTCTTTCCTTGCTATAGTATTGTTACCAAATATGCTGTTAGGTGTCCACAACCACTGCTCCTTTGGAATAGCTTACGCCGCTAATCCTATTAAAATCTTAACTTTTCTCTCCTAATATGCTATAACTATTACTCTACACACCAAACCTACACATGAATGGTTAGTGGTTAGAGTAACCAAAGATCACGGGCCTTACCACCATGACTCCACACCAAAGTATACAGTTGGCATAGCCTATCTCATCTAAATGAATTTGCCAAAGGAACCCTAATTGTGGAGTGTTACTCGTCTCCTCTCTTCTCTTAATTGATGACATGAGTTCATCTCCATCTCCCTTATGTCATCTATGATTATACTTCCTCTAAATTTTACATCATACTTACTTTGTTATTTATCGAGGCCTTATACACGTCACAAAATCATACATTTGACCCTTTAAGCCAAATTATTATTAATTATTTATAAGTAGGGTTAACCATTTTCTCCACTCTATAAAACACATGAATCTCCTGGTCCACAACCTATTGCTAGGCCAAAATCCTTTGTGCCTCATCGAAAACATCGCTACTAATACATAAAAAAGTACACTTTTAAATCTCCATTTTGCCACCATCCTACGAAGGAAGAATGACATGGAAAGAATTTTGACTCTGACAAGTCTTACTTCTAGCTCTGTAGTAACTTTGATATCAACTTTGTCAACACCCAAAAATGCTGGCATGTGACTGGGCACAAAATAGGGTTATTTCCCTACACCACAGGCCTATTTCTCCTAGCTCCTGGTTCCTATACAGCAAGTGATATGCATGATCATATAGATAAATAATTAAACATGTAAAGTGAGTAATTATGCCATGCTGGAAATTCACTACATGCAACCTCCCCCTCCTAGGTGTACTATTTGACTACATAGCTCATAACGACAACGAAGATGACATACCTAAAAAAATCGATGAACTCCGACCTTTCAGGCATATGAGGTCAGAATCCTTGAACCACTATTACTGCTCAAGCGGTGATACTATGACTTACGTAACCTACAAAAAACAATGCAACAACGGAATGAGATAAACATCTCAATGAGTAGGTATTTCCTTGTCTTACCTTTTTACTTGTAGGTGACCCCACAGATTTTATGTTTTGAGATCCTTTACCTCAAGATACACACTAATAAAGTGTGTGAGAACATCCCAATATGATTCTAAGTAAACACATGGGGTACTCAAGATTGCTCAAGGCAATCTCAAACTCTAACATGGGTAGATCCTCAAAACCCGTTCATGTACACCGATATAAAGGTCGATATTTCCAAGTCTAAAACAACTAAGTGACTCATAAGCCATTAGGACTCCAACAAGAAAACATAAATGCTAAAATACATATTTGCACTTTAACTCATACATACTAATTCAATCTCCATCATATGCACCAGGGTCAATACATAATAACACTCTGCAAGAATAATTTCTCAGCGGCCCAAAAGCCATACAAAATCTCCAACCCAAAGACTATGTGTCTCCAGCCAAAGGGTAACACAAATATGGCCTCAAAGGCATGTATATCTCCAGTGGGAAGGATCAAACAAATACAGTCTCAAAGGCATGTATATCTTTAGCCTGCAGGCTAAATCAACTCCCATCACCAAAAGAGGAGATATGACATTACAATTAGTAGACAATTTTAACAAACTTAATTACTTGAAGCAATCATTAGCTTAACTTAATTACCTAAGTTAATGACTCAACTCCAACGAAAAATTCTCATTATTACATAGCCATTACAAGGGGCATTTCACCCCTTACACATCATATGCCAACATGCTCTACAACTCAAACAAAATAAAATGAGGAAAAAATGCTAGATAGGTATTGAAAGTAATGGTTGGAACCTAAGAGGGGGGTGAATTGGGTTTTATAAATTTTTCACAAGAATTAATTGGAAGTTAAAATGATTTTCTGTAAAAGTACAATGCTTAGGATAATAAATGCAATACAGAAAATCAATGTGCTGTCAAGATAAATAATTATAAAGATCAAGGAATTAAAGAATAGATATCAATATGCACAAATTAAAGAGTAAGGGATAGAGAAAGCAAACTCGGAGATTTATACTGGTTCGACTAATCCAAGCCTACATCCAGTCCTCAAGAGACTACTTGAGTATTTCCACTATAATTGCAAGTTTAATCCGGGTACTTGCAAACCACTACAACCACGCAAATTCGATCTGGGTATTTGCGAAACCACAATGGAGAATTTATGAATCCGGGCTCCTCCTCAACCCAAAGCAAGTTCTTCCAACACCGGTACTTGCGAACCTCAACTCGGAATAATCTATGTGTTGATCAAAATCAACAATACAAAGAAACTCTCTCTAAAGAGTAGATGAATACAAATGAAGCTCTAATAACTCTAATGATAGAGAATATGCAAGATTTGGCTCAAGAATGCTTTCCTTTCCCTCAAAGATGATAGAAGAAGTTAATATCACATTGTAGGACTTTGTTCTAGCTCAAAATCGTGTATCTAAGGTCATATATATAAGATTTTACAAAACTAGCCGTTATATAGCCGTTACAGCACTTATAGTGTAGTCTAGGTGTCCATTGGTCGACCAGTGTGCCACGTTGGTCGACCAGTGTAGTCCAGAAGTGATTTATCAGTCACGTTGGTCGACCAGTGTAGATGGGGTGGTCGACCACCGGCTGGCAGTAGCGAAATACAGATTTTGAGCTTTCTTTAAAAATTCATAACTCCCTCATTTGAACTATGTTTTAAACAAATAATATACCATTGGAAAGCTCTTGGAGTCTAGTTTCAAATTAGCCAAGTTTTCCTCAAAAATTATTTTTCGTTTAAAAGATATAATCAAAATACTGACTATAGGTCAGAACAGAATAATTTTTGAGTACAGTAAAATCAACTTTCAGTTTTTCAAAGTATATTTTAAATAGTCATATATTTCTCATTTGGACTCCGTTTTGAATAAATAATATACCGTTGGAAAGATCTTTGAGTCTACTATCAAATGAGAAAGATACTTGAAAAATCGATTTTTCATTTATGAGATATGATATAAGAAGTGACCAAAGGTTAAAAACTAACTTTCGTAAAACTTCATATCTCACTATCTTTTTGTTTAAAATGCTTGAGCCAATGTATACAAATCTAAATCATTGAGTTGCACAAGTATATTAGCCTATATAAAATATACCTAATGTAAACACATAGGCTATCTTGATGCATCCAAGCTTCCAAGACTTCAAATCTTCTAATTCTTCATTTCTTGGAGCTTTGTCCTTGTATGTTGCTTTCCTTGAGTGAAGCATGATATTGCTTTTCTTTGTTCTTCAATCCAATGCTCACTCTTCTTATTTTGAACCAACCTATAAAGTATATCTTACTTGCAAACCCAATGGTTAGTTCAATAGCATGATTCAATATATGCAACAAACATATTAAATAACATAATCATGCTTAAGTACTTGTAGCATATATATGATAATTAATCTTTATATATATCAATGCTACAATTCAAATACATTTGTCATCATCAAAACTTATGGCATAAAGCCTTAGGGTCAACAATCTCCCCCTTTTTGATGATGACAAATCACCACAGAAAAATATGTATCACAAGATAATCAATGCAATGTTATAAGTACATACACATATTTTTCTATTGTTTCTTCTCCCCCTATTTGACATCAACAAAAAGGTGTAAGGGACACAATGTATAAAAGTTAAAGCACATACTTTCTTTAAGCCAGGATGTCAAAAGATGTCAATATAGCATAGGGTGAGGATACATCAAAACTTATCATAGATTTCATTGACATGTAAAAATAATTTTCAGAAAAATTTCGCATGTCAAATGAAATGAACCAAAAGATAAAATTAGAAGGAGTTTAGGTTTAGGCTCCTCCCCTTTAAACTATGCACGTTATGAAAAAGAAGAATGAATAATGAATATCCAATTTTCAAAATGTATTCTTTTTCAAGATCATCTATATATTTTCAATAGAGATAAAGCTCCCCTTGAATTTCATAACCATTTTCCTTTGAAAAAGATTGTCCAAATCATTATAAAGGAAATTCAGTTTTTGATTGTAGAATTTTGAAGTAAGATTTTTGAATAAATTTCTACAATATTTTCATTGAAAATGATTTCTGCTTATTTATGAAAAGGCATTTTCAGTAAATAGCAGAAACATTGAAATCTTTGAAATATGTAACAAGAAATCAACATCATTTGCTGACATATGATAGAAATATTTGTAGCACACAACAAAAGTATGACATATGGATTAGCAAAGCATGATATAAATAAGAATATTAATCATAATCCATAAATCAAATACTAATATTTTTCAAGATATTTGAAAACAATTTCTGGTTATATGCATAAAAGTATTTTAACATATAGCAGAAGTAATTTAAAATAAGGATACTCAAATCCTTTTCTTTTCAAAACAGATAATGCTTCAATATGGCAAAACAATTTCAGCATAGTGGAAGCAATTCAAGAGTTTCACGATATTTTTCTAAAATATTTTGCTTCGAAGGAATTTAGAAACATTTCATCTAAGGAAGCAATATATATGAATTAGTGTAATAAGATATATTCAAACATATAGTTCATAATCCATACATCAAACATCAATAGCCCTTTGTCATCAACAACAAAAGAGATCTTTAAGACCTTTTCTTTTTCAAAAAGAATATTGCTTCATATGATAAAACATATTCGCATTGCGGAAGCATTTTTAAAGTCCTTTTTCAAAACAAATTTGCTTCATAAACGATAAGATAGATTTCAGCACAACGGAAGCAATTTATATACCCGTTCAAGATGTAAAACATTATAAGCAGGATATATATAATATATATCATCACAACAGAAGCAATATAAATCATTAAGGCCAAAGTGCAAAGGACATATATTTAAAGAAGATCAGTCAATCATATTCAATATAATATCCATTTTGAGATGAGTAATCATACCTCTCAAAATTCTTTTATCTAATCGACTGCTCGTTCTTACCTTACTTTTGCAAGAGCTTGTTTATCCAAGAATTGTCTTGGCGTGGAGACAATTTATTTTGCAACCCTTGACTATTTGATCATTGATGAAGATTTCAACTTTGTATAGTTTGACTATCCTTTTGGAAGAGTCATTTGACCCTTTAAGCTTCTTCATCACTAAAGAAGTATCCTTGCACAAGATGTGATTAGTAGATCCAAAAATCATATAATCATTTGATAGACGATAGGCAAGGAAAGTTACTTCAAAGAATTTTAGTGGCAAAAGAAACATTTTTCTCCTTTGAAAGATGAGCCACTATAGTCCATATTTAGCTTCAAGGTGTAAAAGAGACATTGAAAATAATATATGACCCTTTTTATCCATTATGTCTCTATCTGCACTTTTTCTATTTCAACTTTCAAAGAGTTTTCAAAATAGTTTTTAGTCAGCTTAAAAACTCTTTCTTTCCATTCATCTAATCATTACATAAAGCTCATAATGCTTTGAGGTACAAAGATCTATTTCAAGCAAGGCTAGATATTACCAATGTCTTGAATGTGCATGCTTGATTAGAATCACCATCTTCATCGTTGAGTCTTTCATCCTCAAGATTCATTTGTTGTCACATTGTTGCTTGATGGCTCCTTCTCATGAGGTAATTTTTCTTCTTGAGGCTTTTCTTCTTCTTGAGATAGATTTGCATTCTTTTCAATGTCATTATCATCATTTGCAATAAGGGTACACTTTCCCTTTTCAAAAGTTTTGAAAATAATTTTCTGCTTATGTGTAGAGATAAGTACATTAGCAGATGTAATTTTGAAAAAGGGATTTCCAAATTCTTTTCTTTTCAAAATATGATAAAGCAATTTCAAATCCTTTTCCAGCACTTTTCAAAATAATTCTTATTGAAAGAATGTCACCAGATTTAGCACAGTAGAAGAAAATATATATCCATTATCATATATAAAACATTTTATATCCAGGATATATCATATCATCTCAGTAGAGGCATTATGTATTTTGAAAAATATACATATATTTATTCAGGGCTATAAAAACATTTTCTCACATGAATATATATATCATCATTACATAGCGGAAGCAAGTTACATACTTATTCAAGATAAAGCATATTATAACCAGAGTATGTAGAAAAATAATTGAAGTAATATGGATTAATAAGATATAATCAGATATAAACTATAATCCATAAACAATTGTTCATAACCCATAGCTTATGCAAAGATATGACATGTATAGTGCTCAAACCATGATGAATGGTATAAAGACAATTTAAACATTTAACATATCTTTATATGCAATGATGTGATCAAGTATGTTAGATGTCAGAAAACAATATGTCATTGCAATGAAAGTATGTCAGAAAAAAAAATGCCAATATAGCCAATTATGAGTAGGAAGTATCACTCAATTAAATAGTATAGTGGTAAAGGATAGAGATACTCATCAATTTTGGCAAAGTCTTGTTGCTCTTTGAAGTTCCTCCTCAAGATTTTGATATCCTTGTTTTGCTCATTGCTCTTCTTTTGATCCTATCTTCTTGTAGTTTTAATGATCTTCATTGATTGATTATTTGCAAGATCCTCTCAAAAACAATCTCTTATAAGATCACCCATGAAGCTTTGAAGAGATCAGTAAGTATATAGTAGCAAAATTTAAATCCTTCATCTACTGTCATTCGCTGGTCGACCAACGTGTCCACACTGGTCGACCATCGTGGGGATGAGAAAGTGGAAGGAGCTTACTGTCAAGCATTGGTCGACCAGTGAATGAATTGGTCGATGACTCCTCACCAGAATAGCCTTATTTACCCAATGCCTTAAGTTGGTCGACCAATCTAAGGACCTTGGTCGACCACTTGACTCAGCATTCAGCGTTCTTCTCCTGGCGCTGGGCGTTGATTCAATGTAGGCTTCGTTGGTCGACCACTGATAGGAGCGTTGGTCGACCAACCAACTTCAGAACTATAAATCTTATTGATTTCAGAGAGCAGAGGAAATAAAGTGCCTTAGAGGATAAGTTTGAGAATTAACTCCTACGAAACACTTTTGGTGGAGCACTTTGATGCTTAAATTAGCAATGTCCAAATAAATCTTGAGCACTAGGAGCAACATTATGTTCAAGATATGCCATATTAATAAAAGTGCTATGCTTCCATGAAATGCAATTTTGCAAGAAATTTGATTTCGTTGAAAATATTTGAATAAGATTACAATAAGGATAAATACTATAGGCAAGAGTAATCTTATTGTTGTGAAAGCAAGAGAAATATGAATGTAATGGAAGCAAGTTTTCGTGATGCGGTAAAAAGGATAGTTTGAGCAGAATTTAAAAGAAAGATTTTAGTTCAAAACAAAATTTGAATCTATAGGCCGTACATAAGAATTGTTTTCAGATATAGCATGCATGAATATCAAAGATAGATGAAAGGCATGCTAGAAAACAAGCATAAGCATTTGATACAGTAAACATATTAATCAAATTTCTTACAATACATTCCAGGTTATATGTTTACTTATCCATTGCCTCCTTTTGATGCAAGGAAGTGGAGTTTGAATGACGTAGCCATTAAAATGTCATTTCCGCTCCTTGCTTCGAGGCGAATCTGCAAATTAATCTTTTGTTTTTGGTACCCAAATTTCTTTGGGTCCGCCTGGGTCATGAGTTCCTTTTTGAACCCATTTCATTTTTACTCCATGAACAAGATTTTTTTTATAAAAGCAGGAGTAAGATTTGTGTCCTTTCAGTCCACAATAAAAACAAGTGCAAGTTGGACTATTGGACATCTTTGCAGAAACAAAGAAGTTTTTAGAATGCTTTTGGTTTGATTTACTTTTAGAAGCAAGACCAACTTTGTTAAACCTTCTTCTTTGTTTCAAAACTGAAGTATTTAAAATTTCTCTACCTTGAGAAAATTTTGCAAGTGTGTTTTTAAGATCATCATTTTCCTTTTTCAAAGAATCACACTTGGTACAAAAACAGCTTTTTTTGGTAGAGATACTTCCCTTTAAAATCAAATTCTCTTCTTGCAAAGTTTTGTTTTGATTTTCGAAACCAAAATTCTCTTCCTTGGAAATAGAAAATTCATTTTTCAATTTTTCTAATTCATTTTCAAGAGAAGAGTTTTTCTGTTTTGAAGCATTTAATTTCTTTGCAAGTTTTAGAGATTCTTTATGTAAATCATCAAAGGCATCTTGTAATTCATCAAAAGAGTAGTCAAATGAATTTACCCCATCTTCATCTCTGGCCACAAGACAGATGTTGGTTTCTTCATTTGTGTCCTCCTTATCAGAATTGTCATTTCCCCAAATGGAAGATATGTAAGCTTTCTTTGACGATTCTGCTTTTGGTTATGGTTTCTCTTCTTCTCCTTTTTCTTCTTCATCTGCCACCTTGGTGATTTGAGATTTTCCTATAAGTTCAACACAAAGAGCTTGCAATTGATTAAGCAGAAGTTGTATCTCATTAATGGTTTTGCAATTGTTCATTTGAGCAATTTCAAGTTCATTAATGAAACTTCTATACCTTAATTCCTCAACAATAAGATCTTTCTCATGTGCAACTTCAAGAATTTCCCACATTTCTTTTGCAGTTGCACAGTTGGAGATTTTGAAAAATTCATCTTGACTCAATGCACAAGAAATAATTAATTTTACTTTAGCATTGAGTTGCATTAAACTTCTTTCAGTATCATTCCATTCACTCTTGGGTTTGGAATGCATTTTCCTTGTTCTTCCTTGACAGGCATATCAAAACCATTTTCTATAACTTCCCAGAGTTTATGGTCTACTGAAATTAAAAACATTTTCATTTCATACTTCCAATATTGAAAATGATTAGCATAAAAAACTGGAGGTTCTGTGAAAGAACAATTTTCAGACATAAACCACTCACTAGATCCAACCATATTTACTCTTAGACGGTTAAGTCTTAAATCAAAAACCAGGCTCTGATACCAATTGAAAGTAATGGTTGGAACCCAAGAGGGGGGGTGAATTGGGTTTTATAAATTTTTCACAAGAATTAATTGGAAGTTAAAATGATTTTCTGTAAAAGTACAATGCTTAGGATAATAAATGCAATACAAAAAATCAATGTGCTGTCAAGATAAATAATTATAAAGATCAAGGAATTAAAGAATAGATATCAATATGCACAAATTAAAGAGTAAGGGATAGAGAAAGCAAACTCGGAGATTTATACTGGTTCGGCTAATCCAAGCCTACATCCAGTCCTCAAGAGACCACTTGAGTATTTCCACTATAATTGCAAGTTTAATCTGGGTACTTACAAACCACTACAACCACGCAAATTCGATCCGGGTATTTGCGAAACCACAATGGAGAATTTATGAATCCGGGCTCCTCCTCAACCCAAAGCAAGTTCTTCCAACACCGGTACTTGCGAACCTCAACTCGGAATAATCTATGTGTTGATCAAAATCAACAATACAAAGAAACTCTCTCTAAAGAGTAGATGAATACAAATGAAGCTCTAATAACTCTAATGATAGAGAATATGCAAGATTTGGCTCAAGAATGTTTTCTTTTCCCTCAAAGATGATAGAAGAAGTTAATATCACATTGTAGGACTTTGTTCTAGCTCAAAATCGTGTCTCTAAGGTCATATATATAAGATTTTACAAAATTAGCCGTTATATAGCCGTTACAGCACTTATAGTGCAGTCCAGGTGTCCATTGGTCGACCAGTGTGGCACGTTGGTGGTTCACGCCACTACGATGCCAAATCGCCCAGAATTGAATTCGTGGCAATTTGCAGTATAGTGATCCCCAGGTTGTATTCACTCAAGAAGCCTCACTTCTTAATACTAATTAATCGTTCTAAACACCCAAACACTAATGAAGAGTACATAAACGTGGGGGGTTTGTGGCAGTACTAATAAAAAAAATAGAACAACAACCAAATAAATACAACAGCAGCAGCAGCAAAATTTGCAAGGTATTGACAGTAAAAAGACTATGTAATCAGCCACTAGGATTCATGGGAGTGTAACTATCATTACCTAACTCATTGATTCAGTTTTGTTCTCATTCCATTGTTTGTTTCTTTAAGAAAATGGTTCTAGAATAACATCTAGAATTTAATGCTACTAATTATAGTCAAGAACATCTCTCTACTATAACTAGATGCATTCATTGGAAAATCTCAACCAAACCAAGTTAAATATATCATCTAACTAGTCATTTCACCTCCCTTACTTTCCTAATCAGTCAAGCAAGGTTATATCTTATATAAATAAGTTAGTTTATGTTACATTCTCAAGCTCTAATCAAAATATGACAGCAACATAAACATAACATCAAAACAGAAACGAAATGAGATGAAAATGGAGAATAAAACACTTAGCTTGCATTCTTAGTTCAAGCTACAATATCCCAATTGTCTAGTGACTAATTACAATGAAGATTTAGCCTTCCATGAGAGCAAAACAGCAAAAACAGAAGAGAAAAACAAAGAGGGAAAGAAAGCTGCAAATTTTCTAAGTTACTCCAAATAAAAGTGTCTTCTCCTTTTTAAAAATGATGCCCTCAATGCCTTGGGATATTCTACCCTAAATGCCTCCTTGGATGCCTCCTTGGTTGCCTTCTTCCATGATGTGGGCAGAAAAACAGCAAACAGCAGTAGAAAAACAGCAAACAGTAGCAGAAGACAGCAGACAGCAGTAGAAAAACAGCAAAACAGCAGCAGAAAAATAGCAAACCAGCAGCAGAAAAACAGCAGAACAGCAGCAGGAAAATATGGCAAAACAGCAGCAGAAAAACAGCAAACCAGCAGCAGAAAAATAGTAGAACAGCAGCAGGAAAATATGGCAGAAAACATGGAAAAGGGAGGTGCATAATTAATATTTCAACCATACTTTTCTGACCTACAAAAAGTAATATTTCTGTCCAAAAATTCTGACTACATGGCATTAAATAAGAGTTCAAATGGGCCCCATATTCAGCACAACCTAGTCATCACCTAAAAAGTGCCACATTAGCATCCAAATCAGCATCTTTGTCCATGTCAGCACTTTTCTCTCAAAAATTAAAATTTGTAGGAATTAAATTGAGCATTTTACAATTCAAGTTCTAAAAATATAAAATTGAGACACATTCAATCCATAAATAGTTTATACCCAATAAATTCCAAAACATAATAAGATTAGAGAATTGACAAAATTAAAGAGGCAAAAAGGACTAACATAGGGACTAAAATAAATAGAAAAAGCATGTTATCAAATCTTCCACACTTAGCCTTTTGCACTCCTGGGCAAAATAATATTCGGAACACCAAAAGACATCAAATGAAAAGCGTGGAAAGCATGCTGGAATGGAATAGTTAAAATTTTGAAAAGATTTAGCACTTGAAGAAAATTATTCTTAAATTTCTAAGATTCCAAGCATCATGGCAATTTAATTTGATACGAATGAATTCAAGTAATTAGTCTCCTCGCCAGGGATGTGTTTACTCTCTATTCTCTCAAGTGTCTAGGGTAAATCACTCGAAATTCAACTTATCACAGAATTCACTACCATAAGCTTTTCAAGAATCTAAATCTCCACTACTTGAATCACATACATGCTTGAATTATTAGGACTTTGGAAGGGTGTAAGGTTGGGTGAAGGAATGATTGGGAGGTAGAAAGAAATACACAAAACAAAGTTTAACGAGAACTTAAAGAATTGAAGAGCATCAATCAATAAGGTTACAAGAGATTGAACTTTGAAATTTGGGCTCAACAATGCTACTTTTCTTTTCTCCTTCTTGCTCTTTTGTTTTGTTTTTTTTTTGTTTTTGTTTTTTTATCTCTGTATGGTATATATATATATATATATTTTTTTTTTTTTGAGTAGCAAAACTGAAATTCAAAACAGCCCACAAATCCTTCTTTTTGCACATGCTCAATTCAATCTATTTTCAAAAGAAAGAGGTTTCTAAAGCTCTTCAAATCTTAAGTTTGGGGAAAATAAATGATTTGTTTTAAAGTGGAAGAGAGCTAGAAAACACAAGAAAGAAAGGTGGAAGTAAGGTACAAAGTGGCACACAATGGAAACAACCTATAGGATGGCTATTTGGCTAGAATGGTTGCAAGAAACAAATGCCTAAATCATTTCCAAGCATGTACATGTAATGTAGCCTTAACAAAGATTCAAGACAAGTTCTAGAGTAAAAATCATGATAGGGAATACACACAACAAGAAAGAATATTATTTTGCAGTGAAGGCTCAAATTCTCACGGTTTAAAGACTATTACTAAAAATTCATTAAAAACAACGTCATTGCCATTTTACTTGAGTTCCTTAGAAAAAGAAGACTAAATTCTTTTCATGCTAAGTCAATTCAAAAACTTAATCTATTTCACCAAGCATGCTTTCACACAAAAAATTCATCAATTGTTCAAAAATAGAGTATCAAATTCAGACAGAACAGAGCAGCAAAATTCTGCACTGCAGAAATTCTGGCGATGCAGCTTGACTGACACATAACAACCTCAAAACAAATGCGAATCACTCCGAATAAAATTCTACAACTAGAAGACAAATAAAATTTTAAAAAAATGTAAATAAAGTGGCAAAAACCATAGCCAAACAGTACAGAAAATTCATGCAAGACAGCTCAAAAATTCTGGACAGAAATAGAGAAAACAGAGGTGACAGCAGGAAAAAAAATTTTTTTTTTTGAAAATCAACTCCAATTAAATTCTCTCCCCCCACACTTAAACATTGCATTGTCCTCAATGCAAATTATTACCAAACATCAAATAAAATGAAGAGAACATAAATTAAAAAGGAGGGAAATAATACAGCCTTATCATGGAGCCGGAACATTGTAGAGTTGGATTTCCTCTACAGTTTCTTCTTTGAAGCCCTCGTAGAACTTCTTCAACCTTTGCCCATTTACCATGAACTTCTTGTTGGTGGCCTCATTTTGAATTTCTACTGCACCAAAAGGAAAGACATTAGTAATAACAAAAGGGCCAACCCATCTAGAGCGAAGCTTACCGGGCATTAGCTTGAGGCGAGAATTATAGAGAAGGACTTTGTCTCCTACTTGGAATTCTTTTTTCTCAATTTTCTGATCATGTACAGCTTTTGTCCTTTCTTTATAGATGCGCGCATTCTCATAAGCCGCGAGCCTTAGTTCTTCTAATTCTTCAATGTGTAACTTCCTTTCCTTACCGGCTAGGGTCATGTCCATATTGCATTGCTTAACCGCCCAATATGCCTTGTGTGCAATCTCCACCGGTAAGTGACATGCTTTACCAAATACCAAGCGGTATG
The DNA here is from genome assembly GCA_037074585.1 of Biancaea sappan. NCBI lineage: Eukaryota > Viridiplantae > Streptophyta > Magnoliopsida > Fabales > Fabaceae > Biancaea > Biancaea sappan. Next base: position 27,807,327 of record CM073493.1, read on the forward strand.
GAGACATGCCGATGGGAGTCTTGAAAGTGGTTCTATAGGCCCAAAGCGTATCGTCAAGCCTCTTACTCCAATCTTTTCTGTTGGGTTGCACAGTTTTCTCTAATATTTGCTTTATCTCTCGGTTGGAGACTTCTGCTTGCCCATTAGTTTGGGGGTGGTAAGGTGTAGAGGTTTTGTGCACCACCCCATATTTCTTCAATAGCCCTTGCATGTTTCTATTACAAAAGTGTGATCCTTGATTGAAAGTAATGGTTGGAACCCAAGAGGGGGGGTGAATTAGGTTTTATAAATTTTTCACAAGAATTAATTGGAAGTTAAAATGATTTTCTGTAAAAGTACAATGCTTAGGATAATAAATACAATACAGAAAATCAATGTGCTGTTAAGATAAATAATTATAAAGATCAAGGAATTAAAGAATATATATCAATATGCACAAATTAAAGAGTAAGAGATAGAGAAAGCAAACTCGGAGATTTATACTGGTTCGGCTAATCCAAGCCTACATCCAGTCCTCAAGAGACCACTTGAGTATTTCCACTATAATTGCAAGTTTAATCCGGGTACTTGCAAACCACTACAACCACGCAAATTCGATCCGGGTATTTGCGAAACCACAATGGAGAATTTATGAATCCGGGCTCCTCCTCAACCCAAAGCAAGTTCTTCCAACACCGGTACTTGCGAACCTCAACTCAGAATAATATATGTGTTGATCAAAATCAACAATACAAAGAAACTCTCTCTAAAGAGTAGATGAAAACAAATGAAGCTCTAATAACTCTAATGATAGAGAATATGCAAGATTTGGCTCAAGAATGCTTTCCTTTCTCTCAAAGATGATAGAAGAAGTTAATATCACATTGTAGGACTTTGTTCTTGCTCAAAATCGTGTATCTAAGGTCATATATATAAGATTTTACAAAACTAGCCGTTATATAGCCGTTATATAGCCGTTATAGTGCAGTCCAGATTTTGAGCTTTCTTTAAAAATTCATAACTCCCTCATTTGAACTCCGTTTTAAACAAATAATATACCGTTGGAAAGCTCTTGGAGTCTAGTTTCAAATGAGCTAAGTTTTACTCAAAAATTATTTTTCTTTTAAAAGATATAATCAAAATACTGACTATAGGTCAGAACAGAATAATTTTTTATTACAGTAAAATCAACTTTCAGTTTTTCAAACTATATTTTGAATAGTCATATATTTCTCATTTGGACTCCGTTTTGAATAAATAATATACCGTTGAAAAGATCTTTGAGTCTACTATCAAATGAGATTAAGATACTTGAAAAACCGATTTTTCATTTATGAGATATGATATAAGGAGTGACCAAAGGTCAAAAAATAACTTTTGTAAAACTTCATATCTCACTAACTTTTTGTTCAAAAATGCTTGAGCCAATGTATGCAAATCTAAATCATTGAGTTGCACAAATATACTAGCCTATATAAAATATACCTAATTTAAACACATAGGCTATCTTGATGCATCCAAGCTTCCAAGACTTCAAATCTTCTAATTCTTCATTTCTTGGAGCTTCATCCTTGCATGTTGTTTTCCTTGAGTGAAGCATGATATTGCTTTTCCTTGTTCTTCAATACAATCCTCACTCTTCTTGTTTTGAATCAACCTATAAAATATATCTTACTTGCAAACCCAATGGTTAGTTTAATAGCATGATTCAATATATGCAACATACATATTAAATAACATAATCATGCTTAAGTACTTGTAGCATATATATGATAATTAATCTTTATATATATCAATGCTACTATTCAAATATATTTGTCATCATCAAAACTTATGGCATATAGCCTTAGGGTCAACAATCTCCCCCTTTTTGATGATGACAAATCACCACATAAAAATATGTATCACAAGATAATGAATGCAATGTTATAAGCACGTATACATATTTTTCTATTGTTTCTTCTCCCCCTATTTGACATCAACAAAAAGGTGTAAGGAACACAATATATAGAAGTTAAAGCACATACCTTCATTAAGTCAGGATGTCAGAAGATGTCAATATAGTATGGGGTAAGGATACATCAAAACTTATCATTGATTTCATTGACATGTAAAAAGAAAATTTTAGAAAAATTTTTCTCATGTCAAATGAAATGAGCCAAAAGATAAAACTTGAAAGAGTTTTAGGCTCCCCCTTAAACCTTGCATAATTTGAAAAAGAATAATGAATAATGAATATCCAATTTTTCAAGATATATTCTTTTTCAAAAAAAATACATTCAAGTGAGACAAAGCTCCCCCTGAATTTCATAACATTTTTCCTTTGAAAAAGATTGTCCAAATCATTATAAAGGAAATTCAGTTTTTGATTGCAGAATTTTGAAGTAAGATTTTTGAAAAAATTTCTGCAATATTTTCATTGAAAATGATTTCTGCTTGTTTATGAAGAGGCATTTTTAGTAAATAGCAGAAAAATTAAACTCTTTGAAAAAAAAACATCATTTGCTGTCATATGATAGAAATATTTACAGCACACAGCAGAAGTATGATATATGGATTAGCAAAGCATGATATAAACAAGAATATTAATCATAATCCATAAATCGAATAATAATATTTTTCAAGATTTCTGAAAAACAATTTCTGCATATATGCATAAAATTATTTCAACATATAGCAAAAGTGATTTAAAATAACGATACTCAAATCCTTTTCTTTTCTAAACAGATAATGCTTCAATATGGTAAAGCAATTTCAGAATTGTGGAAGCAATTCAAGAGATTCACGATATTTTTCAAAAACATTTTGCTTCGAAGGAATTTAGAAACGTTTCATCTAAGGAAGCAATATATATGGATTAGTGTAATAAGATATATTCAAGCATATAGTTCATAATCCATATATGAAACATCAATATCCCTTTGTCATCAACAACAAAAGAGATCTTTAAGACCTTTTCTTTTTCAAAAAAAATATTGCTTCATATGATAAAACATATTAACATAACAGAAGCATTTTTAAAGTCCTTTTTCAAAATAAATTTGCTTCATAAAGGATAAGATAAATTTCAGCACAAAGGAAGCAATTTATATACCCATTCAAAATGAATTTATATATGTATCTTGAGGATGAGTACATGTAAAAATTTTGACAGCTCATTTTGTATGAGTGCATGTGGAATCATGAAATATTATTCTTAGCCATAGCCTTCGCTCATGATGCATGAATAGCATACACAACATATGTTCTTCGATACATATAATCACAGCATGATGTAATCATGTATGCTCTCAAGAACAACACAACAAAGCAGAATGATACGGTTCTGAATATCACCATTTTATTAAACCTTAAAATTTCTAATCAAAACAAATTAAATCTGCCGCAAATCCACCAAAATTGACTTTCGTGGTTTTGCCATTAATGCGACGCATTGTTGGTGTGCATGCGTACCCTAGAGTTCTGGCTTCCAGCTTGCAAAATCCGTAGGATGAGCGTGTAGGGGTGCGGCGAAGAGATATCTTCGTTGGCTCTAAGTCATCATTTTCTCTCTATAAAGACTGCCCAGAATTCTCAATTATCACACCACAAAGAGTATTCATCTCTGAGCCTACAACTTTCTGACATTCCTCTCTCTTCATACTCCAAAAAAAATTCCAAGCCATGGCAGCAAGAAAGTTCATTGATCTCACAGTAGAGGCCAGGGAGGAAGAGCTCGACTTAAACTTGAGTCTAGGCAGGGACAAGGGTAAAAGGCCTTTGGAGGGATCTCAGGAGAATCGAAAGAAGAAGATGAAGATCGAAGAAGCTGAAGAGATTAGTACAGGCCATACGTCAGAAGACAAAATTGCTTGTCTGGAGCAGGAGGTGAAGAAACTCAAGAAGATGATAGAGGACCAGGAGAAGTTAGCTAAACGCAACAATGCGGCACTGACTTCAAGAATAGATAGGTTCTTCTATTGGTCTACCCAATGCTTCTGCAATCAACAACAAAGAAGTGTTGATTGTATGAATGGGATTTACACTACCCTCCGTGACATTGCTCAGTCTCTTGCTCCAAGGAATGGCCGAGGGGTGATGATACAATACGGGCCTCCTAATCCAAGACCACCTCGCCTGTAGATTGCTCATGCATGAGCAAACTTTCCCTTCTTTTTTTTTTAATTATGCAATGTAATCCTTCGATTTTTTTTTAATGCAAGTGGTTTCTTTTATTTGACGGTACAAAAAAAAATAATAATAAAGAAAGATAAAATAAATCAGCTACACAAATTCAGCACAGTATATATATATATTGAAAAATATATATCCATTTTAAAGATGGAAAGAATTTTCTGACATGGACATATATATCATCATTTCAAAGCAAAAGCAAGTTACATACTTATCAAGATAAAACATATTATAACTTGAGTATGTAGTACAATAATTGAGGTAATATGGATTAGTAAGATATAATCAGATATAAACTATAATCCATAAACAATCGTTCATAAGCTATATTTTATACAAAGGATATGACATGTATAATGCTCAAACCATGATGAATGGTATAAAGACAATATTTTTATATACAATGATATGATCAAATATGTAAGATATTAGAGAACAATATATCATTGCAATGAAAGTGTGTCAGTAAAAAAAAAATTGCCAACATAGCCAATTATGATCAAGGAGTATCACTTAATTAAATAGTAAAGTGGTAAAGAATAGAGATACTCATCAATTTTGGCAAACTCTTATTACTTCTTGAAGTTTCTCCTCAAGATTTTGATATCCTTGTTTTGCTCATTGCTCTTCTTTTGATTCTATCTTCTTGCAATTTTAATAAACTTAATTGATTGATTATTTGCAAGATCCTCTTGAAAACAATCTCTTATAAGATCACTGTCAAGCATTGGTCGACAATTAGGAATGAGCTTAGAGGATAGATTTGAGGACTAACTCCTGCAAAACACTTTTGGTGGAGCACTTTGATGTTCAAATCAGTAATGTTCAAATAAATCTCGAGTACTAGGAGCAACATTATGTTCAAGATATACCATATTAATAAAAGTGCTATGCTTTCATGAAATGCAATTTTGCAAAATATTTGATTTCATTGAAAATATTTAAATAAGATTACAGCAAGGATAAATACTATAGGTAGGAGGAATCTTATTGTTGTGAAGACAAGAAAAATGTGCGTGTAATGGAAGCAAGTTTTCATGATGCAGTAAAAAGGATAGTTTGAGCAAAATTTGGAAGAAAGATTTTAGATCAAAACAAAATTTGAATCTATAATCTGCACACCTAACAATTGTTTTCAGATATAGCATGCATGAATATCAAGGATAGATGTAAGGCATATTAGATAACAGACAAAAGCATTAGAGAGCAGTAAACATATCAGTCAAAATTCTTACAATGCATTCCAGCTTATATGTTTACTTATCCATTGCCTCCTTTTGATGCAAGAGAGTGGAGTTTGAATGATGTAGCCATTGAAAAGTCATTTCCGCTCCTTACTTCGAGGCAAATCTACAAATTATTCATTTATCTTTGGTACCCAAATTTCTTTGGGTTTGCCTGGGTCATGAGTTCCTTTTTGAACCCATTTCATTTTTACTCCATGAACAAGATTTTTCTTATAAAAACAGGAGTAAGATTTGTGTCCTTTCAGTCCACAATAGAAACAAGTGCAAGTTGGACTATTGGACATCTTTTCAGAAACAAAGAAGTTTTTAAACTGCTTTTGGTTTGATTTCTTTTTAGAAACAATACTAACTTTGGTAATTCTTCTTTGTTTCAAAACTGAGGTATTTAAAATTTCTCTACCTTGAGAGAGTTTTGCAAGTGTGTTTTTAAGATTATCATTTTCTTTTTTCAAAAAATCACACTTGGTACAAAAGCAATTTTTGTTGGTAGAGATATTTGTTTTTAAAAACAAATTCTCTTCTTGCAAAGTTTTGTTTTGATTTTCAAAAACAAAATTCTCTTCCTTGGAAATAGAAAATTCATTTTTCAATATTTCCAACTCATTTTCAAGAGAAGAGTTTTTCTGTTTTGAAACATTTAGTTTCTTTGCAAGTATAAGAGATTCTTCATGTAAATCATCAAAGGCATCTTGTAATTCTTCAAAAGAGTAGTCAAATGAATTTACCTCATCTTTATCTCTGGCCACAAGACAAGTGTTGGCTTCTTCATTTGTATTCTGCTTATCAGAATTGCTATTTCCCCAATTGGAAGATAGGTAAGCTTTCTTTGATGATTCACCTTTTGGTTGTGGTTTCTCTTTTTCTCCTTTTTCTTCTTCGTCTGCCACCTTGGTGATTTGAGATTTTTCTGTAAGTTCAATACCAAGAGCTTGCAATTGATTAAGCACAAGTTGTATCTCATTAATGGTTTTGCAATTGTTCATTTGAGCAATTTCAAGTTCATTAATGAAACTTCTATACCTTAATTCCTCAGCAATAAGATCTTCCTCATGTGCAACTTCAAGAATTTCCCACATTTCTTTTGCAGTTGCACAGTTGGAGATTTTGAAAAATTCATCTTGACTCAATGCACAAGAAATAATCAATTTTACCTTAGCATTGAGTTGCATTAAACTTCTTTCAGTATCATTCCATTCACTCTTAAGTTTTGGAATGCATTTTCCTTGTTCTTCCTTGATAGGCATACAAGAACCATTTTCTATAACATCCCAGAGTTTATGGTCTATTGAAATTAAAAACATTTTCATTTCATACTTCCAATATTGAAAATGATTAGCATAAAAAATTGGAGGTTCTGTGAAAGAACAATTTTTAGAAATAAACCAATCACTATATCCAACCATGCTAACTCTTAGACGGTTAAGTCTTTAAACAAGAGCCCAAGCTTTGATACCAATTGAAAGTAATGGTTGGAACCCAAGAGGGGGGGTGAATTGGGTTTTATAAATTTTTCACAAGAATTAATTGGAAGTTAAAATGATTTTCTGTAAAAGTACAATGCTTAGGATAATAAATACAATACAGAAAATCAATGTGCTGTTAAGATAAATAATTATAAAGATCAAGGAATTAAAGAATATATATCAATATGCACAAATTAAAGAGTAAGAGATAGAGAAAGCAAACTCGGAGATTTATACTGGTTCGGCTAATCCAAGCCTACATCCAGTCCTCAAGAGACCACTTGAGTATTTCCACTATAATTGCAAGTTTAATCCGGGTACTTGCAAACCACTACAACCACGCAAATTCGATCCGGGTATTTGCGAAACCACAATGGAGAATTTATGAATCCGGGCTCCTCCTCAACCCAAAGCAAGTTCTTCCAACACCGGTACTTGCGAACCTCAACTCAGAATAATATATGTGTTGATCAAAATCAACAATACAAAGAAACTCTCTCTAAAGAGTAGATGAAAACAAATGAAGCTCTAATAACTCTAATGATAGAGAATATGCAAGATTTGGCTCAAGAATGCTTTCCTTTCTCTCAAAGATGATAGAAGAAGTTAATATCACATTGTAGGACTTTGTTCTTGCTCAAAATCGTGTATCTAAGGTCATATATATAAGATTTTACAAAACTAGCCGTTATATAGCCGTTATATAGCCGTTATAGTGCAGTCCAGATTTTGAGCTTTCTTTAAAAATTCATAACTCCCTCATTTGAACTCCGTTTTAAACAAATAATATACCGTTGGAAAGCTCTTGGAGTCTAGTTTCAAATGAGCCAAGTTTTACTCAAAAATTATTTTTCTTTTAAAAGATATAATCAAAATACTGACTATAGGTCAGAACAGAATAATTTTTTATTACAGTAAAATCAACTTTCAGTTTTTCAAACTATATTTTGAATAGTCATATATTTCTCATTTGGACTCCGTTTTGAATAAATAATATACCGTTGAAAAGATCTTTGAGTCTACTATCAAATGAGATTAAGATACTTGAAAAACCGATTTTTCATTTATGAGATATGATATAAGGAGTGACCAAAGGTCAAAAAATAACTTTTGTAAAACTTCATATCTCACTAACTTTTTGTTCAAAAATGCTTGAGCCAATGTATGCAAATCTAAATCATTGAGTTGCACAAATATACTAGCCTATATAAAATATACCTAATTTAAACACATAGGCTATCTTGATGCATCCAAGCTTCCAAGACTTCAAATCTTCTAATTCTTCATTTCTTGGAGCTTCATCCTTGCATGTTGTTTTCCTTGAGTGAAGCATGATATTGCTTTTCCTTGTTCTTCAATACAATCCTCACTCTTCTTGTTTTGAATCAACCTATAAAATATATCTTACTTGCAAACCCAATGGTTAGTTTAATAGCATGATTCAATATATGCAACATACATATTAAATAACATAATCATGCTTAAGTACTTGTAGCATATATATGATAATTAATCTTTATATATATCAATGCTACTATTCAAATATATTTGTCATCATCAAAACTTATGGCATATAGCCTTAGGGTCAACATTGATCACTGATTATGGCCTTGGGGACACCGAATCTGCAGAAAATATGTGAACGAAGGAAATCTACAACAACAATAGAATCATCAGTTCGGGTGGCTTTAGCTTCCACCCACTTCGACACATAATCCACAGCAGCTAAGATATACATGAAGCCAAAAGAAATAGGAAAAGGACCCATAAAGTCTATACCCCAAACATCAAAAACATCACAAAAAAGAAGAGGTTGTTGAGGCATTTCATTTCTTTTAGACACATTTCCAGTTCTTTGACATCTAGAACAATTTTTGCAAAAATCAAAGGCATCCCTAAACAAAGTAGGCCAATATAAACCAGAATCTAACACTTTTCTAGCTGTTCTTTGGGGACCAAAATGTCCACCACATGCAAGAGTATGACAAAAATTTAGCACAGATGCAAATTCATGATTTGGAACACATCTCCTAATAATTTGGTCACTACAAATTTTCCACAAATAAGGGTCATCCCACACATAGTACCTAGCCTCGCTTCTTAATTTATTCAATTGATGTTTATTTTGGTATGCAGGCAATTCAGATGCAACAAGATAATTCACTAAATCAGCATACCAAGGCTCACTAATACCATGCAAAAGGAGGAAACACTCATCTGGAAAATTGTCTCTTACAGGGTGATGTTCCAATGGAAGATCAGAAAGCCTACTCAAATGATCGGCTACTACATTCTCTGCTCCACTCTTATCTTAGATTTCCACATCGAATTCTTGGAGGAGTAGCATCCATCTAAGCAATCTTGGCTTTGCATCCGGTTTCTTCAAAAAATATTTTAGTGCTGCATGGTCAGAAAACACGATTACTTTGGAGGCAAGCAAATATGATCTAAATTTTTCTAAAGCAAAAACAATTGCTAAAAACTCCTTCTCCGTGGTTGTGTAATTTGATTGAGCTGAATCAAGGGTACGGGACACATAGGCTATGACATGCAACTTCCTCTCTACTCTTTGTGAAAGTACTGCTCTTACAGCAAAATTTGAGGCATCACACATGAGCTCAAAGGGGAGCTCCCATCGTGGAGGTTGGATGATAGGAGGGGAGGTAAGTTGCTTCTTCAACTCATCAAAAGCTGACCTGCAAGCATCATTAAAAATGAAATCGGTTTCTTTTTGGAGGAGTTTAGATAGGGGTAGAGCGATCTTACTGAAGTCCCTGATGAATCTTCTATAAAATCCTGCATGGCCAAGAAAAAGAGCGAACTTCCAGCACAGAAGCGGGGTAAGGCAAAGAAGAGATAACATCAACTTTGGGTTTATCTACTTCTATGCCATGTGATGACACTATGTGGCCTAGGACTATTCCTTGCTCTACCATGAAATGACATTTTTCATAATTCAAGACCAAATTTTTCTCTATGAATCTCTCAAGTACTCTCTCCAAATTTTTCAAACATGCATCAAATGAGTCTCCATAAACAGAAAAATCATCCATGAACACTTCCATGCAATCCTCTAACAAATCAGAAAATATGCTTAACATGCATCTTTGAAAAGTGCCAGGTGCATTACAGAGACCAAAAGGCATGCATCTATATGCAAAAGTACCAAAGGGACAGGTGAAGGTAGCCTTCTCCTGATCTTCAGGTGCAATGTGAATTTGAAAATATCCAGAAAAACCATCAAGAAAACAGTAATGAGACTTTCCAGCAAGTCTTTCAAGCATTTGATCAATAAAAGGAAGAGGAAAATGATCTTTTCTAGTTGCTTGGTTCAACTTCCTATAATCAATGCAAACACGCCAACTGTTTTGAACTCTAGTGGGCACTAACTCATTATTTTCATTTGCTATAACAGTTACCCCGGTTTTCTTTAGCACTACTTGTACTGGACTCACCCACTTACTATCAGAGATAGGATAAATAATACCAGCTTAAAGGAGCTTACTTACCTCCTTCTTGACCACATCAAGAATCATGGGGTAGGACTAATTCCAGGAATGTCTACTAGAGTCCACCCAATTGCTTCCTTGTTCTTTTTCAGCAAACTTATCAATTTTTGTTCTTGATCAGGCTCTAGATTGTTGGCTACAATCACTGGAAGCTGGTTTCCTACTTCTAAGAAGGCATACTTGAGGTTTTCTTTTAAAGCCTTCAACTCTAATACAGGTGGTTGGATGGAGGATGGAATCAGTTTTTGTGGAGTCACATCCAAGGAGGCACCTACAAATTCAGATTACTCAAAGACAGAATCCTTGGCTAAAGAGGAGGAAGGGTTAGCAGCACAAGAGGAAAGAGATGAAGAATGTTCAACATTACAGTTTAAATCACTACACCTACAACTACCTAAAACAGAAACAGAATCTAAATCTAAGCTAGAGAAAATTGCAGAATCAGAATGCACACCAGAATCCAAATCACTATGCAAATCAGAATGCAACTCAAAATTGTCAGCATTTAGAGAGTTTTCAATTTCAGTGCAAGCATGACAGAATTCAGAACCAGCACAATTGCATTCAAATGCATCTACCAAATCAAAAAATTCAGGAAAATCAGAAATTAATTTAGTTTGGAAATCATCACATGCCTCATCAACTAAGTAATCAAAAAAGTTAACCACATGCACATTGGAATGATTTTCCATAGGATGTTTCATGGCATCTAAAATATTAAAATCAATTTTGTTACTAGCAAACTCCATTGACAAAGTCCCTTCATGCACATTAATAATTATTTTTGCAGTTTTGAAACAAGGTCTACCAAGTATTAATGGTGCATGGCCAGGAGTATTATCATTTTCCATATCAAGCACATAAAAATCAGCAGGAAAAATGAGATCTTTGACTCTTACCAGGACATCTTCTAGAACTCCTGCTGGATGTGCTGTACTCCTATTGGCAAGTTGGACAACACTCCAGTTGGTGAAAGAACACCAATCTTGAGGCTTGAGTATACTGATTTGGGCATAACATTGATTGAGGCTCCCAAATCCAGCATAGCATTGAAGAACTCCATGTTGCCTATTGTGCATGGTATTGTGAAAGTTCCAGGATCTTTGCACTTGGGTGGCATGGGTGGTTGGATGAGTGCAGACACATTTCTCCCCAAATTGATTCTCTCATTACCCCTTAAACGCCTCTTATGAGTGTACAACTCTTTGAGGAACTTGGCATACTTGGGGATTTGCTTAATTGCTTCCAAAAGTGGGATATTGACCTCTATTTTCCTGAAGGTCTCCATGATCTCTTTATCCATGTCAGATTCGGAAGCTTTCCTTGATTGAGTCTGTCTATTGGGGAAAGGAAGAGGAATTTTCTGAACCACTTCTTCATCCTTTTTATTTTGCTCACTGGTTGAGGATGAAGGAACACTTTGCTGGACATTTGATTTTCCTGGTTCAGATTCAGAAGCTGGACTGTCTACTTGCTTGCCACTCCTCAAGATGATGGCACTCACATTGCCTCTTGGGTTGATCACTGGTTGGGATGGCAAACTCCCTGAACCTTGACTTTTCAGCTCATTGACTGTTGTGGCTAACTGGCCAATCTTAGTTTCTAAATTTTGCATATTTGTTTCTGTTCTTTGCTGGAACTGAAGAGTATTGGCAGTTAGTTACTTCATTAAATCCTCAAGACTAGGCTCAGGTTTCTTGGGTACTGGAGGAGGTGTATGACTAGGTTCAGGTTGATTGTATCTTGTATGGGGTGGCTGGTAAGGGGGGTTGGATGTATTCCCATACTTGAAAGCTGGATGATCACGCCACCCAGGATTGTAGGTGGAGGAATATGGGTCATATCTCTGTTGTTGTGGCTGCATGGGTCTACCAGGGAATATACCAGCACATGACTCAGTTTGGGTCTCTTGCAGCTGAGGGCACTGATCAGTATGGTGGGTATTCAGGGAACAAATACCACAGACTGAAGGAGGAAGAGCTTGTTGTTGTGTTCTCTGATTTAATGCCAATTGCCTCACCATTGAAGCTAACTCTTCCAATTTATTTTCTATCCTTTGTTGCTCCATGGGAGGTGTCCTCACCTCATTGACAGTAACTGTTGGATCACTCAGTCTGGTGCCAAATTGCTGAGCATTTTGGGCCATCTTGGCTAACAATTCATTTGCTGCAGCAGGAGTCTTATCCACCAATGCCTCACCAGCAGCTGCATCAACTATGTATCTATCCATAGGTAGTAATCCTTCATAGAAATATTGGATGAGAAGCTGCTCTGGAATCTGGTGGTTTGGACAGCGTGAGCAAAGCTTCTTAAACCTCTCCCAATATTCATGCAGAGACTCACCATTCAACTGTCTAATCCCACTGATATCCTTCCTGATTACTGCTGTTCTGGAGACTGGAAAGAATTTTTCTAAGAACAACTTCTTCAGCTCATCCCATCTTGTTATCAAGGCAGTGGGTAGATAGTAAAGCCAATCCTTGGCTGCCCCATCCAGAGAGAAGGGAAATGCTATTAATTTGATCTGTTCTTCTCTAACTCCAAGTGGTCTCATGGTAGAGCAGACAACATGGAACTCCTTTAAGTGCTTGTGCGGATCTTCTCCTGAAGACCATGAAACTTAGGCAACAAATGGATTATACCAGATTTTAGTTCAAAATTAGCATCCAACTCAGGATAATTTATGCACAATGGTTGATAATGCACATCAGGTGCAATCAACTCTTTAATTGATTGTTCTTGCCTATTTTGAGGCACTTGTGCATTTTGGTTATCCATCCCAGTTATCCCAGCTGACTCAGAATCTGTAGACTCCAACACAATATCAGATTCGGAATCTGATTCAACTTCTACACTGTTGACAGCAAACTCAACAATTTCAGCAAGAATTTCAGAAACTATACTAGTCCTAATGCTATTACTTCTCACTAGCCTATGGAAGGTCCTATCTATTTCTGGATCAAAAGGTGATAAGTCCACGTTATGAGACCTTCTCATACACTAGAAAGGGCCAAAATTCATGAGAAAACAACAAAAAAAACAAAAAAAAAGAGCAAAATAAGCACAAAAGGCTCCAACCAAGGAAAATAACCAAAAATGAAGTATCTCAGAAAAATCTGATTTTTCTTGGAAAAATCCTTCACCAATTGGAGGCATAAAATCAAAAAACAGAACTCAAAAAAAAGATATACAAAAATCAAACCAAAAATCACAATTAATTGGAAAAATGGTTAAAATCATTGTAAAATGGAAAAAAGTGGTCTAAACGTTGGAATTTGGCCGAGATAGGGCGGTGCTCCTCACGACTAAGTCGTGAGGAGTTATGCCCGAAACGGTCGTGTTTAGTGGACTACCAATTTTTCAAGTCAATCCGATTTAGTTTTTTTTAGCTGATGAATAGTTGCTGAAATATAACTTGGAAACTTGAAAAATTGACTTGAAGAATTTGTAATCACTTCCAACAATATCAAGCCACTTAAAATCAAACAAGAACACAATAGAACAACTAATTAACACTTAGAAATGAATTGGCTCCTCGGCAACGCCGCCAAAATTCTGGTTCACGCCACTACATTGCCAAATCGCCTAGAATTGAATTCGTGGCAATTTGCAGTATAGTGATCCCCAGGTCGTATTCACTCAAGGAGCCTCACTTCTTAATACTAATTAATCGTTCTAAACACCCAAACACTAATGAAGAGTACATAAACGTGGGGGGGTTTTGTGGCAGTACTAATAAAAAAATAGAACAGCAACTAAATAAATACAACAGCAGCAGCAGCAAAATTTGCAAGGTATTGACAGTAAAAAGACTATGTAATCAGCCACTAGAATTCATGGGAGTGTAACTATCATTACCTAACTCATTGATTCAGTTTTGTTCTCATTCCATTGTTTGTTTCTTTATGAAAATGGTTCTAGAATAACATCTAGAATTTAATGCTACTAATTATAGTCAAGAACATCTCTCTACTATAACTAGATGCATTCATTGGAAAATCTCAACCAAACCAAGTTAAATATATCATCTAACTAGTCATTTCGCCTCCCTCACTTTCCTAATCAGTCAAGAAAGGTTATATCTTATATAAATAAGTTAGTTTATGTTACATTCTCAAGCTCTAATCAGAATATGACAGCAACATAAACATAACATCAAAACAGAAACGAAATGAGATGAAAATGGAGAATAAAACACTTAGCTTGCATTCTTAGTTCAAGCTACAACATCCCAATGGTCTAGTGACTAATTACAATGAAGATTTAGCCTTCCATGAGAGCAAAATAGCAAAAACAGAAGAGAAAAACAGAGAGGGAAAGAAAGCTGCGAATTTTCTAAGTTACTCCAAATAAAAGTGTCTTCTCCTTTTTAAAAATGATGCCCTCAATGCCTTGGGATATTCTACCCTAGATGCCTCATTGGATGCCTCCTTGGTTGCCTTCTTCCATGATGTGGGCAGAAAAATAGTAAACAGCAGCAGAAAAATAGCAAACAGCAGCAGAAGACAGCAGACAGCAGCAGAAAAACAGCAAAACAGCAGCAAAAAAAGAGCAAACCAGCAGTAGAAAAACAGCAGAACAGCAGCAGGAAAATATGGCAAAACAGCAGCAGAAAAACAGCAAACCAGCAGCAGAAAAACAGCAGAACAGCAGCAGGAAAATATGGCAGAAAACATGGAAAAGGGAGGTGCATAATTAATATTTCAACCACACTTTTCTGACCTACAAAAAGTAATATTTCTGTCCAAAAATTCTGACTACATGGCATTAAATAAGAGTTCAAATGGGCCCCATATCCAGCACAACCTAGTCATCACCTAAAAAGTGCCACATTAGCATCCAAATCAGCATCTTTGTCCATGTCAACACTTTTCTCTGAAAAATTAAAATTTGTATGAATTAAATTGAGCATTTTACAATTCAAGTTCTAAAAATATAAAATTGAGACACATTCAATCCATAAATAGTTTATACCCAATAAATTCCAAAACATAATAAGATTAGAGAATTGACAAAATTAAAGAGGCAAAAAGGACTAAAATAGGGACTAAAATAAATGGAAAAAGCATGTTATCAGTTGGTCGACCAGTGTAGTCCAGAAGTGATTTATCAGTCACGTTGGTCGACCAGTGTAGATGGGGTGGTCGACCACCGGCTGGCAGTAGCGAAATACAGATTTTGAGCTTTCTTTAAAAACTCATAACTCCCTCATTTGAACTCCGTTTTAAACAAATAATATACCATTGGAAAGCTCTTGGAGTCTAGTTTCAAATGAGCTAAGTTTTACTCAAAAATTATTTTTCGTTTAAAAGATATAATCAAAATACTGACTATAGGTCATAACAGAATAATTTTTGAGTACAGTAAAATCAACTTTCAGTTTTTCAAACTATATTTTAAATAGTCATATATTTCTCATTTGGACTCCGTTTTGAATAAATAATATACCGTTGGAAAGATCTTTAAGTCTACTATCAAATGAGATTAAGATATATGAAAAATAGATTTTTCGTTTATGAGATATGATATAAGAAGTGACCAAAGGTCAAAAACTAACTTTTGTAAAACTTCATATCTCACTATCTTTTTGTTTAAAATGCTTGAGCCAATGTATGCAAATCTAAATCATTGAGTTGCACAAGTATATTAGCCTATATAAAATATACCTAATGTAAACACATAGGCTATCTTGATGCATCCAAGCTTCCAAGACTTCAAATCTTCTAATTCTTCATTTCTTGGAGCTTTGTCCTTGTATGTTGCTTTCCTTGAGAGAAGCATGATATTGCTTTTCTTTGTTCTTCAATCCAATGCTCACTCTTCTTGTTTTGAACCAACCTATAAAGTATATCTTACTTGCAAACCCAATGGTTAGTTCAATAGCATGATTCAATATATGCAACAAACATATTAAATAACATAATCATGCTTAAGTACTTGTAGCATATATATGATAATTAATCTTTATATATATCAATGCTACAATTCAAATACATTTGTCATCATCAAAACTTATGGCATAAAGCCTTAGGGCCAACAAGTATAACACCTTGGTCTCTCCAAATTCGGGGGCTAATTTCTCAATCTCTTTATGACACAAGGCCATAAAATCCTCGATGCATAAAGCCATTTGATTCCCGTGGCTCAAAATCACAAAATCTCCTTGGCACATGGTCAAATAATATCTGTACTATGAAATAAATATACATGAAAGCTAATCAAACATAGCTAGGTACCAACATGAACCAAATAAGTAATCATGTTTCTAAACATTAT
Organism: Biancaea sappan; assembly: GCA_037074585.1. Taxonomy (NCBI): domain Eukaryota; kingdom Viridiplantae; phylum Streptophyta; class Magnoliopsida; order Fabales; family Fabaceae; genus Biancaea; species Biancaea sappan. The sequence goes on from CM073493.1 coordinate 27,823,974, forward strand.
CCATCAAGAAATTCTCCCATATACAAATCTCAATCTATCTATTACAAGATTGTTTTCTCCCCCATAAAACTCAATCATGCTTACAAGCATTTAACTTATTCATTTATACACCACATAAGCACATAAGTAGTTTTCATAATGCAAATAATAAATCATGGACCTTTACTAAGAAAACTTTTACTTAGTTGGATTTCATGCTAACTTTACAAATCCATACCCTCTATCAGTTGAAGCATTAAAGCAAGAGGGTTTGGATACACTTCTGTATGTTTTGATATAAAAAAGAATAAAGAAATCAATTTCTCTCTTACGCTAGCCACACAATTCATGAAACTTAATGAGGAGAAATTTCACTTTCCTTAAAGTTCAAACTTTATTGTGTTCACTTGTAGTCTCTCCCTTCGATCAAGCACTCAATTACTTACTCATTAAATTAAGGTTTTCAAATCCCATATTGAACATATAACATCAACTATTCCTATAAATAACATGCTTAAACATAACCATGAACATACTTAGTACACATGCCAACACAAGAAGAAGCATACTCCATAAATTTCTTTAATAAGTATCTCATTATATTAAGGTTATCTATACATATCAATATATATATATATATATTTGAGTGTGTGTGTGTGTGTCAACTTTATAATATGCAAGCTGCCTATTTCAAAATTCACATCAATTTACACATATAAACTCCATACCATAATCCTCCTAAGTCCCATAAGTACATATATGCAAAAGCATAATTATATATATATATATATATAAAGCTCCCTTATCTCAAGTTAACATAATTCCAAGATGTTTGCATAATGCTTATATTTAAGAAATCACCTTTAAATTGGTTAGATACTCATTCACAAGAATTAAGTAAACATTAATCCCCTTCATATGAACTGCAGACAAGAATTACACTGGAGAAATTTTGCTTCATGAGCTGTTATACCCACAGTTCTTAGAGCAAAAATTTCTCAATATAGTTTCCATCTAAGCCAATTACATTAGTCACAATTACTCAGGCCTCAACCTTACTAATCCCAATCCAAATGTAACAATTTCTCATAATAATAACACTAGGAATCAGAACATCAGACATGAGATAAACAATTAAATTTTAAATTGGAAAATTAGAACCCACATGACTTACCTGACGCCATTTCCACATATTCTACTTCTCCAGCTTTTGTCCTGGTGTTCTGGTCTTCTCCTTCTCCATCTAGCTCAGAACCTTTACCCTACACCTCCACTCGGCCCCCACACTCCACGGTCATACCCAAATTCTGGTTAAGGAGAAAGATTTCCCCCCACCCTCAGTTACGTACACTTCACCAAAAGAAGAAGAAAAGAAAACCAAAATGAAAATTAGTTTTATTAGCTCATACCAGTCACCGGCTCTATTCACTGTTGTGGATGTTGACGTTGATGCAAACGGCCTAAGTGACAAAGGAGAAAAGGACGCAAACACGATAGAGTTCACATTGTCAACTTCATTGTGCCATTCTTCCTATGACTCTTTTCTTCATTCAGGCAGCAGTGGCGTTACCTGGCGGTATGTTGTGGTAGTAGATGACTACCACCAAGTTCGACCCACCCACTGCCATTGCCCTCACTCTTACTCGATCTCCCCCTCTCATACATGTAAAAGACTCCTACTGTGGCATCCTCAAGAAGCTCAACAATGGTGAAGAAAAGTAGAGGATACATGTGTGTCCCTCTTTATGCCAATTGCCCCTTTATTAGTTCAAATGGCATAAAGCCACTCTATCTTAAATTATCGCTTCACTCAAGTCCCTTGTGGACTTGTAGATATTTCTAGTCACTTTCAAAAATTTAAAATAAAAAAATTATAATTTCCTTAACTTATCTTTCCCAATAACCAAGGGCTCCGCCTCATCCAGAAGTTTCAAATAAGTCCTTAAAGCCCTATTCCAAGTTTTTTACTTGATAATTTGTCCTCTTTTGCACTTTCATTTCAAATTTCTAACAAATCCCAAGATACACCTATGCATGCATGTTAAAATTTTCACCCGCTAAAAATATACTCCCTTCATGGTTAAACACCAATCAAGTGTTATAGTGGCCAAAAAGCAAATGCCACAAACTAGGGAGGGAGAAAAGGGTGATGGTTAGTTGATATCTAGTATTTTTATATACATTTTAACCCCTATCTTGGTCTATTTGCATTTTCATCTATGGGAATTCTCCAATTTTTTTACACTTTGTGATTTATTGGGTCTAAATCAATTTTAGATGAAAAATGAATTAGTTTCGTATTTTAGGACTTAAATTATAAACGACTCAATTTAATACATCTTGTGTATTTTGCAGAAATTAATTTTGGAGATGTCTTGATGATGTGGCACTTACATGGCACTCTTGCTGACATGGACGCTGATGTAGCCCTTTTTTATGAGTAGGATGCTGACTGGGCACCTCTTTTCTGCATATTTAATAACATGGACATGTGGGCTCTCATCTCAGAATTTTCCAGCCCTTTTTGCCATGCATGCAGTCCCTCTCTTCCCCAAACTTTGCTAGAAATGGAAGGTCTCAGATTCTGCATACAAAAAAGCTCTTTTGCTGCACCTATTATGTGTTTCTGCTCCTTGTCTGTTGGCTGCCTCCTCTGTAGAAAGGAAACAGCCACACCTCAACCTTTTCAAAGGTCAACTGAAGGCATCTAGGGTAGAATATTCCTTAGGTTTAGTGGGGCATCAGTTTTTTATCTCAGAACATTACATTTTCATTATGTAACTTAGTATTTTTGTAGGTCACTCTTCCTCTATGCTATGTTGTTGTTTTGCTCTCATTGAAGGCTAAACTTCCATTGTAATCAGTCATTAGGACCTTGGGATATTGTAGCTTGAACTTTCAGTGCAAGATAAGTTATTTTATTCTCCACTTCATTTCATTTTCATTTTCTATTTTGTATTTGTTCTTTATGCTAATTATAAATTCTGATATGAACTTATAAAGGTATAAACTGATTTGTATTTGAGATATAACCTTGCTTAACTAATTGGAAAGCAAGTAAAACGAAATGGCTAGGTTAGATGATATATAACTTGATTTGGTTAAGGTCTTTTAAAGTTGCATCTAGCTATAGATTAATGAAGTTCTTCTTAACTATGGTTAGAAGCATTACAGTTTTGGAAGTTCTTCTAGATTTATTTTCATAAAAACTAAATGGTAAGATGGGGATAAAACTAAATTAATGAGTTAAGTAATGATAGATACACTCCCATAAATCCTAGTGGCTGGTTGCATTTTCCTTTGTTGTTTACTACTGCTTTTACTGTTGTTTATTATTTCTATTTTATTCTGATTATATTCTGTCACAACCAAACCACCCCCTCGGATGTAGTTAGTGTAATCAGTATTTAGAACAACTAATTAGTAATTAGAAGTGAGGCTCCTTGAGTGAATACGACATGGGGATCACTATACCATAAAATTGCCACGAATTCAATGCTAGGCGATTCGGCATTGTAGTGAAGTGAACCATTAGTGTCTTTGCTTGAGTGCTATTTGCCTCACCATGGATGCTAACTCTTCTATCTTATTGTTAATTCACTGTTAATCCATGGGAGTCCTAATCTCATTCACACCTTGGGTTGGGGCACTCACTCTAGTACTGAATTATTGGGCATTTTGAGCCATCTTAGCTGACAATTCTTTTGATGTAGCAAGGGTTTTATCCACCAAAGGCTCACCAAAAGCTACATCTACCATAATCTATCCATGGGAGTGAGCCCTTCATAAAGATACTATATTAGGAGTTGGTCACTTATTTGATGATGGGGGCAACTTGCACAAAGTTTCTTGAACCTTTCCTAATACTCATGTTAAGTTTCACTCCCAATCTACCTAATTCCACAAATTTCTTCCCTAATGGCAGCTGTTCTATAGGCAGGAAAGAACTTCTCTAGAAACATCATATTTAATTCTTCCCATCTTGTGATAGCTACAGGGGGTAAATAATAGAGCCAATCCTTGGCTGCACTATCCAATGAAAAATGAAAGACTCTCAACTTAATTTGTTCCTCTTGTACTCCTTGAGGTCTCATTGTAGAACAAACTACATGAAACTCCTTAAGGTGCTTATGAGGGTCTTCTCCAGCTAAACCATTTTATTTGGGAAGAAGGTGGATCAATCCAGACTTAAGCTTAAAGGCAGCATCCAAATTTTGGTAATTAATGCATAAGGATTGATAATACACATCAGGTGCAGCTAATTCCTTAATGGTCCTATTGTTAGCCCTAATTTTAACTCTATTGTCATTCTAGTTATTCATCTCTCTAGTATTAGCAAATTCAAAACCACTCAAGTCAACCACAAATTTAGATTCACTGTCAAACTCTAAATCTATCTCTACACTCTCTATAGCTACACTAATGAAATTAGACAACAATTCACTAACTATACTACTCCTAACACTATTACTCCTAACTAGTCTATGGACAGTCCTATCAATTTCAAGATAAAAAACTTGCTAATTCTTGTTGAACAGACCTTGGAATAAATTAGGAAGAAAACACCAAAAACACCCAAAATTCAAGTAGCTCAGAAAATGATAATTCTTTTTTGGAAAAAATCCAAGTTGAAGGCACAAAAACAACAAACATAACTTAAAAATAGTATCAACAAAAATCAAACAAAAAAACACAAGAAATTGAAAATTTGACAAAAAGTTGTAAAAAGGAAAAAGTGGTCTAGATGTTGAAATTTAACTGAGATAGGACGGTGCTCCTCATGACATAGTTGTAGAAGCTTTTCTCAGAAGGCTCGAATTTGGTGGAATACTAGTTTTCAGGTCAATCAGAGCAAGTTTTGCCTTAAATGAATAGAAACTGAAAAACCTAACTAAATTGAAAAACCAAAAATTTTTTTAGACTACTACAAAACACAAAACAGCTTGAAATCAACTAAGAACACAATTGAACAAGAAATTAGGTGATTCAGAAGTAAATTGGCTCCCTGGCAATGACACCAAAATTTTGAATCACCTAGAATTGAATTCGTGGCAACTTTGCAATATGGTGATTCCAAGGTTGTTCTCAATTGTGGAGCCGTGTATCTAATTTCCTAATTAGTTGTTCTACTCAAATTAACACTAATTGTCCTAATTAACTACTAATTAACACGGGGGTTATTACAGAATTGAAGTTGCATAAAGCATAACTATGCTAGTAATTAAAATAGAACAAAACACACAATAGCACAATAAAAAAATTGCAATTAGTCATTTAGATCCCTGGATTGTAACCATCATTATATTATCCCTAATAAAATTTCTAATTTAGGTTCTACCATTAGGTTTTCAATAAGAATTTTCTAGAAAATATTCCAAAAGCAAGTTATAACAAATTTTAGCTAGGAAAACCTTCACTAAACTAAAATCAATCACAAACTCATGAGTACCTAACCTAAATCATGCTCCGCAACCGCATACTGACATGTCATTCTTATTTTACTTATCATACCAATCGGTCATAACAAGTTTTAACATCAAATGTAACCATAGCTAACCAGCACAAGAATGAATATAAGAACAATGAAGTAGAAAAATAGAACAAGAAAGGAATAGAATCATAAACCAAAACCATATATTGCATTAAAGATTCAGATTACACATACTAGTTCACTTCTTGACTGATCACAAAAGTAGAGTAGCCTTCCGTGGAGGCCAAACCACAACAAAAAAGATAGAAAATGAAGGGAGAAAAGGGACCTATGAAGTATGCTAAGTGTGTACAATACTAGAAAAATTGAACCCAAAAACCTAATACTAGGTGTTTCTTACATCAGCCTAAGGAGGAAGAGAAAGACTTTTGTACTTGTCCCTCTCAATCTGTTCTTGCCTGAATGGTGCAACATGGGCAAAAATGCAGTGCAGAATTCATGGACAAAATGCTACAAAATTCTTTTTCTTATGCAGAAAAGCGACTAAATGAGGAAAGCGCAGACTGAATGCATGTTTTTTTTTCAGGTTTAGAACTGTGGGGTCCATGTCCATTCATCATTCAGTCAACATCCAACTTATCAGATGCATCCACATCAGTATCTAAGTCGCATTCAAGTCAGCATCTTGCCATCTCAGTGAAATTTCTCACCAATTGAATTAAATCTACAAGATTGAGAATGGAATTAATTTGGGACAATAGTCAATTAAGCCCTAAATTTATAAAATTAAAGTACATTTAATGTATATTTATCTTGAACCCAATAAATTCCAAAACATCATAAAATTGGAAAGTTTGCAAAATTAAAGTAGCAAAGAGACTAAGTTATTGACTACAATGGTGACATTTTATATATATTAAGTAAAAATTATATCAGACATAAAATTATATATTAAAGTTTACAAAATCAGACATCAATAGAAATTATTTCAAAATTATATCTATTATGAAAAAAAATTAATTAGTGATTTAAATAAAAATTATATATATTAAGTATATTTAAATACTTGAAAATGTGTCTTGGTGACATTTTAGTCCCTAAAAAAAGTCACAAACTAGTATAAAAAAATTACATATTAAAAAACTTTTATATATATATAATTTTATAAAATACTTATTTATAACATATATATATTAATATATAATAAAATTATATATATATATTAAAATACATTTTTATAATATGTTAATATATATATATTATATAAATATATATATTTTTAATATTATATATATACAATTTTTTTGATATACAATTTTTAATACTAACTTATGACTATTTTTAGGGTCTAAAATGTCACCAAGACACAATTTTAAGTATTTAAATAAACTTAATAAAAAAATTAATACAATATTTAAATTATAAAACATATATGTGGCTGGAAGACCATATATATATATAGACCTGAGTGGCTCGAGGGATCCTTCCCTAAGTCAATTATGTCTATTCATATAGAAGTGGCTTGAGTATCCCGAAGCCACTTTTATCTATATATATATATATATATATATATATTAACATATAATTTTATTATATGTTAATATATTTGTATATATATTTATTATATAATATATATTTTATAACATTATCATTTTTACGTGATCAATTGAAATATTTAATAAGTTGAAATTAAAAAATTATAATTTTTGAATTTAAATAATCATTACAATCATTATATACAAATTTATTGATACGAAATGTTAATTTATGTATAAACTATTAAATTAAAAAGTTAATACAAATATTTCAAATTATAAAATGAAGTTAAGGAAAAAGAAAGATTTCAATTGTAATATAAATATAAGTTATGTCAAAGTTACTTATAATCAATACGTACATGAAATTGTTAAGGCGGTGGTGACCTCAATAGAAATTATTTCAAAATTCTATTTATTATAAAAAAATTTTAATTAGTTATTTAAATGCAAATTATATATATTAAGTATATTTAACTACTTGAAAATGTGTCTTGGTGACATTTTACTAAAAATAGTCACAAGTTAATATAAAAAAAATTGCATATTAGAAAAAATGTTTAAATACATAATTTTATTAAATACATATTTATATAATATGTGTGTGTGTGTGTGTGTGTGTGTTAAATGGCTCGAGAAATCCTCCCCAAGTCACCTTAACATATATTAATTGACATATATATATATATATATATTAATACATAATTTTATTATATGTTAATATATTTATATATATGTATTATATAATTATGCATTTTATAATATTATATATATTCAGGTTTTTAATATGCAATTTTTTTATATTGATATGTTATTATATTTGGGGAAAAAAGTCACCAAAACAAATTTTCAAGTATTTAAATATACTTAATATATATAATTTGTATTTGAATAACTAATTAATTTTTTTCATGATAGATATAATTTTGAAATAATTTGTTTTTGAATTACTAATTAAAGTTTTTTATTCATAAGTTCAAATTTTTAATCCAACAATCTATATTAACATTTTAATTTATTACTTTATACATGAATTAATTTAATAATTTTAATTTTTTACGTTTTAATGTGAAATATTGCAAATAACAAAGTGTGTCTTCCTTAACTTATTTTTCATTCTCTTTCAATTGGTCCACTACCACTCTAACAATTTAATAAAAGTATTGATCATGAGTAACTTTGAAATAACATGTATTTAGATTACTATTGAAATTGTTTTTCTTAAACTCACATTATAACCTCAAATATTTGTATGAACTTGTTAATTTATGCAATATGGGGTCATGTAATTGGCGGTATTACGAATTCTTATAATGAAAAATTTCCATTATTTTAATTGCATCATTTTATAGCGTCATTTTAGTGACATTATTTTTAATGCATTATTTTAATGGAATTCATTTAGTCAATTTAATTCTCCATAATTATGTTATTCCTTTGAATATTATTTATGGAAATTAAGCTAAATGATTGGACTAGGTATTTTATTGAGAGTGATATTTCTAAGATTTGAGGAAAAATAAGAGAAAACAAAAATTTAATAGAATTAATATAATTGTTGGAGAATGATTATATCGGGATTCTTCGAATTTCTGGCATCTAGGTATGGGTATCCATGGGTCACCAAGTGACCCATCACCCCCTTTATACTCTTTTCTCTCTCTTTCTCCCTCATTTTTCACGATGGAGACCAGGAGGAGAAAATGTTTTCTCTTAATTCCTTGCATTCTTCCTTCCATTTCTTCTAGCAAATCTAGGATTTCTAGTTGCTTTTTAATTCTTTAGGATTTTTATAGCAAAACATAAGCTTTATCTTCCTCTTCTCTCTCCTTTTCCTCCATTGTTGTTTATTTGAAGAAAAAAAATGGGTTTTATGGGTATGAGCTAGAACCTTGTTTCCCTTGCTTCTTTCTTTTGTTTCTCTTACTGTAAATGGTAAATCCTAGTTGTTGGAGGCAAAACAAGTTAGTTTCATGGATTAAAACTCAAGAATGTGTTCTTGAGAACATTAAAGACTATATCAGAAAAATAAATATTTTTAAATTCTAGATTAGTTATCATGATTTATTTGTAGTTACACTATTTGCTGAATGTATTCCTTTTTGAATTATGCATATATCTGGAGTATTTGCAGTAACTGGCATAGTTTGCCTTCCTCTACTGTTGTTTTTTGGATAAATGGATAAAATCCTGTTCTAGCTATCTTATTCGAACATGTCTTGAATTATTAACTAATAAGTGGTGGTGCTAGTCTTGGATTTTGATTGTGGTATATTGTAGAAATTAAGACTTTGTTGGAGAAATTGTGGTTATCTTTTTTTACAAAGTGAAATATTTTATTAGTCATTGGTTCTGCAAGAAGTGGTCCACATATATAACTTTTGATAGATTGACATGTGATGCGGATTTTCCAACAAGTGTACTGGATCACACACAAGTAGTAAAGTAGTGAGAAAAGAGTATCGTATCCACAAAGATTGACTATTGACAATTACCAATTCAGTAATTTAGATTCTATTTGAACAAAAAATAGATTGGGTTGAAGGAAACTCTAAATAACTTTTAAGTAGAAATTTGGAAAACAAAGAGCAAAAGCAAGATTTGAAATTCAACAAAGGTTAATTTGTCTAATTAATTCATAGACAAATTAACCTTTGAATTACCAAAGGATGATTCATCTTAATTTCAAATTCGTTTGTAGTTGGCTGATTTCTCAAAGTTGACTAAACCCAATTCCTTGGAATTCATTCTGATTGAATTCAAATAATTGCCTAATTCCTTAGTACATTTATTTGTTTAGGTGATTAAGCCCAAGAAATTCTCAAAGACCACATAAACAAAGTTATCTATCCCTAGATTAACCCGTTTTATGGTAGCAATTACAAGAGTGACTTTATATTGAACTATCCCTAGTATCAATATAAATCCCAAATTTCATAAAATGGTGATTAATCATTCAAGAGGCAAATAAAATAGTAAAAACTACTCCAACAATCAAATTTACATTAACAAGCTACATCAATCCCTAACTCTAAGAGTTTAGTGACTCATGATTCCAAAGGAGAAAAAAGAAAAATTAGAAATCATAGTGAAAATTTAGAAGAAAAACTAAGAGAATTGGAGGTCATGATCATCCCTAGTTGAGTTCTTCTTGCTCTCCTTCGTCTCCCAGCCGTCCTCATCTCCAGAATTCAAAATCATCTAAAAGTGATTAGGTTAACTACAGAAAAAGGCTTAGATACTAGTCAAAATGTGCAACAACACTAACTCCAGCACTGAGCACTGGAATTCTAGAGACAGTAGAAGACTTGAATGGCGTCAATGCTGAGCACTAAGACAAAGGCTGAAAAACTACTCCTAGAACTACAAAGCTAAGCATTGAAAGCTGAAGCTAAGCGCTGGTACACCAGAAACTTTGCTTTAAGGTCTGCACTTTTCCTTAAGACTCAATCCTACAAAAACCATTAAAAAAGGATAAGGAAACCATGCAAAACCAGCTCAAAACAAGGACAAAATAAACGATTAACAAAACTCTGAGAAAGCTAGGCATAAAATCAAATAAATAATAAATCAAGTAAAAATAACTCAAGAACTAGCTAAAAGGGATAACTTTAGAGCCATTATAACTCTATGAAATAGAATTATCAACATGGCTCTTGGTTTCATGGTATTATTCAATCAGAGCATTTAAAAGATAGCATCGGATAATTCAAAAGAGCGATTGGCTATGTCCTTTAAAGATAGAGATGAGGTTTACCAAGGTCTGATAGCCATATATGATACAAAGAGGACTCCACTGATATCTACATCACTAATGTGAGTTTATGTTTTAACTTGTTGTTTCATAAATGGATACTTAACAGTATCTACATCACTAATGTGAGTTTATGTTTTAACTTGCTATTTCATAAATGGATACCTAATAGTATCTACATCACTAATGTGCATTTATCTACATCACAAATACTACACACAGATTGCAATAACTGATTGGTTGGCTTATCTATCTAATTTGAATTAAATCATAGTTATCAACTTGAAGGCACTCTACATATATCAACTTGAAGGCTTGAACTTACGTTTTTCTTGGTCTGAGCAAACTCATGTTATACTTTTTGATGAAATGGGACTTGGTATGTGGTCTTTGTTTCTTTCTCTTTATCTCTATATTTATTCCCTCCTTTTACTATTTACCTCTATATTGGGAACTTGAATTTTTAACATGGGCACCTTAAATGAATGTATGAATTTGTAATTTGTGGCTGTGCATTGTTTTTTATGTAGTTATTCTTTTAATTGTATGTTCCTTTCTCCTTGCAAATAAAATCTTTCTTTTTCTGAAAAAAAGTCGTATGTTTATTTATACAGGTTATATATGTTGGATCTGCCCATTCTCGTGTTGTTATAAGAAGGCAAGACATAATCAAATTTGATGTCTTTTTGACATCATATGAGATAATCAACTTGGACACATCATCATTGAAACCAATACAATGGGAATGCATGGTAGTATTTTACTTACCATTCTACTTAGAGAACAATAAAAAATAATTTGTCATTATCATTTATTACTATCTAACCTCAATGCTTTTTGTCAAATAACTATTACATAAAGACATCTTATAACATGTGCAGTCGTTTACTGATTATATCATGCTTCAATTGTTTAAGAATCATAAATTCATGTAGCTCTTTCTTCCAGGAGGAATTAAGACAGGATCTATCACTAAGCTATATGGTGAATTTCGTTTTGGGAAGACTCAGTTGTGTCATGCTCTACGTGTCACTTGCCAAGTAAGTTCCTTCCTCATTGTGGGAGTATGTCATGGCCTTTGAGAATGTTCTATTTAGATTCTTATCATGCTTTATTTTTTTTACTATCAGTTGTAATTTATTTATGATAATGATATGTCATTCTAGTATTAACATATCATTCTATTTATATTCTTATCATGCTTTATTTATTTACTGTAATTTTTCAATTATTGCATTTGTTGTCAGACATTCATGTTTGTCTAAGGGAGGACCAGTTGAAATTATACTAACACTCCTTTTTATGTTCTTATTCACAGCACCTTCGAGGGAAATATATTTTTACAAGTGAAGCTTAGTACCATGATAGCAGATGAGTATTTTGAAAAGCATCTTGAAGAAGTTTGATGATGAGATTAGGAATGATTATTGGGCTATTGATTACAGTAAATTTCAGGCATTCAAAGTAGACACCTTTTATAGTAGATTTTGTCAATGTAATAGAATTATGCTTTTAAGTTACATGATTGACTAAGCATGTATGTTTTGGAAGAATATTGTATAGGAGTTACTAAATACACTTTTTATTTTGTATGAAGATTATTACAATTTTAATATAAAAGTGAATTTGTAGTCACAACATTATTTGCATATTTATTTATTTTCTTTGATGAGAATTGATTTATATAGAATTAAAATAACAAGGAAAACAATAATTAATAAAAGTTGTCACTATAAGCTTTAGTAATATAAAATTTCCCTTCACTATACGAAATACTTACACCAAAAATCCGTCACTATAGGTCTCTGAGGCATGACAAATCTACAACATTTAGTGACAGCAAAATATCCATGGGTATACGTTTCATCGATGGTAAAAAATCTGTGGGTATTGCTCAGCATAAGTGACAAATTTTTTTACCATAGGTATAAGTCACTTGGGGTTATACCTACGGATTTATGCCTTTTACTGACAGATTTTATCTGTCATTATATAGCTAATTCCTTGTAGTGATATTTTGCATAGTTGTGGATATTAGGATTGTTCAGGAATGTATGGGCTACCATTGAGGTATCCTAAGAGTTGTATGTTAAGTCACATACTCATTTTTCGAGGCGTTAAAAAATGTATCATAGGAAAAGTTTGCTTAGGTCTCCTATAGATTACAGAGCAAAATGTACTTTGTGGACCCTTTCCCACTGTTGTGAACCGCATGGCATGACTATGGGATTAGGTTCCATCAAAGGCATTATAGGATGTTGAGTATCTTTATGACCTGTTCTTCGGTGGAGTTAGTCAGAATTTATTTTATTAACTTGAGAAGTGCTTGTTCTCATGTGTAGGTTTATGGCTCATAGATAGAGGAGTAATCCTCAAAGCACTGGGAGCTCGCAAGCTTAGAAGTAGCTTTGCTACATTACCTTCGCCATAGTTCTAAACTGTTTGGATAAGAATATAGGTGTTTAGATTCAATATATTGTATTGATCAAATTTATTTGTTTAATGGAATATGTGCATAGATATATTCTTATATGCACCTATATTTCTGGGTTGTAAATGATAAGAGTGGGACCTATATATCAGTTACTAACTCGAAAAGTATAGTAGCTCTTAGTTTGCTAATGTGTAATGATTGTATGAATATATGTACCTTGTATAATTGCAAGTGGAGAAAAAACTTGCTAAGGTTTCTAATTTAAGGGGAGAGCCTGTACATATACTTAGGGGGAATTTTCATTAATATATTTTAATGAATTGAGGAAACAGGAAAGTTAGGAGAAATGTGGGAAATAGTTACAACATATTAATAACCAAGATACATTACAAGTATGCATGCATTGTAATGCGTATTGCTGTGAATATGAAATGCATACTCACAGGGTGTGTGGGCATTCTTTATAGCTTGGGTGGTTGATTAAGTGGAGTGATAAGTTTGGAAGCCTTTGAATCAACACTTATGAGGATTGATGCACAATCCATTTCCCGAGGTTTTGGTAGGTCATAAGAGGGTTGTATATGGTCATGTGCTCGAGATAGAAGGATGCTCATGCTAGGCGAGTTGAGGACTAGAATATAGGTTATATTATGGGGAATAGACACTGAAGTGGTTATGTCAGTTCAAGTGAGAGTGTTTACTCGATCTCATTTTTTGGCTGATGCTAGTATCATTGGACTCGTTTAAGAAAATCGAGACAGATGATGTAGTTCTTCTAGAGGAGACACTACAGTGAAGTGGGACTATAGGTAAAAGGTGCAGGGGTAAGCTGTTAGTTCTTTAGGAGCAACTTGCTTGTGTTGTACCCATTTAGTTAAAGTTTATTAGCAATGTCATTGTGTGGTGGGTGTGCTTAGGAAGACGGGATCGGTCCAAAGAAGGAAGAACTTGAGAGACTAGTTCTAGATGGCGAATTGAGTGAGGGTGCTGTACGTATGAGCTGTAATGAAATTAAAAAAAAAGATTAGAGTAAGTTATAATTTTTTTGGATCAACTTGATTAAGTTACACACATCTGGTTAGGGGTTCGTAGGTGGTGATATTGTGTGTGAGTACACTTAGAAAGGCTGGACTAGTCTTAGAAAAAAGAAAAAGATTCTCGAGACAAGTTCTCAGTAGTCAGTCAAGTGATGATACAATAGGTATGAAGTGTAAGAATGCGTGAGGTTCTTAAACTGAGGAGGTCAGGTAAAGCAGATGGTGGATTACGAGAAATTCTATCACAATGATAGTGTGAAAATCTCATGACTTTAGAATGGTCAGAGTAAGCTGGGGTAGGCTTTTAGCATGTGTGCCATTAGAGTTGAGTAGAGATATGGTGAATGTGTGATGTTGGGGGTTAGTAGAAAGTTTGACCCATTTTTCTATAATAAGGGGGCTTATGATTCAAAAGTGCATACATATCAGTGGATATGCAGTACGCTTGAGAAAGTACATACGGCCAAGTGAGGTTAAGGAGGAAAGTTAGCTATGTGGCCATTAAGGGGTGTTTCGAGTTGAGAATAGAGAGATCGTGCCGTGAACATGGCTTGGGGTGAGTTTAGGTTAAACCTAAGCTCCTTGGTGTTACAGTCAATTCACGGATATTATCTACATCCCTTTAAAAGAAAATGCATTCAAATGCGTGTGGAAGCAAGATTTTCACATATAAGCATTTGTGGAGTATGCGTATATGTGTAATTAAGTAAGATCCCAAATGAGAGTTTATAAAGTCCACAGAGATTAGTACCTACTAAATGGCTTGTGAGGCCTGGCCACTGGGTGAGGCCACATAGGGTAGGTCCAGCCATTACATAAAAGTAGGCTTACTAATGGAAAGGCAAGAGGTAAGTTATAGTGGATTTGATAGTAATTACATGTTCTGGGGTTAAAGTTCGGCCAATAGGTCATTATGTTAGCAATTTAGGGTATGATCCTAGCAACCCATTATCAGTTGCAGACTTAACCCAGCAAATTGAGGGTTGGGATAGACCTGGTGCACCTTTAGAGTCTGATAAGACTCACAATTGGTGTTTGCACTAGAAAAGTCAGTAGAGAGATTCGCCTCATGAGCTAGTTTTTAGGATAGACCTCATAGTGATTTTAGCCAATTGACATAGTGGAGGGCTAGGTGTTAATGTCCAGGACAGGATGGAAATCCAAGACCGGCTTCTATTAGGATTTGATGCGTTCATTATGGTGAATTTAATTAGTGATGTGGGAACCGTGTGGTGTACTCCTAAGGTCAAAAACCAATAGTTGCCAATGTGGGCACATGAACTGGGACCAAGAGGAATGTACTTGAGAGTCAAAAGGCTTGAGAAACAGGAATAGGGGGTTGTGGTTGCTTGTGTTATTTTATATGTACGTGACTCATGTTATGGTTGAGGGTATAGCCTGAGAGACCAGATACATTTTATGGTTGAGGGTGTAACCCAAAAGACTGGACACATGTTTGGTTTATATAGGAATGGGATGAGGCCTCATGGTACACTCTTGGGGCCAAGATGGCAGTTGCCGTGATTTGGCAAAAGCCAGAGCTCAGGATAGGAGTCGTACCAGAGAGACAGTACACCTATGGGCGGAGTGTATATATTCTTCAATATTGTGAACTATGTGTGTGTGTTTGTGTTTATGTTATGCTTAGTGTAAAGTATGTAATTCGTAAGGCTAATGAGTGGGATATAACATATAATGGTATCAAGATTATGTTCTATGAGAACCACGTGCGAGATACCATATTTTGTGTACGCTTCCAAGGTGACTGTGGGATAAATTTACCAAGGGTATTTATATTTATGCATATGTATATAGGTACTTGCTAGGTTGATTCATGAATAGATTGAGTGGTAGAGGAATTTATATGTGGTAAGTAATTAAACCACTCTAAGTTCCCTAAATTTGTTTGTGGAAAAAATTACCAGAACAACACGGGTATGACATATTCCGAGGCTTTATATGAAAGGATTTGTGCTTTGGGTTTTGATTTTTGAGGCAAATTATGCATGTCCCTAAATAAGGAAAGTTATTAAACTCCATGGTATATTGGATCTATATAACAACTAGAGATCTCAATTCTCACTTTAGTTTTGAAGCACTTGGGATATTCTGAGTGGTAGCGTATATGCTTCGGTTTTCAATGGAAGCCCGGGAATTCCACTTCTTGTCGATTAATGTGACGCTTTTTAAGTCTTGTAGTGAGTTTTTGAATTTGGGGGACTAAATTCTATTAGAGGGAGAAAATGTAATACCCGCCAATTTTGGGGTCACGTGATTGGTGGTATTATGAATTTTTATAATGAAAATTTTGTTGAGCGTTCTGGGAAGTGCTCCAGTTGCATAAGTAATACAGTTATGAAATGAGTAAGAATATCATCCCATGAGGACTAACGTGCTAAGTACTCCAGGAATTGAAATGCATTAGTCAGACAACCAATTTGGATCAAACTCTAAATTGAAAGTTGCAAGATGAAATGCAAAAGGCAAATATTTTTTTTAGACTATTTTCTCAATTAACAAAGACAACGCAAATTTAGATGAAATTAATTTGAATAAAGACCTAGGATTACTAATCCCCTTCTCCTGTTCTAAGAATTGCTAACTCTCCCTAATAAATGTGATTCAATTCAATCATAGGTTTTTGAATGATTCTCCCGAACCTAAGTTAAGCTACTCAATTCTAACATAATTTCTTATGTGAATTTAAGCCGAATGAACATCAACTTATTTTGATTAAGCGAGGTTAATTAACATCCCTATTAATTAACAAGCAAATACTCAAGTTCTATAACTTGCCTTAGTCACTCAATGTTCAATAGCCACCTCTCTCGCCAAAGTTTAGTAGAAGCAACAAGCATACCAAGAAATGATCAGTTTCAGAGTAAGGACAACAAGAATAAGTAAAAGGAATGTATGTATTGAATGAAAAATCACAAGTTAAGGAGCATACAACTCCTAATCAGAGATTAGGTTCATAGTGAACCTAGAAAGGGGAAAATTAGCTACTCATAACAAATAAACATCATGAAACTGAAGTTTAGTAGACAGGATTCGAGCTCCTAAAGCCTTATATATCAATGAATTCCTCTTCTTCACTTAGCAGAAACGATGCTCTACTCTTAGTCTCGAACTTAGAATCCCCTAAAAACCCTTCCATTTTTCTATTTAAGTGACACATGATAGAATTCGCGAACCACCGCTATAGTTGTGAGTTCCACCGCTATAGAGGTGGTGGACAGAAACAGGTGGAAAAATAACTTAAGCTCCAGGACTCACCGCTATAGCAGTGGTAGGCAGACAATCATCCTCAGCAGCACATTGTACTGGTTCAACCAATTGCTTTTAGCTTCATCCAGCTCACCCTACATCAGAGACAATATAATGGTGATTAATAGCAACTCTGAGTCAAGAAATCACACAAAACAACCTACATTCTAAGAAATCCTAAACTAAACTAAATCAAACAAAATAAGGGTAAAGAGTTACAAGCTAAGACAAGTAAGAAAAAAAAGATCCAAGATTTTGCACCAAAATAGTACTAAATCTAGCACTTAACACTCCTCCAAACTTGCACCTTTGCTTGTCCTCAAGCAAATCAACCCTCTCAGCAGACAACAGTGCAAGGTAGACATAAGATAAACAGATTCATAGACAAGATTAAAACCACATTCGTACTCAGCAAGAGAGAAATCTGAATTGCATAATTAAAAACATACTCATCCCTTAAAAATTGAATTCAAGAAATGATTTTATTAAAGGAGAAATCATATTAGCAATAATCATCAGGGGATTTAAATAAAACTTAAGCAGACGCTTTGAAATCACAGAAGTTTCAAAAAGCAATAATACTATCACCCAAATCAAGCTTTCCTTTTTATACTTTCACATGCTCAAGGGTATACAGTCCAGATTCCAGTGATCCAATCAAACCAAATAAAGCGAGATGTAACCAGTAAGAAGCCGAGTCTATTAAGTACTAGATTTAGTACCATTTGGTGCTGAATCTTTGATCCATTTTATCACCTACTTGTGGTTGCTTGTATGTCTTTTCCGTTGTTTTTGATTGATTTAGTTTAGTTTAGGAATTTTTAGAGTTTAGTCTTCTTCATGTGATTCTTTGACCAAGAACGTCACTAATAATCATTTTATTCTCTCTGACGTAAGGCAAGATGGACGAAGCTAAAGAGGAAGAAACAGATGGCCACTTTCTGTCTACCACCGCTATAGCGGTGAGCCCTGCACCAAAATTGCTGGAAGCATTCTTTACTGTCCTGTACCGCTATAGCGGTGGAGACTTATCGCTATAGCGGTAAGTCGCGATCCTGCACTGATATAAAAGGCTTCAGATGAAATTTTTAGGGTATTCTGGAGTTGAAAACTGAAGGGGGGCGCCGTTTTAGCTGAAAGGAGCAAGGGGAACCTGATTCTCAAGGCTTGGGGAGCTCAATCCATCATTTCACCTCATATTCATGGCCAACTTCATCTCTTTTTCTGCTTTTTGCTGTTTATTTTCTATGAGTAGCTAGATTTTCTATCTAGGGTTACTATGAACTTGAATCTTGAATAGATTTTACATCCTCTCATGTATTTGCAACCTTATTTCAATTAATATAAGTCTTTCTATCCATTTTATTGTTGCGTTATATGGACTTGATCAATCTATATGTATGCTTGTTGCTGTCTTCGAACTCGGGAAAGGGAGGTGATAGTAGAACACTGAATAGGAAGGACGAGTGCATGAACCTTACTAAGTGTTTTCGCTTGTTGGCTAATAGGAATGTTAGTTAATCTCGTTTAATCAAAGCTAGGTTAGTTGTATTAGGCTTAGCCCACACAAGGAATTGCGTAGGAGTTGAGTAACTTAATTGAGATTCAGGAGGATTCTTTTAAGTTATTAGAATAACCTAGGATTAACTTATAGAGTTGAATAAGTTGCGAGTACGTGAGAGGGGTTTTGTAATTTCTAAGATAGAGGAGAGGGATTAGTGACCCTAGGCTTTAATTAGACTATTTCATCAGTTTTTGCATTGTTACTGTTATTAAAAGAAAACTCATAAATACTTACGGTTATTGATTTTATTTTATTATTCATTGGCTAAATCTATCTTCAATCTAATTGTTTCGTCCAACTAATTCAATTAAATTTCTTGGGTACTTAGTCGCTTAGTCCTCGTGGGAACGATACTTTTACTCTTAAATCACTATATTACTTGTGCGATTGGTGCGCTTGCCAAATCGACTAACAGAGTCCATGTGCCCAATTCACACAGCTCTTCCTCCCCCTTCATACCCAAGGTGAAAATTACAGAGTAAGAAAAGTACCCGTGCGCCTAATCCACATAGCACTTCTCTACCCTTTCATCTTCTCCAATCAGTCCAAAAGCAAGGTTCATTGGTTGAAACAGTGTCCGTACGCTTAATCCACATGACATCGCTCCAAGATAAACCACACTTTCAAGCCAACAAATTAACTTATTTAATTTTTTTAATGGAATATGAAATTTATATCCCTTATTGAGTTTATATTTTTTTTATTAGGACAGATTAACTTAAACAACAGCATTCACTCTTAGAATTTTCGGGTTTCAAAAAGCCTAACTCAAATTTTGAAGAAAATCTCCTAACATTACAGAAAATAAGATTTGTTCTTTATTAAAAGCAAATTCAGGAATTTAAATTTTAAAAAAATGGTTATGTTTTTAAATCAACAAAACAACACTTTCCCTTGCAAAGGACAAATAACAAAGAGATAAAAATTTGAAAAAAAAAAATCTACCTATGCCTATATTTGCCTATATTTGTTTTAATTGTCTGCTAAAGCCAACACACCACATAAAAAGAAAGATTCCTTTCCCTCAAACTTAAATCTGACAGTGTCCCCACTATTCTATGTCTGCCCAACAGAGATAAAGAAATCACAAAACAAAGAATACAACGTAAACTACAAAAACTGCCAATAACATTATAACATTGCCATTCACATCAAATCAGCCATACATCAAGCTCACATAGTTAGATCATATATATATAGCAGTTATACAGATCATCAGCAAATCAAAAAATAAAAACACACAAAAGCTGAAAATTAAAGATAAAAAAATAAATGACAGAATTAAACTGGTGTTGCTCGCTGCTAATCCATCAAATGCACGTCATTAGTAGCTCCCTCATCTGCCTCTTCTTTAGCTTCAGCACCAATGCCTAATGTCTCTCCTCTAACCAGCAGCCTCGATGTGTCTGGGCTAAACTTCTCAACCATCAAAGAGCCCAGAGCAGTCACATACTCCATTGTTCCCAATTTTGTTCTAAAATATGTCGTTGACTGCTTTACCTCTCCTAGCTCATTGCTAATGTCTGCTAGAGTCACATTAGCTCTAGCTTGAGGTACCGTGTGTCGAGGGCAGCCGGCTGGATGAAGTGGTACTTGTCTTTGGTTCACGCCACTACGATGCCAAATCGCCCAGAATTGAATTCGTGGCAATTTGCAGTATAGTGATCCCCAGGTCGTATTCACTCAAGGAGCCTCACTTCTTAATACTAATTAATCGTTCCAAACACCCAAACACTAATGAAGAGTACATAAACGTGGGGGGGGGTTTTGTGGCAGTACTATAAAAAAAATAGAACAGCAACCAAATAAATACAACAACAGCAGCAGCAAAATTTGCAAGGAATTGACAGTAAAAAGACTATGTAATCAGCCACTAGGATTTATGGGAGTGTAACTATCATTACCTAACTCATTGATTCAGTTTTGTTCTCATTCCATTGTTTGTTTCTTTATGAAAATGGTTCTAGAATAACATCTAGAATTTAATGTTACTAATTATAGTCAAGAACATCTCTCTACTATAACTAGATGCATTCATTAGAAAATCTCAACCAAACCAAGTTAAATATATCATCTAACTAGTCATTTCGCCTCCCTCACTTTCCTAATCAGTCAAGCAAGGTTATATCTTAAATATATAAGTTAGTTTATGTTACATTCTCAAGCTCTAATCAGAATATGACAGCAACATAAACATAACATCAAAACAGAAACGAAATGAGATGAAAATGGAGAATAAAACACTTATCTTGCATTCTTAGTTCAAGCTACAACATCCCAATGGTCTAGTGACTAATTACAATGAAGATTTAGCCTTCCATGAGAGCAAAACAGCAAAAACAGAAGAGAAAAACAGAGAGGGAAAGAAAGCTGCGAATTTCCTAAGTTACTCCCAATCAAAGTGTCTTCTCCTTTTTAAAAATGATGCCCTCAATGCCTTGGGATATTCTACCCTAGATGCCTCCTTGGATGCCTCCTTGGTTGCCTCCTTGGTTGCTTTCTTCCATGATGTGGGCAGAAAAACAGCAAACAGCAGCAGAAGACAGCAGACAGCAGCAGAAAAACAGCAAAACAGCAGCAGAAAAACAGCAAAATAGCAGCAGAAAAACAGCAAACCAGCAGCAGAAAAACAGCAGGAAAATATGGCAGGAAAACAGCAGCAGAAAAACAGCAAACCAGCAGCAGAAAAACAGCAGAACAGCAGCAGGAAAATATGGCAGAAAACATGGAAAAGGGAGGTGCATAGTTAATATTTCAACCATACTTTTCTGACCTACAAAAAGTAATATTTCTGTCCAAAAATTCTGACTACATGGCATTAAATAAGAGTTCAAATGGGCCCCATATCCAGCACAACCTAGTCATCACCTAAAAAGTGCCACATTAGCATCCAAATCAGCATCTTTGTCCATGTCAGCACTTTTCTCTCAAAAATTAAAATTTGTAGGAATTAAATTGAGCATTTTACAATTCAAGTTCTAAAAATATAAAATTGAGACACATTCAATCCATAAATAGTTTATACCCAATAAATTCCAAAACATAATAAGATTAGAGAATTGACAAAATCAAAGAGGCAAAAAGGACTAAAATAGGGACTAAAATAAATGGAAAAAGCATGTTATCAGTCTTCCCTCCACAGGGAATAAACTATCAATTGAAAGTTTTGTAATTCCCAGAGGCCTCTTCAGCTTCTTATCGTCAGTAGGAACTTTTTTCTTTAGAAGAAATGCTATCAAAATGAAAGGGTATCCAATAACTCCCGTCTTCACCTAAGCCAACTCATCTACCTTTCTAGCTATTAACTGCCCAAAGTTAATTGTAATTCCTTTCATAATGCAGTAGATTAATAGGGCTCTCTCAGCAAAGACATCAGAGAAGTTCAATGACGACAAATAGTGTCTTGTACAAAGCTAAACCATGCCTTGGCAATTGGCAATAGATCCATCCTCTGTACTTTGTATGGTTCCCCCCTTGAATTAAGCTCCCAACGTGCCTCAGGTTTACAAATGGTTTACGCAGGATCCCAAGTTTTTGATATTTGCAGACCATGATAATCTTGTTCTCTCGGGTTCCACAAATCAAATGCCTCATCAATCGCCCCATTCAAGAAGCTAATAAATTTTCCTCTAACTTCAGTTGTGTATTTCTTCATAGGGTCATTAGGGGTTTGGAATTCATTTGCATAAAACTCTTTGACCATGTCCACATATGCAAATTCTGTCCACACAACAAGAAAGAATATTATTTTGCAGGGAAGGCTCAAATTCTCACGGTTTAAAGACTATTACTAAAAATTCATTAAAAACAACGTCATTGCTATTTTACTTGAGTTCCTTAGAAAAAGAAGACTGAATTCTTTTCATGCTAAGTCAATTCACAACTTAATCTATTTCACCAAGCATGCTTTCACACAAAAACTTCATCAATTGTTAAAAAATAGAGTATCAAATTTGGACAGAACAGAGCAGCAAAATTCTGCACTGCAAAAATTCTGGCGATGCAGCTTGACTGAGACATAACAACCTCAAAACAAATGCGAATCACTCCGAATAAAATTCTACTTCTAGAAGACAAATAAAGGTTTAAAAACATGTAAAGAAAGTGGCAAAAAACATAGCCAAACAGTACAGAAAATTCATGCAAGACAGCTCAAAAATTCTGGACAGAAACAGAGAAAACAGAGGTGACAGCAGGGAAAAAAATTTTTTTTTTTTTGAAAATTAGCTCCAATTAAATTCTCTCCCCCCACACTTAAATATTGCATTGTCCTCAATGCAAATTATTACAAAACATCAAATAAAATGAAGAGGACATAAATTAAAAAGGAGGGGAAGAATACAGCCTTATCATGGAGCCGGAACATTGTAGAGTTGGATTTCCTCTACAGTTTCTTCTTTGAAGCCTTCGTAGAACTTCTTCAACCTTTGCTCATTTACCATGAACTTCTTGTTGGTGGCCTCATTTTGTATTTCTACTGCACCAAAAGGAAAGACATTAGTAATAACAAAAGGGTCAACCCATCTAGAGCGAAGCTTACCGGGCATTAGCTTGAGGCAAGAATTATAGAGAAGGACTTTGTCTCCTACTTGGAATTCTTTTTTCTCAATTTTCTGATCATGCACAGCTTTTGTCCTTTCTTTATAGATGCGTGCATTCTCATAAGCCGCGAGCCTTAGTTCTTCTAATTCTTGAATGTGTAACTTCCTTTCCTTACCGGCTAGGGTCATATCCATATTGCATTGCTTAACCGCCCAATATGCCTTGTGTGCAATATCCACCTGTAAGTTACATGCTTTACCAAATACCAAGCGGTATGGAGACATGTTGATGGGAGTCTTGAAAGCGGTTCTATAGGCCCAAAGCGCATCGTCAAGCCTCTTACTCCAATCTTTTCTGTTGGGTTGCACAGTTTTCTCTAATATTTGTTTTATCTCTCAGTTGGAGACTTCTGCTTGTCCATTAGTTTGGGGGTGGTAAGGTGTAGAGGTTTTGTGCACCACCCCATATTTCTTCAATAGCCCTTGCATGTTTCTATTGCAAAAGTGTGATCCTTGATCACTGATTATGGCCTTGGGGACACCGAATCTGCAGAAAATATGTGAACGAAGGAAATCTACAACAACAATAGAATCATCAGTTCGGGTGGCTTTAGCTTCCACCCACTTCGACACATAATCCACAGCAACTAAGATATACATGAAGCCAAAAGAAACAGGAAAAGGACCCATAAAGTCTATACCCCA
Source organism: Biancaea sappan (assembly GCA_037074585.1). Lineage (NCBI taxonomy): Eukaryota > Viridiplantae > Streptophyta > Magnoliopsida > Fabales > Fabaceae > Biancaea > Biancaea sappan. The sequence goes on from CM073493.1 coordinate 27,848,221, forward strand.
AACATCAAAAACATCACAAAAAAGAAGAGGTTGTTGAGGCATTTCATTTCTTTTAGACACATTTCCAGTTCTTTGACATCTAGAACAGTTTTTGCAAAAATCAAAGGCATCCCTAAACAAAGTAGGCCAATATAAACTAGAATCTAACACTTTTCTAGCTGTTCTTTGGGGACCAAAGTGTCCACCACATGCAAGAGTATGACAAAAATTCAGCACAGATGCAAATTCATGATTTGGAACACATCTCCTAATAATTTGGTCACTACAAATTTTCCACAAATAAGGGTCATCCCATACATAGTACCTAGCCTCGCTTCTTAATTTATTCAATTGATGTCTATTTTGGTATGTAGGCAATTCAGATGCAACAAGATAATTCACTAAATCAGCATACCAAGGCTCACTAATACCATGCAAAAGGAGGAAACACTCATCTGAAAAATTGTCTCTTACAGGGAGATGTTCCAATGGAAGATCAGAAAGCCTACTCAAATGATCGGCGACTACATTCTCTGCTCCACTCTTATCCTTGATTTCCACATCAAATTCTTGGAGGAGTAGCATCCATCTAAGCAATCTTGGCTTTGCATCCGGTTTCTTCAACAAATATTTTAGTGTTGCATGGTCAGAAAACACAATTACTTTGGAGGCAAGCAAATATGATCTAAATTTTTCTAAAGCAAAAACAATTGCTAAAAACTCCTTCTCCGTGGTTGTGTAATTTGATTGAGCTGAATCAAGGGTGCGGGACGCATAGGCTATGACATGCAACTTCCTCTATACTCTTTGTGAAAATACTGCTCCTACAGCAAAATTTGAGGCATCACACATGAGCTCAAAGGGAAGCTCCCACCGTGGAGGTTGGATGATAGGAGGGGAGGTAAGTTGCTTCTTCAACTCATCAAAAGCTGACCTGCAAGCATCATTAAAAATGAAATCGGTTTCTTTTTGGAGGAGTTTAGATAGGGGTAGAGCGATCTTACTGAAGTCCTTGATGAATCTTCTATAAAATCCTGCATGGCCAAGAAAAGAGCGAACTTCCCGTACAGAAGTGGGGTAAGGCAAAGAAGAGATAACATCAACTTTGGCTTTATCTACTTCTATGCCACGTGATGACACTATGTGGCCTAGGACTATTCCTTGCTCTACCATGAAATGACATTTTTCATAATTGAAGACAAAATTTTTCTCTATGCATCTCTCAAGTACTCTCTCCAAATTTTTCAAACATGCATCAAATGAGTCTCCATACACAGAAAAATCATCCATGAACACTTCCATGCAATCCTCTAACAAATCAGAAAATATGCTTAACATGCATCTTTGAAAACTGCCAGGTGCATTACAGAGACCAAAAGGCATGCGTCTATATGCAAAAGTACCAAAGGGACAGGTGAAGGTAGTCTTCTCCTGATCTTCAGGTGCAATGTGAATTTGAAAATATCCAGAAAAACCATCAAGAAAATAGTAATGAGACTTGCCAGCAAGTCTCTCAAGCATTTGATCAATAAAAGGAAGAGGAAAATGATCTTTTCTAGTTGCTTGGTTCAACTTCCTATAATCAATGCAAACACGCCAACTGTTTTGAACTCTAGTGGGCACTAACTCATTATTTTCATTTGCTATAACAGTTTTCTTTGACACTACTTGTACCAGACTCACCCACTTACTATCAGAGATAGGATAAATAATACCAGCTTGGAGGAGCTTACTTACCTCCTTCTTGACCACATCAAGAATCATGGGGTTGAGTCTTCTTTGCGGTTGCCTTACTGGTTTCGTCTCTTCTTCAAGGAGAATTCGGTGCATGCACACTGAAGGACTAATTCCAGGAATGTCTGCTAGAGTCCACCAAATTGCTTCCTTGTTCTTTTTCAGCAAACTTATCAATTTTTGTTCTTGATCAGGCTCTAGATTGTTGGCTACAATCACTGGAAACTGGTCTCCTACTTCTAAGAAGGCATACTTGAGGTTTTCTGGTAAAGCCTTCAAATCCAATGCAGGTGGTTGGATGGAGGATGGAATCAGTTTTTGTGGAGTCACATCCAAGGAGGCACCTACAAATTCAGATTGCTCAAAGACAGAATCCTTGGCTAAAAAGGAGGAAAGGTTAGCAGCACAAGAGGAAAGAGATGAAGAATGTTCAACATTAAAGTTTAAATCACTACACCTACAACTACCTAAAACAGAAATAGAATCTAAATCTAAGCTAGAGAAAATTGCAGAATCAGAATGCACATCAGAATCCAAATCACTATGCAAATCAGAATGCAACTCAGAATTGTCAGCATTTAGAGAGTTTTCAATTTCAGTGCAAGCATGACAAAATTCAAAACCAGCACAATTGCATTCAAAGGCATCTACCAAATCAAAAAATTCAGGAAAATCTGAAATTAATTCAGTTTGGAAATCATCACATGCCTCATCAACTAAGTAATCCAAAAAGTTAACCACATGCACATTGGAATGATTTTCTATAGGATGTTTCATGGCATCCAAAATGTTAAAATCAATTTTGTTACCAGCAAACTCCATTGACAAAGTCCCTTCATGCACATTAATAATGGTTTTTGCAGTTTTCAAAAAAGGTCTACCAAGTATTAATGGTGCATGGCCAGGAGTATTATCATTTTCCATATCAAGCACATAAAAATCAGCAGGAAAAATGAGATCTTTGACTCTTACCAGGACATCTTCTAGAACTCCTGCTGGATGTGCTGTGCTCCTATTGGCAAGTTGGACAATCACTCCAGTTGGTGAAAGAACACCAATCTTGAGGCTCGAGTACACTGATTTAGGCATAACATTGATTGAGGCTCCCAAATCCAGCATAGCATTGGAGAACTCCATGTTGCCTATTGTGCATGGTATTGTGAAAGTTCCAGGATCTTTGCACTTGGGTGGCATGGGTGGTTGGATGAGTGCAGACACATTTCTCCCCAAATTGACTCTCTCATTACCCCTTAAGCGCCTCTTATGAGTGCACAACTCTTTGAGGAACTTGGCATACTTGGGGATTTGCTTAATGGCTTCCAAAAGTGGGATATTGACCTCTATTTTCCTGAAGGTTTCCATGATCTCTTTATCCATGTCAGATTCAGAAGCTTTCCTTGACTGAGTCTGTCTATTGGGGAAAGGAAGAGGAATTTTATGAACCACTTCTTCATCCTTTTTATTTTGCTCACTGGTTGAGGATGAAGGAACACTTTGCTGGACATTTGATTTTTCTGGTTCAGATTCAGAAGCTGGACTGTCTACTTGCTTGCCACTCCTCAAGATGATGGCACTCACATTGACTCTTGGGTTGATCACTGGTTGGGATGGCAAACTCCCTGAACCTTGACTTTTTAGCTCATTGACTGTTGTGGCTAACTGGCCAATCTTAGTTTCCAAATTTTGCATAATTGTTTCTGTCCTCTGCTGGAACTGAAGAGTATTGGCAGTCAGTTGCTTCATTAGATCCTCAAGACTAGGCTCAGGTTTCTTGGGTGCTTGAGGAGGTATATGGCTAGGTTCAGGTTGATTGTATCTTGCATGGGGTGGCTGGTAAGGGGGGTTGGATGTATTCCCATACTTGAAAGCTGGATGATCACGCCACCCAGGATTGTAGGTGGAGGAATATGGGTCATATCTCTGTTGTTGTGGCTGCATGGGTCTACCAGGGAATATACCAGCACATGACTCAGTTTGGGTCTCTTGCAGCTGAGGGCACTGATCAGTATGGTGGGTACTCAGGGAACAAATACCACAGACTGAAGGAGGAAGGGGTTGTTGTTGTGTTCTCTGATTTAATGCCAATTGCCTCACCATTGAAGCTAACTCTTCCAATTTATTTTCTATCCTTTGTTGCTCCATGGGAGGTGTCCTCACCTCATTGACAGTAACTGTTGGATCACCCAGTCTAGTGCCAAATTGCTGAGCATTTTGGGCCATCTTGGCCAACAATTCATTTGTTGCAGTAGGAGTCTTATCCACCAATGCCCCACCAGCAGCTACATCAACTATGTATCTGTCCATAGGTAGTAATCCTTCATAGAAATATTGGATGAGAAGCTGCTCTGAAATCTAGTGGTTTGGACAGCATGAGCAAAGCTTCTTAAACCTCTCCCAATATTCATGCAGAGACTCACCATTCAACTGTCTAATCCCACTGATATCCTTCCTGATTGCTGCTGTTCTGGAGGCTGGAAAGAATTTTTCTAAGAACAACTTCTTCAGCTCATCCCATCTTGTTATCAAGGCAGTGGGTAGATAGTAAAGCCAATCCTTGGCTGCCCCATCAAGAGAGAAAGGAAATGCTATTAATTTGATCTGTTCTTCTCCAACTCCATGTGGTCTCATGGTAGAGCAGACAACATGGAACTCCTTTAAGTGCTTGTGCGGATCTTCTCCTGCAAGACCATGAAACTTAGGCAACAAATGGATTAGACCAGATTTTAGTTCAAAATTAGCATCCAACTCAGGATAATTTATGCACAATGGTTGATAATGCACATCAGGTGCAATCAACTCTTTAATGGATTGTTCTTGCCTATTTTGAGGCACTTGTGCATTTTGGTTATCCATCCCAGTTATCCCAGTTGACTCAGAATCTGTAGACTCCAACACAAAATCAGATTCGGAATCTGATTCAACTTCTACACTGTTGATAGAAACTCAACAATTTCAGCAAGAATTTCAGAAACTATACTAGTCCTAATGCTATTGCTTCTTACTAGACTATGGAAGGTCCTATCAATTTTTGGATCAAACGGTGGTAAGTCCACGTGACCAGACCTTCTTATATACTAGAAAGGGCACAAATTCACAAGAAAACAACAAGAAAAACAACAAAAACAACTAAATCACTACAAAAGACTCCAACCGTGAAAATTACCAAAAAATTAAGTATCTCAGACAAACACAAAAAACAGAATTCAAAAATTCAAACTACAAAAATCACACTAAAAATCACAATTAATTAGAAAAAATAAAAAAAATTAAAAAAATAGAAAAGGAGGCCTAAACGATGGAATTTGGCAAAATGGCCGCCCGAGAAAATCGATGAAAATCACCAAAAAAACTTGCTTAGAATGTCGAAAACTAGTGGTATACCAAGTTTAAGGTCAATCGGGGGTAGTTAATTTTTTTGCCTATGAATAGTAACCGATAAAAACTCAAAAACTTGTAAACCGTTTCGACAATACTAGATAACTTAAAATTAAACAAAGAAACTCTTAAACAACTAATTAGATAACTTGGAAGTGAATTGGCTCCCCGGCAACGGCACTACGATGCCAAATCGCTCAGAATTGAATTCGTGGCAATTTGCAGTATAGTGATCCCCAGGTCGTATTCACTCAAAGAGCCTCACTTCTTAATACTAATTAATCATTCCAAACACCCAAACACTAATGAAGAGTACATAAACGGGGGGGGTTTGTGGCAGTACTATAAAAAAAATAGAACAGCAACCAAATAAATACAACAACAGCAGCAGCAAAATTTGCAAGGAATTGACAGTAAAAAGACTATGTAATCAGCCACTAGGATTCATGGGAGTGTAACTATCATTACCTAACTCATTGATTCAGTTTTGTTCTCATTCCATTGTTTGTTTTTTTATGAAAATGGTTCTAGACTAACATCTAGAATTTAATGCTACTAATTATAGTCAAGAACATCTCTCTACTATAACTAGATGCATTCATTGGAAAATCTCAACCAAACCAAGTTAAATATATCATCTAACTAGTCATTTTGCCTCCCTCACTTTCCTAATCAGTCAAGCAAGGTTATATCTTAAATATATAAGTTAGTTTATGTTACATTCTCAAGCTCTAATCAGAATATGACAGCAACATAAACATAACATCAAAACAGAAATGAAATGAGATGAAAATGGAGAATAAAACACTTATCTTGCATTCTTAGTTCAAGCTACAACATCCCAATGGTCTAGTGACTAATTACAATGAAGATTTAGCCTTCCATGAGAGCAAAACAGCAAAAACAGAAGAGAAAAACAGAGAGGGAAAGAAAGTTGCGAATTTCCTAAGTTACTCCCAATCAAAGTGTCTTCTCCTTTTTAAAAATGATGCCCTCAATGCCTTGGGATATTCTACCCTAGATGCCTCCTTGGATGCCTCCTTGGTTGCTTTCTTCCATGATGTGGGCAGAAAAACAGCAAACAGCAGCAGAAGATAGCAGACAGCAGGAGAAAAACAGCAAAACAGCAGCAGAAAAACAGCAAAACAGCAGCAGAAAAATAGCAAACCAGCAGCAGAAAAACAGCAGGAAAATATGGCAGGAAAACAGCAGCAGAAAAATAGCAAACCAGCAGCAGGAAAATATGGCAAGAAAACAGCAAAACAGCAGCAGAAAAACAGCAAACCAGCAGCAGAAAAATAGCAGAACAGCAGCAGGAAAATATGGCAGAAAACATGGAAAAGGGAGGTGCATAGTTAATATTTCAACCATACTTTTCTGACCTACAAAAAGTAATATTTCTGTCCAAAAATTCTGACTACATGACATTAAATAAGAGTTTAAATGGGCCCCATATCAAGCACAACCTAGTCATCACCTAAAAAGTGCCACATTAGCATCCAAATCAGCATCTTTGTCCATGTCAGCACTTTTCTCTCAAAAATTAAAATTTGTAGGAATTAAATTGAGCATTTTACAATTCAAGTTCTAAAAATATAAAATTGAGACACATTCAATCCATAAATAGTTTATACCCAATAAATTCCAAAACATAATAAGATTAGAGAATTGACAAAATGAAAGAGGCAAAAAGGACTAAAATAGGGACTAAAATAAATGGAAAAAGCATGTTATCAGTCTTCCCTCCACAGGGAATAAACTATCAATTGAAAGTTTTGTAATTCCCAGAGGCCTCTTCAGCTTCTTATCGTCAGTAGGAACTTTTTTCTTTAGAAGAAATGCTATCAAAATGAAAGGGTGTCCAATAACTCCCGTCTTCGCCTAAGCCAACTCATCTACCTTTCCAGCTATTAACTGCCCAAAGTTAATTGTAATTCCTTTCATAATGCAGTAGATTAATAGGGCTCTCTCAGCAAAGACATCAGAGAAGTTCAATGACGACAAATAGTGTCTTGTACAAAGCTAAACCATGCCTTGGCAATTGGCAATAGATCCATCCTCTGTACTTTGTATGGTTCCCCCCTTGAATTAAGCTCCCAACGTGCCTCAGGTTTACAAATGGTTTATGCAGGATCCCAAGTTTTTGATATTTGCAGACCATGATAATCTTGTTCTCTCGGGTTCCACAAATCAAATGCCTCATCAATCACCCCATTCAAGAAGCTAATAAATTTTCCTCTAACTTCAGTTGTGTATTTCTTCATAGGGTCATTAGGAGTTTGGAATTCATTTGCATAAAACTCTTTGACCATGTCCACATATGCAAATTCTGGCAAGTTGCCTATCTTATCCCAACCCCTGTCGATAATCTGCTCTTGAATCTCTATGTATTCATCCTCATTTAAATTGAAGACTTTTTCATGCTGGACTTTTCTTCTGTTTATTTCCTTATCAAATATAACTCCATAGTCTGGAGTCCTGAAGGTGAGGAATTATGCTGAAGATGATGAAGCACCTAGCGTTTCCTTCCTCTTAGTTGGAAGCTTCTTCCTTTTAAGAACCAGTGGTGCCATAAGGAATGCTAGAACAATAAAAAATCCTGCATTTATAAACATATATTTCAGCCCCAACAACCAAGTTCAGCTAAGGTTCATTGTAATTCACTCAAAATGCATGAATTCTCTAATTATAAAAATGCTAAATAGATATCCCCCAAACTTAGAAACAAAATGACTCACTAAGATTCACTATAAGCGTGGCAATTCTCATTTTAAAAAGGACCCATATCCAAACATAATCAATCTTACTTTTAGCAACACATTAAGCACAAATGCAATTCTCAAGTTTAGTGTACATTAACCACCAATCCCCTAAAATTGAGCTTTCTTCAACATTCAATGACTACATGTTCATCAAAATTGTGCACAACAACAAGGGAAACTCATTGGGCCTTCTATCAAACACCCTAAGTGCTTATGAAATCTCACCTTTCTTGTGCGTCAACCACCAAATTTCAACTACGTACTCAATAATATATCACTTTGGCAGCAAAACCATCTAATTCATGCACAAAATTTAAACTAACATTCATTTGGGCATTTCATCGAATACCTCATGGGCAGAAATCATCTAAAAATGTGTTTATAGCAATTGTGAGCCCTAAATTTCTTCCTTAAGCGTTTGTGCAATAGAAACAACAACAATAGTTAAGGAATGTAGAAAATCAGCCTTCAGAATGCAAAGAACAACTATACCTAAGACCAAACTAATTATCTAAAAACAAAACAATAAGTAGAACAATCAACACTTCAAAATTTTCAACCAAAAGTGCTTGAAATTAACCAAGTAAGACAGAAACTAAAAGAAAAGAGGAAGAGACCACTTACTATAACATCCCAATTTATTATTGATTAAATATTTAATATTTTTTTTAATAATTATGAGAGATTACTACTAAATATTAGGTATTGAATATTTAAAAGGAATTTTTATACAAAAGAAATTTTTAGGACAAGAATATTTAACTAAAAGAAAAATGAAATATTATTAAATATCCAGTAATTAATATTACCTTATTTTCAATTTAGTCCTTACTCAAATAATTATTTAAAATAACTATAATATAAAAAAAAAGAAAGAAAAGAATTATACTAATCTAGATAATTGGTCTTGTGCATAAAATATTTTTGGTGTTAATAATAATATGTATATAATATATATATATATATATTAGTAGGATTTAAATTATCTACATTGATCATGATATATATACATATATACATGTATGAAGGAATGGTAACATGCATTCTCAGTGGAAAGGAGAAAACAAGAAGATAGCATTATATATATATATATATATATATATTAAGTGGAAACACGGAAATTTTGATAGGCACATGAAGCAAATATAATAGAATATACATATATATGTACTTGGAGAAGGCAACACGTAAAAGACACATGAACAAAGCACATGACAGCTCACACACAAGACAGATCATGGTTTTTAGGAGCACTTGACAGCAAGTGGAAGGAAAACACGAAAAGAAAAAAAAAAGGACAGCACATTGTCACGTACGAAGTACTTGACATGAGGTTAATATAGATTTCTCTAGAAATCTCTTGAATGTCCTTGATGAATCTAGATTGTTCCGGAGGAATCTTGCATGTTCTAGAGAAGTCTTGTATATTCTTGAATTTCCTAGATAAGTATAGAATGTTGTAGAATTGTATAGATAATTCTATAGAATTATAGGATAGTCTAGGTTTATCTTGAGTTATCTAGAGCTTTCTAAATATTTCTAGGTTCTGTAGATATTTGTATAGAACTCTCTAGACACATGATCATAGCCATACACTTGTACAAATCTTGTAAGACATAGGAGGAGCATGGAGCCTATAAATAGGTGGGAGGGCCATTTTCTCCAACCAAGTCCTGAGAGTGAGTTCTCTTGTAAAGTTCTTTGAGAGCAATACACGGGTATTCTCGTAAGTGTTCTTGAGCGTTCTTCTCCTTGCAACTTGTCTTACTTCTATTTCTTGAGAGTTTGGTTGAGTTAGGCTGACTTAGCCCTTACATCGGGTTGTAAGCAAGCTAAGTGCCGCGCGAGTGTGGGTAGAAAAGTCCCAGCTCGTGACAACATGCACAACCAAAATGTAGAAGCCTCCATGCTCTCAAAAAGAAATGTTTGACAGCAAATCCACAAACCTCCAACTTCAAACTTTTCGGCTAAGCACAAGCAGCAAATTTGAACTAAAAAACGCAACCCATGCAAGACAAACCAAGTATATCTATGACAACTAGACTTTCCAACTTAACAGCAGAAATTTTTGACTCTTGGTTAATCACCACTTGCCTCCCATTTTCAGCTATAAATAGCAGCACCTTCCTCCCCTTTCCTTGTACCATTCACAGCTGAGAGAGAGTGAGAAAAAGAGAGTACATCAGCTTGGACAGTAGCAGAAAAATATTCTTTGTTTTTCAACCATAAAATAGAGATTTTTGGAAGAAGCAAATAGCAACATTAAACTCGATTTTTCTGGGCTACTTTGGGGAGATTCTTCTATTACTAACCCACACAAGTGTTAAAGGAGAAGTGGCAGTGAATAGGAAGCAAAAATCAGAACCAAAACCAGTGCAAGATAGCCCACGTACAACGGTAACTTTTTAGAAAATTTTAGTTTTTGATGTAATTACTTCTTTAGCTTAGTTTTTGGGTAAAAATGGTCACATAGGTCCTAAAAACACCTAAGAAAGAAATCTGGGCAGGTTTTACCTTCTGACTCTCAAGAAAAAACGTGAAACACAAAATAGGGACTAAACTGAAAGAAATGAAAAGTTTATAGAAGCTGTTTTAAATTTAAAAAAAATATTCTGGGATTAGGGACCTAGATGAAACTAATTATGAACTTAGATCTTGCAAAGGAAAAAGGGGAAATATTGCACGAGGGACCTACCGGAATAACAGAAAAGTTTGTAATTACTCATTAAAGAAATTTAAGAAAAATCTAGTTTTAGCTAGAATCTAATTTTATGTAGTATGTTAACTAAAAACTAAGTTATTTTAATTAAATTAGTTGTTTATATCATTATGTAAAAATTTATAAAAAATTATATTTATTCTTTTATCTATACATATATAGTATATTTTATATTTGCTAAGTATAGCCATATATAAGTATATATATAAGCATAGCCATATATAAGTATTTGTTCACCGAAAATTACATACATAATTATATATATATATATATTTTTTTTTTTTTATTATTTACAAATTTATAAGCATTTGATTAACTAAGCCATATATTTTTAGATATGGACAATTAAATTTAGCTACATGATACATATATATTTTTATATATCCTTATGCTACTTTAGTATATTAATATACTAATATATCTATATAATTAGATACATAAGTGTATGTATTAACTTTATAAGTTTACATATATACAAATTATTTACAAATAAATAAGTATTTCATTAATTGATTAAGTTGTATATTTTATATGGATAATCAAAATTAGTTTTATGTAAACATGTAAATGTATATATATACATATACGTTTATTTTTAGAAAGTTAACTATGTATAAATATGATCTTTTAGATTTATACGTATATGTTATTTAAATTAATGATATTTATTTATACATATCATCTGAAAAATATTATGAAAAATATTACTCTAATATGAGATTACGATGAGACTCAATAAATAGAAATTAGGATAGAATTGGAAATTTAAGAAGATCAGGAAAGATGATATTCTAGAATCTTTTTATTTAAGATTTTAAATAAGGTTATATATACTGTTTGAATAGGCCAAAAATCATGAAACGAATTTCAAGATAGATTGAATAGTTATTTGAGCTAAAAAGTCAGACTACAAAGCACAGGTAGCTTAGCAATTCATAAAAGCTTGTTTTACTACTTGAATATTTTATGTCCATGGAGTTTTATTTAAAGTAAAATATGTTTTTCATGATGAAATTAGCATGGTATCAGCTTGGAAGTTTACTTCCATGTTTAGCTTGGGAGTTGCGCTTCCATGTCAGGTTAGAAATTCTATTTCCATGTCAGCTTGAAAATTATATTTCCATGTTTTAGCTTGGAATCTTTCTAGCTTGAGTTAAAGGACTGCAGTAGCCTTTTTCTCATGTTTAGCTTAGTAAAATAGTTCTACAGACTATCTTTTCCATGTTGTTGAGTGTGCCACCAACTGCTCTTAATTCCATGATTTATTTATATATCAGCTTGCTAATTTTTCATCAAATTATTGCACTAAACTAAGAATTTATATTACATGGACTGATTTTTATGATATAAGTGCTTTTATGACTGAAATGGTATATTTATAAATGTTTATAAAATTATGCTAACTACTGAGATATGCTTATCTCACCTTTTTGCACTTTTCCAACTGACCATTTCAGGGGCTGAGTATAAGGGAAAACGTGTAAAGATTGATTGAACACTTTAAGAGCACTCAAGTTTATTAAGTATTGGAATTATAGATCTTTTAAAGTTTTAGAAGTCAAATTACTATGTACGGCATATTTGTAATTTATTTCTAACGAATGTAAAATTATCTTATGTTTAGAATTTGAATTATTATGTATGACAAAATTATAATTTGTACTGAGAACAATTGTAGAATATTCTTTTTGAAAGTACAAGTATTAAGCATGAGAATTTGAAAAAAAAAAATCAAATTTTAGTATAGTAAAATAAGAACGTTACACTTACCAAGCTTGATGACCAAACAAATGAGAACACTAGGAAGCAAGAACAACTGTGAAGGATTTCACAATTGGTGAAACACACCCAAAACAGCCAAAGACAGTCAAATCAGTGAAAAAGAGGGGAAAAAGTGGTGGGGATGGGTCAAAATTTGCCCTAGCAAAGGAATCATAGGGAGAAGGGTATCGATGGTGTGAGAAATGTGGATTAGGGCTCAGAACACTTTTATACCCCGATGCGCCGCTATAGCGGGAAGTACATACCACTATAGCAACGTGAAACAAAATGCCCACTCTTTTTTAAAAAAAAAAAAATTTAGACCTACCTCTATAGCACTATGATGTCACCGCTATAGCAGTACAAGGCAGAGAGGTAAGCTTCTTTTCTTGAATTTTCAGACAGATGCCGTTATAGCGCTAAGATTCCACTGCTATAGTGGTACTTGACAGAACCACACCTCATGTTCTAGACTTCACCGCTATATTGGTACAATCCTACTGCTATAGTACCAAAAGGCAGACACAGTCTCATAAACTACAGAATCAAATACAGAAAAGCTCCCCAATAGATCCTTAACCCTTCACAAGCAAGATTTTTACTTTTTAACCATAAAATGCCCCATAAATCATTCAAAATCAATCCTGTGTTCACAACCATCTCTCTAAGCATGATCCTCTCACAATTAATCATCTTAAATTAGAATCAACACCTAAAATTCAACAAGAAGAGTTACAATAGCCCAAAATACTAATTTTAACCAATTGATAAGTGTCTAACCCACAACAACCATAAAAACAATTTCATAGTCAATATCGGCCAAATTTTTCACACAACGTCAGTAATTTCCAGCAGCCAAAGAATGTAAACCTTATATGCAAATAACATCAGAACAAGACCAACAGCACCAGACAACAGAATCAGATAACAAAAACTAAAAACAAGAATAAAAAACTAAACTAGAAAAGCTAGAAACTTGGGTTGCCTCCCAAGAGCGCTAAGTTTGTAGTCTTCAGCCAGACTTTACCAAGGCACCTATGCATTTGATGTCGAAAGATCAAGAGACGTTCTATCCCTTTCACCATCATGTCCAAGGTATATTTTCAACCACTGACCATTTTCCTTCAAGCTTCTAGTATTTTCAAGATCAGTAATTTCAATGGCACCATTTGGAAAGACCTCTTTCACAACAAATGGGCCTGACAACCTTGATTTGAGCTTCCTTGGGAAGAGTTTTAGCCTGGAGTTATAGAGTAGCACCTTTTACCCCGTATGGAAAAAGTGATGTGCAATCTTTCTATCGTGCCACCTCTTCTCCTTTTCTTTATAGATTTAGCATTCTCATAGGCTTGAAGACGGTGGTCTTCCAATTCATTTAACTCCAGTAGTCTCTTTTTCCCAACTTGCTTAAGATCAAAATTCAAGAACTTCAAGGCCAGAATGCCTTATGCTCAAGCTTGATAGAAAGATGGCAAGACTTGCCATATACAAGCTGGAATAGAGAAGTGCCTATCGGAGTTTTATAGGCTATTCTATATGCCCCAGAGCATCATCAAGCTTCTTGGCCCAATCCTTCCTTGAAGCACTCACAGTTTTCTCAAGTATTCACTTGAGCTCTCTATTGGACACCTCCACTTGTCCACTCATCTAAGGGTGGTATAGAGTAGCTATCCGATGTTTATTGCAGAAGTGAGAGCCTCCATCACTAATTAGAGCCCGAGGCACATCAAACTGACAGAAAATATTCTTCTTCAAGAATCTGATAACCACTCTCGAATCATTGGTCTAAGTAGGTACAGCTTCCACCCACTTAGACACATAGTCCACAGCCACCAATATATACTGATTAGAGAAGGAAGACGGGAACTGACCCATGAAGTCAATTCCATATACATCAAAGATCTCTACCTCTAACATAATGTTAAGAGGCATGTCTTATCGCTTGGATATGTTTCCAACTCTTTGACACCGATCACATCTATCCACAAATTCTTTGGCATCTTTAAACAAGGACGACCAATAGAAGCCACTTTCCAATACCTGGTTGGCTGTGTGTACATTGCTGTAGTGGCCTCCATACTCTGACCCATGGTAATGCCACAATATCTTTGCCATTTCTTCCTCTGGTATACACCTTCGAAAGACTTAATCTGCACCGAGCCTAAAGAGATAAGGCTCATCCTAGCAGTAGACTTTCACATCATGTAAAAACTTCTTTTTCTGCTGATATGTCAGCTCAAGAGGAAGCATTCCACATACTAGATAGTTTGCAAAGTCTGCAAACTAAGGCGATTTCTGTTCCTCTACAAAGTATAAATGTTCATTAGCAAAGGTCTCTTTTATCTGAATTGATTTCTCATCTTGACACTCAGTACTCAAATGAGACAGGTGATTTGCCACTTGATTCTCGATTCCCTTTCTGTCTACTATTTTCATATCAAATTCTTGTAGCAGAAGTATCCATTGGATCAATCTAGGCTTCAAATCCTTCTTACTTATAAGATATTTTATAACTTAGTGATCAGTGAACACTGTGACACTTGTCCCAACCAAATATACCCGAAATTTGTCAAAAGCAAACACCACTACTAATAGTTCCTTCTTAGTTGTTGTGTAATTTAGCTGGTCATCTGCTAGTGTCTTACTAGCCTAATAGATAGGATAATATAATCTCTCAGCTTGTTGCTCCAAAATAGCCCCCACAGCATAGTCGCTCACATCACACATGAGCTCAAAAGGCCTGTTCCATTCCGGAACAACCATGATCGGAGTAGAAATAAGCCTTTTCTTCATTTCCTTAAAGGCTTTCAAACAATCAGCATCAAATACAAATGGGAAATCTTTCTCAAGTAGCTTACACAACGGTTTAGATATTTTAGAGAAGTCCTTGATGAACCGTCGATAGAATCCTACATGACCAAGAAAACTTCTTATGGCCTTAACTGAATTAGGGGGAGGTAATTGCTCAATAACAGAAATTTTTGCCCGATCTACCTCCAACCCACTCTTTAAAACTTTGTGGCCCAGA
Organism: Biancaea sappan; assembly: GCA_037074585.1. Lineage (NCBI taxonomy): Eukaryota > Viridiplantae > Streptophyta > Magnoliopsida > Fabales > Fabaceae > Biancaea > Biancaea sappan. Next base: position 27,863,579 of record CM073493.1, read on the forward strand.
ACTATGCCTTCACAAACCATGAAATGGCTTTTCTCCCAATTGAGCACAAGATTGGTCTCTTCACATCTCTGAAGCACTTTCTCTAAATTTTGAAGACACAATTCAAATGAAGAACTGAAGATAAAGAAGTCATCCATAAATACCTCCATACTTATCTCAACCATGTTAGAGAAAATCACCATCATACATCTCTGAAATGTGGCCGGTGCATTACACAACCCAAAAGGAATTCTTTTGAAGGCAAAAGTGCCATAAGGACAAGTGAAGGTTATTTTCTCTTGATCACCTGGGGCTATTACAATCTGATTGTAACCACTTACCCATCCAAGAAGCAAAAATGCTCTTGCCAGACTAATCTATCTAACATCTAATCAATGAATGGCAAGGGAAAATAGACCTTGTGAGAGGCACTATTCAGCTTCCTGTAGTCTATGCACACCTGCCACCCCGTAACTGTGCTCGAAGGAATGAGCTTATTACAGGCGTTAGCCACTACAGTAATTCTGCCCTTTTTAGGGACACATTGGACTAGGCTAACCCATGAACTATCAGATATGGGATAGATAATCCCAGTATCAAGCTACTTAATGATTTCCTTCTTCACCATATCCTTCATCACCAGATTAAGACTCCTCTGATGTTCAATTGATGTCTTATTCTCATCCTCTAAATGAACCTTGTGCATATAGAAAGAAAGACTGATACCTTTTATATCCACAATAGACTATCCAATTGTATTCTTGTGGCCTTTCAACACCTTCAGCAACTGCTCTTCTTGCTCATCAGTGAGTGAATTAGAAACCACTACTGCAGTGAATCAAAATCTCCAAGATAAATATATTTTAAATGTGGAGGAAGTGGTTTCAGCTCTAGTACAGGGGGTACCTCAATGGATGGCTTCAATGGTGAGCTTGCTCTAGCAGACATATCTAGAGACTCAAAGTAGTTCCTAGGCTTGAACGTTACAGAAGGAGTGGTACAAGAATTGACCACTACTAGTTCACCTTTCACATTCTTTTCTTTATCACCACCCAAGAGATCCTTCAGCTCATCTTTTTCCACAAAATCAAGAATTTGCTCATTCAAATTTCCTTCCAAGATCCGTACAAGGTTGCACTCTACATGATCATTTGGTGCTCTCATTGCCTTGTTCATATTGAATTTCACCTCCTGGTCATTGACCCTGATTATCAACTTGCCTTTATGAACATCAATCAAGGCTCTACCAGTTGCAAGGAAATGTCTCCCCAGAATGACAGGGATTTCCTTATCTTCTTCAAAATCCAGTACTATAAAATTTGCAGGAAAGATTAATGTGTCCACTTTCACTAGGACATCTTCTATCACCCCATTCGGGTAGCATATGGAACGATCTACCAACTAAAGGGTAACTATAGTAGGACGAGTCTCTCCTAGATAACTTCCTTAAAAGTGGAGAGAGGCATGAGATTTACACTAGCACCCAAATCACACAATGCCTTGCCTATAAAACTCTTTCCAATGTTACATGGCACCACGAAACTCCTAGGATCTTGCATCTTGGTGGGCAACTTTCTCTACAAAAATTGCACTACATTCCTGAGTTAATGCCACTATCTCAAACTCTCCTAGACGCCTTTTACGAGAGAGAACGTCTTTCATAAACTTGGCATAACTCGACATTTGCTCCAATGCCTCTGCGAACGGAATGTTTATATGGAGTTACTTCAACACCTCAAGAAACTTCTTATAATGCCTCTCCAGATGTTTCTTTTTAGCCCTTTGAGGATAGGCATGGGTGGAACAAAATTCTTAGCTACCACATCTTTTGCCACTTTTCCAGATTTACCTTTTACCTCTAATGCATCAACTTTCTCAGTTGCAATTTCTTGAGGTTGAGCAACCTTATCTTTCTCCTCTTCCACAATCACCTCTTTTGACTTATCTCGTAACTTAACAACCTCGGGGAGCTCTTTACCACTTGTCAAAGTGATAGCTTTGTAGTGCTCATTACCCTCCTGTCTTGGGTTGGTTTCAGTATTACTGGGAAGATTACCTTGTGGTCTATTATTCAAAGCAAGTGCCAATTAACCCACTTGGGTTTCCAAATTTTTGATAGCCACATTTTGGTTCTGAATTAAAGATGCCTAGCTCTAGATCAAGGCATCATTTTTGGCTATATATTGCATGAACATGTCTTCCAAAGTGGGTTTCTTTTCCACTTGAGGTGGTAGGGCTCTATTTTGAGGAATGTGGTTGTTTTGGTTATTTACCATGAACAAACATCAGCAGTGGGAAGTATAATAGGTCTCAGCACCATATTTAAAGAATCCTAAAATTTGATTTATTTTTATTCGATTCTATTATTCTGGCTCTTGGTCCACTGTTTTTGCTCCTTACTTTTTTGAATGTGTTCTTGTTAGTAATTTGCACGTGGAATTATGTAGTTCACAATCATCAATACTTTTGATAAATTGTAATGGAGTGCATATTGAATTAATATTACACTCTTGTTATCCTTTTTGACTTTCAATCTTGTTGAGTGAATTGAATTACCCACTAATCAGGCATAATTAATTCTATGATCCTACTTGAACACTTAAATATAATGATAAAAGTTGAAAATTTGTCGTTTAAATTTCAAAAATGATTTCATTGTTTGTTGATACCTTCTAAAAAGGAACCTTTAGCCAAAAAAAAGTGATAACACTTAAATAACCTTGTCAATTAAAAAGCAAGTTTAATTTCTTATAATACCCATTCAAGACTTTAAAATCTTTTCAAATGTTAATGATTCAATGCTTAATTCATCAGTATTGAATTTTGAGTGGCAGTCTGCACAAAATTTTTCTTTCTTTCACTGCCTTCTGATTCTTATTATTGATAACTTGGCCTGAAGTCTAAATTGAAGAACAAACATATTGGTATTTAGCTTTCAAAATTGTACATTGCTATACTTAGATTAACTTACTGGTTTCTTCTCAATTGAATAATCATGCTAATATAGCGTGGCTTTTTTATTTTATTTTTTCTTTCATTTTCTTCTATTCAGCTTGCCTTACAAAGCTAGAATTAAACTTGTCTTAAGGGTAATCATTTGCTATTTGTTATCCTATATTAAGGGTTCAGCCAAAATGTGAAGAACCCCCATTGACTTAAGGGATGTGTATTTTTTACCCCTTTAACTTTACTTCTCACTAAACCTTGCTAAACTTTTAATTTTATGCAGCATAGCCCTTAAATAACATTTTCATCCAAAACCTGAACAATACTTATTCATATAGGCTAAAAAAGGCTAAATTGAGAAGAATATATATAAATATGTCCAAGCTATCATCATAAGTGACAAAACAATAACTTTTTTTTGGTCATTTTCTTCTACATATTTACATAAAAAAAAAAAAGAAAGAGAGATATCCCTTTGAATGATAGGTTATATGTATTTTTCGTTGATTTAGTCTTTTTCAACTTGCATAGACAATTAGTGTTTGAGATTAGATAAAATGTCCATGGAAGGACCTGGAACACAAAGTTTAAAGTTTAAGGAGGTTTATTGCCTATTTTTAAAGTTAAGGGGTTAAATTGCTCAACCCTCAAGTTGAGAGGAGCTCTTTGCATTTTGGCCTAAGGGATTTATAGGTTATAATTGGGTGAAATCGGTCTTATTCCAATACATGAAGTTACTCTTCTACCACCATAAAGGTACCCTCTATTTTCTCTCCTTATTGGTACAAATTTTATCCTACATCAATGTATAGGGAGGCCTTGGTAACCATTATATAAAAGCAAATGCTTAACCTATAACATAATAACTGTGATACTGACCAGCATATTTGAAAGAGATGGTTTGATAGTAATTAAAATTTTCTGTTTCCTCCTATTCCCCCATCACCAAAAGGAGAATAAAAGTGAAAGCAAAGAAATTTTAAGGTTGTTGTGTTCCAGACAAATTCTTTCGAAGGCAATAGGATTAGGAATGTTTGAAGCTATTTGTTAGTCAAATTTCACACCAGTGTTATATATTTGGAGGACACAAATAATGAAATTACAATTAATTGTCCATATTACAGTTTAGACCAACAATAATTTTTATCCATTTCAAAATGTAATAGTTGTCATGAACTGTTTAATGTAGAGTCGCATATGCATACCAATCAGAGTTGATAAGATCTTTATCAAATAAATATGTGATACGAATAGGATAGTTGAGATTGAGTTTAAGGACAAACGATAAATAATGTAGAAAGAGGGATTGTTGACACAAGCCCAAAGGATAGAGTATTCACATGAATACAATGTCTTTTTATTCCTTTCTACTTGGGAATATTAATCAACTTTCAAATTTTCAATTAACATTATGATTTTACATTGAGCTCTCTCTAATACTTTTGCAAAAAACTAACCTTAAATTTATTTAAAAGAACTACTACATCTTTCATGACAAATCGCTCTTCAGGCAAGTCTGCACAACAATTTAAAGCTAAAATCAATATGGATGAGATTGCAGATGCTATCATACCATTATACTCTTCATCATCATGTACCAAAGTAGAATCCACAAGTTTAATCACTTTAGTAGGCAGGGACTTACTAACCCAGCTTTTCAAGCTTAATCCTAAATCAAACATATCATCTGTTGGCTTCTTCCCTGTGAATGTTTCCATGAGCACAATACCATAGCTATATACATCTCCTTTTGTGGACACAATTCCTTTGGATCCATACTCTGTATATCAATATGTATAGAAGGAAATTATTACATTGATTGATTAGATTAGGTGAACATGATTATAATGATAAGAAAAAAAACTAGGCCACTAATAGTTTTCTTCAAATTTGTATGTATATATATATATATCCAATTTTAATTATTTTTCATTATTACTACTAATTGTGTTAGTATCTAAAGGTAGAAAAATTGACAAAGAAATGTACACACATAACAAGTTATAAGTGCAAATCATCCATCACCTGGTGCAATGTAGCCAAGTGTAGCAAATGTCTTTGTATGTGTTTCAAATTGCCTTTCATTTAAGAGTTTGGCAATACCAAAGTCACTGAGGTGAGCGACCATTTCTTCATCCATCAAAATATTACCCGGTTTTATATCACAATGGACAATAGGTCTTGGAGCACCATGATGAAGATATTCCAATGCAGATGCCACATCTATCATTATATTCAATCTTTGCAAGAAATCAAGATAAATGATATCAGAATGTAACCAATCTTCAAGGCTTCCATTTGGCATGAACTTCATTATTAGAGATTTGAAATCTATGTTTGAACAACAACTCATAATCTGGATGAGATTACGATGTCGTAAATTGTGCATTGCTTCACATTCTGTCTCAAAACTTCTTGAAGCTGATTCTTTATCCAAGTCAAATACTTTAATTGCAACCATCATCCCATCTGAAAGTACTCCTTTAAACACTGAACCAAAACTTCCTCTACCAAGGAAATTACTTTCATTAAATCCATTTGTTGATTCTAGAAGTTTATAGTACGATATCCTTTTTATAGTTCTAAAGGAGGATAACTCTTTGTGGATTGGATCACTAGCCCTTTTTCTTTTATATAGTATAGCTATTATGCAAGAAACAACAAGAACAATTAACAATGTAGGAGATAAGCATTTTAGCAGGAGCATCCCCTTAGCTAACTTGTGTTTCTTTTTTTTTCGGCATGGTGGAACTTGTAGTTGTGGCTTTCCACAAAGAGCTTTGTTCACAAGGAATGATTTTGCAGTGAGATTTAGAAAAGGCCCACCATTAGGAATCTCTCCTTGCAATCCATTGCAAGAAAAATTCGCAAACTTAAGATAATAAAGTGATTCTAGGGACCCAGGGATCTCACCAATCAAATTATTTTGTGATAAGTCTAAGTATTCTAGGCTCACCAAATTCCCAATTGATTTGGGAATATCTCCTTGCAATTTGTTATGTGCTAAGGAAAGATATTCTAGAGTTTGCAAGCCACCAACAGATGGAGGAATGTTTCCTGAAATTTGATTTCTTGATAGATCCAACTTTATAAGAGCTCTGAAATTTCGTATCTCAATATGTCCATTCAACATATTGGAAGATAGGTTTATTTCCAATATGTCAATCAAATTCCAAAAAGAAGAAGGTATCTCAGAACTGAAATAATTAGAGTCCAAATAAATCTCTTTTAAAAAAGTAAGATTTCTCAAACATGTCGGCAATTTCCCCGAAAGCTTGTTTCTACTTAGATGTATATAGCCCAATTTTCTAACTTTGCAGAGACTATCGACCACAGAGCCTTGCAGCCCATTGCCATCCAAATCCAAAGACTGGAGATCTTGTAACTTGTTTATTGTAGTAGGTATTAATCCCTTCAAATTGTTGTTGCTCAGAGTAAGCCTAAACAAGTTACTAAGATTCCCAATTTCTAATGGTATATTACCATTAATTCCACAAAAATCTGCCCAAATTTGTTCTAGAGAATTTGATAGATTTCCGATAGACTTGGGAAGCTTTGTATTCAAAGGATTTACTGATAATATCAATACTTTAAGATGCCTACAATTTGTCAAGGAAGTGAAAAAGTTTATTTCAATGGTTAACTTATTAACTGCAATATTTAGCCCCTGGAGATCTCTTAAATTCCCAAGTGTATTAGGTACTACTCCATTGAATTTGTTGGCCCCCAAAACTATAATTTTAAGCATAGAAGCATTGGATATAGTATTTGGAATTCTTCCAGAAAGTTCATTCCCCCACAAGAGTAGTTCCTCCAAGTTGGGAAGGCCACACCCAAAATTGGATGGAAGGCTACCAAAGAGATAATTGTTTGATAGATATAAGTATTCCAAAGTTGAGATGTTAAAAATATTCAAAGGAATCGATCCGCTTAGGTTGTTATCTCCCAAATCTACTCTTTTGGGTTCATTAAGATTACCAATCTCCTTTGGTATATCACCTAGAAGTAAAAACACAAAAAAAAAGATAAATAAATAAATTAAACTTTGGACATCTTACATTTCAACAATAGATTAATTATTAATCTTCCTAACCTCATTTAAAGTGCAATAAAATATACATAAATTGAATAAATAATATTTAAATGATAAAGTTTACCGATGATTATAAGAGGCCTCTATAACACACAAAATACAGGTGGGAGGAAATACGTTTAATTGTTGGTGAAAGTTTTTGTTGTATAACTATTATTTTTAGAGTAGTAATTTTGTTTTATACATTGTCATGAAACAATTAATTTTTGAAAAATAATTTAATTTTCAAAAAGTGTGAGGATAATGGTGGAATACTGGTATTGAAATATATATTGAATATACAAAAATTCTAAGAAATAAATAATGCAATATTATCTGTATAAATTTTAAACTATTTAAAAAATGAATTACCAGTGACTTTTGTAATTGAAATATATATTACATAATAGCTGTTTTATCATATAACTAATTATCAAATCTTATAGATAAACAAAAATGAGTGATTTGACCTAGTCCATACCTGTCAAAAAGTTATAATATAAATATAACTCTCGAAGCATAGTCAAGTTTCCAATGTCTGGTGGTATATGTCCATTAATTCTGTTGGATGATAAATCTAACACTTTGAGCTCTTTGCAGCGTTGCCAACTAGATGGGATGGGACCAAACAATTGATTGAAGGAAAGAGACAATGTCTGTAAATTTTGAAGCTCATGGCATATATCTGAGGGGATGCTTCCCAACAAATTATTTTTAGCCAAATAAATGTATTGCAACTCCGATATATTGAAGATAGTTGATGGAATATATCCTACATTGTCGACAAAATTTAAATTTGTATTTAACAATGGAAAAACAATATCATGCAGAGCAATATTCAATTTTTTTAATAAATTCATTTACTTTCAGCAAATTTAGTTGCTTATATTTCATAATGAATGTCAATTATATTCTTTATGTTCTTTTATTATAATTCTGGAATATATATATATATATATAAATATTTTATAATTTAAAAATATCAATACTAATAGAGAAATTACATTTGAGCCCTCATAGTACTACGCCAAGCAATAACAAATTTACATCAAAGTTGAGTTTCTTTTGTCAGAAAATAATACTTTTATAAGAAATTTTAAAAAGTTTTTAATTAGATGACTAGTCTCTGTACAATGCTTGATCATTTTATAAGAAAGAATTCATTTTTCAATTAGACTATATAAATCATTGTTTAAAAACACATGCTAACAATATTAATTATGCAAAGAAAATAGCTAATGAAAAAAAAACACAAAATTTAAATAAACAAACAAAATGATATGTTATTTCTGGGATGGATAATTCTTTCAATAATATGAAGGGGTGGGCTAAATAAGTTTTCACTTTTTTATTATACCAATAAGTACACACACACACACACACACACACACATATATAATATATATATATACTTCTTACTTTATACGTACAAATGTATATTTTTAAGACCAAACACACCGTAAAACCTAGAATTATTTTAATAGAAATAATTATCAAGGAATATCAATTAACTGCTTTAATTGACTTTGATTTGATGCCAAATTATTATTCGAACTATATTATCAGTTAATTAATTCATCTTGTTCATTATAAAATATATAGCTCCAATTGATATCTAAGAATATAAAGTTACTTTTCCAATTGTTGTTGTTGTTGTTGTTGTTGTTGTATAAAATATTACAAAACATTGCTACAATGGATAAAGTTACTTTTCAGAAAAGAAGTTGTCAATTTCCTTTTTTTTAAATTTAAATACATACTATAATTTTCATTTTATCATGTAATTTGACTTTAAATCAATAATAAATTGAAAGCTTTAAAAATTCAAAATTGTAGAAAAAATTGCAAAGATGTTAAATGGAATGTTGCTGATGAAATATATATCTAAAAATATTCCAAAAGTTAATGGTAGAATATAAAATTTGTAGAAAATTTCAATTATCATAGGCATATATTAAAATTAAAGAGTAATAGAGCATTAACTGTTTAAAATACACACGATTTAATTAGTGACAAAGAACAAACTGTTATTATTTTTAATTCAAATTTATATTATAATGACGGTTTAAATTCTAACTTCTCTTTTTATATTATATTTTGTATTTCAACTATTTATCTAATAATACATAGACTGATGATCATATAAGGTTTTAAGTCATATATATGACGAGCTGAAGGAGGAAAATTTGATAATAACAATTAGAAGCATATATATATATATATATATATTACCATACAAAGTCGATGGTGGTATACATATGACGAGTTTAAGGAGGAAAATTTGATAATAACCAAAAGAATAAATTATATCACAAGTTTTAATTAAGAAATATTTGTAAGAAAATAAATAATTGATAGTATAAACTTTTATAAAATGGAAAAAGATATAATTGAAGAAAACCAGGCTTCTTCACAAAAGCCATTCAATAAAAGAGATATAAATAAAAGAGGAAAGGAATTTACATCAAATTATGTTTCTTTAGTTAAATAATAGATATTTTTTAAAATACATTTATTAAGAAAAGTTCTAATTCTATTACAATACTTGGTTAATTTGAAAGAAAGAAGATATTTTTGGGACTGTTTTGTTCTTTTCCGAACCATTCAATAAAAGAGGAAAGAAATTTACAACAAATTATACTTCTTTAGTTAAATAATAGAGATTTTTTAAAATAACTTATTAAGAAAAGTTCTAATTCTTTGATGATTTTTCTACAATACTTGGTTAATTTAAAAGAAAGAATATATTTTTAATTATATTATTGAAATAATTGTTTAAAAGTATATACTACCAAATATTAGTTATGCAAAGAAAATACTTAACCAAGAAAAACACATAACTTAAAAAACTGAGTGAAATTATAGGGACTAAAAGCATATTTAACCTATAAATAAGAATCAAAGAAGGAAATAAGAATAGCCTCATGACAATGATTATTTTAAAAACATTACCAAACCCATCCTCATTGTATTTTTATTTTTTAAAAAATTTAAAATGATGAAAATAAAAAAAATATAGGAAATATTTAATCCTAAAGGATAGTAAATGACTTTGCTGCACAAAACACACATACAAAATGAATTTTGGAAAACATAATATGAGTAGATGGAATAGAAATATTTAAAGAATATTTGATAAATGTATCATTGTTATAAATAGACCAAAAATATAAATTATATAATTTTTAAGGCATACCTGTTAAGGAGTTGAAGGACAAACTAATCAATTCAAGTGAAGATAAGTTAGAAATAATTGGAGGTATACTTCCTGAAAGCTTGTTCCCTGCAATGCGTAAGATCTTTAAACGTTGAAGTCCTCTAATTTCTAGTGGAATAGATCCATTGATAGAATTAAAATTCCAATCCAAGGTCTCTAACTTTGACAAATTAGATATACTCGGAGGAATAAAACCGTCAAAGTTGTTAATGCGGAGAATCAAGCGTCGAAGTGCAAATATGCCTCCTATCCATGATGGAATTTCCCCACTGAATTCATTGTGGCTCAAGTTGAGTATTTTCAATTTGTGTAATCGAAGTAACTCTTTTGGCAAATGACCATGAAAGTAGTTGCCATGAAGATTAAGTTCAACTAGAGATGATAGATTTCCTAATTGTGGGGGTAAGGTGCCCTCAAGTTCCATCTCATTAAGATTCAAGATTCTTATCCTTTGTTGAAAAGGATCACAAGTAACCCCAACCCAGTTACAGAAGGAAGAAGAGATGGACCAATTAGCTAACAGATTGCTAGGATCTCTAGTAATAGAAGACTTAAAAGCAAGAACTGCAGACTCATCTATACTAAAATTGGTCATACACAAAATGGTAGAGGCCATGAGGAAAAGCAGTGAGAACATAAAGGACGAGAAATGAAAACAAAGGTTTGCCATGTTTAGTAGATTTAAGACTTCTTAGATTGAGAAAGAATGAGGAGAAGGCTATACTATATATATACATATATAAAGTGATTCATTGAAAATGACAAAAGGTTGGCTGTTTAATTGTTTCTATTAACTGATTCAAATCAATTATCCTTATGCGATTAGAAATAAAATATGTAGACTAGATGTGTTATTTACAGGAATGTTAGAAGGGGCAATTAATTATATATACCAAAAAAATTTAAATTCCAACGAATTTTAGAAATTCATTATAAATGCTAGCATCTGACCAAAAATCATTTTTCCTTTAATATTATCTTGTTAATTGACTGGTCCAGGCAAGATTTCTTTAGTAACTTACATGATTTAGCTTTATTATTTTTTTCCCTTTTTTGTAGGGTAAGAATATCTACAATCTAGCTTGTGCATTAATTAAGATCAAATCAAGGTTGTTAAGAACCAGATCTTAAAATCGATCAATAAACCAAATAGATTAAATCATACAATCAAATTGAGGATTGCAAAATCCTATCTTGAAAGAAATATAATATTTAAAAATTTACTTATGTATATATAAACTACAAATAAGTATAATATCATATTAAAAAAATTAATAAATGTATAATTTCAATAAATAAGACCTAAAACATGATAATGGAAAAAAAATAATTTGTAATAATAAGAAAAAACATTGTTATACATAATTTTAAAACATTCAATTAGTGAAAAGAAAACTTATATTTTTCTCACCTAATACTCACTTCCTTCTTTAATACCAACTATAATTTCTCTAGTCTTCACTAAACTAAGTTAAAAATTAAACAAGTTAAGAGTGCCAAGACTATAATTGTGTAGTATAGGAATTTAAGTTAGTTTAATAATTTTTTTCTATTTCAATTAACTTAATAGATTAGAAACATCAACAAATAGAAAAATAACAAAAGTTTAAGATATTACAAGATCGGCAATATCATAAAATTGTTAAATCTTAAGATATAAATCGATATCCTACTGAGATCTTAGCAAATTTAGATCTTATATAGAATTGGGATCGTTTAAATTACTTAAAATTATAAGATCGTAAGATTTTAAAATTTAGATCGAGATCCTAATAACCTTGAATGATTAAAAAAACTTTTTAAAGATATTTTATGGGTAAACTCCCCATGTTTACTTGTTGTATTTGAAAGAATAAATTTTCTGAATAATCCCATAATTTAGACCCAAATATTTTAGAAATTAATCAAACCCTTTTCCAATGGTATGAGATATACACTTCAACCTTGTTATTTTGTGCCTAAATTGGGAGTTACATTTCAACCTTTAGAAATTAATCTAACCTTTCTCCCATGAATAATTAAATATCTATCCACATAACAGTAGCAACTAAATGCTTGAGGTGAACTGCAATCAGCATTATATTTTTATTTAATTTTTAATTTAGTCTTTATAGTTTCAAAAAATTATAATTGAATGCTTAGAATTTTAAATTTTTTTCATTTATTCCCTACTAAATACAATTTGTTTAATATTTTGACATATTTTGTATATATGATACTCTAGATCTACATGATTCAAGCTAACTTGTCCAAATTACTTAACATTTAATCTACACACTACAAGAAAATTAACTTTTAGTGGTGACTTTTTGCCGTCAAAAGTGACTTTTGGTGGCAACGAAATAAGTCACTACTAAAAGTTGAGTTTTGGTGGTGACTTTTAAAGTCGCCACTAAAGGTCACACTTTTGGTGGCGACTTTTAAAAGTCGTCACCAAAAGTCTAATTTTTCTTTAAAAAAATTAAAGAAAGTCAGCTTTTAAAAAAAATTAAAAAATTAGACTTTTGGTGGGGACTATGTTAATTTTAAAAAATAAAAAATAAAAATATTAGAATTTTTTAAAATAAAATTAAAAAAAGACTAAAGTCGGACTTTTGGTAGCGATCCCATAGTCACCACCCAAAGTTGGACTTTCGGTAGCGACTCCTATAGTCGCCACAAAAAGTTGATTTTAAAAAAAGTCAAATTTTTTAAAATAAAATTAAAAAAAATCAGATTTTTAGTGCGCAACAAAAGTCAATTTTTTAAAAAAAATAAAAAAAATTCAGTTTTTAAATAAAATTAAAAAAATCAAACCTTTGGTTGCGACTGTCAATTTTTTAAAAAAATAAAAAGGCAGATTTTTTAAATAAAATTAAAATAAATCAGACTTTTGGTGGCGACTCTCATAGTCGCCACTAAAATTTTTTTTTAAAAAAATAAAAAAAGTCAAATTGACAGTGTGCCGTCAAAAGTAACTTTTGGTGGCAACTAAATAAGTCACTACTAAAAGTTGAGTTTTTGTGGTGACTTTTGAAAGTCGCTACCAAAAGTCTAATTTTTTTTAAAAAAATTAAAGAAAGTCAGCTTTTTAAAAAAAATTAAAAAATTAAACTTTTAGTGGCGACTATGTTAATTTTAAAAAATAAAAAATAAAAATATTACAATTTTTTTAAAATAAAATTAAAAAATAGACTAAAGTCGGACTTTTGGTAGCAATCCCATAGTCACCACCAAAAGTCGGACTTTCGGTAGCGACTCCCATAGTCGCCACAAAACGTTGATTTTAAAAAAAAGTCAAATTTTTTAAAATAAAATTTAAAAAAATCAGATTTTTAGTGAGCAACAAAGTCAATTTTTTAAAAAAAAAATAAAAAAAGTCAATTTTTTTAAATAAAATTAAAAAAAATCAAACTTTTGGTTGCGACTGTCAATTTTTTTAAAAAAAATAAAAAAGGCAGATTTTTTAAATAAAATTAAAATAAATCAGACTTTTGGTGGCGACTCTCATAGTCGCCACTAAAATGCTTTTTTAAAAAAAATAAAAAAGTCAAATTTTTTAAATAAAATTAAAAAAATTAGAATCTCGACCAAAAGTCTAATTTTTTAAAAAAATTAAAAAAGTCATTTTTTATTTTTTTTTTAAAAAATTTAATTTTTTTAAATTTTTTTAAGATTTTTTGTAGCGACTAAAGTCTATTTTTTATACCAAAGTTGATTTTTTTTTTATGAAATTAGCTGAACTCAGACTTTTGTGGTGATTCCCATAGTAATAATATACTTGCTTTTTGTTAAGTTAAATATTGTTTTATTTCTGTTTTGTAATATTTTTTACTTAAAATAATTTTAACAGATTTTATATATATATATATATATAAATAATATTTTGCACTTACATAACACAAATGAAGTGGTGGCAGGATGACAAGACACACATGATTACAAGCAAGGGACCCAGGTTCGAATATGAGATATGCATATATTTGGTTTAATTTCAAATAAACTTGAATATTGCACAAAAAAATCGTGTTGTGACCTTTAGTGGCAACTAAAGTCGTCACCAAAAGTCACTTTTTCTCACTATTTTTTTTTTTTACAATAAAGATGACTTTTAGTAATGACTATAGTCGCCACTAAAGGGTGACTTTTGGTGGTGACTTTTGAGAGTTATCACAAAAAGGCAATTAGCCACGGACTTATACTAACAACTGTAGTTACTACCAAAGATTTTTAATTGTAACTTTTAATTCACCACCAAAAGTCTTTTTTTTTTTTATAGTGACGTCACTTTCCATATTTCTGAGTTAACTTCATTTCATTATTTATTTTTACTTTTGTTCATACACAAGTCATACATATTTATAGTATCAATACATACATATATAATTGACCATATCATTAAATTTTAAAGAAAAACTTATAGAGGTTTAGTGACAAGAATTAAATTAAAAATTTACAAAATCATAAGAACTTAATTATAAAATTTTAAACTATAAGGATCAAATTGAAAATTCAATAAACTTATAAGAATCTAAAAAATTATTAAACTTATAAGAATCTAAAAAATAATTTGACCTAAAAATGTTAAAAGAATGAAGGTAATGGAATTTTTGTTAATGTAAATGATTTAGCTATTTCTAGTTAATGAGATGAGAATTGTGTAGACAGTTCTAAGCATTCATAATAGAACACAATAGTCAAAGTTGGCTTCTTCTTACTCATGAGGTTATAGAGTGTATATCACTTTAAATAATTCTTCCACGCCTATCTATTTAGACATTACAAACAAAGTGTGTGGAATATATTTTCTATAAAATATGTCCATATGAGTTGACTTGACTTGTAAAATTTCGGACACATGATTTTGATTGCACCGACAAGTGCTTAAGCCATATATATCTATTTGGAAACATGTGATTTCATCTATAAAATAAAGTTATTTTTTGTAAATTATTGCTTGATTTATAGAGAAGTCTCAATTTAGCTATTGAAAAGTTAAATATTTTAATTAAGTCTCTAAAAATTGTATTTGTATTAATTTGGTCCCTTTATTTATTATTTTATAATTTTTGGTTATGAAAACTTTGAGATTTAAAAATAATAGATTTTGTAATTTAACAATAAAAAAAGACTAACTTGAATCAAATATAATTTTTTAAAGACTATTTGGACATTCTATCTTTTCTTTTAAGTATTAAATTAAAATAATTGTAATATTTTAATAAGAAAATCAGCAATTTGTTCATTGTCAAACCTCTTGGTTTCAAAGTAAGAACATATATATATATATATAAGGAACAATTGCTTGACAAAGTGTGAAAAATTGAAGTTCAAATGACCTTCTCACTTTCATATATCTATCAAACAATTTCTAAAAGAGGATTTGATTATTAAAAAAAAAATTCAGTAAAGTAGAGTGTTGTGGAGTCTTTGATATAAATTGATACTCAAATTACTCCAAGTATCATATATTTTTGTTTTTGTTTTTGTTTTTGTCTTTAGGTTTTTTAAGTATATCCTTCAGTTGAATGATAGGCTAGTATGATCTCTTGAACTTACTAAATGTAAAGTGTAAAACTCTTCTAAATTAACGTTTTTCGAAATCAAAATTTGTCATTTTTTAAGATTCAAACCGTCTCTATTATGACCCGCTAATGTTGAATTAACGTAGAGTATACTTGACCCATATTTCTAATATTATCATTTAACGTAGAATTACTTTCAATGTCTTCGAAATAAAGGTAAGGAAATTCATGCTGGTAAATATTCCATTTATATTTATATATTATCACAAAAGCATAATGCTATTATTCATTTGAAAATTTTGAAGGAATATGATTTTTTTTTATTATCATACAATTCTTTGACTCATATTTAAACATTAAAAAGTACTTATTTTGTTTCCTCGGTCCATCCAAATTGATTTGCCCTTTTAACACTGCAACACATGGAAAATATACTTCACACATTTACTAATTATCCGCAAACAGATAATTGAACAATGAGGTATAATGGGGCTATAAACTAAGAAGAACTATACATATTACATTTTATTTGGTATATATATATATATACTTTTTTTTTCTTAAGTTTCCTCCACTAAGACAATTATGCTAGATGCACTATTAGATGTGAAATGTGAGCACCTTTTTCAATAAAAAAATTGAATTGTGGTTTGCCATTTTATGAAAAGTAATAAGAAAAAAAATGCGTGAACTCTTCATACTCCACTACAGTCCATATTATTGTACCTTTTTTTTTTTTCGCAATGTATACGAGTTCATTTGACTTGGAAAATTATAAAAATTAGAGGCCATACCAAGGCATTAATATGGCATCGAAGAGAAAAAATTCTCCTTTTGTCTCTTATATTTAGAATAGGTTTCAATTGTTTTACATATTTATTTGCGTCAATTTTATCCCACTTATTTGTAGAAGATGCGAATTTCGTCCCAAGTTCTAAAACCATCTAATTCATGAATATTAATGAAAAAAAAAATGTTGATGTATTCAAACACAAGGACAAATGCTCATCAGGTGTTTTCAACATGTAATTTAAATTTTAAATTACAATTTTATCTTTCACGTTTAAGGTAAGTTTGAATTTCAAACCCTCAAGTTTGTTGTAAGTTTCAAATCCCTCCCTCACATTTTAGGTAAGTTTCAATTTTATTTTTTTTTTGGCAAAAGATATAAGTTTCATTCTACTTTGAAATGAATGAATTCATCGTTTTTGTCATCATTTGTGTACCAAATTTTCGATTTTTTTAGTGTTACTATTATAATCAATAATTTGGTATTATATTTTAAAAGCTTTCTCAGATATCATGACACAAAAAAAAATAAATTACATTTAAAAATAAGGGAGGCAACCTAAAACAAAACACTAGGAGTGTACATAATTGGAATTTAACCCATATATATAATCAAAAATTAAATTTAGGGCTCTATTTGACTCCTATTTTTAAAAATAATTTTTTGATTTTAAAAATAAAAAAATTGACTATTACACTTTTTTGAAAGAATATATTTTAAAACCAACTTTTGAAAATTTATTTATAAAATGGAAAAAACAAAACATATTTTATATGCTTTTGTAAACATTGTTTTTTATTATAGCAAAAAAATATTTTTACCAGGCTTTAAGCACTGCTAAAATTTTTTAAAAAAAAATCTAATCCATATTGCAACTAGTAACCGATGCTAATTGTAATATTTTTTATTTTAATTTTTATAAAAAGAATTGTGTTTTCTCTCTAATTTTTTAGAAGCTATCACTTGATAGTATTAATTATCTTTCTTCATTTTATAGATTTTTTTATCTAATTTGATACAATCCAATTTATCATAATATAAAATTATTTAAGTCAATTTGTGAAGACATTCTTAATAATTTATGTAGTTGAATAATAGATTTAATAAATTCATTAAATTGTAGCGCAGACTATGGCAATTAATAATTTATGCAGTAAATGCAAACGTAAAAGAAAAGTGGTTGTTTCATCCTCTTCTCATCCATGGACAGAGATCCCAAGACATTCCTTATTTATTATTTTAAAGCACTAGAAAAAGTTAAAGTAAATATGAACAATAAATCAAGTAATGGGTCTATATCTTCATATAAAAAGTTAATTTGCTTTATGTAGAGGCCCTCCTGCACTTGAATTTATGGGATTATTCTAAAAAGAAGTTATGAAATCACCTAAATGCAAGAGCGAATAGCCGAAGAAAATGAAATGGCATGTATTGTTGACATATGTAGGAACGGGTTCAGATAGTTTGTTTGGAGTTATGTATGCTTAGTTTTTTAGCAACGATTTTTACTGTTGCTAAAACTTTTTAACAGCAGTAAAAACTGTTACTATTATCTCAAGCAGACTTCTGCTCATATTTACCCAAGCAGGGGGATCCCCAAGCCGTAGGAACAACAAGAGATGGTCATTATTTTCACAAGAAAAATAGAGAAAGAAAATTGAAGCTACGTATAGAGTCACTTTAAAGCAACCTATGATCAAGCGTCAACGGCCTTCTCACCTTTCCTATCTGTCTAAAGGGAACTGATAAAGGGCAATGGATAATTGGATTTAACAAATTTATAAGACTGAACTCCCCTTATGGATAAAGCTGCAATCAATATTTGAGATTGAAATTGACTGCTAAGAGCTTCACTGTTTAATGAATAATACTCTCAATGACCACTACCTTTTGTCTATTATAATATCAAATTGCAGATGCCTTTTATTAAGATTTGAAGACTACAAAATCTTCAAAGTCAAGAGTGTTAAATTATTTTATAATACGTGGCCCATATAATTAAGTTTAATGACGTTTATTATTAAATTCACATTATATGACATTGAAAGATTTAAATAATAAGTTTTTAATATATTACGACCTTCTTGTGATGATTGAGATGCCATTAAGTAATTAAAAACTTTGTAGGGGTCAAAAGATAAAATACCCTTTTACTCTGATTTTCAAATTTAAAAGTAATAATAATCAACAGAAACGACGCTTATTCAAAAAAAATATTAGTTATTGGTTTTTCCTTCTAACCATCGAGGAGACAATAAAGAGAGAAATTTAGATGAAGAAGAAAACAAATTTGCAAAAAAAAAAAGTATGGATCCAAATAAGTAATTGTAATATTTAAGTTTCTGTTTGTATGAATCATGAAAGTCAAGATCCTAAGACATTTAGGTTATGGCTTTAATCCTCAAAGACTTTGGGATTTTCGGCTTACATGTGATATCTCAAAACTTGTGTGCTGATAAATTAGTAAAGGAAACAAGAGAAACTGCAATTTCAATGAGAACCTACAGCATGCCTCCTATTTTTGTTCAACAGTTTTACATGGTCCATTTGTGTACTGGTTAATGTTACCCAACTTTTGTATAACACACTTTCTGCTTTGCTTGTGCTGTCTGTCTTGTTTGCCAAATTTCCCTAACCAGGAAGGGAACATAAATACTTATTTATCTATTTGCTTTTAATGTGATTTCCCTATTACAAAAAAAAAATCGAAAAGAAGATATGATATGAGTTTTTTTTTTCTTTGAAGTAGTGTGTTCCAAAGTCTTTGCCTTTAACATAGAAATATTTTTAATCATGCATAATTTTATCTTTACTTTTTATTCTACCAAACATACCGATAGAGCAAGAATAAAATACGTTATCCTTCATTTTAAAGATGATATAGTTTGTTTAAAAGATTATGTTTAATTTGCCATGTTTACAAAAAACTTTATAAGTAAATGCAAACGTAAAAGAAAAGTTGCTTTTTCTTCCTCCTCCCTTCCATGGACAACACGATTACAAGACCTTTCTTATTTATGATTTTAAAGCACTAGAAAAAGCTAAAGAAATATGAACAATAAATCAAGTAATGGGTCTATATCTTCATACTAGAAATTATTTTGCTTTATGTAAATGGGCCCTCTCCTACACTTGAATTTATAGGATTATTCTTATATACGGTTGTTAAACTTGTGATTTAACTCGTAAACTCGTCCGATTTTATTATTTTAGATATCTAACTCGAGTAAAATCGATCATAAACTTGAAACTCAATCAAACTCGGAGCAAACATGGTCAAAATTTTTAAAAATCGCCGAGTTTAACCAAGAGTTGACGAAGTTTGCACAACATAGCTGAATTTAAACACACATAAATTTCTCATTTATACTCCATTTTAAGTAAATGACATACTGTTGGAAATTTTCTTGAGCCTATTTTAGAAGTTATGATCAAAAGAATAACCAAAGGTCAGAAATAGTCAACTGTCGAATAGTACCAAATTACTTACAATTTTTAATTTTAATATAAACAATAATAACTTTCTCATTTGTATTCCATTTTTAGCAAATAATATATTGTTATAAAGCTATTTGAGTATAGCTTAAATATTAAGACAAGTTTCGTTTAAAAATTCTTTAACGTCTAAGGTATATGACCAAAACAGTGACCAAAGATCAGAAGCAGTAGACTTTGGGTGGTGCCAGTCAATTTGTAGTTTTCAAGTTTACTTGAAATATTCATAATTTTGTCATTTAAACTCTATTTTAAGCAAATTTAACTTTATAAATACAAGGACTGAAATACTAATCGATCATAGATGACTCATATTGTCTAGTTCTATGGGCCTTCTCGTTGTATATATACTGAGTCAATGATTGTTCTCAATTATTTTATTTTTAAGGAAAAGAAGCATATTGATACCTAATGGATATAATTCTTGAAATTTCTTTAGGAACAATGAAGCTAGCAAATATATTTAGTAGCATATTAAAGTGAAAGGTATATGTAAACTTTTACGAGTTTACGTTTCAAGTTAATCCCATTCGAGTTCAGGTAAATTCTCAAGTTTGACAACTTTGTTTTAAAAAGAAGATATGAAATCAACTAAATGCAAAAACGAATATCCGAATAAAATGAAATTGCATGTTTGCTAGAGTGTAAAGGAAAATGAGAGGCATTGAAAAATTATTCACATTACCTTTTTTAAGAGCACTAAGCTTTTTTATTTTTTATTTTTGTCTTTTAAGTTGGAATACTTTAATAATATATATGATTCCAATTCTCATTCTCTTTTTGTTTTTCTTTTTATTTTTGCATACTAAACATATCGTAATATTTATCTCCTCTCTCTCTCTCCCTTAGGATTTTAGTAAAATAGAAGCCAAAACAAATCTGGGAATGACCAACAACAAGACATGCCTTTTAATTTATACGAAACTTGAAGATAGGGTAGCTTAATCCGTGGGAGTGCCATATTAACATCTATTCTGATAAAAAGATATAATGTTATATCGACCATTAGTTAACTAACAATTTGGTAAATAAACCCATTGTTTTACAACAATTGCATTATATATAAAAATTAATCACGTGACTGCATTTAAAACTATATATTGCAATTTTTGTAACTTTATAAGAAAATAATTATGCAAACATAAAAAAAGAGAGAATTTCGTCTTCATCTCGTCCACGACAACAATCTCAAGACTCTCTTTACTTAGATATTTTAAGCTCGTAAGTTTCTTTTGGTAGTTACAGAAAGAGTGTTCATGTATTAAAATTATGCATATGGTTTCCAATTCGATCATAACTAATCTAAACATTAGTCCATTTTCTATTGAATTACTAATTAATAAATCGGTCTTCTAGTGTGTACTAAATTTATATTATTTTATATTTAATCAGTGTTTTTAAATAGAAACATCAACTTAATTTGAACTCAAAATTAATTTCTTATAAATTATTCAGATATCTTACTCAAACTAAGTCATGCATGGAATGGCTTAAGAAAATAATATAATGGTAGTTGTTGATAATTCTCTTCCACATTTTCATATTGCAACTTTGAGTCATTTCTATAGACTATGTCCATATAGTTGACTTGTAAAATTTTAGACGTATGTAGGAACAGCAAGAGAAGGTCATTAATTTAAAGAAGAAGAAGAAAAAAAAGAAAAAAGAAAAAAGAAAATTGATACAACGGATAACGATCACAAGACCTTCCATATTTATTATTTTAAAGCCCTAGAAAAAGTTAAAGTATATATGAACAATAAATCAAGTAATGGGTAACTTCATATAAGAAATTATTTTGCTTTATATATGGAGGCCCTCCAGCACTTGAATTTATGGGATTATTCTAAAACATAGTTCTCAAACTCGCGATTTAACTCTTAAATTCATGAGTTTATGATTTTAGGTACTCAAATAGAGTAAAATCAATTCTAAACTCGAAATTCTGTCAAAATCATTTATAATCGTCGAGTTTAACTGAGCTGAATAAATTTTCACAATACAACCCAATTTAAACACTTATAACATTTTCTTTCAAACTCCATTTTTAAGCAAATGGTATACTAATAAAAAGATCTCTGAGTCTATGTTCAACAAAAACAAGTTTCATTCAAAAAATATTTGTCTTTCACAAGATATGATCAAAAGAATGACCAAAAGTTAGAAACAATCGACTTTTAGATGCCACTAGATGACTTGTAGTTTTTAACTTAACTTTAAACATTTATTACTTTCCCGTTTGGATTCTAATTTAACCAAATAACATATTGTTGGAGAAGTATCTAAATCTTCTTTCAAAGGAAACAATATTCATCTAAAAACTCTTTGCTTTTTAGGCTATATTCTTAAAAGAGTGACCAAAGGTCATAAACAATCGATTTATGAATGTTACCAAATGACTTGCAGTTTTCAATTTTCCTTTAAACAATGGTAACTTTCTCATTTAAATTCCATTTCAAACAAATGATATATTGTTTATAAAGAGCTTTGAGTCTTGTTTTAATAGAACCATGTTTCATTCAAAGAGTCTTTACCTTTTAGGGGATATGACCAAAATAGTGACAAAAGGTCAAATGCAGTAAACTTTCGGTGCTACCAGTCGACTTGCGATTTTTTTGTTTACTTTATATATTGATAACTTTATCATTGAAACTTTATTTTAAACAATTTAACTTTAGATTTATAATGATTGATATACTAACCAATCACATATCACTCATTGTCTAATTTTATGAGCCTTCTTGTTTATGTATATACCAAGTTTGTGATTATTCTCAATTATTTCATTTTTAAAGAGAAGTAGACTGTTGACACCTAATGGATATAATTCTTAAAATTTGTTTAAGAACTAGAAACCTATCACAGTCTCTCTATGTTATTCTAGTTTTTTTTTTTTGTGTTAGAACACACACACAATATATATATATATATATAATAGCATATTGAAGTGAAATGTATATTTAAACTCTTACGACTTTATGAGTCAAATTTACTTTTTGAGTTTAGGTAAACTCTCAAGTTTGAGAACCTTGTTCAAGAAAGAAGATATGTAATCAACTAAATGCAAAAGCTAACATCCAAGTAAAATGAAATGCCGTGTTGTTAATCCGTAAACGAAAATGAGAGGCATTGAAAAATTATTTATATTACCTTTTTTAAGAGCATTAAGCTTTTTTTTTCCTTTTAAGTTAAAATATTTTAAGAAAATATATCATTCCAATTTTCATGATCTTTTTCTTTTTCTTTTTATTTTTACAAACTAAACTTATGGTAATATTTTATCTCCATCGTCTCCCTTAGGATTTGAGTAAAGTATAAACCAAAACTGATAATAACCGATAACACCTAGCCAAGAAATTAAAGTGAATAGAATGTATTTTAATTTACGAATGCCCAAAATTAGTTACATCATAGGATTCCTACTCTCCCCAGTTGACCGTTCTCACGTTTTTAAATTGAGACATGCTTTTCAATTTATATGAAACTTGAAGATTGGGTAGTTTAATACGTGGGAGTGTCACATTAATATCTATTTGGACAAAAATATGATGTGACATCGACCACAGTTTGGTAGATAGAGAGATTGTTTTGCAACAAATGCATTACATATAAAAAATAATCATGTGACTATGTTGAAAACTACAGCATTTTTGTAACTTTATAAGGAAGTAATTATGCAAACAAAAAAAGAAGAGTGGGTGTTTCTCGTCATCTTATCCACGACAACGATTACATGACCCTTTTTAATTAAAATATTTTACGCTTGTAAATTTCTTTTGGTAGTTACAGAAAGAGTGTTCATGTATTAAAATTATGCATATGGTTTCGAATTCGATCATAACTAACATAGCCACAAGTCTATTTTCTATTAAATTTCTAATTAATAAATCGATCTTATAGTTTATATTAAATCTATATTATTTTATAGTTAATCAGTGTTCTTAAAGAGAAACATCCACTTAGTTGAACTCAAAATTAATATATTATAAATTATTCAGATATTTTACTCAAACCAAGTCATGCATGGAGTAACATAAGAAAATAATATAATGGTAGTTGTTAATAATTATTCCACATTTGCATATTGCAACATTGTGTCATTTCTATAGACTATGTCCATAATAGTTGACTCGTAAAATTTTGAATATATGTAGGAACAACAAAAGAAGGTCACTAATTCAACAAATAGAAAAAACGAAAACGAAAGAAAATTGATACTATGGACAGCGATCCCAAGATCTTCCTTATTTATTATTTTAACATACAAGAAAAAGCTAAAGTAAATATGAACTATAAATCAAGTAACGGGTCTATCATCATTTAAGAAATTATTTTGCTTTATGTATAGAGGCCCTCCTGCACTTGAATTTACGGGATTATTCTAAAACTTATATTGTAAACTCGTGATTTATCTTGGAATTCGGTCAAATTCTAGGCAAACTCGGTCAAAATAGTTTAAAATCGTTGAGTTTAACTAAATTCACCAAGTTTGACTAATATAGTCAAATTTTAACACTCAAAACTTTCTCATTTGGAGTCTGTTTAAAAAAATGACATACCGTTAAAAATTTTTCTGAGTCCATATTAAAATAAAACAAGTTTCAGTCAAAAAATCTTCTTTTTGGAGATATGATCTAAAAAGTAACCAAAGGTTAGAAATAGATGACTTTCAAATGCTAACAGATGACTTGCAATTTTTAATTTACATTAAACACTTATAACCTTTTCATTTGGACTATCTCTTAACCAAATGACATATTATTGGAAATGTCTCTTAGTGTGCTATAAAAGGAAAGAAGATTCATCCAAAAACTCATTGTCTTTTAGGAGAAATGATTATAAGAGTGACGAAAAGTCAGAAATAGTTAACTTTCGCATGATACTAAACGACTTGCAGTTTTCAATTTTATTTTAAACAATTCTAACTTTCTCATTTGAATCCATTTCAAGCAAATAATATATTTTTATAAAGATTTTTTAGTCTAGTTTCACTTAAGGAAGTTTCATTAAAAAAATTTTTACCGTTAAAGGGATATGACCAAAATAGTGACTAATTGTCAGACATTTGGGTACTACCAGTCGACTTGCAATTTTCAGGTTAACTTGAAATATTTATAACTTTGTACACACAAGGACTGAAATACTAACCGATCACATATGCCTCTTAATGTCTAATTCTATTGGCCTTCTTATTTGTGTATATACTGAGTTAATAATTGTTTTTATCTTATTTATTTATTAAGAAAAATGAGCATTTTGATACCTAATAGATATAATTATTAAATTTATTTAGGAACTAGGATTCTAACATACTATCTCTATTATTCTAGTTTTGTTGTGTTAGAACACACACACACACACATATATATATACAAAATGGAAGTGAAAGATGTATGTAAATTCTTAGGAGTTTATGAGTCAAGTTTACGTTTTGAATTTACAACATATCCGAGTTATAATAAAATCTCGAGTTTGAAAACTTTGTTCTTAAAATAAGAAATGGAATCACCTAAATGCAAAAGCGAAATAGCCGAAGAAAATGAAATGGCATGTTTGGTAGAGTGTAAAGTTAGATGAGTACCGTTGAAAATTTATTCAAATTACCTATTCAAGGGCACTAAACTTTTTTATGTTTTTATAAGTTGGAATATTTTAATAAAATATATCATTCCAATTCTCATTCTCTTTTTCTTTTTCTTTTCATTTTTGCATACTAAACATATAATAATATTGTATCTCCTCCCTATCCCTTAAGATTTGAAAAATGTGGAAACCAAAAAAATAAACATATAATGACAGATAACCCCTGACCAAGAAATTAAAGTGAAAAGCATGTATTTTAATTTATAAATACCCAAAAATAGTTACAGCTTCGTAGGATTTCCATTCTACCCTGTTGATCATTCTCACATTATTAAAAAAGACATGCTTTTTTATTTTATATGAAACTTGAAGATAAGGTAATTTAATAGGAAGTGCCACATTAATGTCTATTTGAAAAACAAATATAAAATATCACACTAATCAATAGTTGACTAACAGTTTGGTAGATGGGGAAATTGTTTTGCTACAATTGTATTATATATAAAAATTAATCATGTGATTGTATTTAAAGCTATTGCATTTTTATAACTTTATAAGGAAGTAATTATGCAAAAATAAAAAAAAGAAGAGTGGGTGTTTTGTCTTCTCATCCACGACAACGATCTCAAGACCCTCTCTCCTACAATATTTTAAGCTTGTAAGTTTCTTTTGGTAGTTACTAAAAGAGGGTTCATGTATTAAAATTTGTGCATATGGTTTCGAATTCAATCACAACTAATCTTGACATAAGTCTATTTTCTCAAATTTCTAATTAATAAACCGGTCTTCTAGTTTGTACTAAATCTAAATTATATTATAAACATCCACTTAATTTTGACTCAAAATTAATTTCTTATAAATTATTCAGATACTTTAGTCAACCTAAATCTTGCATGGAATCGCTTAAGAAAATAATATAATGGTAATTGTTAGTAATTATTCCACATTTTCATATTGCAACTGTGTCATTTCTATAGGCTATGTCCATAATAGTCGACTTGAAAAATTTTGGAAATACGTAGGAACAACAAGAGAGGTCGATAATTTCACCAAAAAAAAAAAAGAGAAAGAAAGAAAGAAAGAAAATTGATACTGTGGACAGCGATCCCAATTCCTAGGACCTTCCTTTTTATTATTTTAAAGCACTACAAAAAGTTAAAGCAAATATGAACAATTAATTAAGTAATGGGTCCATATCTTAATATAAGAAATTACTTATTTTTATGTATAGAGGCCCTCCTGCACTTGAATTTATGAGATTATTCTAAAATGTTATTGTCAAATTTATGATTTATCTTGTAAACTCGTCAGATTTTACTATTTTAAGTACTCAAATAGAGTAAAATCGAGCCTAAACTTAGAACTCGGTTTAACACGGTGCAAACTCAGTCCCAATAGTTCAAAATCACCAAGTTTAACTGAACTGACCAAGTTTGCATAATACAATCCAATTTAAATATTTATAACTTTCAAATTTAGAATCCGTTTTAAACAAATGACATACCGTTAGAAAGTTCTCTAAGTCTATTTTAAAAGCAAACAAGTTTCAGTGAAAAAATCTTTTTCTTTTGGAGATATGATCAAAAGAATGACCAAAGGTTAGAAACAGTGACTTTCGGATGCTACCAGACGACTTGCAATTTTTAATTTTATTTTAAACACATATAATTTTCTCATTTAGACTTGCAGTTTAACTGAGTTGACCAAGTTTTCATAATACAATCCAATTTAAATATTCATAACTTTCAAATTTAAAGTCCGTTTTAAGCAAATGACATACTGTTAGAAAGTTCTCTAAGTATATTTTAAAAGCAAACAAGTTTCAGTGATAAAATCTTTTCCTTTTTGGAGATATGATCAAAAGAATGACCAAAAGTCAGAAATAGTCGACTTTCGGATGCTGCGAGAGGACTTGCACTTTTTAATTTTATTTTAAACACTTATAATTTTCTCATTTGGACTTAGTTTTAACCAAATAACATACTGTTGGAATGGTCTCTAAGTCTTGCTTTATAAGGAAAGAAGATTCATTCAAAAACTTTTTGCCTTTTAGGAGATATGATCATAAGAGTGACAACCAAAATACAGAAACAGTTGACTTTCGAATGTTATCAGACTTATTGCAATTTTTAATTTTACTTTAAACAATCATAACATTCACATTTGAACTTTCATTTCAGCAAACGATATATCATTATAAAGCTCGTTGAGTCTATTTTCAATTGAGAGAAGTTTCTTTAAATAATTCTTTACCATTGACGGAATATGATCAAAACAATAACCAAAAGTTAGAAGTAGTAGACTTTCAAGTCAGTTGACTTGCAATTTTCATATTTACTTAAAATATTCATAACTTTTTCATTTAAACTCTATCTTAGCTAAATTTAACTTTAATAACCAATCACAGATGACTCTTAATATCTAATTCTATTGGTTTTCTTGTTTATATATATACTGAGTAAATGATTGTTCTCTATTTTTTTTTTGGAGAAGTGAATATTTTGATACCTAATAGATATAATTCTTAAAATTTGTGTAAAAACTAGAAACCTAACATACTCTCACTGTTATTTTAATTTTGTTCTATTTGAACATATATATATATAGAGTAATAGTGAAATATATATATATGTAAATTTTTACGAGTTTACAAAGTTTACGTTCTGAGTTTAACTCATGTATGAGTTTATGTAACTCTCGAGTTTAAAACCTTGTTCTAAAAAGAAGATATGGAATCACCTAAATGCAAACGCAAATAGCCGAAGAAAATTATATGGCATGTTTGGTTGAGTGTAAAGGCAAATGAGTAGCGTTGAAAATTTATTCAAAATACCTAACTTTCTTTTTGTCTTTATAAGTTGGAATATTTTAATAAAATATACCATTCCAATTCTCATTCTCTTTTTCTTTTTCTTTTCATTTTTGAATATTAAACTCATAATAATATTTTATCTCCTCCCTGGCCCTTAAGATTTGAGAAATGTGGAAACCAAAAAAATAAACATATAATGAAAGATAACCCCCGACCAAGAAATTAAATTGCAAAGAATGTATTTTAAATAATTGAAGATAGGGTAGTTTAATACGTGGGAGTACCACATTAATGTCTATTTGGAAGAAAAAAATATAATGTCACATCGATTATTAGTTGCCTAACGGTTTGGATGATAGAGAAATTACTTTGCAGCAATTACATTATATATAAAAATTAATCATGTGATTGTATTTAAAACTGTTGCATTTTTGAAACTTGCTAGGGAACTAATTACGCAAAAAAAAAAAAAAACGTAGTGAGTGTTTTGTCTTCTCATCCACGACAACGATCTCAAGACCCTCTTTCCTTCAATATTTTAAGCTTGTAAGTTTCTTTCGGTAGTTACTAAAAGAGGGTTCGTGTATTAAAATTATGCATATGGTTTCGACTTCAATCATAACTAATATTGACATAAGTCTATTTTCTATCAAATTTCTAATTAATAAATGGGTCAGATATTTTGCTCAACCTGAAAGAGGCATGGAATGGCTTAAGAAAATAATATAATGGTAATTGTTAATAATTATTTCACATTTTCATAATGCAACTTTGTGTCATTTCTATAAACTATGTCCATAATAGCTGACTTGTAAAATTTTGGAAATACGTTGGAACAACAGGAGAAGGTCGTTAATTTCACAAAAAAGAAAGAAAGAAAGAAAGAAAATTGATGTCGTGGACAGATATCCCAATTCCCAAGACCTTCGTTTTTTATTATTTTAAAGCACTAGAAAAAGTTAAAGTAAATATGAACAATAAATTAAGTAATGGGTCCATATCTTAATATAAGAAATTATTTTGTTTAATGTATATATGGAGGCGTTTCTGCACTTGAATTTATGGGATTATTCTAAAACGTATTTGTCAAACTCGTGATTTATTTTGTAAATTTGTTTGATTTTATGATCTTAGGTACTCAAATTGAGTAAAATTGAGAATAAATTTGGAAGTTGATTAAACTCTTTGCAAATTCACAATAAAGTTCAAAATCACAGAGTTTAACTGAGTTGATAGAACTTGAAC
Organism: Biancaea sappan; assembly: GCA_037074585.1. Lineage (NCBI taxonomy): Eukaryota > Viridiplantae > Streptophyta > Magnoliopsida > Fabales > Fabaceae > Biancaea > Biancaea sappan. The sequence continues at coordinate 27,893,222 of CM073493.1, forward strand.
ATTATAGTCTAATTTAAACATTCATAACTTTCTCATTTTGATTTTTTTTAAGCAAATAACATATAATTAGAAAATTCTCTGAGCCTATTTTTAAAACAAGCAAGTTTCAGCCAAATAATCTTTTCTTTTTAAGAGATATGAACAAAACAGTGACCAAATGTCAAAGATAGTCGACTTTTAGATACTACCAGACGACTTGTAGTTTTCAATTTTATTTTAAACACTTATAACTTTCTCAGCTGGACTTAGTTTTAACCAAATGGCATAATGTTGGACTGGTTTCCAAGTCTTGCTTTATAAGGAAAAGAGATTCATTCAAAAACTTTTTGCCTTTTAGGAGATATGATCATAAGAGTGATCAAAAGTCAGAAACAATCGACTTTTGGATGCTACCAGACTAATTGCAATTTTCAGGTTTACTTTAAACAATCGTAATATTCTCATTTGAGCTTTATTTTAAACAAATGATTATAAAGTTCTTTGAGTCTATTTTCAATTGAGAGAAGTTTCATTAAAAAATTCTTTACCATTGAAGGGATATGACCAAAACAATAACTAAAAGTCAGAAGTTGTATATTTCTGGGTGATAACAGTCGACTTGCAATTTCCAAGTTTACCTGAAATATTCATAATTTTGTTATTTAAACTTTATTTTAACCAAATTTAACTTTACATGTTGAAGGATTGAAATGCTAACCAATCACAAATGACTCTTAATGTCTAATTCTAGTAATCTTTTTGTTTATGTATATACTGAGTCAATGATTGTTTTCTTTTTTTTTTGGGAGGAGAATGAACATTTTAATACCTAATAGATATAATTTTTAAAATTTGTTCAGTAACTAAAAACCTAACATACTCTAACTGTTATTCTAGTTTTGTTCTGTTTGAACATATATATGTATATATATATAAAATAGCCTATTGAAGCAAAAAATATATGTAAGTTCTTACGAATTTACAAAGTTTACGTTTCCAGTTTAACCCCTTTCTGACTTTATGTAACTCTCAAGTTTAAGACCTTGTTCTAAAAAGAAGATATGGAGTCACCTAAATGGAAAAGCAATTAGCCGAAGAAAATTATATGGCAAGATTGGTGGTGTGTAAAGGCAGATGAGTATCGTTGAAAATTTATTCAAATTACCTATTTAAGAGCACTAAACTTTCTTTTTGTTTGTATAAGTTGGAATATTTTAATAAAATATATCATTCCAATTCTCATTCTCTTTTTCTTTTTCTTTTCATTTTTGAATACTAAACATATAATGATATTTTATCTCCTCCCTATCCCTTAAGATTTGAGAAAAGTCGAAACCAAAAAAATAAACAAATAATGACAGATAATCCCTGACCAAGAAATTAAAGTGCAAAGACTGTATTTTAATTCATTGAAGATAGGGTAGTTTAATACGTGGGAGTACCACATTAATGTCTATTTGGAAAAAAAATAACACAATGTCACATCGATTATTAGTTGCCTAACGATTTGGTAGATAGAGAAATTATTTTGCAACAATTGCATTATATATAAAAATTAATCATGTGATTGTATTTAAAACTGTGGCACTTTGTAACTTTATAAGGAAGTAATTATGCAAAAACAAAAAAAAGAAAAGAAAAGTAGTGGGTGTTTTGTCTTCTCTTCCACGGCAACGTTCTCTTTCCTTCAATATTTTAAGCTTGTAAGTTTCTTTTGGCAGTTACTAAAAGAGGGTTCATGAATTAAAATTATGCATATGGTTTCGAATTCAATCAAAACTAATCTTGACATAAGTCTATTTTCTATTAAATTTCTAATTAATAAATCGGTCTTCTAGTTTGTACTAAATCTATATTATATTATAAACATCCACTTAATTTGAACTCAAAATTAATTTGTTATAAATTATTAAGATATTTTACTCAACCTAAATCATGCATGGAATGGCTTAAGAAAATAATGTAATGGTAATTGTTAATAATTATTTCACATTTTCATATTGCAACTTTGTGTCATTTCTATAGACTGTCCATAATAGTTGACTTGTAAAATTTTGGAAATACGTAGGAACGACAAGACAAGGTCGTTAATTTCAAAAAAAAAAGAAAGAAAGAAAGAAAATTGATACTGTGGATAGATATCCCAATTCCCAAGACGTTCCTTTTTTATTATTTTAAAGCATTAGAAAAAGTTAAAGTAAATATGAACAATAAATTAAGTCATGGGTCCATATCTTAATATAAGAAATTAGTTTGTTTTATGTATATATAGAGGCCCTCCTTCACTAAATTCATGGGATTATTCTAAATCGTAATTGTCAAACTCGTGATTTATGTTGTAAACCTGTTTGATTTTATGATTTCAGGCACTCAAATCAAGTAAAATCGTGACTAAAATTGGAACTCGGTTAATCCCTTTGTAAAACAAATCAAAATAGTTCAAAATTACTGAGTTGACTGAGCTTTCATAATACAGTTTAATTTAAACATTCATAACTTTGTTATTTTGATTTTATTTTAAAAAATAATATACTGTTAGAAAATTCTCTGAGCCTATTTTTAAAGCAAGCAAGTTTCAGCCAAATAATCTTTTTCTTCTACGAGATATGAACAAAAGAGTGATCAAATATTAAAAATAGTAAACTTTCAAATACTATCAGATGACTTGTAATTTTTAATTTTATTTTAAACATTTATAATTTTTTCATTTGAACTTAGTTTTAACCAAATGACATACTATTGCAATGGTCTCTAAGTCTTGCTTTAAAACATATATATATATATATATATATGTATATAGTAGCCTATTAAAATAAAAGATATATATAAATTTTTACGTTCTAAGTTTAATCCTCCACCTATCTGACTTATGTAAGTCTGGAGTTGAAAACTTTGTTCTAAAAGGAAGATATGGAATCACATAAATGCAAAAGCAAATAGCCGAAGAAAATGAAATGGCATGTTTGGTAGAGTGTGAAGGCACATTAGCGTTGAAAATTTATTCAAATGACCTATTTAAGAGTACTAAACTTTCTTTTTGTTTTTATAAGTTGGAATATTTTAATAAAATATATCATTCCAATTCTCATTCTCATTCTCTTTTTCTTTTCATTTTTGCATACTAAACATATAATAATATTTTATCTCCTTCCTATCCCTTAAGATTTGAGAAAAGTGGAAACCAAAAAAATAAACATATAGTGACAGATAACACCCGACCAAGAAATTAAAGTGGAAAGAATGTATTTTAATTTATAAAAACCCAAAAATAGTTACAGCTTCATAGGATTCCCATTCTCCCCAGTTGACTGTTCTCACATTATTAAAAAAGATATGCTTTTTCATTAATATGAAACTTGAAGATAGGGTAGCAAAATACGAGGGAGTGCCACATCAACGTCTATTTGGTCAAAAATTATATAATGTCACATCGACCATTAGTTGACAAACAATTTGGTAGATTGAGTGATTGTTCTGCAACAATTGCATTACATATAAAAATTAATCATGTGACTGTATTTAAAACGATTGCATTTTTGTAACTTTATAAGGAAGTAATTATGCAAAAAAAAAAAAAAAAACGGGTGGGTGTTTCGTCTGCTTATCCACGATACATCTCAAGCCTCTTTTTACTTCAATATTTTAAGCTTGTAAGTTTCTTTTGGTAATTACAGAAAGATTGTTCATGTATTAAAATTATGCATATGGTTTCGAATTCGATCATAACTAATCATGGCATGTCTCTATTTTCTATCAAATTATTTTATAGTTATTAAGTGTTTTTAAAGAGAAACATCCACTAAATTTGAACTCAAAATTAATTTTTTATAAATTATTCAGATATTTTACTCAAACTAAATCATGCATAGAATCGCTTAAGAAAATAATGTAATGATAACTGTTAATACCACATTTTTATATTGCAACTGTGTGATTTTTATAGACTATGTCCATAATAGTTAACTTGTAAAATTTTGGAAATATCGTAGGAACAACAAGAGAAGGCCATTAATTTCATTAAAAAAAAATGATACTGTGGATAGCAATCCCAAGACCTTCCTTTTTTTATTCTTTTTTTGCACTAGAAATAGTTAAAGTAAATATGAACAATAAATTATGTAATGGGTCTACATCTTCATATAAGAAATTAGTTTGTTTTATGTATATATGGAGGCCCTCCTTCACTAAATTCATGGGATTATTCTAAAACGTAATTGTCAAAATCGTGATTTATGTTGTAAATCTGTTTGATTTTATGATTTTAGGCACTCAAATCAAGTAAAATCGTGACTAAATTTGGAACTCGGTTAAACTCTTTGTAAAATCAGTCAAAATAGTTCAAAATCACCGAGTTGACCGAGCTTTCACAATATAGTCCAATTTTAATATTTATAACTTTGTTATTTTGAGTTTGTTTTAAGCAAATAACATACCGTTGGAAAATTCTTTGAGCCTATTTTTAAAGCAAGCAAGTTTCAGCAAAATAATCTTTTCCTTTTACGAGATATGAACAAAAGAGTGACCAAATGTTAAAAATAGTAGACTTTCGAATACTACCAGATAACTTGTAATTTTTAATTTTATTTTAAACACTTATAATTTTCTCATTTGGACTTAGTTTTAACCAAATGACATACTATTGGAATGGTCTCTAAGTCTTGCTTTATAAGGAAAGAAGATTCATTCAAAAACTTTTTGCCTTTTAGGAGATATGATCATAAGAGTGACCAAAAGTCAGAAACAGTCGATTTTTGGATGCTACAAGACTAATTGCAATTTTCAATTTTACTTTAAATAATTATAACATTCTCATTTGGGCTTTATTTTAAGCAAACGATATATTATTATAAAGTTCTTGGAGTCTATTTTCAGAGAAGTTTCATTAAAAAATTCTTTACTATTGAAGGGGTATGACCAAAACAGTGATCAAAGGTCAAAAGTAGTAGATTTTCGGGTGCTACCAGTTGACTTGCAATTTTTAGGTTTCTTTTAAATATTCATAACTTTATCATTTAAACTCTATTTTAACCAAATTTAACTTTACATATTGAAGGACTGAAATAGTAACCAATCACAAAGGACTCTTAATGTCTAGTTCTATTGTTCTTCATGTTTGTGTATATACTGAGTTAATTATTGTTTTCAATTTTTTTAAAGGAGAATGAATATTTTGATATCTAATAAATATAATTTTTAAAATTTGTTTGGAAACTGAAAACATAACATACTCTCACTGTTATTATAATTTTTTTGTGTTAGAACATATATATATATATATATATGTATATAGTAGCCTATTAAAATGAAAGATATATGTAAATTCTTACAATTAGGTTCCAAGCTTAACCCTCTAGCTATCTGAGTTCTGTAAGTCTGGAGATGAAAACCTTGTTCTAAAAAGAAGATATGGAATCACCTAAATGCAAAAGCAAATAGCCGAAGAAAATGAAATGGCATGTTTGGTAGAGTGTGAAGGCAGATTAGCGTTGAAAATTTATTCAAATTACCTATTTAAGAGTACTAAACTTTCTTTTTGTTTTTATAAGTTGGAATATTTTAATAAAATATATCATTCCAATTCTCATTCTCTTTTTCTTTTTCTTTTCATTTTTGCATACTAAACATATAATAATATTTTATCTCCTTCCTATCCCTTAAGATTTGAGAAAAGTGGAAACCAAAAAAATAAAGATATAGTGACAGATAACACCCGACCAAGAAATTAAAGTGGAAAGAATGTATTTTAATTTATAAAAACCCAAAAATAGTTACAGCTTCATAGGATTCCCATTCTCCCCAGTTGACTGTTCTCACATTATTAAAAAAGATATGCTTTTTCATTAATATGAAACTTGAAGATAGGGTAGCAAAATACGAGGGAGTGCCACATCAACGTCTATTTGGTCAAAAATTATATAATGTCACATCGACCATTAGTTGACAAACAATTTGGTAGATTGAGTGATTGTTCTGCAACAATTGCATTACATATAAAAATTAATCATGTGACTGTATTTAAAACGATTGCATTTTTGTAACTTTATAAGGAAGTAATTATGCAAAAAAAAAAAAAAAACGGGTGGGTGTTTCGTCTGCTTATCCACTATACATCTCAAGCCTCTTTTTACTTCAATATTTTAAGCTTGTAAGTTTCTTTTGGTAATTACAGAAAGATTGTTCATGTATTAAAATTATGCATATGGTTTCGAATTCGATCATAACTAATCATGGCATGTCTCTATTTTCTATCAAATTACTAATCGATAAATCGGTCTTCTAGTTTGTACTAAATCTATATTATTTTATAGTTATTTAGTGTTTTTAAAGAGAAACATCCACTTAATTTGAACTCAAAATTAATTTTTTATAAATTATTCAGATATTTTACTCAAACTAAATCATGCATGGAATCGCTTAAGAAAATAATATAATGATAACTGTTAATACCACATTTTTATATTGCAACTGTGTGATTTTTTTTATAGACTATGTCCATAATAGTTAACTTGTAAAATTTTGGAAATATTGTAGGAACAACAAGAGAAGGCCATTAATTTCATTAAAAAAACGATACTGTGGACAGCAATCCCAAGACCTTTCTTTTTTTATTCTTTTATTGCACTAGAAATAGTTAAAGTAAATATGAACAATAAATTATGTAATGGGTCTACATCTTCATATAAGAAATAAATCTGCTTTTATGTATAGAGGCCCTCCTGCTCTTGAATTTCTGGGATTATTATAAAACGTAATTGTCAAACTTGTGATTTAATTAACTTGTAAATTCGATCTTAGGTACTTAAATAGAGTAACATCAAGTTTAAATTTAAACTCAGTCAAACTCTATGCAAAGTTGGTCAAAATCGTTAAAAATCACCGAGTTTAACCGAGTTTTCTCAATATAATCTAATTTAAACATTAATAACTTTTTCATTTTGACTATATTTTAAGCAAATGACATAAAGTTAGAAAGTTTCTAAGTCTATTTTAAAAGGAAACAAGTTTAGGTCAGAAGATCTTTTCCTTTTAAGAGATATTATCAAAAGAGTAACCAAAGGATAGAAATAATTGATTTTTGGATGCTACCAAACAACTTAATTATAGGTTTAAATTTTATTTTAAATACTCATAACTTTTTCATTTGAACTTTGTTTTAAGCAAATGAGATACTATTGGAAAGATCTCTGAGTCTACTTTCAAAATAAAGAAGATTCATTCAAAAACTCTTTCCCTTTTAGGAGATATGATCGTAAGAGTGATCAAAAGTCAAAAAATATTCGACTTTCGGATGCTATGTGACAATCTGCAGTTTTCAATTTTATTTTAAACAATCATAATTTTATCATTTGAACTCTATTTTAAGCAAACAATGTATCTTATAAAGATCTTTTAATCTAGTTTCAATTGAAAGAAATTTCATTAAAAAATTCTTTACTGTTGCAGGGATATAACCAAAAGAGTGACCAAAGGTCAGAAGTAGTAGACTTTCAAGTGTAATCAATCGACTTGCAATTTTCTGGTTTACTTAAAATATTTATAACTTTGTCATTTAAACTCTATTTGAAGCAAATTTTACAGAATATGTACAAGGACTAAAATACTAGCCGATTACAGATGACTCCTAATATCTAGTTCTATGAGCCTTTTTGTCTGTTTATATTTTAAGTCCACGATTATTCTCAATTATTTTTATTTTTAAAGTGAAGGATCATGTTGATACCTAATAGATATAATTCTTAAAATTTGTTTAAGAACTAGGAACCAAGCAAACTTTCTCTATTATTCTAGTTTTGTTGTGCTAGAATATATTTATATATATAGTAGCCTATTGAAGTGAAAAATATATGTAAACCCTTACGAGTTTATGAGTAAAATTTAAATTTTGAGTTTACCCTCCTCTCTGAGTTTGGATAAACTCTCAAGTTTGACAATATTATTCTAAAAAGAAGATATGGAATCACCTAAATGCAAAAGTAAATAAGCGAAGAAAATGAAATGACATGTTTGGTAGGGTATGAAGGAAAATGAGAGGCGTTGAAAAATTAATCAAATTATCATTTTTAGACCACTAGGCTCTCTTTATCTTCTTTTAATTTGGAATAATTTAATAAAATATACAACTCCAATTCTAATTCCCCTTTTTTTTTTTTGGCATACTAAACACATCGTAATATTTTATCTCCTCTCTCTCTCTCTTAGAATTTGAGTAAAGTAGAAACCAAAACAAAATTGATAATGGCCAATAACTTCTGGCCAAGAAATTAAAGTGAAAAGAATTTATTTTAATTTATAAATACCCAAAAATAGTTACAACTTCATAGGATTCCCATTCTCCCCAATCAAGATCCCCTGCTCTTCGGTAGAAGAAGAGCTGGGTGCTCTTCCATTTAACCACAGTTTAAACCATGGGTAAAAATGTTGTAGAAAAAAGCCACGATTAAAACTTTAAGTAAATTTTAGCCACGATTTAAACCGTAGCTAAATGGAAGAGCACCTTGCTCTTCTTCTATCGAAAAGCAGGGGATCCTGATCCCATTCTTCCAAGTTGACCGATCTCACGCTTTTAAAAAAGACATGCTTTTTATTTTATATGAAACTTGAAGATAGGGCAACTTAATATGTGGGAGTGCCATATCAATGTCTATTTGGACAAAAATAATATAATGTTACATCGACCATTAGTTGACTAGTAGTTAGGTAGATAGAGAGATTGCTTTGCAACAATTGCATTATACATAAAAATTTAACATATGACTGTATTTAAAACTATTGCAGTTTTGTAACTTTATAAGGAAGTAATTATGCAACCAAAAAAAAAGAGTGGGTGTTTTGTCTTCTCACCCATGACGACAATCTAAGACCCTCTTTACTTAAATATTTTAAGCTTGTAAGTTTCTTATGGTAGTTATAGAAAGAGTGCTCATGTATTAAAATTATGCATATGGCTTCAAAATGGTACTAAATGGTATTTAGCACAAGGGTAAAGATTCACAAGTCAAGACAAGTAAGAGATAAAAATATATGGGATTTAGCACCAAAATGGTACTAAATCCAGCACTTAACACTCCCCCAAACTTGAACTTTTGCTTGTCGTCAAGCAAAACAGCCCTTGCAGCAGACAAAAGTGTAAAGCAAAAGTCAGATAAACAAATTTACAAAAAAAAATCAAAAAAGCAACATTTGAACTAAGCATGTGAGAAATGTGATTTGTACAAGTAAAAACAGAATCATGCCTTAAAAATTAAATTCAAGAAATGTTTTTAAAAAAGGAAAAACCATATTCACAATAATAGCAAGGGGACTTAATTCATAACTCATGTAAGCACCTTGAAACCTCAGAAGCATCAAAAAGTAAAAATACCACCACTTAAATCAAACTTTCCTCTTTTATATTTTTACACTCTCAAGGGTAATCATTCCAAATTCCATTAATCAAATCAATTAAGATGAGATATAGCTAGTAAGAAGTAGAGTTTGTGTGCCCAATCCACATAGCTCTTCCTCCCCCTTAACACTCTAGGAGAAAATTACGGAGTGAGAAAAGTACCCGTGCGCCTAATCCACACAGTACTTCTCTACTCTTTCATTCTCTCAAATCAACCAAAAGCAAGGTTCATTGGTTGAAATAGTGTTCGTGCGCCTAATCCACATGACACCGCCCCAACATAAACCATACCTTCAAGACGACAAATTTTTCTGATTTAAATAACTATTATTTTTTTAATGGAATTTGAAATTTATACCCCTTAATGAGCTTTTTTTTAAGGAAAGGTTAACTTAAGTAACAACATTTACTCTCAGAATTCCCAAATTTCAAATTTCAATTAGCTTAACAAGAGTTTTGAAGAAAATATCCTAATATTACTGAAGATAAGACTAATTCTTTATTAAAAAAATTCAAGAATTTAAATTTTAACAAAATGGTGAAGTTTTTAAATCAACAAAACATCACTTTCCCTTATAAAGATCAAATTTAAAAAATGAAATAGAAGTTTGAAAATCTACCTATCTTAATAACTAACTACTTTATACACTTATCTGTAACAACAAACCAACAAAAACAAAGATTATTCTCCCCCAAACTTAAATTTGACAATGCCCCTACTATCCTATATCAGCCCAACAGAGGAAAAGAAGCACAAAAACCAAAACACAAAAGCAAAGCACAAAAACAACTGCTAAAATAATTATACACTGACATTTACATAAATTCAGCCATACATCAAGTTCACATACTCAGATCATCCACATTTGGCAGTTATACAAATTTATTAGCAGTTTACAAAACAACAAAAAAAAAATAAATAAAAGACAGAAATAAAATGGTGTTGCTCGATGCTAATCCTGCATCTGATCGTCATTTGCCACTTCCTCATCTGCATCATCCCCAGCTGCCTCTTCATCTTCATCACCATGAATACCAGAAGCTTTCCCTCTGACAAGAAGTCTAGATGTATCAAGGCTGAACTTCTCAGCCATCAAAGTCCCCAAAACAGTCATGTATTCCATGTTGTGATGCATGTCCATCTACATCACTGCAACTAAAAAATGAATTCAAAACTAAGAAAGCAAGAAATTTAGGTTGGCTCCTAATAGCGCTTAGTTTATAGTCTTCAGCCAAACTTTACCAGGATGTCTATGCATTTAATGCTGAGAAAGCAAGAGAAGTTCCTTCCCTTTCACCATCATGTCTAAGATAAATCTTCAACTGCTGACCATTCACCTTGAAGCTTTTAGTATTTTCAAGGTCAGCAATTTCAATGGCACTATTTGGAAAGAATTCTTTCACAACAAGCAGGCCCGACCACCTTGATTTAAGCTTGCCTGGGAAGAGTTTCAGCCTAGAGTTATAGAGTAAAACCTTTTTCCCCACATGAAAAGAGCAATGTGCAATTTTTTGATCATGCCACTTCTTCACCTTTTCCTTATAGATTCTAGCATTCTCATAGGCTTGAAGACAATGATCTTCCAACTCATTTAATTGCAGCAACCATTTTTGTCCAGCTTGCTTCAGATCAAAATTTAGAAACCTTAAGGCCATAATGCCTTATGTTCAAGCTTGATTGGAAAATAGCAAGACTTGCCATATACAAGCTGAAATGGAAAAATGCCTATAGGAGTTTTATAGGCTATTTGGTATGCCCATAGAGCATCATCGAGCTTCTTAGCCCAATCCTTCCTTGAAGCATCCATTGTTTTCTCAAGGATCTGCTTCAGCTCTCTGTTGGACACTTCTACTTGTCTACTAGTTTGAGGATGGTATGGAGTAGCTACACGATGCTTCACCCCATATTTAGCCAAAATGATTTTTAGAGGCTTGTTATAGAAATGAGAGCCTCCATCACTGATTAGTACCTGTGGCACACTAAATCAACAGAAAATGTGCTTCTTCAAGAAATTAATGACCACTCTAAAATCATCAGTCTAAGTAGGTATAGCTTCCACCCTCTTAGATACATAGTCTATAGCCACTAGTATATATTGATTAGAGAAAGAAGATGAGAATGGACCCATCAAGTCAATTCCCCACACATCAAAGATTTCATCTTCTAACATAATGTTTAGAGCCATTTCTTGCCGCTTGGATATGTTTCTAACTCTCTGATGCCAGTCACATCTTTCCATAAAATCTCTAGCATTCTTAAACAAAGAAGACCAGTAAAAGCCACATTCAAATACTCGGTTGGCTGTACAACATTACTATAATGATCCTCATATTCTGGCCTATGGCGATGCCATAAGATTTTTGCCATCTCTTCTTTTGGTATACACCTTCTGAAGACTTGATCTACACCAGGCCTAAAGAGATAAGGCTCATTCAAGTAGTAGACTTTCACATCATGTAGAAGTTTCTTTCTTTGCTAATAAGTTAGATCAGGAGGAAGTACTCCATATACCAAATTGTTAGCAAAGTTTGCAATCCATGGTGATTTCTGTTCCTCCATAAATTAAAGGTGTTCATCAAGGAAGGTCTCATTGATCTGAATCGAGTTTGCACCTTGAGCCTTAGTACTCAGGCGAGATAAATGATCGACCATTTGATTCTCAGTTCCTTTTTTGTCTACTATTTTTAGATTAAATTCTTGTAACAAGAGTATCCATCGGATCAATCTAGGCTTTGATTCCTTCTTGCTTATAAGATACTTAATAGCCAAGTGATCGATAAACACAATCACACTTGTTCCTACCAAGTATGCCCGAAATTTGTCGAAAGCAAACACCACTACCAATAGCTCCTTATCAGTTGTGGTGTAATTCAGCTGGAAATCAGCTAGTGTCTTACTAGTATAGTAAATAGGGTGAAATAACTTCTCAGCTCACTGCCCCAAAACAGCCTCCATGGCATAGTTGCTCGCATCACATATGAGCTCAAAAGGCCGGTTCTAATCTGAAGCAACCATGATTAGGGTAGATGTAAGCTTTTTTTCAACTCTTCAAAGGCTTTCAAGCATTCAACATCAAACAGAAATGAGATATCTTTTTCCAATAATTTACACAATGGTTTAGAAATTTTTGAAAAGTCCTTAATAAACCGTTAGTAGAATCCCGCATGACCCAAGAAACTTCTTATAGCCTTAACTGAGTTTAGGGGAGGTAGTTACTCAATAACTAAAATTTTAGCCTAGACCTCCAACCCACTCTTAGAAACTTTGTGGCCCAAGACTATGCCTTCACGAACCATGAAGTGGCATTTCTCTTAATTAAGAACAAGGTTAGTCTTCTTATACCTCCAATGTTCCTTCTCCAAATTTTGAAGACATAATTCAAATGAAGTTCCAAATATTGAGAAATCATCCATGAAGACCTCTAAACATGTTTCAGTCATATCAGAGAAAATGGTCATCATACATCTCTGAAAAGTAATGGGTGCATTACACAACCCAAAAGGCATCCTTCTAAAGGTAAAGGTGCCATAAGGATAAGTGAATATTGTTTTCTCTTGATCTCCTAGGGCTATTGTAATTTGATTATATCCACTGTGCTATCCAAGAAATAGAAGTATTCTTGCCCAGCTAATTTGTCCAACATTTGAGCAATGAAAGGTAAAGGAAAGTGATCTTTTTAGGTGGCACTGTTTAGCTTCCTATAATCCATACTAACCTGCCAACCCGTAATCGTGTGAGGAGGAATAAGCTCATTATGGGCATTAGCTACTACAGTCATTTCGCCCTTTTCAGGGATGCATTGGACTGGGTTTACCCATAAACTGTCAGATATGGGATAGATAATCTTAGCATCAAGCCACTTGATAATTTCCTTCTTCACCACTTCTTTCATGACTGGGTTTAGATGCCTTTGATGCTTAATTGACATCTTATTCTCATTTTTAGATTGATCTTGTGTGTACAGAAAGATGGACTTATACCTTTGATATCTGCAATAGACTACCCAATCGTATTTTTGTGGCTTTTGAAGACCCTCAACAACTGCTCTTCTTGCTTATCAGTAAGCGAATTAGAGACTATAAAGGCAATGAATCAGAATCTCCAAGGTAGATGTATTTCAGATATGGAAGGAGTGGCTTCAACTCTAATACAGGGGGTACCTTAATGGATGGCTTCAGTGGTGAACTTGTTCTAGTAGTCATATTTAGAGACTCAAAGTAATTCTTAGACTTGAACATGATAGATGAAGTGGTACATGAATTAACCACCACTTGTTCACTTTTTATGTCTTTATCTTCTTCATCACCTAAGAGATCCTTCAACTTATCTTTTCCCACAAAATTCAAAATTTGCTTATTCAGATTTCCTTCCACGATCCTTACAAGGCTACACTCTTAATGGTCATTTGGTGCTCTCATCGCCTTGTTCATGTTGAATTTCACTTCCTGGTCATTGACCTTCATTATCAGCTCTCCTTTGTAGACATCAATTAGAGCTCTACCAGTTGTGAGAAAAGAATCTTCCAAAAATGATAGGAATGTCATTATCTTCCTCAAATTCAAATACTATGAGATCTGTTGGACATATTAATGTGTCCACTTTTACAAGGACATCCTCAATCACCCAATTTGGGTAGCATATAGAACGATCCACCAACTGAAGGGTTATTGTGTCTCTCCTAAACCCAACTTCCTGAAAGTGGAGAGAGGCATGAGATTAACACTGGCACCCAAATCACATAATATCTTGTCAGCAAAGTTTTTTCCAATGTTACACAGTACTACAAAATTTCCTAGATCATGCGTCTTTGTGGGCAACTTTCTTTGTACAATAGTACTGTACTTTTGAGTTATCACCACTCTTTCAAACTCTCCTAGACACCTTTTACGAGAAAAGACGTCCTTCATGAATTTGGCATAACTCATCATTTACTCCAATGCCTTTGTAAAAGAAATGTTTATGTGTAAGTACTTCAACACCTCTAAAAACTTCTTATACTACCTTTCTAGATTTTGTTTTTTAGCCCTCTGAGGATAGGGCATTGGTGGGACAAAATTCTCAGCTCACATCTTTTATTGCATTTCCCATTTTACCTTTAGCCTCTGAAGCATAAAATTTCTTAGTTATAATTTCTTGAGGTTGAGCATCCTCGTCTTTTCCCTCTTCAATAACCACTTCTTTTGGCTGATCACATGACTTAACAACATCAAGAAGTTCCTTGCCATTCCTTAAAGTAATGGCTTTACACTGCTCATTACCCTCCTTTCTTGGGTTATTTTTTATATTACTAGGGAGATTACCTTGTGACTTATTATTCAAAGTAAGCACCATCTGTCCTATCAGTGTCTCTTAATTCTCAATTGCCACATTCTAAGTCTGAAATATTGATTCACTTCTTTCCATGAACTTTATGAATATATTCTCTACTAAAGGTTTCTTTTCCACTTAAGGAGGTGGAGCTCTATTTTGAGGAGGGAAATTGTCCTAGTTACTGAAGCCAAGGGGTTAAGATGGCTTATCAGAAGATAATGAAGATGTGGGATTTAAGTAATGATTGTTGCTCCATGAAAAGCTTGGGTGATTCCTATTCCCAAGATGGTACGAGTTGGAATAAGAATTATTTTGATTCCTCTGAGCATTGCCCATGTAATTCAATTTCTCTATTACAATTGACTCATCACAACATCCATTGGCATAGGCACCACCATAAAAATCACTGTTAGCCTCTGGAGTGACTACTACATTCACTATTGTAGTTTCTTGTTGCCTTGAGCACAACATATTGACTTTCTTGGTCAGTGCTTCATTCTGAGCCAACAGAGCATTGAGGGTATCCAATTCCATAACTCCCTTCCTTGAAACATTTTTGGCTTGGCTAGAAGCAATTTGACTTGCCCCCATGATCTTTGTTATTTCTTGGTCTTGCCTGATCAGTTTAGCCATCAAAGCATCGCTAGCAGTGGTGTCCAATTTATCTCTTGTTTCATAAGTTCACACACTATGGAAGATAGTGAGCTGTTGCCACTTTGGAATACCATGATTTGGGCACTTATTCAGCAATTCTCTAAACTGCTCCCATGCTTCAGATAAACTTTCTCCATCATGTTGATAGAATGCAATTATCTCATTCCTCAACTTGACTAACTTAGAAGGAGGAAAAAAATTTTCTAAGAATTTTCTTTGGAGTTGATCCCATGTAGTGATGCTTCTTTTTGGTTGAGAAGTCAACCAACTCTTTATATCATCCCTCAATGAAAAGGTAAATAAGTGAAGTCTAAGTGATACTCACTCTATTCAGCTTAACTATATCACAAATGTCTAGAAAAGGTGTGATGTGGTTATTTGGGTCCTTTATAGGACTTTCCCCAAATTGATTCTATTGCTCCAAATTTATCAATACCACCTTAATTTCAAAATTATTGATGCTGAGCTGAGGTTTCACTATACTGGAAGTGTGTCCAGCATCAATAGGTGAGGCATAATCCCATGTAACTCTGTTGTCATCATGCTGCTTATTTCTAGAACCATTACCCCTATTATTTCTATTGTTATTTGACATTCCTTCTTTTTCTTGATTAACTAATCTCTCTTGAATTTTTCTTGCTCTTGTATCTTTTCTAGCTCTCCTTGCAAGTTTCTTGGTCTCAGGCTCTTATAAGAGTTCAGATGGATCAAGAGTGCCTTAGTATACACAGCAAAACTACTAGTCAGAAGTGACAAAAAGAAATCAAAAAAATAGTTCTGAAAGCAAAAATGACTAATTAAACAAAGAAAAAGAATTAAAAAGTGAAACAAAACAAAACAAAATAGTTTAACGAAGAACAATATCCAATCTAGCACTTTAAAATTTCTTAAAATATTAGCTAAAAATTGTTAATTCCTGGTAATAGTGCCAAAAACTTGTTAGCAATTTGGCAAGTGCACCAATCGCATAAGTAATACAGTGAAAGAGTAAGATTATTGTTCCCTCGAGGACTAACTTATTAAGTACTTCAAAAATTTAAATGTATTAGTCAGACAACCATTGTTGGATCAATGGTAGCTCTAATTGAAAATTACAAGGTGAAATGCAAATGACAAAATATTTTTCTTAAACTTTTATGCAATTAAGAAGAATGCACACATAAATCAGATTAAATTAACTTAATTAAAAGACCTAGGGCTACTAATCCCCTCTCTCGTCCTAAGAATTGTGATTCTAATCAATTATACACTTTAATCTTAGGTTTTCTAATGGCTTAAAATGATTCTCCTAAACCTAAATGAAACTACTCAACTCTAACATAATCCTTTATATGAGTTTAAGCCAAATAAGCATTAGCTTAATTTGATTAAGCGAGGTTAACTAATGTTTCTATTAATTAACAAGCTAAAACCCCTAAGGTTTAACTACTCGCCCTATCCATTCAATGTTCTACAGATACCTCCCTCACCAAAGTACAGTGAAAGTAACAAGCAAGTCGTAAAATGTCAATTTTAAAGCAAGCACAACTCCTAATCAGATATTTGGTTCATAGTAACCCTATAATGGGAAAATTAGCTACCATAGCCTTAAAAGTATAGAAAGCAGCAGGAAATCTAGTAAACATCATGAAACCGAGGTTGAGATGGCAAGATCGGGCTTGGAAAGCTTGGGAGATGCATTCTTCCTCTTCCTTCAGTAGAAATGATGCCCCTTGTCTATCTTGAACTCAGCATTACATAAAAACCCTTCCTTTTTGCTATTTAAACTAAATAGCATTCTGCAAATTCACGAACCACCGTTATAGTGGTGAAGACCCACTGCTATAGCGATAGAGGGCAAAAAATGGCAATTAAAGGCTACTAGTCCAGGGCTTACTGCTATATCGGTGGCAGGTAGAAAATGGCTTCAAACTCATTAGCAATGTAGCAATATAGGTCCAACAACATGCATTAGCTCTTTCCCACTTAACCTACATCAGAGAACAATAAAATGTTAATTATAAATAGCTCTGAGTCATAAAATCACTCGAAACAACCTAAACTCTAAGAAATCCTAAACTAAGTTAAATAACACAAAACAAGGGTAAAGATTCACAAGTCAAGACAAGTAAGAGATAAAAAGATATGGGATTTAGCACCAAAATGGTACTAAATCCAGCACTTAACAAAAACCTAATGATAGAAAACACTAGAATTAATTTAAAGACAAGAATGATGATAATTGAAATTTTAGGGATTCTATGACTAATTACATCTTTGTTATGATGTAATTTTTGTTATTGTTCTATTTTATTTTTGTTTTATTTCTATTTTAATTTTGTTAGCATTAATGTTCTATTTTAATTTTGTTTTAGCCTTTAATTCTATTATCACCTCCCGATGGTAATCAGTAGATAATCAATGTAGATTAGTGTTCGAATAATTAATTAGACAATTAGAAGCAAGGCTCCACGAAAGAATATAACCTAGGACGATCATTATTATGCAAGTTGCCACGAATCTAATTTTGGCCAATTCACAGTCATAGTGGCTTGCACGAGAATTTTGGTGACGTTGCTAGGGAGTTAACTTGTTTCTGAATCACTTAATTAGTTGTTCAATTTGTTTGATTTTTAAGTTGATTGGTATTGGCTGAAGTGGTTTATAAGTTTTCATTTTTCGGTTTTACCGGTTACTATTTATTTTTGGCAAAGTAACTTCGATTGACCTGAAAGCTGGCAGTCCACTAAATTTTGACCTTTTGAGCAAGGCTCCTAATCACTTAAAGCTCTACCTTGTTTCAGCTAAATTCAATTGTTTAGACTCTCTTTTCTATTTTACAATGATTTTCTTGATTTTTCTAATATATAGTGATTTTTTGTTTGATTTTTGTAGAACTTATTTTTGAGCTCTATTTATTGTTTTTGTGCCTCCAAATTGTAAGGATTTTTTCAAACAAAAATTAGAATTTTCTGAGATACTTGATTTTTGGGTGTTTTTCATAAGGTAGGCATAGAAGCAATAACAAAAGTATTTGTTTTTATGTTTTTCTTGTGTATTTCATCTTTCCAGCCTATATTGAGATCTATCAAGAGGAATTAGCAAGTTTTTATCCAAAATTGGATAGGCCCTTCTTATAGGCTAGTCAGAGTAGTTGTGTTAGGAGTATTGTAGTTGTTGTTATATTGTTGTTGTAATTTTTGTTTTTCTTGTGTAGCATAGTTATGCATAAGAATTAGTGTTTATCCTAGTTTTGAAGTTGCTTCTAGTGAGTCAGATTAAGACCTTACCCATGGATCAGTTTCGAGTTGAACATAGCTTAGATGAACTACCATCCATAGTGAGGTACCTATCCTTTGGCCAAGAGCAAAGTATTAATTTTCAAATTAACATGATTTTTGTGCACTTGTTCTTGACATCTGAACTTTGATTTTGCTTGAATTTTTACTGATGTAATTCTTTAAGCCTCAAGATTTTTTAATTTGGAATCCCCTAAACTCAATATTACTTTCTTGATTTACCTTTATTTTATGTTAGTAATTGGTGTGTTATCTTATATTTCAGGATACAAAGAAGGACCACCAAATAGAGGAAAGGAAACCATATTGAGAACAAGTAGTTAGAAGAATAATGGGAGAAATAGCCCAGCACCAAAAGACAGAATCAGAGCAGCTTGCTCTGCCTTCTACCATTGTAACACCGTCTTCCCAGTAGCCCAGAGCTCAGTGCTGGCTATCCAAAGCTTAGTGCTAGAGTAGCAGATTCGTCAGTATTTGTTTCTGCCATCTACCGTTGTAGCGATGAGTTCACACTACTACAATGTAAGTCCCTCGTTGCATCGCCCAATGCTATGCTGAAGGTATTAATAAGCTCTGCTTTGTTGTGTTATACCACTGCAATGATGAAGACATACCGCTGCATGATATCAGGCATTTTTATATGTAATTTAGTTTCTATCTTAGCCTATTTACAATTCTCAACATTGTAACTCTACAATTTTATTATGTTTTGGATTTATTGGGTATAAGTTAATTATAGAACTAATATGCTTCAATTTCATAATTTTGTCCCAATTAATTCTATTGTGTATTTTCTAGATAAATAATTTGAGAGTATATGCTAACATAGATGCCACCTAAGCTCTAAAATGGATATATCTGGTGACGGGCATTGACTAGGGCTAATTGGATTAGTAGGGTCCACATTTTTGTAGAAAATAACATGCATGTAGAAGCTCTAATAGTAGACAGTAGTAGAAAAGTAACACAAAACAATATTAGAAAAGCAACCAGCATGCAATAGCAAAAACAGAAGAAAGGGACAGCTCATAGAAGTCAAATGAATTACAATTTGTCCTTCTTTCTCTCTTGCTGGTTAAAGCACTTCAGAACCACCATTTCGCCTTGTTGAAGACTTCTTTCTTCTTCTATTTCTCTATAATTTCATAGGTTCCCCCCTTTTTTCTTCTGTTTTGGCCTCTATGGAAGGCTAAAATTTATGTTGCAATTAGTCCATGGATGAGCTAGCATTGTAACCTAAATTTTTGGAGCTTAGTCAGATAAGTTTTCTTGCTATTCTTCTATTTCTTTCTCTGGTTTTTATGTTAATACTTGCTTTGCTATGAGTTAATATAACAAGTAGAATAGAAATGGCTTGCTTAGATGATTATCTAACTTGATTAGATTGGGCTTAATCAGATTGTATATGGTTAGGTTTAACTTATGTGTAATCTAGTTTTAGGAAATCTCTTGGAAATATTAGTCAGAAATCCTAATGATAGAGAACTTGAAATTAATTCGAAGATAAGAATGATGACAGTTACAACTCTAGCGACTCTATGGCTGATTGCATTTCTGTGTTTAGTGCAACTTCGTTTGTGTTCTGTTATATTGTTCTATTCTATTATACCTTTAATTTATGTTTAAATTCTGTTTTATGCACTCACCCCCTGGTACTTAGGTAGTTAATTCGTAGGTAATTGGTTAATTAGTGTCAGAACAATTAATTAGGCAATTAAAAAGCAAGGCTCCTTGAGAGAATATGACCTAGGACAATCACTATATTGCAAGTTGCCATGACTTCAATTCTGGGCAACGTGACAATCTTAGTGGCTTGAACCACTATATCAGCGGGACTAAAATCTTGCCACATCAGATAGCGTTTAAATAGCTGGAGAGAAATTTTTTGAGGGTTATTCTGATATAGAGGAAGGGAGAGCACACAATTTTTACTAAGAACTACAAGGGGAAGCTTTCAAGGCTTGGGAGCTCAGATCATCCATCCAACTTCTTATTCATGGCTTCCTCTATCCTTATTTTTGTTGCCCATTATTTATTTTCCATGAGTAGCTAAATTTTCCCTCTAGGGTTACTATAAACTTAACTCCAGATTATATTTTGTTTTCTCTCATATTTTTACAACTTTTAATCAATCAATATATGTTTCCTTATTCATTTTACTATTGCAAAAGGTGGAATTGATCACTCTATTTATATGTTTGTTGCTATCATCAATCTTGGGAGAGGGATGTAAGAGTAAAACACTGAATAAGGAGAACAAGTGCGTAAACCTTAACTTGTTTTCACTTGTTAGCTAATAGGAATATTAGTTAATTTTGTTTAATCATAGCTAGGTTGGTTAGTATCGACTTAACTCACTTAAGGAATTGAGTAGGCGTTAAGTATTTTAATTGAGATCCAGGATAATTCTTTTAAGTTAATAGATTAACCTAGGATTAACTCATGGAATTGATAGAGTTGTAGGTGCATGAGAGAAGTTTACAATTTCTAGGATGAAGGAGAGGGATTAATAGCATTAGGCTTTTAAATAGATTAATTTCTTCAATCTGAGCATTTGTTTGCTATCATTTAAGAAAACTTTATAAAAATTTATTGTCGCTTACTTTTTATTTTGTTATTTCTTGATTAAAGTTGTCTTCAATCTAACATTTTTGTCTAACTAATTTGGTTAAATTTCTTGGATAGTTTGCCACTTAGTCCTTGAGGGAATGACACTTGTACTCTTAATTTATTATATTACTTGTGTGACTGGTGCCGTTGCCGGGGACTAAGGGTTGTGCTAATATTCAAAGAAATTTAAAAGTGCTAGCTTAGACGCTTCTTTGCTTTGTGTTTTGTTTTGTTTTGTTTTCTTTCTTTTCTGTTCTTTTTTATTATTGAGCCATTCTTAGTTTTTATAGCATTGATTTGTGTTGGTTCTACTTTTCATTGCTAATTGGTGTCTCCTTATTGTGCATGTGAGGATACCAACAATCAAGTTAATCTTCTCTTCGATTTTGAAATTGAAAAGGTTGCAAGGAGAACTTGGAAAGAAGCTAAGGCAAGAAAAGTCCAAGAGGCGCAAAGTTTTTAAGAGGAAATGGTAGAGAATAATGTGAATCTTGGAGGTATGGAAAACAATGGAGGAAATAGAGTTGCACAGTTGCAACAAGATGACAATAGAGCTGTGTGGGACTATGTCTCACCTAATAATGATGGACACACTTCATGCATAATGAAACCTCTGCTCAGTGCCAACAATTTTGAAATTAAGGCGGCATTGTTAAATTTGGTTCAACAAAATCAATATAGGGGAAGTCCTATGGAAGAACCGAATAACCACATCACAAATTTTCTGAATATTTATGATATGGTTAAGATTAACGAAGCCAATGAAGATGCCATACGTCTTCTTCTATTTCCCTTTTTCTTGAGAGATATGGCTAAGAGCTAGTTGAATGCTCAACCAAGGGGAAGTATCATAACTTGGGATGAGCTACAAAAAAGATTTCTGGGTAAATTCTTTCCTCTATCAAGGTCAATCAAATTGAGGAATGAGATCATCACCTTTTATCAACACGAATCTGAATTAAAACAAGCCAAGCTTCATCAAACTATTATTTGTAAGATTGAACTCAAGAGTTTGCAATCTTAAGGATTTTAATGATAAGTGTTAACCGAACCACAAGAAAACTTGAATTACATGTTTAAAAAAATTTCAAAGCTTCACTCTTTGAACACTGAACAGTTTATAGTACCAAATTCAAAAAATTCCAAAACTAAATCGCTTCTTTGTTCTCAAAGGCATCATTTTATTTCGATTCTCAAGGGATTCGTTGTTTTGTTCTCAAGAGTATCGCTTCCTTAATTTTCTTATTTCCTTTGGAAATTTGGCATATTATTCATTTTGTTTTAATTATAGGAGCCTGCCCCTTATTGAAACTTTTAGCGATTCCCTTATTTAACTCTTTTTTCATTAGCCCCTTATTGAACATTTTTTTGAATAAATAAGAACTATAAGCCATTCACAAAGAGAAATGAACACCTCTTCTATTATTCTGAAATGGTTGGCTAACACTCATCAAATATATATATAAAAGTTAAAGATTTGCAAACTCATGAGGTAAATGTTAAATATATATATATATATATATATATTGATTTAACTTGACTTGCTAGAGAATTTCAAAATTTTCAGATTTTTAAATTTTCAAAAATTTCTCAAAAATTTCTCCTATTACACACATGAATAAGAACAACATAAGAAAAATCAGAATTTCCTCATTGAAGGAAAGGAACCCACATAGCTCACATAATTGCTAAACCTCTCTACCAAACCTAAATCTAACATTGTCCTCAATGGGGTAAATAACTAAATGAAGGAAAGCATTCGTCAAAATTTTCATAATAAGGACCTAAACATCAGATAATGACATGTCATCCACCAGTGAAACAGAATAGCAAAACTACTAAAAAGTGATAATTTCATCCTTTTGAAATACACATTTTTACCCATCACTTTTGATTCATACTCCTTCAACTCATCGTTGGCTACCCAATAACTATTGGCATAAAACTCTTGCACCATACTAAGATAACCATGAGTTGGAATGGCTACCAACTTTTCCCAATTCCTTAGGGCAATTACCTCTTGAATTTTAGTGAAGTCATTGCCTTTTACATCAATCCCCTTCTCTTTGACTATTCTCCTATTGATGACATTAGTTTCGAATCTCCTCTTATGGACAGTTGATTTGAAATCATTAGCTGTAGAACTTGAGGAAGATTCAGCACTCAAGTTTCTTTCAGCGGTTAATTTCTTTCTCTTTTGCTGTGGGGGAGCCATGAGAGTGACAAGAACAAAAGTGAAAAGAACAAGTAATATTCCTGTAAGCAGAAAATTCCATCAATAATTCCAATACATTCAAAATTAGCTACTCAGACAATAATGAGGTTATGCTTCCTAAGATGCACAATGTACATATAAAGGTAACTACCTCTTCCCCAAATCTAATTAATACTCTAAAAGAGTAAAAAATTGTAAAATCCTAATCTAATGGAATTAATAAACTATATCTCCAAGTTAGTAGTTGAGAAAGAACTAACTCACAAAGAAAAAAAAATGAAATTTAAGGAATAAATCCTAAAATGCTAAAATTCAAACCTAGAAAAATGAAAGATTATCTAATTAAGGTCTAATTAAAAGATTAAACTAATTCTAACTACAAAAACTAAATAGTAAAATTGCAAGAAAAAGCAAAGAAAATAACAAAAGAACGAAACTGTAAATACAAGCTTCTAGCCTATGGTCAAAAGGCTAAAAGAGAACTAAAATCATAAAAATTGCAAACTAAACTACCAACTTTCCCTAAAATACAACTAAATCTAAAACTAAGAAGAACATCTAAAAACAAGAAGGAAGAGGGAACCTGCCTAACATTGGCGAGATCGTGAGAGAGAGCAAACACCTTGAATACGTCTACAAAGCTTGAACACAAAGGCTAACTCGAGAAATTGGATGTGTTTATAGAGGATTTGGGAGGAGCAAATGGTTAGGAACACAGATTGAGAGGAGTCGACTATGATGGTTTTCGGTCGCAGGGGAGAGATTTCAGAAATTAGGGTTGAAATGGAGGGGGAATTTGGGGATTTCCTAATATAAGGGTTCTACCACTGCAGTGGGACGCACATCTCGCTACAGCTCTGACTCTTTTTTTTTCAAATTTCAAATGACCCCCTATGCTTCATGTTAGCGATTTGGCAAGCGCACCAATCACACAAGCAATAAAGAGTGAGTAAGATATCGTTCCCATGAAGATTAAGTGGCTAACTACCCAAGAAATTTGAGCAAATTAGTTAGACAAAAATTTTGGATTGAAGATAGCTCTAAATCAAGAACTGATAAACTAAAGAGCAAGTGACAGTAAATTTCTATAATATTTTCTTAAATGACAACAAACAACAATTAGGTTGAAGAAATTAATCGAATTAAAAGCCTAGGGCTACTAATCCCTTTCCTCTATTCTAGAAATTGTAAACTTCCCTCACACACTTACAACTATATCAATCATATAAGTTTACTATATCAATCATATAAGTTAATCCTAGATTATTCTAATTACTTAAAAGAATTCTCCCAAATCTCAATTAAGATACTTAACACCTACTTAATTCCTTAAATGAGTTAAGTTTGTACTGAACAACCTAGCTTTGATTAAATAAGATTAACTAATATTCATATTAGCTAATAAGCGAAAATCTTAGGTTAAGGTTCACGCACTTGTCTTCCCTAAATAGAGTTCTACTCCCACCTCACTCTCCGAGATTGATGATAGCAACAAACATAATAATAGAATGATCAATTCCATTATATGCAGTAGTAAAATGAATAAGTAAACATATATTGATTGAATTAAGATTGCAAATACAAGAGAGAAACCAAAATCTAATATGGAGTTGAGTTCATAATGATCCTAGAAGGAAAGTCTAGCTACTTTTGAAGTTTAATCTATAGAAAGTAAAAACAAAGATAGAAATAGCCATAAATATGATGTTGGATGATGGATTTGAGCCCCAAAGCCTTGAAGATCAGGTTTCCCTTGCTCTCCTCAGCCAAAACAACGTTTCCCAGCTTCCTCTGGATTAGAATTGACCTAAAAAATAACCTCTGCAGATATTTAAAACATTCCTGATGTGTCAAGAATTTTGTTCTGGCATTGCAACAGCACATCTTCACTGCTACAGTGGTGCGAACTCACCACTGTAGTGACGGATGACAAAAACAAATGCCTTGAAAAATTATTACACTAGCACTGGGTACTAGTCTTCTGGTGAGCTCAAGCTGCAGCGCCACTTCTTTAGCGCTGAAGTAATGGAAGGTAGAGCAGCTACTCTGAATCTGTTACCCTAGCGTCACCCAGTGCTGGGCGCTGGGTTACTTGGCAAGAATACTTCTTCTGAATTGCAGGGCTGAAAGTTAGTTTCCTCTCCTTTAAATGGTGGTCCTTCTTTGTATCTTGGAATGTAAGATAAAATACCAATTTACTAACATAAAAATAAAGGTAAATCAAGAAAGTAACATTGACCTTAAGGAATTCCAAATTAGAAAATCTTAAGGCCACAGGAATTATATTAGTAAAACTCAAGCAAAATTAAGGTTCAGATGTTAAGAAAAAGTGTAGAAAAATCATGTTAATTGAGAAATTAACACTGCAGCAGCATGAAGCCATCACTGCAGTATGCTAAGATAGAACTTACTTTTCTTGGCTTCTGATCTTCTCACTACTGTAGCAGTGGCAGAGAGTTACCTTTCTAATCTTCCCAATTCTGCTGCGGTGGTCAATACTGCCACTGCAGCATGATCTCACAGAGTGCATAACCTTCTGAAACCCACTTCTCGTTGCAACAGTATAAAGCCACTACTGCAGCGTGCTCATACAAAATACAAATTTTCCTTTTTCCTTAAAACTCAGTTCTCATTTCTATGGCATCCCAATACACTTCAATTATCAATTTCCCAAGTAACCAATTACAAAGCATAATAGAATATTTTCAATTTGAATAAGTCTTCAGAATCATATATCTAAGGAAGCAACAATATCAACATCATAACAACTTTTAATCACCCAGAAATTATGGTATCAAATCAAATCACCAGTAAGTTAGCAAGCAAGGCTTAACAATCAAAACTAGTAATCACACACAGTTCAGCACTTAGGAAATTTAGCAACAAATAGCATTCAAAAGGCAAACAAAGGTTAAAAACATAAAACTAAGCTAGAAATAAACTTCAAAACATCGAAAGTTTGGGTTGCCTCCTAAGAGCACTAAGTTTATAGTCTTTAATCAGATTTTACCAGGACGCCTAAGCAGATGGTGAAGTGAAAGCAAGCGAGGTCCCCTCATTTTCACTCTTATGTCCCAGATTATGCTTCAGCTACTGACCATTAACTTTGAAGCTTCGTTCACCCTCCCGATCAGTAATTTCCACTGCTCTATTTAGAAATGCCTCTTTGACCACAAAAGAGCCCGACCATCGAGATTTCAGCTTCCCAAGGAATAATTTTAACTTGAGTTATACAGCAAGACCTTTTGACCCATAGCAAAGGATCGTCGAATAATCTTCTGGCCATGCTATCTCACCTCACCACACCCTCTCGTTCCTTCTTCTATGATGGTTTAGATGCCTTCATCACATATAGGACAAACGACAGTCCTACAGAGGAGCCTTTCATGGCCTTAGGGAGTTTCAATAAGATCCTCAAGAGTACGACCTTTACCTTACCACATACAATCCTAAATATGATATGAGGTATTATCCCATTCCTCATATGAGCATGAAATTAATACTCCTTTCCTCAGTGATATACACCCTCCACCTACCCTTAGAGAGTTAGAACTTAGTTTGGAAGACTTAGTTCAACAATTGGCTATAAATACCCTGCAATTCCAAGAGTCAATTGAGGTAAGCTTACAAAGTTTGGAATTTCAAATAGGCCAACTAGCTAGCACAGTAAGTGAGTTGATTAATCAGGGGTTTGATAGTAGTCCACCTTCTCCACGTACGGCCAACCTAGGAGCCAATGACAGTGTCATTTTTCTAGAGAATGGCATACAGATAGATGGTCTAGCCTTCAAACCTAAATTAGAGGAATTAGAAGAGCTAGATGGGAAAAATAGGGAGTCATCTTCTTCAAGTAGCACAAGTGAGAAAATTGGGTATGAGGAAGCTAATAAGGATGAATTCCTTTTCTTTCATAGACCATCACCTTTTCCAAATAGGGTTATCCAACCTAAGGTTGTTGGATGTGAATTAGAAAAAGAAATAGAACACTTAAGGAGAAGAAGAGGTAGATATGAAAGTATTGGAGAATGAGTTTGTGGGATATTTTAATTTTCATTGTAACTATCACACTTGTCATGCATGCGTTAAGATAGAAAAAGCTTTGAAACTTGGAAATTGTGATTATTATTTTGTTAAACATGAACTAAATGCAAATGCACTTGAACCTAAATTGAATGCATCTAAATCTAAATTGAATACATTCACATCTAAATTTACATATGATTCTGCAATTGCATATGCTTTTGCACCTGCACTTAAATTCATTGCATCTAAATTTGAATAAGCAAGTATGTCGAAAATTGATTCTGAATCTGATTCTAATATCACTTCTGTTTCTATTGTAAATTCTGATTCCGTCCTTATTGTTTTTAATTTTATTTCTGATGTTAATTTTATCTCTAGTTCTGTTTCTAATTTAGATTTTGTTTTAGATGTTTGTTTTAGTTTAGGTTCTATTTTTTATGGAAATGTTGTTTTAGATAATTCTAGTTTAGATAATAGATTTAATTCTTATTCTATTTTGTATAAGAATTTTAATTTTAATCCTGTTTTGGAAAGTAATTCTCTTTTTGTTTTAAATTGTGTTTTAGTTAGTAGTCCTCCTTCCATGGCAAGTGGAGCTTCTTCTGTTTTTCTTCAGGTTGGTGACAGTCAATCAATTCTTTCCACCATCCAACTTGCTCTTGAGAAAAATTTTTGGAAGAAGCCAGTGCCATACAATTGGAAGATGCAAAAAAGGCGTGCCAAGCTGATAAGGTTGTTTCTTTTCCCTTTTCTCTCTTCTCTCTTTTATTTTCATGTCCTTTGATTTGCTGTGCTTTGATGATATGTGCTGATAATTGTTTTCATTGAGGATAATGTAAAATTGAAGTGCGAGGGGAGAATAAAATGGTCTTTGTTTTTAAATTTCATGCATTTTAAAAAAATTTCTGTTATGTTTCCATGTGCTTTTTGTTTTGTTTTTAGATTCTTTTCTGCACTTTTTGGATTATTTAACTTGTGTTTTGGTGCAGGATTTTTTTGTTACATTTGGATTGATTTTAGCATGACTAGAGTTTTAATCTTGCTTTTTGTAGAGTTCAATCTTAAATGACAATAAATTTGGTATTAATGAGTTTTAGTACTAGTCTTTAAACTATGAGGATTTTGAGCCTTAATTGCAATATGCTATTCTTTCGTGACGTGTGTTGCACCTATCATGATTTTCACTCTAGAACTTGTCTTGAATCTTGTTGAGGCTACGTTTTACATGTGCATACTTGGAAATGATTTAGGCATTTCTTTGTGGGCCACTTTCAACAAAATATCCATCCCATGTGTTGTTTCCATTGTGTGCTAATTTGTGCCTTGTTTCCACTTTCCTTCTTGCATTTTCCACCACTTTTTCCTCCCTAACCAGAATTTTTGCTTCCAAATTTGAGAAGTGAAGAGTTTTTATTTTTAATTCTTTTGAAGAGATTGATGTGCTAAAAATTTTTATGAATTTTGAGATATTTTGAAATGAATATTTCTCTCTACTCCCAAGCAAAAAGAAAAAAGAATGATTATTCAAGGAAAAAATTATATTATGGTTGAAAAGAAAAATAATAATGACATTGACGTCGAAATGAAAGAAAAAGAGGAAAAACACAAGAAAGAATTAATATATTTTAATTTCATATTTTTATGAGCTTAATGATTAAAACCCAATTTAATCCATGTTTCTATTTTCTAGATTTAATTATTAGAGAGCTAATTTGCTGACTTGGACACCACCTAAGCACTGACATGGATGCATTTGATAATGTGGCGCTGACTGGAGTTGACTAGGGCTAACTGCACTGACTAGGGCCAACTATTCTGTACTATTCTATATTGTACAGCAACAAAACAGAATAATAACAGAAGGTAACAGAAGCATGCATGCAGCAGCAGAAGAAATAGCATAAAAGCTATTGCAGAAACTAGAAAAGAAAGGGACAAGGATGCAGTAAGAGTTGACTTTGTTTTTCTCCATGGGCAGTAATTTAAAGCTCCTTCAGAACTCCATTTTCATTGTTGAAGAGATTTCTTCTTCTTTTTTTGTAGATTTTGTAGGTTACCCCCTCCTCCCCCCCCCCCCCCAAAAAAAATTTCTTTCTTGTTTTGGTGTATTTTAGCCTCCATGGAAGGCTAAATGTCTCTTGTAACTAGTTCATGGATGAACTAGAGTTATATTTTGAATTCTTGGAGCATTCAGATAAGTGTTCATTCCTGTTCTTCTATTTCATTTTTGCTCTAGTGTCTTACCTCTATTTTCATGTTCATTAGTGTGCAAGTTAGCCTCTATCAGTGTGATTACTGATTTTATTGTTTGAATCTGAGATGCTATCTTGCTTTAACCGGTTGGCAGAGTAAGTAGAATGAAATGGCTTGCTTTGGTGATTATCAAACATCATTAAGTTAGGGCTTAATCAATTTTCATTAGGTTATGAACTAGTGAAGATCTTCCTAACCATAATTTTAATGAAATCTAGTTCTAGGAGATCTCTAGGAAATATTAGTTAAAAAATTTAATGACAGAAAACACTAGGATTAATTTAAAGACAAGAATAATGATCATTGCAATTTTGGGGATTCTATGACTAATATATCTATGTTGTGTTGTAATTTGTGTTAGTGTTTGCTTTAATTTTGTTTTAATTCTGTTAGCATTAATGTTTTGTTTTAATTATGTTTTAACCTTTAATTCTATTATCACCCCCAGTGTTAATCAGTGTAGATTAATGCTAGAACAATTAATTAGATAATTAGAAGTAATGCTCTACGAGAGAATATGACCTTGGACGACCACTATACTGCAAGTTGACATGAATCTAATTTTGGACAATTTGGCAGTCGTAGTGGCTTTCACCACCTTCCATGAGATAGCCTTTGATGTGGAGTAACTTCCAATTTAATTGATATAAATCATATTCTTTTAATGATTTCTGGATTTTCAAGGACCTTGACCTATTTATGGAAATTTTGCTCTTCAAATATTCCTTTAATTTAGCCAATTTTCTGATCAATCTAAATTTGTTCTTGATGTCCCCTTCACTGCACAAAGTCAATGCTTGATCCTTGAAAGTTGTTTGTGACTTAATTTCTTAATTGGTGCGATCTTCATTAATTGCAAGATCTCACTATCTTCTTGATTGATTTTTCTTAATTTCATGGACACATCTAATATTTCCGCACATGAATATATTCTAAAATAACTCCCTGATTTTGTCATTGCTTTATATGGAAAAATTTTTGCATTAAATGCTTGAAGCGTTCGAGGGTTCTCAAAGTCAGGTTACATAAAACTATCATTAATCAAAAACTTATTATTTGAGAAGTTGTATCAACATAAGGAAAATGAGATAATTAGTAAAGCATTAATATTTAAGTTTGTAAGATGTAAAGCCCTTTAAATGTAGTCGAGTGAGCTTGGCCCACTTTAGAAGAAAAAATGCTTAACTATTTAAATAGAGCTTCGTTAAGTTATTGTTACAAGTTCGGCCCTAACTAAGCAAATCAATGTTTAGACTATATATATTCATAAACCAAAATATTCTTATAAACAGTAAGAAAAATTAATGAGCCCAATGTGTAAGAAACTATTGTAGAGCTAATATTGAAGTTCCACATTGGAGAGAATAATGTATTCTATGCTCTTTATATGGATATGGTCATCTCTCTCCTTTTGAGTTAACTTTTGAATTGAGTTAGGTACATGTATCATTATTAACAAATATTTTGCGCCTAAGTTGCTTATTTTGATATTAAGCTTGTAAATTTTTTTTTTGGTAGTTATAGAAAGAATTTTAATATATTAAAATTCTGCATATGGTTTCAAATTTGATCATTACTATTATATACAACAACATATTAATCAATCCACACAAATTCACCTATAATGTGCTTCAAAATTATTCAATATTAATATAGATTTATTTGTGATGTATTAACTAGAGGAGTTTCATAAGTTTTATCTAAATATATACAATGATTAAGTTTGAAACTATTTAAATTTACGTGAAATCTGAAAAGAGTGCAGATAGAAAACTAGAGTTTAAAAAAAAAAAGGAATCATAATGATCAACTTTATTTATGCAAGAGAAAAATGGATAATTTTTTTTCGATCTTTTGAATTTGCGGTTTTATTTTGTCTTTACATTTCATCAACTTTATTCTACATATTAATAAAATATAAAACACCTTAGGTTCTTTACATTTTTACTATCAAATTTTTTAACAAGACAAGTGTATAATCTTTAAAAATTATATATATATATATATATATATATTTTACACTTTAACAATATGTGATTAATTCTTTCGGAGAACTTTTTACAAATAAATGTCTTGTTTTTATTTAAAGACTTGGTAATAAACATATAAATAATTGCATATCAATATAACTGTAATCCTTTATTAAAAAAATGTTTTGTGACTTCAATAATGCATCTAATATTTTAATGAAATTAGCTAAATTATTGAAATAATTAAAGAATTCAAACACGAACATTACAGCATCAAGATATATATATATATATATATCACCTAGTAGCCTTTGAAGGGGAAAGTTAGTGTCAAAATTGAAAAAATATAAAACAATGCGGATTTATATTTATTAGTCGAAATATTATGTCAGATATTTACGTTTACAGTCTCTAATAATATATGTATAAAAAAAAAAGAATTCAATTAACAACGCACCTAATATTAATAATTAAAAACACGTAAAAAATTTTCTGCACATATAAAAAATTCAGCATTAAAATGAAAGAGAAATTTAAAAAATAACCCCAAATAAATAAATTAACCTTTCACTATAAAAGATTGACTTATTCGGTAAAAGTTAAACAATTTAAAAATAAAAAAATAATATTTTTTGTGGATTTTCACAATAGAGTAATGAAATTTTTGCAATAAGAATACAAGACAATCCCAATATGGATTAAAACATAAGTAATTAGTTCATTGTTTATTATTTATTTATAATTCTGTAATATTGATTATTATTTTTGTATATTTTTTTTATAAATTTCATTGACAAACTGATATTGGACATTTTTTTATTCCTTGTAGTTCCCATCTTAATCTATTTACATATTCCAACCTTGCAAAGTCTCTACTTTTATTATATTTTGGATTTAATAGGTGTAAATTAATTATAGAATTAATATGTCTCAATTTCATAATTTTATCCCAATTAATTTTGTATTTTGCAGAAAATTAATTAGAGAGTTTTTATGATGACATAGCTATTGACTGGACATAATTGCTAACTAGGCATTGACTGTTGATTGTGTAGGACCAAATATTTATCTGCATCTGTTTTGGTTCGTTGTAGCAAGGAAATACAGAAAACAGCAGCACAGCAACAACAAAAACTACATGCATGCAGAAGCAAAACACTAGCAAAGCTGCACAGCAAATACAAAAGAAAGAGACAACGCATAAAGTCAAAGAAAAATTACATTTTCATCCCTAGGGCTGCAACAATGTTAAAGACACACCAGAAGCCATTTTGTTGTTGTTGAAGAACTTTGCTTCAATTTTTCCTTAGATTTTCGTTGGTTTCCCCCTTATTTCTTCTTTGATTTTGTGTGTTTTGGCCTCAATGAAAGGCTAAACTTTATTCTGTAATTTATCTATGGAAGGAGCTGGGTTTGTAGCTTGAAGCTTCATGTACAGATAAGTATTTTGATATATAAAATTCTGTTTCAATTTCATCCTTGCCTTGCCTCTCTATTTTATGCTTCTTTCTGTTCTGGTATGACTAATTTGAGTATTGAATCTATAATGGATGTTATATTTAAGGGATGAACTTGTTATGTATACATGTATGCGGTTGCTCTATGTATGTAGTGAGTTGGGACGGAATTGGCATGATAGTATGTGGTTGTGGGGCATAATTGTGATTAAGACTTAATCGGATACTATTAGGTTATGGATCAGCGAAAGTCTTCCTAACTATAACTCTAATATAATTGAATCAGAAATTAATTAAGGAAAGGATTGTGATAGTACTTTCAGTGTATCATGTTTTGGAACAATCGCTTCAACTATGTATTTAATGTAATGAAGGGAAGTCTTAGAAACATGATTTCCCGTTAACATGGATTATATATATATATATACATGCTTTCGAATGGAATTAAACGTAAAATGGAAAGACTTTGGAATACATATTACTTTGTTTACTCTTCATACTCTTCTTACATGTCAGTGAGTTCATTGCCTAGGTCAGGTTTATAGTAGTGGTGGTGGAACCACATCGTGCCAGTCATGGCCCCGCTACAAGAAAATTGACTTTCAGTGATAACTTTTTAAAGTTACCACTAAAAGTCATACTTTCCAAAAGTCAAATTTTTTTAAATAAAATTAAAAAAATTAGACTTTCATTGGCGACTCTTTTAAATAAAATTAAAAAAATTAAAGAAATTCAGATTTTTTTAAAAAATAAAAAATTAGACTTAGTCGCCACCAAAAGTTCATTTAAAAAATAAATAAAAAATATTTAAAAAATTCAATTTTTTTAAAAATAAAATTTAAAACAATCAGACTAAAAGTCTATTTTTTTAAAAAAAAGTCAGATTTTTTAAAATAAAATAAAAAATTAGACTTTTAGTGGCGACTAATTTTTTTAAAAAATTAAAAAAGTCATTTTTTATTTAAAAATTCAAATTTTTTTATTTTTCTTAATTTTATTTAAAAGAAATTCAATTTTTTTATTTTTTTTTATTTTTTTAAAAAATTAGATTATCGGTGACAACTGAAGTCTGATTTTTTTAACTGAAATAGATTTTTTTAGGAAATTAGCTAAAGTCAAACTTTTTGTGATGACTCCAATAGTAATAATATATCTGCTTTTTGTTAAATTTAATATTATTTTATTTCTATTTTATAATATTTTTAACCTAAAATAATTTTAACATAGTATATATATAGATATATATAATATTTTGCACTTACATAATACAAATGAAACAGTAGCAGAATAGCAAGACATACATGGTTGCAAGCAAGGGACCCAGGTTCGAATCTCAGGTATGCATATGTTTGGTTTAATTTCAAATAAACTTGAATATTACACAAAAAAAAAAATCGAGTCAGCTCGGGACAACGAGTTATTGGATCGGTAAAGACCCGCACGAATTGAATGGATCTCGGGTCAACCCGCTGGGCCAATCCAAATCAAAAAAGAAGGCATATGACTTTTGTTGGCGACTTTTAGGGTTTAGGGTTTAAGGTTTAAAAAGATGGCGTGTGACTTTTGGTGGCGACTTTTGGTCGCTCACTGATTTTTCATTTCATGCTTGACTCGCCACCAAAAGTCACCTTTAGTTGCCACCAAAAGTTATCTTTATTGCAAAAAAAAAAATCGTGAGAAAAAGTAGTTTTTGGTGGCACCAAAAACTACCTTTAGTGGTGACTTTAGTGAAATAGAAGATCAGTGAGCGAGTCAATCTCTATCCTAATAAAATCCAAATACATTAATAATAAGAAAGCATACCAAAGGCTTTCATCATCAAACACAAAGGAAAGAAAAATACATATCAGAGAGAATTCAATTTAAGTCAAAACAAACCAACCAACGGAATTAGTACTCGTCGATGGATAAAATGCCTGGGATAGCATATAGGCCGGCTCACCAATCATCAACTCCACCATGGCACTCAACCTCGTCCACTACGGTCAAGGCACCTCACAGGTCCCACTCCCTAACCTAGGCTCATATCCCTACCAAGGGAGTCGTTGTCTCCACTCTCAAAGGTCAAGACACCCTATCACTTGGGTTTTCCACCTTGACATAAGAGGGACTATTATCCTACTCAAACACAATCATAAAATCCATAAATGAGGTAACTACACATTCATATCTCATAACGCACAATGTTAATAAAGCATAATTATGAATCACATTTATATTAAAATATACGAATTTATAATGA
Source organism: Biancaea sappan (assembly GCA_037074585.1). Lineage (NCBI taxonomy): Eukaryota > Viridiplantae > Streptophyta > Magnoliopsida > Fabales > Fabaceae > Biancaea > Biancaea sappan. The sequence goes on from CM073493.1 coordinate 27,928,599, forward strand.
TCTTGCCATTAAATTTCCCTTTTTCCCCTAGTGGTCACCATTAGCAAAATACATCAGAATTTTAGATTTAGTGTTCCCTCACATTTTTTCCCGAATTCTTACTCCAATTCACCTCTTTCCTAAATTTGCATGAATTCGCCTACCTTCCCACTTTACTACATTAATGTTAAGATAATATTAAAATGAGGTTAACATCACTCATATGGTTTCCAACAAATCCTTCTGATCAAAACCGGTCAATCTCCTCCAATGTGAAAGAGAATTTGTGTACTATGGAATTTTAGTGTTTTCGAAAAAAAAAAAAAACAGGAAGAGCATTGATGTTAGGTTGTGTCCTTACTTGGTCACTTGAATTTCTTTAAAGTACAAAATGAAATTAAATTTAACTTACCTTAGTCTCCTTTTGGGTTCCCTTGATGTCAATCCCTTTCAAGCTCTAAGAGGTAGCAAGTTTGTGAGTCTTTTGTGTTTGGCGAAGTGCTCAGCTTAGGATTTTAGTAAGGGAAGAGGGCAAGAGAGAGAGAAGGGAGACAATGGGAGAGAGAGGGAGAGAACACAATGGGAGAGAGTGAGACAGAGAGAGGGCCGACGGCTAGTGTGGAAAACCTAGGGTTTCTAGGTTGTTTTTGTTTAAACTAGACTAATTTAATTGTATCTAGATAATTAATTATTTAATTTATTTGAATGGCTTTGGGAGTTAATTCGAATAATCATATTATTTTAGTTTATTTAGAGATAGCCTTACCATTTATGACTTGTTAGTTAAGGAGATCCTAGATAAGTATTTAGTTTATTTAATTATATTCCATTCATTTGTATTGTCTTATATGTTCACTATAGTTATCATTATTGTATTTTTAATTACCATGATATTATCCTATTTCATATTATTGTATTTTCGACTTCCCTTATGTTTATTAGCTGAAGACTTCGGGAACCTCTCTTTAAATTTTCAATCATAGAATAGTTTAATTTTATTTAGGTAATTGTTTGCTTTAATTCTAAAAGTTTAATTAAGCCTTTAAATTTAAAAGTTGAATTAACTAATTAGATAAGTGGTGATCTTGTTGGAAATATATTTTAAGAGTTAATTAGGAGTTAATTAGGATCACCAAATCTTATTTGTAAGATTAAGTTCGTTAGTAAGATTTTAGTTAATCATTTAATTTGTTTGTTTATATTTAATCTACTTTACATTATCTTATATTGGCCATAACTTTCATTAGTGCATTTTATTATTAAGCCATTATATATATTTATTCTTGTATTTTTGGAATCTTCCTATAGTTAGTGCTTAGGATTTTATTTGATTATCTTATCATTTATCTTCTAAGGTTATACTATTATTAATTATCTCTTTCTTCTTCTTTTGTGTAAATTTCGAAAATTAAGCTATGTTATGCAAATTGAAGTTCTAAGACAATTAAATCTAAGATTTGATTTCAAGACGAATGTCAATTTTGAAAGATATATTAAGAAATTATTTATTAGGATTATTTAATACCCAGTCTCATATTATCTTAGATATGTTGGTTTGGATAAACATTATGTATTATTTCTAACCATTGAATTGTCCTCAACCCAATGTCTTGTTTTCTATTATTTACCTCCCTAATATTTTAAATATGTAATCCTCTCACGTACTCCAATTTCACGCCATCCTCCTCTTTTCTCTGATTATTTCAACTAGTTAATTATCCTCTTATTTAAATTTCTCCCACTTAGTTTAATTAATTAATTACAAGAATTTATCCTACAATATTATCTCTAGAATAGTCCCTTCTTATTACTACCTTTTACTTACATTTCGCTACACCCCTAAAAACTATTAGTCTTTCATTTTGGTCCTTGTAATTTTCACTTCAGTCCCTATATAGCTTAGCACAACATATTGCTAGCCTACATCCCGAATCACATATCATATAATCATCACATCACAATATCATGTCACACATAATCTTGCAAAATAAACGTGTGTAAAACAAAATCTAACAATTATATATAAGGAAAATCAAACGGCGAGTATTACACCATTTTAGCCAAACAACCATCCCATATGTTCATATCCATTGTGTGCCATTTTGTGCCTTGTAAAATTTCCTTTCGTGCACTTTCCACCACTTCTTCCCAACCAAACTAGAATTTTTCATCCCAACCTTGGATGTGAAAAGCAATTTTAATATCTTTTAAAGAGATTGATGTGTTGGAAATGGTTTGAATTTTGGGATGTTTGTAATGAATTTCTCTCTACTCCCAAGCAAAAAGAAAAAGAATGGCCATTCAACAAGAAAATATGAGGAAAAATATTTTGAAAAAGAAAAAAATTTTGATGATGTCAAAAACAAGAAGAAAAGAAAAAGAAAAGAAAGAAAGAAAATAAGAGTAGATAGAACTCATGTACCGAAAATTAGTTTTATATTCAATCTCTTGTATTCTTCTTTTCTTTTGTTTTTGCCATACTTTGTTCCATGTGTTTTTCCCCCCTCTTTCCATTGTTTCTATACCCACTTTGCAACCATAATAAAGTCCTTTTGATTCAAGCATGCATGTGGATATAAGTAGTGGAGATTTAGATACTTGACAAGCATATGGTAGTAATATTATGATAGGATGAATTTTGAGAGAACTACCTTAAACACTTAAGAGAATGAAGAGTAAAACACTTACCATGTGAGAAAGCCAATGTCACGACCCTAATCTAGGATCATGACTGATGCAGACCCCTTTTTATAACATGGTAATTCATTTCATAAACACATAATTACAAATTCATTGTACTATTCTCAAATAAATTCACTTACATAACATAGTGTGACCTACCCAATTACAGAGGCTTTCTAGAGTTTTTGAAAATATACATAAGTAAAAGAATCTACCTAAGATGATACCACCGCCCCAAACGAAACGGGAGATCTTCAAGCACATGCACTTCTAGACTTTGGTGTCTACCATACCTGAAACTATGAGGGGGTAAGTTCAAACCACAAGACTTACCAAAAAGCCCTACATATCCACATATACAAACATGCAGACTACTACAACAAGAATAAACAATTTAAATTCTATGCAAATTTATTCACAATACATATATATAGCGACTCTTAGTGGACTATATGCAATATTGGTTCACGCCACTACGGTTGTTGAACAGCCCAGAATTGAATTCTTTGGCTAGTTTTGCAATATAGTGATTCCCAAGTCATTTTCTCACTTAGAGCCTTACTTCTTATACCAAAATAATTGTTCAAGATAGAAAGGAGTTTGTTGACAGATTTAATATAACGCAGAATGGAAAATATGATTGAGTAATATCAAAACAGAAACATAATTAGTCTATAATTTCCCTAGTTGTGTAGCTATCATAATTCATATCTTAATATTAAGTTTAGTTTTTTTCCATCACTTGGTTATCATGAATGTTGTCTAGAAAATCTTCTAGAACTAGATATCACCAAAGTTGAGGACTGGAAAAACTTCACTAACCAACAACTTGGTTCAATCTCATGAAGTTCTAACCAAGATCATGTATTACAATTGTAATTACAAGTTATAATCATCCATACTTGTCAAACCAATCGGTATTAATAAGATTAAAATATTTACAACAGATTTATACTTAAGATATTCAAATCTCAATAATAAAAGCATAAAAATAAATAAATCCATCCATGTAGAAGTCAAAGACTTCCAGTAGGAGGAGAAATTGAATGAAAATGAAATAGACAGAAAACAAAATTTATCTGATTTAACCCAAGAATTCAAGTACAACAACCAATTCCACCTTAGATTAATTATATAGAGAAATTTAGCCCTCCATTTAGGTGGCAAAACAAAACAAAAGAAGAGAATAAAATATTAAAGAAGGAGAGCTACAAAATTAAGTGCAGAAAATGAGAGAAGTTCTAAATGTCTAAACTAGAATTCTAAAGGGCTATTTATAGATGTCTAGAAGGGCAAAATCCTTTTCACAATGGCTAATTTTCTGCAATCTGATTGGTGGCAATGGTTGGTGGCAATTTGGTTCATCAAATTGCAAGAAAATCTGGTGTGAAAATAGACTTGCTACTATTTTTTACTACCATTTTTCTGCTGCTAGTTTTCTGGTTTGCTGCAAATTTGTAGTTGTGTTCACATGCAAGAAATGGTCAAAAACATGCAACTAGATTTACTTCTATTTTTTGTAAGAAATTAGAACATTATGGGTCTCACATATCGTCCAGTTAGCGTCACATCATTAAATTCATCCATGTATGTGCTTAGGTCACGTTCAAGTAAGCATTTTATGCCAAGTCAGCGTCTACATGGCACTATGTCAGCAAAGAACCCTTTAATTATTTTCTGTAAGATAAAAATATGGATTAAATTAGGTTTTTACCATTTAAGCTTATAAAAATATGAATTTAAACATATTAGTTCTATACTTAATTAATACCCAATAAATTCCAAAACTCAAAATAATAGGAGAGTTTTCCATAAATAAATTTTCAAAATGACTAAAATGGGGACTAAAATGTATATAAAAATAGTTTATATCAAATATATCTCATACTCAATATAATGCAAGGAAAACATTTATTAACATCTCAGGTAACTTTAACAATATACTTCTGTGTCTTTTTCATTTCCATCACAATAATTCTATTTAGATAAGGCCTTTGAAATTATAAAATATGTATTGACACAACATCAATTTTATATCACAAATTTATCATACACATTATCGGACAGTAGAGGATTCAATGAAATTGCACTTAATTTAATTCATTGCCCATGACGCATGATCACTATGTGAATCACTTACTTAGGTTCCTCTTACCCTCAATGACCATCCGTGGCACTAAGACTTCTTCACCCCACCCTTATCCTCCTCTCATGTGCACACAATATAATAAGACCTTGGTGGTAACCGTGTGATGGTCAATTGAGGTCCTTAGCAATGTGAGACCAAGGACAACAAAGCCCACCACCAAAGAATATTTACATCACAATTTAAAATACATATAATGCGCAACACATAACCTCACAAGGTATGGCAAGCATAACCATAATCCACAACCGCTTACAATCACGTAACATAGTAATCATAAACATCAAATCCCCACATCAAGTATACCTTATACCATGACAATCCATAACCTTCAACATCATACACTTATGAACTTAAACCATATGGGCCATTTCTTATATTCCTTCAAATAACAGGCATCATGAATTCGCATGCTGTATACAATTAAATAAATAATCATAGAGATTCTTCTTGCATAAATAATTTTATGCATTCACTAAGGTGGCCAATAACTATGTCATTCACAGCATCACACCACATTAAGTTCCCTATTGGCAACAACCCATAATCATTTTCTTACATCCTGCACATCACATGTATCAAGGTATATGAACGTCACATAATTGCATAATCATGAACATATATACAATCATGAATGTCAATGTATATACATATAGTCATCTATATCAATACAAGCCACTTATGGCAACCTAAATTAAGACTCCATATACTTCAAAATTTTTATAATCAAGCAATCATAATTAAATTTATGTGATTTTAACTTGGTCAAACAATGGCATACGTAAATATCGTATTCCCATTTATATATATATATATATATATATATATATATAAGTTATAACCAAGATAGGTTAGAAGTCCATCATGGGCCTATTTATGTGTGCATATATTTGTTCTTTTTATATTATATTGGACATTACTTGTGTTCATCATATAAGGTCATTAACTTTACTTATGCAACATCCATGATTCCTATTCTTCCTTGTACTCAATCTTCCCAAGCAACTGTGATGCTTTGCTTAAATGAGAACGAGTAAAATTCTAGCAAGCCACACATCATCATAATTCTCACATAATTACATTAATTAAATTCTGAGAATACGATCTTAAAAACAAATAAAACATAAAAGGTAAGGCTCCCTCACCTTTGCTCAAGCTTCCAGAAAGAATTCATATCTTTAAATGTCACTTGCAAGCTCCAAAGGTGCCCAAAGAATGCACAAGACATCATCCAATACTTAAAGATCAAGGATGAATGAGAAAAGGGTCGAAATCCCACACTTTAGCACATATGAAGTGCCAGCCCTTCAACTCTCAGTGGCTTAGTGCCTTGGGCACAAGTCACAGATCTTCAAACATCTGCTGTAATTCCAGCATTTTCATCCCAAAAATCACCATTTTCTCTTAAATTTCTTCATGGGTTTCCTTTTCCAATGTCCCAGCATCAATTTAGCACAGAAACCCGAAGCTAAAACAAGAATAGATTCTTGAATCATGAATTTCTAGCTTAGACCCCTAACTTTCACCATTTTCATCTCATGCTATTTAATATCATTCCCTGTATGATCATTCCTTTCATTCTTTGTCCTTTCCTCCAACTAACATTTTAGAACAACAACCCTATATCAATATATCCATGGAAATATCATACTCAATTTTCTTCCAATAGCTACTTTAGGGTTTCATCCTTAAAGGAAAGGAAGAAAAAGAAGAAAAAGGAGAAGAAAATAAACTTACCAATTCCTCCTGAATTCCCTTGCCTTCCATCCTTCATCAAATCCATGGCTAGATGTTGGAGATGACGGCTTGAGAGGGATATAGCTGAAGAGAGGGAGAGAGAGCTTTGAGAGAGAAGGGAGAAGGAAAAATGAATGGGTAAAATATGAATGTGTGTGTTTATGTTATAGTAAATGTGGGGCCCATCACTTCCTCTTTCATCTTGGTCTTCCTTGAAAGCAACATTTAATTAAAACTTTGCAAAGAATGTCGAAAAAGCTTTTATCATAAATAGGGCACCAGACTATACTCCTATCAAAATACACATCATTACATCTCATTCCCACTAAATTGCTAAAAATCCCGCACTCATTCACTTTGGTCCTTCTCGATGCTTTAAGATCCACTTTAGCCTCAATTCCGACATCTTTAAGTATTGACCTTATGACCTCATCCTCATAAGGTCTATATTTCCTTATGGGTTCCTATTCAGTCTTTTCCTAGGAGTACACTATGATTTCTTTCCTTGCACTTTAGTCCTTAAGCAATTTCCTAAGCTCACAGTTTATGTTTTCTTTTCTGATGTAGTTCTTACTTGGTCCAAGGCTTATCTTAGCCCTTGTTAATTTTTAGGATCCTTCATTTCTCTTGTTAATTTTACAAAAAAAAATTTCATCCTCTTGAAAATATGTACTTTTAACCATACTGTAACACCAGGGGTATTATAACTAATTGCTTGAATTCATTCTAATCAAATGAAATTGCCACAAAGCTTTGGAAAATTAAGATTTATTTTTTCTAAGTGCTAAATCTCTTCAAGTTTAAACTATTTTAATCCTACATGTTTTCCACACTTTTATATTTTTTTATTAGATTTTTCCCAGGAGTGCAAAAGGCTAAGTGTGGAGAGATTTGATATCAGGAATTTCTATATGCATTTTAGTCCCTATCTTAGTCTCTTTGCATATTTATTCGTTGAAAATCTATAATTTTGTTATGTTTTTGAATTAATTAGTCTAAATTATTATAGGGTTCATATGCTTTAATTCTATATTTTTGTGACCTAAATTAATTTCATCTCTAATCTTGGAGTCACAAAGTACTCAGAGAGTGAAATTGTTGATGTTGACATGTGCTTATGTGAATGATGACGTGGGCACTGACTTGGACAAATTTGCTGATTGGACATTGACTAATATGCTGACTCACATTAGGCCCTACAATTCTGCATCTGTTCTAACTTTTTGCATGCATGTTGCTGACCTTGCTGCTATAGAATTTCCCAAATTGTGTTAGTTTCCCACGTCAACTTTTGCACTAAAAAAAGACCACTTTCTGTAGCTCCTTTCCTTGTGAGTTCCCTACTCAATGCTACTGCATAATCTGCATTTTAGAATGGAGGAAATGACCCTCGCTGAAGTGCATTTTTGTCTTCCAAGGCTGGGCAGAATACAAAATACATTCAAAACACATTTTCCTGTGGTTGAAGACTTCATCTTCTTCCTTGTTCTCTATAGAAAACATAGGTTTAGTTCTATTCTTATTTTCCCTTATTTTCTTTTTGTTTTAGTCCCTATCAAGGGCTAAAACCTTTTGTGTAATCAGTCATTCACGAACTGGAAAATGTATTTAAATCTTTGGGCTTAATCAGATAAGTATAATGGTCTATATTCTATATCATTTTTTGTTGTTCTCTTGCCTCTTGATATTATGTTTATACTTGCTTTTGATTGAATTGTATGAACAAAATCTATGTTTTGATTGTTTTATTTGAGGATGAAACTCGTTATGCATGTGTGTGTGTGTGATTGCTATGGATGTGTAGTGAGTAGAATCGAAAATGACATGTTAGTATGGTTTAAGTTCTCAACTTAGCACCATTTTGGGTCCTATTTACCTTCTCTTTTGATCTTTATCTTGCTTATACTTGCATTTCTTAACCCATGTATTGGTTATTTTAGATTAGTTTAAGTTTTCTTAGATCTTTTAATAAATTGAGTAATTTCATGATTATATTCTACTAGTAATGGTTGTTTTGTTGTTGTAGGTTGAGTTGGTGTGAAGTTTATGCATGATGATGAATCTAGCTAGAGCTACCATTTTTAGGTTGCTACAAAAGAAACCCCTTTCTACCACACACTGCTATAAGTAGATCTTCACAGCTATAGCGGTGGCTACTGGAGCAACTTATTTTAAATTCATCCTCTCTGCCAGCCATCGTTATAATAGTGGATCTTCACCACTATAGCAGTGGGTCTTCATAGCTATAGTGGTATCTCCTAGAACTAATGTATTTGAAGCCTTAAACTCTGCCTTTCACCGCCATAGCAGTGGGTCACATTTTCTATACCCTTTCTACTGGTTTAAATAATGACAGAATAGATTTTTTAGGGTATTTTGAGTTCGGGGGAAGCTAGAGGATGCTGACTTTGCAGAGGGAAGAGGAGGAATCCCATTCTGAAGTTTTTCGAGCCTTATTTCCGTTAACCTAACCTCGGATTCATATAGTTTTATGACATGAGTAGCTAATTCACTCCTTCTAGAGTTGCTATGAACCTAATTTCAGATTAAAGATTATTTCTCTCTCTGTATTTATGATTTCTTTTAATCAATACATGTCTTTTTATTCAACTACCTTTAGCTTGCTATAAACTTAACTAATCCATAGTTTGCACATTGTTCTTACTGATCTCGAGAGAGGAAAGTAAAAGTAGAACTTTGATTGAGAGGGACAAGTATTGACCTTAACCTAAGAATTTTGCTTGTTAACTAATAGGGATATTAGTTGATCTTGTTTAATTAAATTTAGGTTGATTTGTATTAGACTTAACCCACGTAAGGGATTGCATAGGAATTGAGTAGCTTAATCTAGATTCGGGAGAATTATTTTAAGCCATGAGATAGCCTAAGATTAATATGTATAATTAATTAGAATCACAGGTGCTTGAGAGAGATTAGTAATTTCTAAGATAAATGAGGGGGATTAGTGACTCTAGCCTTTTACATATATTAATTTAATCGAATCGTTTATTAGTTGTTGTTGATTGCATTCTATTTTACTAATTTTATTTTTTTCTAGTTCTTTAAATAAAGTTGTCTTTCATCCAATTTGGTTTGTCTAACTAATACGTTTAAGTTTCTTGACTAATTAGCGAGTTAGTCCTCAAAGGCATGATAATCTTTACTCTTTCACTGTATTACTTGTGCGACTAGTATGCTTGCCAATCTGTTAACAAGTTTTTGGCACTGTTGCTGTAGGCTAACAGTTTTTAGCTAATATTCTAAGAAATTTTAAGGTGCTAGATTAGGCATTTTTTTATTTGTTTTATGTTGTTTAAGTTTTTTATTTTATTTTATTTTTCTATAATTAGTCATTTTTTTATTATAGAGTCGTTTTTTTATTTCCTTTTTGTCAATTCTGACTAGTGATTTTTGCTGTGTATACGAGGTACCCTTGATCCACCGAACTCTTATACGAACCTAAGATCAAGAGACTAGGAAGGAGAGCCAAAAGATAAGCAAAAGTAAGAAAAATACAAAAAGAGACTAGCTTCTCAAGAAAAAGAAGAAATGGCAAATAATATTGGAAATAATAGAGGCAACAGTGCCAGAAATTTGGAACAGGATAACAATATAGCTGTGTGGGACTATGCTTCACCCATTAATGCTAGACATGTTTCTAGTATAACGAAACCTCTGCTCAGTGCCAACAATTTTGAAATTAAGGCAGTATTGATGAATTTGGTTCAATAAAATCAATTTGGAGGGAGTTCCATAGAAGACTCGAACAACAATATCACAAATTTTCTGGATATTTGTGATATGGTTAAACTTAATGGAGTAAGTGACGATGTCATACATCTCCATTTGTTTCACTTGTCCTTGAGAGATATTGCAAAGAGCTAGCTGAACGCTCAACCAAGAGGGAGTATCATGACTTGGGATGAACTCCAGAAAAGGTTTTTAGATAATTTCTTTCCTCCCTCAAGGTCAATCAAATTGAGAAATGAGATTATGGCCTTTTATCAACACGAAGGTGAAGGGCTATATGAGGCTTGGGAACGGTTCAAGGACTTAATGATAAAGTGTCCAAATCATGTCATTCAAGAGTAGAAACAGCTCACTATCTTCCATAGTGGTCTAACATATGAGACGAGATAAAATGAATACTGCAACTGGTGATGCTTTGATGACTAAGTCAATTAAACAAGCTCGGGACAAAATTGAGACTACAGGGGCTAGTCAGAATATTTCTATTAGAGCCAAGAGCATTCTAAAGAAAAGGATGCCATAATTGAATACCCTCAACATTCTATTGGCTCAAAATGAAGTATTGGTTAAGAAGGTCAATATGTTATGCTCGAGGCAATAAAAAGCTACGAGATTGAATGTTGTAGTCACTCCGAAAGCTAATTGCATATTTTATGGTGGTGCCTATATTAATGGGTGTTGAGATGCATCAACTACAATGGAGTAATTGAATTATATAGGTAATGCTCAAAGGAATCAAAATAACTCTTATTCCAATTCATACCATCTGGGGAATAAGAATCACCCAAATTTCTCATGGAGCAATAACCATTGTCTAAACCTCACATCTTCATCATCTTCTGATAAGCCATCTTAACCTTTTGGCTTCAGTAACCAAAACAATTACCCTCCTTAAAATAGAGCTCCACTACCTTAAGTGAAAAAGAAACTTTCAATGAAGGATATGTTCATGAAGTTCATAGAAAGGAGTGAGTCAATGTTTTAGACTCAGAATGTGGCAATTCAAAATTTAGAAACATAGATGGGCCAGTTGGCACTTGCTCTGAACAATATGTTACAAGGTAATCTCCCTAGTGGCACCAAAAATTACCCAAGAAGGAAAGAGAAAGAGTACTATAATGTCATTTCCAAAAGAAGTTGTGTTAAGTTCTCAAATTAACACTAACTTGGTGCTTTTTATTTAATTATTTTACCTCCAACTTGCCTGAATGTGCTTAATCTAAATTTTATGTCCTTTTTATCAATTCTTTAGCTCAAATAGCTTCTTGTAGATTTTAGTATTAAATTCCAATTTTTGCTAGTGATTTGTGCTACTTTTGTATGTTAATTACAGGCCTCAAATATTGAAATGCCTTAGAAGCAAAGAAGCTATAGTTCTACTGAGCAAAGAGGCCAAAAAAAGAAGTGGAAGCCTGTAACTCAGTGCTTAAATAGAAAGATTGGAACTACATGTTTCTACCTTTCACCGTTGCAGCAGTGAGTTCTTACTGCTGTAGCGGTAGCCCTCCGCTGCTCCCCTAAGCACCATGCTCAAGATTTCCTTTAGTCTTGCTTTTCTATGCTCCAACGCTGTAGCAGTGAAGATGTACTGCTGTAGTGGCAGATCATGTTTTTAGCCACATCAAAGGAGCTTTAAATAGCTAGAGAAAAAGTTGTCCTAAGTCATTCTAATACAGAGGAAGGGAGACACACCATTTTTTCTGAGAATAGAAAGGGAACCTGATCTTCAAGGCTTTAGCAGCTCAAATCCATCATCCAGCTTCAGTTTCATGGCTTTCTCTACCCATATTTCTATTTTCTATTATTTATTTTCCATGAGTAGCAAAATTTTTTGTCTAGAGTTACTATGAACTCAATCGCATAATATATTTTGTCTTCTCTCATGTATTTACAACTATTATTCAATCAATACAAGTCTTCTTATTAATTTTACTACTGCTTTATATGGATTTGATTAGTCTCTATATTTGCTTGTTATTATCATCAAACGCAGGAGAGGAAGGTATGAGTAGAACTCTGAATAGGAAGGACAAGTGCATGAACCTTAAGCTTTTTCACTTGTTAGCTAATAGGAATATTAGTTAATCTAGTTTAATCAAGGCTAGGTTAGTTAGAATAGACTTAACTCACTTAAGGGATTAGGTAGGCGTTAAATATCTTAATTGAGATTCAAGAGAATTCTTTTAAGTTGTTAGATTAATCTAGGATTAACTTATACAATTAAAAAAGTTGTAAGTGCGTGAGAGAATTATTGCAAATTCTAGGATGGAGCAGAGGGATTAGTAACTCTAAGCTTTTAATTAGATTAATTTCAATCAATATGTGCGTTTGTTTACTGCCTACTGAGAAAACTTTATAAAAATTTACTGTCGCTTACTTTTTACCTTGTCAGTTTTTAATTAGAGCTGTCTTCGATATAAACATTTTTGTCTAACTAATTCTGTTAAATTTCTTATGTAGTTAGTCACTTAGTCCTCGAGAGAACGATACTTTTACTCTTAATTCACTATGCTACTTGTGCAACTAGTGCACTTGCCAAATTGCTAATAAGTTTTTGGCTCCACTACCGGGGACTAATGATTATCCTAATATTCAAAGAAATTTGAAAGTGCTAGCTTAGGCACTTATTTGTTGTGTGTTTTGTTTTGTTAAAATTTTCTTTTCTTTCTTTTCTGTTCTTTTTTATTATTGAGTCATTTTTAGTTTTTATAGTGTTAATTTGTGATGATTCTTTTTTTCCATTGCTAATTTGTGTCTCCTTACTGTGTATGTGAGGTACCATCAATTAAGTTGATCTTCTCTTCGATCCTGAAATCGAAGGGCTTGCAAGGAGAACTTGAAAAGAATCTAAGGCTAGAAAAGTTCAAGAGGGGCAAAGTTCTCAAGAAGAAATGGCAAAAGATAATGTGAATCTTGGGGGTATTGAAAACAATGGATGAAATGGAGCTACACATTTGCAACAAGATGACAATAGAGCTGTGTGGGACTATGCTTTACTCATTAGTGCTAGACACACTTCCAATATAGTAAAACCTCTACTCAGCGTCAACAGTGTTAACAGTTTCAAAATTAAGGCGGTATTGATAATTTGGTTCAACATAATCAATATGGAGGAAGTCCCATGGAAGACCCAAATAACCACATCACAAATTTTTTGGACATTTATGATATGATTAAGATTAATGGAGAAAGTGACAATGTCATACGTCTCCATCTATTTCCCTTTTTTCTTGAGGGATATGACTAAGAGTTGGTTGAATGCTCAGCCAAGGGGAAGTATTACGACTTGGGATGAGCTATAGAAAAGGGTAAATTCTTTCCTCTATCAAGGTTAGTTAAATTGAGGAATGAAATCACTGCCTTTTATCAGCATAAAGGCAAAAGTCTATATAAGGCTTGGGAATGGTTCAAGGACTTACTGATGAAGTGTCCTAATCATAGTCTTCCAAAGTGGTAGCAGATCACAATCTTTCATAGTGCACATATGAGACTCGAGATAAACTAGACACTGCAACTGGCAGTGCTTTGATGGCGAGATCAATTATTCAAGTGAAAGAGATAATAAAGACCATGGGAGCAAGTCAAAATGCATCTAGCTGAGCCAAAAATGCTTCAAGGATAGGACTCTTGGAATTAGATACTCTAAATGCTTTGTTAGCTCAGAATGAAGCATGAACCAAGAAAGTTGACATGTTATGCTCAAGACAAAATGAACTGGCTAAGGTGAATGCAATATCAATGCCAGAAACAAAATGTAATTTCTATGGAAGCACTCATGTCAATAGGTGTTGTGAGGAATTTATTTCAGTTGACCAATTGAATTACATGAGTAATGTTGAAAGGAACCAGAACAACCAGTATTACAACATTTATCATCCGAGCTCTAGAAATCATCTTAATTTCTCTTGGAGCAATAATCACTACCTGAATCCCTTAACTTCATCTTCTAGTAAGCAATCTTACCTTCTTGGCTTTAATAATCAGAGTAATTATCTTCCCCAGAAGAGAGCTCCACCAACTTAGGTGGAAAAAAGTCATCTATAGAAGAGATGTTCATAAAATTTATGGAGAGGACTGAGGTGAAAGCCAAACTCAGAGTGCTACCATCAAGAATTTAGAGATCCAAATGGCCCAACTAGCTAGTGCTTTGAACAATAAGCCTTAAGGATCATTGCCTGGTGACACGGTTGTCAATCCAAGAGAGCATTTAAATGCCATAACCACTAGGAATGGGAAGGTGATAAAACCTATGACTAGGAAGGAAGCGGTAGCTAAAGAGGATAGTAAGTAGTTGACTAAAGATGATAATTCTGCAACTCATAGCACTTCCCCACATGATTCAGGAAGTAAAGAGAACATTAAGAAAGTTGACAAATATTGTATTGATACACCACATATCAAGGTACCCTTTCCTTAAAGGCTTCGTAAACAGAACAATGAGAAGCAGTTCAGTAGATTTTTGGAGGTATTTAGAAAGTTGCAAATAAGCATGCCTTTTGTTGAAGCTTTGGAACAAATGCTTGTTTACACAAAGTTCATGAAAGAGATGCTGTTGAAAAAAGAGGAAGATAGGGAATGATGAGAGAGTTACATTGAATAAAGAGTGTAGCACGATTATACATAAGAAGTTACCTTTGAAACGTAAGGATCCAGGGAATTTCTCCATCCCCTATAATATTGGAAGTGTCACATTCAAGAGGACCTTGTATGATCTTGGGGCTAGCATCAACCTAATGTCTTTATTAGTTTTTAAGAGACTTAAGATTAGTCAAGTGAAACCAACTATGATGACCCTTCAGCTTGCGGATCGATCAATGAGACATCCATATAGGGTAGTGGAAGATGTGCTAGTCAAAGTGGAAAATTTTTTCCTTCCTGTGGATTTTGTAGTCTTAGACATGGTAGAGGACGAGGAAATCCCTCTCATTCTAGGTAGGCCATTCTTGGCTACTTTAGGAGCTATAATTGATGTGGCTTGAGGGACATTAACTCTAACAGTCGAGAAGGAGAGAAAGACTATTAATGTGTTTGACATTGTTGAATCACCAGTGGAAAAGGAAGCTTATGATCATAAAGAAGAAATAATGATTGTTGAACAATTTGCATTTCTTCCATGCAAAGCCAAAGAACCAATCAATGAAAAAACAAAATAGTGGCGAGTTTGGGGGAAAGCAATTCAAGTTCAAGACTTTTCCATGAGCTTTTTTGATCCAGGATAAACCAGTAAAGTCTAGTTGAAGACTATAAACTTAGAGCTCTTGGAAGACAACTCAAGTTTCCTTGCTTTCTTAGTTTTAATTGTTTAGTTTTGTGCTTATTTGTGTTGTTGTTTGGTTTCTAGTAGTTTTTATCGCTTTGCTATGAATATGATGTTGTGGGGTGAACTTTATTTCCTTGAGACATTATGTTACTGTGGTGGATTATGATATTGTATTGCGCTTATGACTATGCTTGGTTGTTTGATGGCAATTGGACTTTTTGGACTATTTTATTGTGATGATGATATTATGTTGTCAATGCGAATATTTCTATTGTGCACAACTTTTTCTATTGTTTGTGTTTTATAGGAAAATTGATGCTTGCATTCTCATATTTTAAACCCTTATTATCTCATTGAAGACAATGTGTGATTTAGGTTTGCGGGAGAGGTTTATTGTGAGATATGTGTGCATATTTTTCTGTGATAGAAGAGCAACAAATTTACCTTTGTTACATAGTAGTGCTCATCACAGGAAAAATTTTGATATTGTTAATTTCTTCTATGCAAGTGAAGTAAAATCATATTTCAAATCTTAAAGAGAATCTTTGAATCTGATACTAGTGGATTTTCAAAAAGAGTTAACTTAATTTTGTCCAAATAGCAATAGGTAATTTTTACAATTAGTTTTTGAAATTTTAAGAACTCCTTAATTCTAAAAATAGATTATCATTTCTTGAATTAGGATTAGAGGAAAATTTTCAAAAAGTTCAATAAGGGGATAGCTAAAAAAAAGTTTAATAAGGAGATATGCTTTATTCCAAAAAAAAAGTTTTAAATAAATAAATATTTTAAAGCTAAGCCCTTGAGAATAAAAATAAAGTAAAATCCTTGAGAACAAAGAGTAAATTAGTCACTAAAATTTAATTCAAGTTTTTTTAAACTATCTGAAGAGGAAAATGACTGATTGTTGTGTGAAACTCAAATTGTTTAAATTTCCATGCTGGTTGGGTTGAATGGGTACCCTTTAAGAAAAACATGCTAATTGTAGATTCAAAGATTGTTTCTATTTCAACTAATATGATGAAGCTAAACTTGCTAAATAGATTGTATTTTGAAAAAATTAGTTCTGTTTGCTGATAGACATATCGAAAACCTTGGAATTTTCTTTGTGAGTTACTTAGACACCTTTGCTTGAGGACAAGCAAAAGTTCAAGTTTGGGGAGTGTTAAGTTCTTAAATTAACACTAATTTGGTGCTTTTTATTTAATGATTTTACCTCTAACTTGCCAAAATGTGCTTAGTCTGAATTTTATTTGTCCTTTTTATCAATTCTTTAGCTCTAATAGCTTTTTTATGGATTTTAGTATTGCATTCTAATTTTTGCTAGCGATTTGTGCTACTTTTGTAAGGGAATTTCAGACCTTAAATATTGGAATCCATTAGAAGAGAAGAAGCTATGGTTCTACTAAGCAAAGAGGCCAAAAACAGAAGTAGAAGTCTACAACTCAGCACGTAAATGGAAAGATTGGAACTATGCAAAGATATCAGATGAGAATGTCAAGTTTCTACCTTCCACCACTGCAACGATAGCCCTTCACTGCTCCCCTAAGCGCTACATTGAAGATTTCCTTTATTCTTGCTTTTCTCACCATTACAATGGTGGAGTGAGTTTTTAGACACATCAGAAGAGCTTTAAATAGTTGGAGAGAAAGTTGTCTTAGGTCATTTTGATACGAAGGAAGGGAAAGACACCATTTTCACTGAGAATAAAAGGGGAACATGATCTTCGAGGCTTCAGGGGCTCAAATTCATCATCTAACTTCAATTTCATGGCTTTCTCTACCCCTATTTCTATTTTCTTTTATTTATTTTCCATGGGTAGATAAATTTTCTCTTTAAGGTTACTATGAACTCAACCCCAAAATAGATTTTGTCTTTTATCATGTATTTACAATTATTATTCAATCAATACAAGCCTCCTTATTCATTTTACTACTACTTTATATGGATTTGATCAGTCTCTATATTTGCTTTTGCTATCATCAAACTCGAGAGAGGAAGGAGAGAGTAGAACTCTGAATAGGAAGGACGAGTTCGTGAACCTTAAGCATTTTCACTTGTTAGCTAATAAGAATGTTAGTTAATCTTATTTAATCAAGGCTAGGTTTTTTAGAACAGATTTAACTCACTTAAGAGATTAAGTAGGCGTTAAGTATCTTAATTGAGATTCGGGAGAATTCTTTTAAGTTATTAGATTAACCTAGGATTAACTTATACAATTGAAAGAGTTATAAGTGCGTGAGAGAAGTGTTGCAAATTCTAGGATAGAGGAGAGGGATTAGTAACTCAAGATTTTTAATTAGATTAATTTCAATCAATCTGTGTATTTTTTTACTGCCTATTGAGAAAACTTCATAAAAATTTACTATCACTTACATTTTACCTTGTCAGTTCTTGGTTAGAGTTGTCTTCGATCCAAACATTTTCATCTAAATAATTTTGTTAAATTTCTTGGGTAGTTAGCCAGTTAGTCCTCGAGGAACAATACTTTTACTCTTAATTCACTATATTACTTGTGCGACTGGTGTACTTGCCAAATCACTAACAAGTTTTTGTAAGGAGCTCCCTGATGCTATCAAATCACATGATCAGAAAAAAGGGGTGATCACTGAAGAAGAGAAAGAAAAGGTTTTTGAACCTCAAGAAAAGGCAACTAAGAAAGTAAATGCTTCGAGTGCTAAAGGTAACGGTGAAAATGCAATGCAAGACATGAGGGCTGAAAATTTTATTCCACCATTACCTTATCCTCAAAGGCATAAAAAGCTCAATCTGGACCGACAATATAAAAAATTCTTGGAGATCTTGAAATAACTTCATATTAATATCCGCTTCACAGAGGCATTGGAACAAATGCCTAGCTATGCAAATTGTTTGAAGGATGTTCTTTCAAGAAAAAGGCACATGGGTGAGTTTGAAATTGTTACTATGACTTAAGAATCAGCACCATTCTCCAAAAGAAGCTGCCTATCAAAATGCAAGATATGGGTAGCTTTGTGATCCCATGCAACATTGGAAAAAATTTTCCAGTAAAGCAATGTGTAATCTGGGAGCAAGTGTGAATCTAATGCCACTTTCTATCTTTAAGAAACTAGGTTTGGAAAATACTCGACCCACCATAGTGACTCCTCAACTGGCTGACCATTCATCATGCTATCCGAATAGAGATATTGAGGGTGTACTTATCAAGGTTGACAAGTTAATTTTTCTGGTGGACTTTATTTTCATGTATTACGAGGAAGACAAGAAGATCCCAATCATTTTGGGAAGATGTTTTCTAGCTAACGAGAGGACTATAATTGATGCTTATAAAGGTGAATTAACCATGAAGGTTAATGATCAAGAGATCACCTTTAACATGAAAAAGGTAGAGCAAGCTTCTGATGACTCAGAGGAATGCTATTTTGGGAAGATGAGTGAGAAGGAATCTCATGGGTATTTCCATGATGATATGTGTGAAGATTGTTTGGAGGATGCTGAAGACGTGGGAAAAAAGAACAAGGGGAGTCCTTGAAATTTCAGGGGCTTATGCCAAGTTTTGTGATGATCTTATTAAATTCAAACCACCTGACACTATAATCATGATTGTTACTCAATTGAAAGCATTTAAGAAGTGGTCAACATTGGAAGATCCACCATGAACAAGCACCGGTAAAGTCTGGCTGAAGACTATAAACTTAACACTTGTGGCAGGCAACCAAAATTTTCTTGCTTCCTTAGTTTAACTTTTTTTTGTTTTTGTTTTGATGATTTTATTTGTGGTGCTCATCTTTCTTGGTTGTCATGTTGTTAGTTTGTCCTTCTTCCTCTTTTATGTTGATTTGGGATAGTGAGAACATTGTCAATTTTAAGTTTGGGGGAGAGGCATTTTGTGTTTTGTGTCTTGTATTTGTGCTTGTTTTTGTCTGTTATTTTGATTTGTGTGTAAAGCATAGTTTAGACATGTCATGTTTTCAAAGATTTTTAAATTTTTTGTTGTGATTAAATCTTTGTAAGGGAAAGAGCTGAAAATGTTTTTGTTAAATTAGAAAGATTTCATGAAATTAAGATCTTGGAATTGTTTTTAATAAAGAGTTAGCCTTGTTTTTAATAATAATATGAGATTCATTTTAAAATTCATTGTAAGCTTTTTGAAGTTTTGAAACTCTTAGAAAAATTACTTTAGCTAGAGTTAAGCTCTCCTAAAATCAGAAGTAAGCTCAATAAAGGGTGTATATTCCAGATTCCCAAAATAATAAAGAAAAAAATTGGTGTTTCAATTATACAAATATGAATGATGAACTGGCTGGAAGGAATCGTTTATGATGAGGTGGCATTGTGTGGATTAGGTGCACGGACACCTTTTCATATAATGAACTGTACTTTTGGTTGGTTTGAGAGAATAAAAGGATAGGGAAGTGTTGTATGGATTAAGGGCATGAGCACTTTTCTCACTCTGAATTTTTCTCCTTGGGTATGAAGGGAAGGAAGAGCTATGTGGATTGGGTGTATTGACTCTGCTTCTTACTAGCTACATCCCTCTTATTCAAGTTGTTAATTAAATTAATTGGAATTTGGAATGAAAACCCTTGAGAGTGTAAAAAAATTAAAAAGGAAAGATTAATTCAAGTGTTGATATTTTACTTTAAGAGGCTTTTGAAGTATCAAGGTGTTTATTTGTGTTTTGAATTAAATCTCCAAGTTACTATTGCAAGTATGGCTTCTGTCTAGTAGAAGTACTTCTTAAATCTAATTTTATAGCTCGTTCTAATTTTTCTCTACATATTCTACTCTTTTCCCTTGCATAGTTTAATCATTTTCTGAGCCTAATTGTAAACTTGTGTATTTGATTTTTGCTTTACGTCGTTGTATGTGTTAGTGTTGTTTTGCTTGAGGGCAAGCAAATATTCAAGTTTGGGGGAGTGTTAAGTTCTCAATTTAGTACCATTTTGGGACCTATTTACCTTCTTTTTTTATCTCTATCTTGCATATACTTGCAATTCTTAAACCATGTATTGGTTAGTTTAGATTAGTTTAGGTTTTTTTAGATCTTTTAATAAATTGAGTAATTTCATGATTCTATTCTATTAGTAATGGTTGTTTTGTTGTTATAGATTGAGTTGGTGTGGAGTTTATGTATGATGATGAATCCGGCTAGAGCTACATTTCTAAATTTACTATAAAAGAAACTTCTTTCTACCCCTCACCTTTACAGCGGTGGATCTTCACAACTATAGCTTTGGCTACTGGAGCAACTTACTTAAAGTTATCCTCTCTACCAACCACAGCTATAGCATTGCGGTGGCTCCTGGAACTGATGAATTTGAAGCCTTAAACTCTGCCTTCCAACGCTACAACAGTGGGTACTCACTGCTATAGCAGTGGGTCATGTTTTCTACACTCTTTCTACTGGTTTAAATAGTGACAGAACAAATTTGTTAGGGTATTATGAGTTCAGGGGAAGCCAGAGGACACCGACTTTATAGAGGGAAAAGGAGGAATCCCATTCCGAAGCTTTCTGAGCTCGATTTCTGTCAACCCAACCCTAGAATCATGGATTTTTCTCTATCTTTTACTATTTTCTGTAGTCTTATGGCCATGAATGGCTAATTCTCTACTTCTAGCGTTGCTATGAGCCTAATTTTAGATCAGGGATTATTTCTCTCTCTGTATTTGTGATTTCTTTTAAACAATACATGTCTTTTCATTTATCTACCTTGAGCTTGCTATGAACTTGATCAATTTATAGTTTGAACATTACTTCTACTAATTTTGGGAGAGGGAAGTAAGAGTAGAACTCTGATTGAAAGGGACAAGTGTGTGACATTTTGCTTGTTAACTCATAGGGATAGTAGTTGATCTCGTTTAACCAAATTTAGGTTGATTTGTATTAGACTTAACCCACATAAAGGATTGCATAAGAGTTAAGTAGCTTAATTTAGAGTCGGGAGAATTATTTTAAGCCATAAGATGACCTAAGATTAACATGTATAATTAATTAGAATCACAGGTACTTAAGAGAGATTAGTAATTTCTAAAACAGATAAGGGGGATTAGTGACTTTAGGCTTTTACATATATTAATTAAATTGAATTGTTTGTTGGTTGTTGTTAATTTTGTTTTATTTTACTAATTTTATTTCTTTTCTAACTCTTTAAATAGAGCTACCTTTAATGCAGTTTGGTTTTTCTAACCAATACTTTTAAGTTTTTGAGTAATTAACAAGTTAATCCTTAAGGGAACTATAATCTTTACTCTTTCACTGTATTACTTGTGTGACTGGTATGCTTGCCAATCTGCTAACAGTATGCGATTGAGAGGCATGATTCTAGTTAGGGCTTAAACATATTATATTAGGTTATAGATTAGTGGATATTTCCTTGTCTGTAATTCTGATATAGTCTAGTTGATAACATGCAATTTTCCATATATTTTAGGCCCTATTCTAGTCCATTTTGCCTCTTAAATTCTTCTTAAAACTCTAGTTTTATAATGTTTTGAATTCTTTTAGGTGTAAGTTAATTAGATATTCTATGTGCTTTAATTCCATAATTTGAACCCAAATTGGTCCATTTATGTGTTTTACAAAGTTTACTAGCATTTGGGCAGGAACCAAACAAGAAACAGCAACAACAGAGAACAAATTAGAATTTGTTGTCTGGAGACCTGGCACAGCACCCAGCGTTGGAACAGTAGTGAAGTACATGTCAACAGGCCATGCGGCAATGTGCATAGAGAAAAAATTAGGTTAACCAGCGTCTGGCGCTGGTGCCGTAGAGAGCCAATATAAATGCAATTTTTGGGTCAAAACAGAAGGGACTTTGAACCAAACTTTAGACCCGTGGCTGCTGCAGATAGAGGCGACCCTCCAGACTGGTTTTGAGGGAGAGGAAGCCTTCCCACTTGGGAATGGCTCTCCTCCTCCCATTTTCTTCTCTTTTCTTCCATTTTCCTTCATAGTTTCTTAGCTTTCTGCTGTATTTACTATTATCTTTCATGTTCTTCTTTTCTTCCATGTAATCTTCTGTGTTTAAAGATTAATGTAGTTCGGTTTTTTGAAGCTTTATTGTTGAACATATTCAGTTTTATTGCATTTTCATTTAATGGAATGGATTTTACTGATTATTCTTTCTCTTGAATGTTTGATTAACCTTCAATGAGTTTGGGATTTTGATGTCTATGCTATATCTAGCTGGATATTAAGCTTGACCTTGTATTTTCCACCATAAATCAGATTATCTAGATTTGGATAATTTTATTTATATGGCTTGATTAATTTTCTAGAGCTTAACTACTTAACTAAATGTTGAACTAAGGTTTTGGTCAATTATTTTAGTTAAGTTAGATTGTAATTTCAAGGCTTTAGATTCAATCATATTTTAGAAATTGGCCAACATTGAATGGATTGTAATCTAATTAAGTTGTTCTTCAATGATACAAAGATTAATTTGTCTATGAATTAATCGGATTAGACCAATGAAATCAATCCCACTTTCTTGTGCAATCGGTCATTCGATGAAATGGAAATTGTGCTTTAATTCATTTGAACCAATGATTGTTTTTTTGGCCAAAGTACTATTTTAATTCTTATTCTGTGAAGCTTGTTATTTATGCATTTATGCATTTGTTGTGTATGAGTAGTGAGTAGGATAAGAGTTTGCACGTTAATATGGGTTTGCAGGGCATGAATGTGATTTGAACTTCATCGGGTTATATTAGGTTATGGTTAGTGAAGTTCTTCCTAACTATGATTCTAATACAATTCAGTCTTGGAAAGTTTTTTGAAAATTTTAGATTGATAATTACATAATAGAATTTAGCTAGGATTAATCTTTAGGAAAGATGATGTTATACAATTCCATGAAATCTTTGACTAGTTACATATATTTCTTGTTCGTTTCCTTTACTGTTTTATTTCTGTTTTGTTTCAATTATTTATTTAGCATTGCTTAAATCATCACAAACCCCCCTCTTTTATGTAATTTCTATAAATCTTCCAATAAGTCTTAATAGCATTTCACTTATCTTAATTGAATTTTATTTGACACCTTAATCTTTGTGGAACAATACTCTACTTATCACTTTATTGCTTGATGCAACCCAGTATACTTACTGGAATATTTTTTATGCTAAAATAATTTACGCATCACTAGTCTTGGAAGATTTTCTAGGAATATTAGTTGAAAACCGAATGCTAGAATTAAACTAGAATAATTCAAGAGTAGGGTAATGATAGATACAAATTCCAGGGACTGATAACTAATTACAAGTGTTCTTCTGTAATTCTTCTCTATGTGTGTTACTATTCTGTTATATTTATGTTATTTAATTCTATAATCACCCCTCAATAGTAATTAGGTTGTAATTAGTGTTAAATAGGGTATGAACAACAATTAGGTAATTAGAAGTGAGGCTCCACGAGTGAGATCGACATGGAGATCACTATATTGCAAGTTTGCCACAAACTCAATTATGGGCGATCCGGTAGTCATAGTTACGTGAACCAGTAAGCCACCCAATAGCACTAAAATGAACATTTTTAATTTTTTTTTATAATAAAGCTAGTCTCATTGATCTTGATTTTTTTGGCCCCAAATTTACTTGCAAAAATTGTCATCATCCTAGTAATATTATATGTTCAAGAATCGATAGAGCACATGCAACATCTGACTGGTTGCAACTTTTCCTTAGTACCAGAATATTGCACCTTCCTCGAATCACCTCTGATCACCGCCCAATCTTTCTCAAGATCAACCCTAGTTATAATCTTGGCACTAAACCATTCATATTTGAAATTTTTTGGATGAACCACCCCTCCTTCCTACCCCTCAATGCTAACATCTGACATAACACCTCATTTGATCTCTTAATTAACCACCATTGACCTTTTTCAAAAGGAGCTCACCTCCTAGAGCTTAGAAACCTTTGGTAATATAACAAAAGAAATTAACAAAACTAAATATAGACTAAAGATATATAGAAAATTCTAGATTACAGAAATGACCCTCAAGTCATACAACTTGAAATTAATATTCAAACTTATGTTATACAGCTTTTTGAAAACGAGGAAAGTCTTTGGTTCATGAAGTCTAGGATACAATGGCTAACACTAGGGGATAGGTATGCTAAATTCTTTCAAATATGTACTCTTAGCAGAAGAAGGAAAAATAGAATCCATTCTTTCCAAAAAAAAAGGGGACAAAACTTAGATCTCTGACACAAAAAAAAGTGAAGACTTATTGGTGGTTTCCACTAAAGCTTGACTTAGTGGCAGTTAAAGCTAATTTTTTTTTTTAAAAAAAAAAAAAGCTTTAGTGGTGGTTCAATTGGTCAACGGCCACTAAACGATTCACCAAGTAAACTGCCATTATGTTGTTAAAAGATTTTTTTGACAAAAAATGGTAGTAGTTTCAACCGCTGCTAAAGTACAGTAAAAAAATTAAAAAAAAAATTCATTATTCTATATATTTATGGATATAAACAAGCACTAATAGTTTAACTGCACTCTAAAATATTCAACTATACCCTTTGTCACCTAATTAAGGTCAAGCTAAAAGAAATCTATAATATTTCTCAAAATACAAACTTTAAGTTGAAATTATATTCCAGAGTAATTAAATAAAACTCCTAATTAATAAAGATATAGTTATCAAAATGTAAAATATGAGTTAGCGTTACTCATCAAAAAGAAATCTAATGTATACCTATGTGTTTATGAGGAGAAAGTGGATATGCAATATTGCAGTACTAACAAATATAAACAATAGAAAAGATTATACTATATACAATAAAAATACTAAGATCCCATCCTCACAGAGACAATGTGAATATTCCATATTTCTCTCCCTATATTCTTTCATTTACAGATTCAATTCATTAGAGCATAAAATAAACAAAAAGTTGTAGACTCCCAGAATTTTACCTCAACCTATGGATTCTTGCCTCGAAGCAACATACTCCTCCACGCCAATCTTCCTCAAGGCAATATTAATATCAACCAATGCTACAACAAAATTGTAAGGAAAAGGATTACTGAATTAAAGATAGTATTAGTGAATGACATATTCTAAAGAAAAAAACTTAAATAACAAGGAAATAGAAAAGGAAAAGAACGTTAGAAAAAGGTTAAATTAAAGGAAGATATAATTTGTTATCTATGTGGAAAACAATTACTTTTCATATCTTATTTTTCTAATTTTCTTACTCGCATTGGTCTTCTAAAGTAATTTCATACTGCATCCTAGATATCATTGTGAAAGCTAAAATGATTTTTTTAATCATATATTTCCCAGTGCATTTGCTTTGGTTCTGTCAAAGTAACGCTTAGTCATGACAACAGCAACTATAAAGAAAATTATATTCAAAATATGCATTATCTAAATTTATAACCTTTTTTTCTTTGGTTTTAACCTAGAGTTTCCCCAAACTAGTTTGGACTTAGAACTAATCTTTGTTTAAGCCGGGAGCATTAAGGTTAAAGCCCTCTAACAAGTGCACTTCCCGGGATTTGAACTTGTGTTCTCCTCTTAACGGGAGTTGAGATCACTTACCATCTTAACCAATAACTTGTTGGTAATTTATAAATATTGTGCACTGCCCCGCTATATGCCTTTAATCATATGACTTCAAAGTTTTGGGCTTTTGTATCAATAAGTTAACCAATGCATGAATAAGAGAAACTCACAAAAATTAAGTGACTTGTACCTCTAATTTCACTTAATTTTTAATTTCATTTATATTATAACTTGTACCAAATTAAGTAAAAGTATATATTTAATTAACTTAAAATCAATTTTAATCATACTGCAAGTGATGTAATCTACGTTAACTAACTTGAACAAATTAACTTGAATCATATATATTTACAATGCCCAATATGATACATTACTAGTTACGTCAACAAAATTTTATAAAAGAGTTTAACAACAACGATTGAATTAAAAATTTTTAAACTATAAGCATCTAATTATAAATTTTTAAGTTATAAAGACCCAACTAAGATTTGAATAAAACTATATGGATTAAAAGAAAAAATTAATTAAAGAGTATGAGGAAAAAAAGAAAAACATGTTGATCTGATGCAATTCTAATGAATTGCTTAAGCTACGAATATTAGATTAAAAAATGAATTTACATTGAGCATGTGAGATAATAGTTTTATAAAGAGAAACAAAAAATAATTAATTACAACGACACAAATATTATACATAAGACAGTAACAAAGCCCTTTATAAAGTAGTAGACCTTCATTAAGTCTGAAATTCTAGTTACCTTATCAATGATGTAATGTACAAATGAGACAATTTTTTATGGACAGGAAAATTAAACTGACACCTCACATATGGAGATGAATTTTCCATTCTCTTCATTTTCTTGCATTCACTCGTAAAGGATGGTATAGTAGAAGTATAATGTTCATTAATGATAATATGAGTGGATGACAGTGAAAGAGGAGGCAATGAGAAGTTAAAGAAAGTAGAAGTACTCACCACTGTTTTCCATAGGTTTTGATGTATTTAATCAACAAGAAGGCATGGAACTCAATAGTTACTAGTAATCTAGAAGCAGAGATTGAGACCAAGAAACACATATAAAGTGAAAATTTGAAATTTCAGAGGGATGAAGTATCAAAGCAACTGAAAAACTAAAGCTACATTTAATTTCTACATCAGTAATACTAAATTAGAAAACAAAAATTAACTTCTTAGAAGGCAAACCTTGGGAATGGAGGCAATGTTGCATAACTCCTCTGTTTTGCCCAAACTCACACCACAAAATAGCTCATAGACAAGACAACTTAGAGATAAGAATTATTCAATCATTTAGAGAGGGCAACCACAAAAGGCAAAAGAAGGAAGGGAAAAAAAGACTCATTATTGTTTACTGTAAAATGTAGAACATGGAGTTACTTCCAAAATAAAGAAGCAATTCATGTACATGTCAAAGTGGTTTAAGAATTCTGCTAGCTCACTTTGGCAGCTTAATTTCAAACATAGTCCGTGAATTTGTTAAAATGTGATGACAAGTGTGCAAATCAGAAATTTTTTTTTTTAATCAAACAAAGAAATTTTGATACCAAAACAAGAAAGAATGGAAAGGAGCATAACATATAATATTATCCTCTAGAAAATATACAAGAGATACAATGCATCCTTCTTGGCACTAGATCTCTAGACCTCAGACATTCCATATACGGTTTCCTAGACTAAGTTTTTCAATCCAATGAAACATAGAATCAAAAATTGATAGATAGCTTACATTGGAGATAAATTTATGGTGCATGCCACTATGACCTCCAAGTCACCTAGAATTGAATTTGTGGCAACTTGCAGTATAGTGATCGTCCCAGGTCATATTCTCTCAAGGAGTCTTGCTTCTAATTGCCTAATTAATTGTTCTAACACTAATTGCCATACTAAAACCTAATAATTACCACCGGGGTGATACAAAATTAAAGCCATAACATTAAGCTAACAAAATAGAAATGCATAGACATGTAACCAGCCATGAAATCCCTAGAATTGCAACTGTCATAACCTTCATCAACTTGTTAATTTCTTATTGTGTTCAACCACTTGGTCTCAATTCCTAAAATTTTCAAAAAATCCCCTAGAATTAGAATTCATTAGCTCTAACCCAAACCTAATGAAATTTGATTAGCCCTAACCAAAGTCATACACAGCAACCACATTCATGTATGCCATTTTCATTCATCTTGTTATACACATAGCAATCACATTCATACATGCATAACTAAATTATTCCTCAGATAAAATGATTAAAACAGTCATCATAAACATACCACTCTAATAAAAAAAGAACATGGATATAAAAATAGAGAGGCAAGTAAAGGAACAAAAATGGAACAAAAACAATAAAAACTTATATGATTAATGCTTTAAAGGGTTCAAGCGCAACTCTAGTTCATCTGTGATTGAGTACAACAAAAGTTTAGCCTTCCATAAAGGCCAAAATACACCAAAACATAGAAAAAAAATGGAGGGGTAACCCACGAAATCTACAAAAAACAATAGAAGAAAATCTCTTCAATAAGTGCAAATGGAGGTTTAAAGGCACTTTAAGCTGCAAGAGAGAAGGAGGGACAAATTTGTAATTAATTTGACTTCCATGAGTTGTCCCTTTCTTCTGCATTTTTCTGCTACTACTTTTCTGGTTTTTGTAGCTACTATTATTCCCTTTCTTACTGGTTCTGATGCATGCTTTAGCTACTATTTATGCTTTCTGGTTAGCACTGTAAAGTGTAGAAATAGTGGGCCCCATTGTTCTAGTCAGGCCTAGTCAACTCTAGTCATCTGCCATTTCATCAAAGGTCGCCACATCAGCATCTTTGTTATCCAATTTGTCCAAGTCAGCAAATTATCTCTCTAATAATCAAATCTATAAATTAAGCACAAAGATTAATGGGTCTCTAATTAATTAAGCTCATAAAAATATGAAATTAAAAAATATTAGTTCTACCTAAATAATCCTAAAACAAAATAATCTTAGAGAGTTGGCAATATTAAAATGGCAATAGGACTAAGATAGGGACTAAATTGTATATAAAAATGCCTGATATCATTTTGCTAGTAGAATTGTGGTTATTTGAAATGACAGCTTATGTACAAAGTGTATCCAAACTAAATTGGTGTAACAGTAAGTTGAAGGAATGTCCTTGCACAAGGAATACCCAGCAATAAATATAACAAATATTAGACTTTTTCCTTTATATGAGCTTATCAAGATCATTATGATAGAAAGCTAAATCAATGTTAGTTCAATTCTCATAAATAAGTCCTTTTTTTTCTAGCATAAGTATCGCTAAATGTTACAACTTCAATGTTGTGGATGAAGCTCAAGAAATAGAAGAAGAAGCTCTTTAAGTTTGCATCACCCCTGCAAGTCCCTTATGACTACCTGTCTAGTTTATTAATTGATTAATACATAATTTAGAGTTGATTATGGAAGACTAAGAGGAAATAATGTTGGCTCAAATGGACCTTGACAATGTGTTGGCTACATCCAAGTTCTTCATCACAATTCCAGTTGCTAAGCTTTATCTACTATTGTTGGTAATCGTAATTGCTTCCTCGATGATCCTATTTTTTAATATGTCATGCTTTATCAACATTTAACCACATAATCAGAGTAAATATATATATATATATATAGAGAGAGAGAGAGACAAATAGATAAACAAAGACAGGGACAGAGAGAGTAAAGGAACTTACTTGAACTTAAAGAGTTTCATCACAAGTCCAAAGCCAAATGCATTAATACACATCTTTCACAATAAAAGAATATGCATGGATTTTTTTCTTTCTCGATGAACATTCAAAAGGAAAAAGCTTATTTACCTCCACAAATCTCCTAAAATGAACGAAAGCATAGAGTCTACCATTGGTTACTAATGAGCAAGCAGCAAAACTAGGCAATGGTGTGGTGGATAGTGAAAGAGGGACTAGGGCTTGACATTATGCATAAATGGACTAATCTCACACAGGGATTTTTTTTTTAAAATGCAATGATTTAGCAACAGTTTTACTAACCGCAACTATTTAGTGGTGGTTGTTTTAACCGTCAATAATTTCTTGTTTAGTCCACCACTAAATTACCTTTTTTTTTTGTAGTATGTAACACTTTATCCTTTCAAATATTTTGGTTAATCACCTTAAAACCCTCATCTCCCCCTTTTAAGGAACTTTCACTCCTGATAGACATCCTTCAAACGTCCTCATCATCACCCATGAAATAATGCACTCTATGAATTTTTCAAAAGCTAAAGATGGTTGGCTTATCCTAAAAATTGACCTAAAGAAAGCCTTCAACTCAATCTCATGATCCTTTATAGAAAAAATCTTGCCTTTATATAGCTTCCCTCTCCCCTTATATTTTTATTTTAGCTATGGAATTCCTAATCAATCTTATGAATAAAAAGATATCCAACAAATCTTAGATTCCATTCAATTTTAAAAATAACCTTATCCCTAACTCCCATCTACTTTTTGTAGATGATATTTTCTCTTCAGTAAGTAACCCTTCAAAGCATTCTAGCCATTTAAGACACTCTTGTTTCTTTCTTTGAACTCAGCGGCCTATCTATTAATCTAGAAACATCAAAAGTTTGGTTCTCTAAAACAAAATCTTCCCAAGCTATTAATCTTGGTCGAACGTCCTAAACATTAGACAATCCTCTAATCTAGGATCTTACTTAGGCTACCCCTTCTTTACATGTTTTTAAACCTTTATATGTCTTCTAGTTGTAGAATTTTATTTGGAGTTATTCGCATCCATTTTGGGGTCGTTCTATGTCGGTAAAGCTGTGTCGCCAGAAATTCTGCACTGCAGAATTTTGCTGCTCTGTTTTGTCCGAATTTGATGCTCACTTTTTAAATTTTTGATGGAGTTTTGGTGTGGAATTATGCATGATGAAATAGCTAAAGTGTAGATTGACTTAGCATGAAGAGAATTTAGTCTTATTTCTCTAAGGAATTCAAGTTAAATGGCAATGACGTTGACTTTAATGAATTTGTAGTAATAGTCTTTTAGCTGTGAGGATTTGAGCCTAAGTGAAAAATGCTATTCTTCTTGTTGTGTGTTCTCTATCATAGATTGTCACTCTAGAACTTGTCTTGAATCTTTGATTGAGGCTACATATCTTGTACATACTTGGAAATGATTTAGGCATTTGTTTCTTGTAACCATTGTTTAACCAAATAGCCTTCCATACGTTGTTCCCATTGTATGTCATTTTGTGCCTTAACCATTTTCTTCCAACTTAAGATTTGAGGAGTATTTTAAATTCTTTTAAGGGATTGATGTGCTGAAAAATCTTATGAATTTTGGGGTGTTTTGAACTATATTTCTTCTACTTCCTCTCAAGCAAAAGAAAAAGATTGGCCAATCAAGAAGAAAAAGAAAGAAAAATTTTGACTAACGTCATCAAAAAGAAAGAAAAAAAAAGGGGAAGAAAGAATTAAAAAAAATTGAAAAAAAAATGATGAAAAAGAGGAGCAGGTAGAACATTGAGACCCAAAATTTATTTATACTCAATCTCTTACATTTCACTTGTAAATACTCTTCATTTTCTTGAGTTGTTGCCATATTTTGTTTCATTGTTCAATATTTCCCTTTTGTTTCCCACTATTTTTCCTACCCACGTTACAACCTTGTAAAGTCCTTTTGATTCAAGTATGTATTGGATTCAAGTAGTGGAGATTTAGATTCTTGACAAGCTTATGGTAGCAAATTTGTGATAGGATGATTTTCAGTGATTCCATCTTAAACACTTGAGAGAGTAGAGGATAAACACCTTGCCCTGTGAGGAGATTGTTACTTAAATTCATTCTTCTCAAAATAATTGCCATGAAGCTTGCAATTTTTTTAAGAAAATAAAGATTAATTTTTCCTAGCATTAAATCTTTCCAAATTTTAATTATTTCATTATTGTATATTTTCTACACTTTGCTTGTTGTGTTCTTTGGTTGTCTCTTTTGTATTTAATTGATTTTGCCCAGGAGTGCAAAAGGCCTAGTGTGGGGGATTTGATAACATGCTTTTTCCATTTATTTTAATCCCTATTTTAGTCCTTTTTGTCTCTTTAATTTTGTCAATTCTCTAATTTTATTATGTTTTGGAATTTATTGGGTATAAACTATTTATGGATTGAATGTGTCTCAATTTTATATTTTCAGAACTTGAATTGTAAAATGCTCAATTTAATTCCTACAAATTTTAATTTTGGAGAGAAAAGTGCTGACATGGACAAAGATGCTGATTTGGATGCTAATGTGGCACTTTTTAGGTGATGCAGATGCTGACTAGGTTGTGCTGGATGTGGAGCCTATTTGAACTCTTATTCAATGCCATGTAGTCAGAATTTATGGGCAGAAATAATAATTTTCGTAGGTCAGAAAAGCATGGCTGAAATATTAATTATGCACCTCCATTTTCCATGTTTTCTGCCATACTTTTCTGCTGCTATTTGCCATGCTGTTCTGCTGTTGTTTGCTGTCTTTCTACTGCTGTTTTGCTTTCAAAGTGCTGCCACATCATGGAAGAAGCACCCAAGGAGGCATCTAGGGCAGAATATTCCTTTAGGCATGTGTTAGATCAGTTTTATATTTGCAAAATCGAAATTTATTGAAGAGGCTGAGTCATTTTTCTGATGGGAAGTCCTAGCACCATTTTTCTGCCTTCCTAGAGCAGCAGTGGCTGGGAGCAACACAGAGGCAACTCTCTAGCTTGGTTTGAGGGAAAGGAAGCCTTCCCACTTGGGAATGGCTCTCCTTCTCCCATTTTCTTTCCTTTTCTTCCATTTTCCTTCATAGTTTCTTAGATTTCTACTGTATTTTCTGTTTTCTGTCATGTTCTTCTTCTCTTCCATGTAATTTCTGAGTTTAAGGATTGATGTAGTTCGGTTTTATGAAGCTTTATTGTTGAACATATTCAGTTTTAATGTATTTTCGTTTAATGGAATGGATTTTACCGATTATTCTTCCTCTTGAATGCTTGATTAACCTTCAATGAGTTTGGGATTTTGATGTCTATGCTAGAGTTAGCTAGATATTGAGCTTGACCTTGTAATTTCCACCATAAATTAGATTATCTAGATATAGATAGTTTTATTTATGTGGCTTGAATAATTTTCTTGAGCTTCATAACTTAATTGAATGGTTGATCTAAGATTTTAGTCAATTATTTTGGTTAAGTTAGATTGTAATTTCAAGGTTTTTGGATTCAATCATATTTTAGAAAATTGGCCAACATTGAATGGATTGTAATTTAATTGAATTGTTCTTCAATGATTCAAAGATTAATTTGTCTATGAATTAATCGGATTTGACCAACGAAATCAATCTCATTTTCTTGTGTAGTCGGTTATTTGATGAAATGGAAATTGTACTTCAATTCATTTGAACCAATGAGTATTTTCTTGGCCAAAGTTCTATTTTATTTATTGTCCTATGAAGTTTGTTATTTATACATGCATGCGATTGCTATGTATTTGTAATGAGTAGGACAAGAGATAACATGTCATATGCGATTGCGGGGCATTGATGTGATTAGGACTTGATCGGATTATATTTGAGTTATAGACTAGTGAAGATCTTCCTAACTATAATTTTAATATAATTCAGTCTTAGAAAACTTTCTGAGAATTTTAGATTGAAGATTACATAATAGAATTAGCCAAGAATATTCAAAGGAAAGGATGATGATGTACAATTCCATGGAATTTGTGACCAGTTGCACATCTTTTGTCTGTTTTGTTCTCTGTTTAGTTATTTAAATTTCAGTTATTTATATTTTGTTGTTTCAATCATCACCCCCCCTTTTTGTGTAATTTCTGAAATTTCCTTCATAAGTCTTAATAGCATTTCACTTAGCCTAATTGAATTTTATTTGATACCTCAATCTCTGTGGGACGATACTCTACTTATCACTTTATTACTTGTTGCAACCCAGTATACTTGCTGAAATTTTATATGTGCTATAAATTATACGCACCAGAAACATGACAATTTGATCTGGCTATTCTAATAGCCAACATGGCCGCACTTGTTAAAGGGTAAGCTGCACTGTAAGGAAGTATAGTTGCTTTGGCTGTTGTATGGGAAAGACAAGTAACTGCCACCACTGTTCCCATGACATCTACCTCTGGAGTGGTTCCACTGGTATATCCAGTACCTCCCCCTCCTTCTCTTCCAAGGGAAGGGGCAGTGCAGGATATGCCCCTATCGAAATTCCTGAAATTAAAGCCTTCCATTTTCACCTATGAAGATCCAAGTGAAAACCCGTAGAGATTCCTTGATGGAATAGAGAAAGCATGTAAAGCTTTACAATTCGATCCAAATCTATGGGTGGGGTTCACCAATTATCAACTTCAGGGAAAATCCCACGAATGGTGGACTACATAGCAGGAATGCTAAGCTAAAGATGTCCCATAGGTTAATTATGATGAATTGTGGAAAGTATTCATAGAATGATTTGTGCTAAGGAGTATGAGAATCGCAAAAGTAGGGGAATTTAAGTACCTCAAACAAGGTTTTATGACTATGGATGAATATAACACCCAATTTGTATGACTTTCAGGGTATGTACCACACATAATTCCAGACGAAGAAGAAAAAATATGTTGGTTTATTCTGGGTCTCCATCTTTGACTACATCAGTTTTTTAGTATGCATATGGAGATGTATTCCTCTTATATGGCAGTAGTGGATGCAGCTAGGCCTATTGAGATGAATGAAAAGAATGAAGATGAGGATCTAAAAAGAAAGAGAAAGCGAAGGAACAAAGGAAGATCTACTGGATATGGTCGGGGGCTTCAAGACCTTCAAGTAGAGGGCAAGCTGCCTTTATAACATCTCCTTCTCCAGCCACATCCTTGCCTAGTATTTCCTGCCCCATATCTGAGTTTAAGGGTGGGTTATATTCAGCTGGGCAAGCACCGCAATAAGGGTGTGATAGGCCTAAATATTTTGAATGTAGGCGCTATCACATCGGTGTATGCTGTGGGACTTGCCTAGGTGTTTTCAATGTGGCCAGCAAGGTTATATGAAGAAAGATTATCTATAATTAGTTGGTTCCTCGGGACAAGGATCTGCACACCCTTCCCATTCTCAACAAGTATCAACCTCGACTAGTAGAGCGACATTTTTATTAGCAGGACGGAGTGGTGCAAGAAGAGGTGGAGGTCAAGTTCAAGGTGGCAGAGGTTAGCAGACAGGTGGCTATGGCGAAGCCAAAGTCTATGCTCTTACTCGTGAGGATGCACAAACTTTAAATGCAATTGTGACAGGTATTCTTGTTGTATATTCTTTTGATGCTTGTGTACTATTTGATCCAAGATCTAATCACTCGTATATATCTTTATTGTTAGCTAAATGGTTCGATCAAGAATCAGTGAGGATTGTTAGGCCTTTCCTTGTGGCTATACCTATGAGAGAAACTCTGATTGTAGACACAAGACATTTTGATTACCATATTATAGTAGGAAAAGGAATACCTGAGCAAATTTGATGTTGTTGAACATGACAGAGTTTGATGTCATTCTTAGGATGGAATGGCTATCCTCTTGTCATATGACTCTAAACTATTTTGATAAATCTATGAAATTTTACATACCAGTTGAATCCCTTCTTACCTTTCAAGGGGACAAGAGTGAGGTACCCACAAACCTAATATCTATTATGTGTGCTAGGCGAATGATGAAAAAAGGATACAATAGTTTTATGGTGTTTGTTTGCAATATCGAGGAAGATATAGTTAATCTCGATCACGTACCGATTGTGAGGGAATACCCAAACGTCTTTTTGAAGGAATTATCGGGTTTACCTCCTAACCTTGACATAGAGTTCAATATTGAGGTAATTCTATGTACTCAATCCATTTCCATACCTTCTTACTGCATGGCTCCTCCGAAACTTCAGGAACTAAAAGAGTAGCTACAAGACCTCCTTGATCTATGCTTCATCCAGCCTAATTCTTCCCCTTGGGGTGCTCAATGTTGTTTTTAAGGAAGAAGGATGGGACTCTACGACTGTGTATAGATTATCAGCAGCTCAACAAGGTGACAGTCTACAATAAATACCTTCTTCCCCAGATTGCCTATCTATTTGATCAATTAGAAGGAGCTCAATGTTTCTCAAAAATATATTTAAGGTCTTGATATCACCAATTGAAGATTAAGTCTAAAGATGTGCCCAAGACAACTTTTCGAACACGCTATGGGCATTATGAATTTTTAGTGATGTCCTTTAGGTTAACCAATGCTCCGGCGGCTTTCATGGACTTAATGAACAAAGTCTTCAAGACTTTTCTGGACAAGTTTATTATAGTCTTCATAGATGACATTTTGTGTACTCCAAGAGTCAAGAAGAGCATGAACAACATCTGTGCATTATACTACAGACCTTATAAAAGCACCAACTTTATGCTAAATTATCAAAATGTGAATTTTGGTTAGAGCAAGTTGCCTTCCTGAGGCATGCAATGTCTAAGGAAGTGATTCAGTTGTATCCTAGTAAAGTGGATGCGGTTCAAAAATGGCCTCGGCCGACCACAGTGATAGAGATCAAGAGCTTTTTGGGCTTAGCGAGTTATTACCACCGATTTGCCAATGATTTCTCAAAATTACCTCCCCATTAACTAGATTAATGCAGGTGAACATTCAATTTATATGGACCAATGCTTATGAAGAAAGTTTCTCGAAATTAAAGGAATGTTTGATGTCCGCTCCCATCTTAGCTTTATCCTTGGGATCAGGAGGTTTCTTGGTATTTTGTGATGCATCACGAGTAGGTTTAGGATGTGTTTTGATGCAGCATGGTAAGGTGATCACTAATGCATCACGGAAACTAAAATGACATGACCAAAATTATCCAACCCATTATTTAGAAATGGCAGCCGTAATCTTTACTTTAAAGATTTAGAGCCTTTCTCTTTATAGGGAAACGTGTGAGTTTTATACTGACCATAAGAGCCTCAAATATATCTTTCAGTACAAAGATTTAAATCTGACGCAGAGAAGGTGATTAAAGCTCCTTAAGGATTATAATTGCATAATTCTTTATCACCTGGGAAGGCTAATGTGGTGGCGAATGCCTTGAGTCATAAATCTATGGCATGTTTGAGTCATATTGCAGAGATCAGGAGATCGTTAATTTGTGAGTTACATGAGCTAGAAGTGGACTGGGTATGGTTTGAAGTTACTGAATCGGGAGCATTTTTGGCTCATACACAAGCCAATCCTCCTTGGTTGAGGATGTGAAGGTAGCTCAAAAGAATGGCCTGAACCTTCGTAAGATTGGGACGAAGTACAGATGGGCAAAGAAAGCAGTTTCTCCCTAAATGAGCATGGAACAATTCAATTTGAGAACCGGTTATACATGCCTAATGAGTTACCCCTAAAAAGAGAATCATGGAAGAAGTACATCGATCGGCCTATATGGTGCATACGGGCATTAATAAAATGTACCAGGACTTAAAACTCTTATTTTGATGGGATGGAATGAAACGTGATGTCGCAGACTATGTATCTAGATGCCTAACTTATCAACAAGTTAAGGCAGAACACAAGAGAACTCCTGGATTGCTTTAACATATAGATATACCATAATGGAAATGGAAAAACGTCACCACGAACTTTGTCATCGGATTACCATGTCTCCAAAAAGGTATGATTCAATTTGGGTGATTATAGATAGATTGAAAAAAGTGGCATACTTTCTATAGGTAAAGACAACTTACAATGCCACCAGATATGCACAACTATATGAAATAGCAAAGTTACATGGAATGCCCACCTCTATTATTTCTAACCAAAGCACTCTGTTTACATCCCGATTTTGGAGAATGTTCCAAGAAGCTTTAGGAACTCGAGTTAATTTGAGTACAGTTTTCCATCCCCAAAAAAACAGCCAGTCTGAATGCACTATTTAGACCTTGGAAGATATATTGAGATCCTATGTGATGAATTTTTGAGGAAGTTAGAAAACCCATTTACCTTTGATGGAGTTTACCTATAACAATAGCTATCACGGGAGTATAAGAATGGCACCCTTCGAAGCATTATACTGAAGGCGGTGTTAAATCTCATGTTGGGTGGTTTGATATTGGTGAGGCTAAATTGATTAGGCCTAATCTAGTTCATGATGACATAGAAAAAGTAAATCATTTGGGAGAAACTCCTTACTGCATTTGGGAGAAACTCCTTACTGCTCAAAGTAGGCAGAAGGCCTATACAGATAATCATAAAAGAGATCTTGAGTTTTTTGTCAGTGATATAGTTTTCTTGAAGGTATCCCCGATGAAGGGCAATTTAAGGTTTGGAGTGAAGGGAAAACTTAGCCCGAGGTTTATTGAACCTTACAAAGTCATAGAAAACATGGGTAAGGTGGCATATCGGTTAGCTTCATCAATAGACATGCAAGGAGAACACCCAATTTTCAATGTCTCGATGTTGAGGAAGTACCTACACAACTTGTTGCATGTAATTCAACCTTAAGAGGTCTATTTGAATGAGGATTTATCTTATGAAGATCTTCCAGTGGTTATTTTAGACTGATAAGTGAAAAAGTTCAGATCCAAGGAAATACCTTATGTGAAGGTTCTATGGCAAAATCATTTTCATGAGGAAGCTATTAGGTCAACATATCCCCACCTAGTCAAATCTTGAGGTAAGAAATTCAAGGACTAAATTTTCTTAAGGGGGAGTCTGTAACATCCGTGTTATAGAGGGATCTTGTTTTTATAAATGTGTAGATATTTTCTTGAGCATTATTATGGAATTTTAGAAATTTTCCTTAATTACACTATGTGTGGATGTTTAGGGTGCTTATAGTTAAGGGTGTTTTGTTCATGCCGTAAATAAATTGTTTTGGTGTTGGGAAACTCTTAGTGGTGATGATTGTTGTTGATGTTGATGTGGATATTATGTTTGCCTTAAATTTTGGCTAAATATGGTTTGGTTGACTTAAGGCTAAAGGATTCAAAAGGACATGGGTGGTATTTGTTGAATTCTTTTTAATCTCACAATCACTCTCATGATGCCACATTTGCACACACTATTTATTTATACTCAAAGATAATATTCCTTCCATTTTCTTCCTCTCTCAAGTAAGGACAACGCACACACTGGGATGAATCTTCTTCTTTTTTGAAGGATTGTTGTTGGATACTCCCTCTTGAAGATTAATAAATTGGTATGAGCACACTTTTCCCTTTTCTTTCCTTCTTTCCCTTTTCCCTTTTACGCGCCTTGAGAAACCCTAGCTAAGAATTGGGAACTTTTCTGAGTTTAGGGGGTTAAGAAGTTGTAAAAGTTTCTTTGCTTGGTAATGTTAGACTTAGGAAGTGTTCATAAAAGGAATTGGTGGGAGTACACTCATACATTATTAATCTTATGCATAAAACCAGAAATTTGGGGGGAAATGTGAATGGTCCTTGAAGGAGTGTTTGCTGCATGGTATTTCCTTTATATATGAATCCTTTACTGTCATTGTGAAGCTTTGGGTTTGAAATTTCTTTGGAATTGAGTAGGATAGGAATGAGAACATCTTGGGAGGCTTAGGTGTATAATTTTCACTGATGCAGGGGCTTGCCACTACGACTGTCGAATTACCCATAATTGAATTCATAGCAACTTGCAATATAGTGATCGTCTCACGTTGTTTACTCTCAAGGAGTCTTGCTTCTAATTACCTAATTACTTGTTTTAACACAAATTAACCTAATTACCTATTAATTAACTACCTAATTACCACTGAGAAAGGATTGTATAATTGAAAGCATAAAAAAATTAGAACAGAACACTAATCCTAAACAGAAATGAAATGCAAATAGCCTTGGTCTTCTCTGAAGTTGTAACTATCCTAGTCCTATTCAAATATTAAGTTCATCTCTATCCATCATCTAGTTTTCAAATGATTTGCCCAAAAAATCTTCCAGCCTAGGTTACACTACAAGATAAGCAAGAAAACCTTATGTACTATATAACTTAGTATAACCTCAATAACCTAACTAGCATTATGCAAGATAATCATCATTACATGCCATTTCCATCTTATTCACTACATCAACCGATTACAGTGAATAAACCTCAAATAGAGAATACAAACAAGAAAATGACTCTATGTTATCTAACCAGAACAACACAAATCCATAAACTAGAGGTAGAAAAGTAAGATGAAAATGAAATATACAAAACAAGAACATATCTTATATTACTCAAGAACTAAGGTTCCATCTCTTATTTCCAACCAAGACTGATTACAACACTTTTAGCCTTCCATGGAGGCCAAAACAGAGGAGAAATTGGGGCTAACTATGATATCTATAGAAAATGGAAGAAGAAAATCTCTTCAACAAGTGCAAATAGTGGTTTAAAGTGTCTCTAAAGTCTAGCCAAGAAAGACAGACGAAAATGCAAACATTTTCTCTGCATATGATGTACCTTATTTTTTCTGCTATTGCTTGCTGCTGATGTTCCTGTTGTTGTTTGTTGTAGAACTTGCTGTAAAGAAACTAGAAAAGTGCATAATAGTGGGGCCCATGGACCCAATCAGCCCTAGTCAAAGCCAGTCAGCTGCCATGTCATCAAAGACATTCATGTCAGCATCCAGTCAGCAAATTAACTCTCTGATAATTAAATCTATAAATTAAGCACAAGGATTAATGAGTCTCTAATCAATATGGAATTAAAACATATTAGATCTATAATTATTTTGGACCGAATATGTAATACCTACCAATTTTGGAATCACGTAGTTGGCGATATTATGGTTGTGGTAATGAAAATTTCCATGTATTGTAACAAAATTATTGTGTTATTTTTAATTTTCATATTTAATTTATTCTTTTTTAAATATTATTTACGGAAATAGAGATAAATAATTGAACTAGGTATTTTATTACGGTTATTGTTTTTAAGATTTGAGAAAAGATAAGAGGAAGAGGAAATTTTGTGGTGATAGAGTTGAGAGACAAGGAATAGGGAGAGAGTAGTCATGAGGTCTAAAGAGAGACTAAAGTAAAATGATGAGATAGGTCGCATTTAGAATATAGGAAATACCTAAATTAGAGAAATTATAAATTTACCGCTATCAAGGTTAACCGAGAGTTACCTAGGGGCAAAGTAATAATTTCACCATATGCGGATATATATAGGCAGTCCCACCTCTTTTTCCTCATTTCTCACTTCTCTCTCTCTCTCCTCACTTTCTCTTTCTCTCTCTTCACTTTCTCTTTCTCTCTTCCTTCTCTCTATCTAACCCTTTCCACTCCAAATCCTACAACGACTTCTGAGAGCCTTTCTCTAGTGGTAGGGCAAATCATTGTTGGCTTAGCAACCTAGGGAAAGTAAGGAATCGAGGTAAGGATTCCGATTTCTTAGACTTTTCCCTATTTTCTAGTTTTAAGGGTATTTAGGGTAAAACTAATATTCCAGCTTCGTTTCTTGGTTAAAATTGAGGATTTTGGTGTCTAAATACTCCTTAGACATCAAGGATGAGATTCCATCGAAGAAATCATGGAAAACGATAAAGATCTGGCCAGATCTGACCTAAAACCAAGGCTAAAATGCATGTTCGAAGTTGTGGTGCCCCAGGCACCACCCTTGAGGGAAAAAGCCTGGTCTTGGTGCCCCAGGTCCCATGTGTGGTGCCTCAGGCACCAAGCACATAAAATTGGGTAGAAAGTTGAGCATCTGGTGGCCCAGGTGCCACAGTTGGCGTTCTAGATGCCAGCCATTCGGACAGCCTCCTTGGTCTATTTTCAAATGGCCATAACTCTTTCATCCGAACTCTGTTTTTAATAATCTTTACATTGTTGGAAAGCTCTTTAAGTCTAGTTTCTAATGGTAAATATTTGTATAAAAACTTCTTATTAATTAAGATTTATGACCGAATGAATGACCAAAGGTCAGGGTTGGTGGTAAGGATTTTTCTTGTTTTATTTATTTATTGATTTGGGTTGGTTCCAAGTAGCTTGGGAGCTTCATTGGCTTGTCTCCCATGATTTCATATGCAGTAAACCTTGACAGCATCAAGGTGAGTGGGTAACCTTGTCACTAAGTTTTTAATAAATTTTTTGGCCAAGTTCAATATAAATCTCATTCACACTATAGTTAGAATTAAATTGTAACGTCCTTATTTTATTGTACTAAAATTTGAGATAATTTTTTTTAAATCAAATTCTAATGCTTAACATTTGTGCTTGAAGAAGTAGACATTCTTTACTGAGTAAAGAATATTCTACAATTGTTCATATTACAAATTGAAATTTGTCATAATTTGACTTTTAAACTCGAGTGCTCTTGAAGTGTTCCAAGATGATACACCAAGGGTTCAATCATTCCTTACACCTTTCCCATTAAACTCAACCCCTGAAATGGCCAGTTAGAAAAACACAAAAAATGTGAGATGAGGATATCTTAATAGCTAGCATGATTTTTCTTAAACATTTAAAATATACCATTTCAATCATAAAAGCATAACTTCATAAAAATTAGTCCATGGTAATCTCAGTAGCAAGCTATCTCATAAAACATGTGAAATTCAACAAGCTCAATAAGTTGATGAAAATTAGCAAGCTGATGTATAAATAAACCATGGAATGAAGAAAAGTTGGTGGCACACTCAACGACATGGAAAAGATAGTCTGCATAACCACTATTTCCAAGTTGAACAAGGGAGAAAGGCTACTGTAGTCCTTAAACCCAAGCTAGAAAGATTCCAAGCTGAAACATAGAAATATAATTTCTAAGCTAACATGGAAATAGAATTTCCAAGCTAACATGGAAGCAAAACTCCCAAGCTGAACATGGAAGTAAATTTTTAAGCTGATAACATGCTAATTTCATCATAAAGAAAACATATTTCACTTTAAATAAAACTTCATGGACATATATAATATTCAAGTAGTAAAACAAGCTTTTATGAATTGTTGAACAACCTGGACTTTATAGTCTGACTTTTAGCTTAAATGGCTATTCGTTCCTCCTTGAAATTCATTTCACGAATTCTGACCTATTCAAATAATATATATAACTTTATTTAAAATCTTAAATGAAAAGATTCTAGAATATCATATTTCCCCGATCTTCTTAAATTCCTAATTCTATCCCAAATTTTTGCTCATAGGGTTTAGTCTATTCTCATCTCAAACCAATGTTTTTCATAATATTTTGAGATCATTAATTTAAATAACTTATATATATATATATATATATATATATATATATATATATATCTTAATCAATTAATCAAATACTTATTTATTTGTAAATAATTTATATACATGTAAACTTATAAAGTTAATACATACACTTAAGTATCTAATTATATATATTAGTATATAAATATACTAAAGTAGCATAAGCATATATAAAAATATGTGCATCATATAGCTAAATTTAATTATCCATATCTAAAATATATGGCTTAGATAATCAAATGCTTATAAATTTGTAAATAATAGATATATATGTAGTCTTATAAAATCAACGTATGCACTTATGTATATAAAATTGTGGTGAATCTATACTCATATAAGAGTATACTTAGATAGGCATATAAAAATAGAGGTGTAACGTAGATGACATAACTAATAAAATATAGTACATATGTATTTATTCATGTATAAGATATAGATACAAGTATAAATATAATTTTATAAATTTTTACATAACAATATCAATAGCTAATTTAATCAGAATAACTTAGTTTTTAGTCAACATATTACATAGAATTTGATTCCAGTTAAAACTGGATTTTTCTTAAATTTCGCTCTTCTCTTAAAATCTTTCTTTTTATTGAATTAGGTCCCTTAGGTAATATTTTTCCATTGTCTTT
The DNA here is from genome assembly GCA_037074585.1 of Biancaea sappan. Taxonomy (NCBI): domain Eukaryota; kingdom Viridiplantae; phylum Streptophyta; class Magnoliopsida; order Fabales; family Fabaceae; genus Biancaea; species Biancaea sappan. The sequence continues at coordinate 27,972,484 of CM073493.1, forward strand.
TTCATGATCTGAGATCATATATAGCACCATCTAGGTCCCTAATCCTAGAATATATTTTTTTTTAAAATTAAAACAGCATATACAAATTTTTCACTTCTTTCAATTTAGTCCCTTTTCTGTGTTTCATGTTCTTGCTTGTGAGTTAGAAACTAAAACCTGACCAAATTTCTTTATTAGGTGTTTTTAGGACATATGTGACCATTTTTACCCATAAACTAAGCTAAAGAAACAATTTACAACAAAACTCAATTTTTTCCAAAACATACCGTGACTTCTCGTGAAAGAAGGGGTGTTTGGACTGGTTTTTAGCTTCTAATTTTTTCTCTAGATCACTGCCACTCCTTCCTATATTCTTGGGTAAGCTAGTTGTTCAACAAGCTCCCCAAAATTCTCAGAAAAATAGAGGCTAAATCTGCTGCTCTCTTCCTTGGGAAAAACTGTTTTTTTTTTTATGTTTCAAAAACAGGAGAGATTTTTCTGCTACTGTCCAAGCTGTTGTACCCTCTTTTTTTTCTCACTCTCTCTCAATTGTGAATGGTGTCAGGTAAAGGGAGGAAGGTACTGCTATTTATAACTGAAAATGGGAGGCAAGTGGTAGTAGTACAAGGTGAAAAGGTTGACTAAAATTATGAAGATTTTGCTATCCTGTTTCCAGCTGTCTCTTGAAAAATTGCATTTGTATCTCCTAAGAATCATGATACATGCTGAAAAGACTGAAAAATGGAAGCTTACTTAAGAGGTGTATCCAAGTTCTCTTTTGTTGCTTTGAAGTTGTGTGCTGTCAATTGGCCAAGAATGATGGAGAGGCTTCCATGTTTGCTGTCATGTGCTGGAATGATACACTATTATATCTCTTTCATTTGCCTCTAAAACTTACATGCTGCCATTCTCCATATATATATATATATATATTTACATATATCAATAATATATATATATATATATATATATATATGTCAGTATTAGTAGCACCATACACAAAGCCACTCATATATTTACATAGATTTTTTATTTTTATTATTATTATTATTATTATTATTTTAAATTTTCACAAATAATTCTGTGAATTGGGACTAAATTAAATACTCAACATTTAATAAAATTTTATTTTCCTTTTTAATCAGATATTTTTGTCCTAAAATATTTATTTTGCATAAAAATTCCTCTTAAATATTAAATACTTAATATTTAGTTATAATCTCTCATAATTCTTAAAAATATTAAATATTTAATCAGTAATAAGTCGGGATGTTACATAAATCAATGAAATTCTCTAATTAGTGGTAATAACTAGATTAACGAATTTCATTGAATGATTGCGGAATTTATTTGGTGGGATTAGGAGTTTTATATTTAGTTATGTTTCTAATTAATGATATTAATTAGAGTTGAATTATGTGTGGAATACTTACCATTATTGTGATGTGGTGTTTATGTGAATGTGTTTGATATTTGTATGAATGCATTCCATAAACAAAGAAATGAAAAGGAATGAGTGGGAATAGAGGGATAAAGCTCTGGAAAGAACCCGTTGAGCAATTATAGTCCGAGAAAAAATTCCAAACAGCCTCAACGAGGTAAGGGTGGAAAGTGTACCCATTGTGTAAGTCCGTTATGTAGTTTCAATGGATATGCATACACATTGAGAGTTGATCTTCAATGTGGTATGGAAAGAGCAGGATAAACATTGCATATTGTATTTGCATACCCACATCAAGAGAGGGAAAGTGCAGGAAGATGGTGAATACATAGCATATATTTGTTACATCATGTATTTCAGTATGGATGTTTATTTATGTATTTATTTTATTAAGGATTGTTTTATGGATTGGCTTGCGAGATTGTAGACTTGAATTGAATTGCAAGTTTTGGTTGCATGGTAAGGTATGTTATATATATATATATATATATATTATATTTCATACTGATATGTGCTAGTGGTGTTTATTTTAATTATGGTAGTGAGGCTGGTATTTGTACCTGTCTATGTTTTATTACACAATCACCTACTCATTGAGTTTTAATAAACTCACGCTCTCTATTGTTGTTTTCAGATTTAGCAGCTGAAGAAGATGAAAAACCACTGGAGATTAGCGGCTTGCAGATATACTCTATCTAGTCGAAGGATTTTAAGTGAACCAGTAGTAATGCTCTATAATCCTATAAGCCATCTAAGTCATGCGGTGTTTTAGGAATTTTATTAATTTGGCAGTAATTTGATTTGTAAATTATGTAATTTACAATTTGCATGAGTTGTGGATAATAGGATGGTTCAGGGAAATTATGGGCTACCACTGGGGTACACCCTATAATATAAGTATATTCATGTGCCTAGTTTTGGGGGTGTTACACAATAATTACCAAAATATAATATAATTAGAGAGTTCACAATATTTAAGATACAAAAAGGACTACAATAGGGACTAAATTGCATATAAAAATGTCAAATATTAGGGCACGAACCTCCCGCTACAACTCACCGACGGCAGTGCAGTAGTAGTGTGGTGGGCAAAAAGGCCCGTTGTAGCGGGCAAGAAGCAGTAAGCTACAACACTCACCATGGTAGGCAATAGATCACTTTCTCTCTCAAAATTTTCTCCTTCTTTGCTCATATGTGATCCATTGTCTCTAGGGGGTTCCTCCTCAACACTTCTTTCAATCCTTGGGTAAACTTTTAAGGTAGTTGAGCTACATTGAGGTGAGTATAACAACATCTTCTTCCCAATTAAATTGTAGTTGAATACAAAAAGTTGTGGACATTCTACTTTTCATATTTCAAGGGCATGCGTTATTTAGGAGATTGGTATGTACATTATCTTATCCTTCCTTACTTGTGATGTATAGCCACCATGAGATTTATGAGGTTAACTGTGTTTAGTGTACTTCTGGAAGGTGTCTCATTTTTAAATATTGAATTAACTTATGGTAAATACATAGTGCTTTGGTGTGACATTAATATTGCAAAGTGTTGAGGTCCCTATAAAATGCTAAGGTGCGGCATTTGTGCAATCCATCTAGTGCTAAGGTGTGGCACTTAGTATAATTACTATGTGTTATGTTATAAAATGGTTTGAGGTTGATGTGATTTTCTCCGGTTACAGCAGTGAGTTGCTGATATCTGTAAGAGAGTAGAGGATTATACTGAAATGTTTTCCATTTTTTTAAATTGCTTTAAATTGTTGTTTACTGATTGAGTGTATTCATTACTCATTCTCTCATGTTTTACCCCCTTTAAGAGTTAGTTGTTGAAGCCAGCGAACACCGCGAGGAGTAGCGGTCTTCCAGTTCACTAACCCTTCTTGATCCTTGGGTTGGTTATTTTGGTGCTGTGTCTTGATGGATCTTTTGGGAATCTAGAAGTTGCTGTGTGGCCACGTAGGGTACCTAGTAAATTCGTATTGTGTTTCGAACGTATGGATCCTGGGTTGGAATTACTCATTTTGGAAATGTATATGGGATTAGTAAACATCATTTTGTATGGATAAATTACTATATGAATGCAATGGGAAGTGGATTACATTTCTCTTGAGTTAATACTATTATATATTACTCTTATAAATGTTCTGTTTTCTCAGTCTCTTTGTTTAGGCTTTTGGGGCAAGGGTAACCTTACACTATGCCGATCACATATTAGTTGAGGGGATGTGACATCAACAAATTTCTGATATAATCTTCCAAATTATTGCAATGCCTATTAATCGTAACTCACCTTCCACCTCTAATAAGTTATTATGGAGCTTAACCAATAGTGGAAAATTTACGACAAAATTGGCCTACCATTTTATATTTAATATTTCACGAAAACACCAATCTCACATTACCTAAACCTCAACTCCAAACTCTTTCTAGATCTAGAAAATAGCTTGCTACCCCCATAAAATCCTTTTTTTACGGCATGCCTACAGACAAAGCCTCCCTAGAAATACTAAACTCTTTAGAGCTAACTGCATATCAAACCTACCGTGCTCTCTCTGTAGCCTGAATCAAGAAACTCATGTCCATATTCTTATGGATTGCTCCCACACGTCAAGCATATTTAGGACCTTCTTCAACCCCCTCCTCTCTAACATCTCAAACACAAGCAAGGGTTCCTTTGGGATTCATGGCAAATGGTCCTCACCACTATGGCTACTGAACCACCTAGAATTAAATCTATGGCAATTTTGAAATCTAGAGAATCTCATGTCATATTCTCTCATGGAGTCTTACTTCTAATTACCTAATTGGTTGTTTTGACTCTAAACTGCACACTAATTACTCTACTAATTACACAGAGGGTGTTTGTAAAATTAAAACAACAATAAACAAACACATAACAATAAAACATAATTACAACACTTAACAGAAATTAACAAAGGAAATGTAACCAGTCATCAACCATCATGGAAGCTTAGCTATCATCTTCCTAACCCCTTTTAATTTATGATTAAATCCTACCAGTAGGTTTTAATTGTGAAATTTATATAAAACCTTTCAGAAGTAAGTTACAACAAGCACTAGTCAGGAAAATCTTCACTAACCTAAAACCAATTGCAACCCATGAAGACCTAACTTAAATCATGCCCTGCAACTGCATACTGACATGTCATCTCTGTCCTAACTCATTACATATACATAGCAATCACATTCATGTATCTATAGCAAGTTTAAATCTCAGATACAACCATTAAAATAGTTTTCCATTTCTGGTTTACTGCCTTTTTCTTTTTATGGTTTTCCTTGCTGCAATTTTCTAATTTATTGTTTTTCTATTTCTTCTGTAGATGAAAGTAATAAATGTAAAGCAAAAAGTGCAGCAAAAGAACGTCCAAGTCAGTAGCCATATAAGCAGAAGTGCTACGTCAGCGCATATAGTCAACATAAAGTGCCACATCAGCATTCAAACTGGTGTCCAGGTTGGCAACAAAAACTCTCTAATTAATTTAAACTTGCGAAAGTAGAAATCGAATTAATTTGGGTCTAATCACTTTAAGTTCTAAAAATATGAATTTAAAACATATTGACTCTAGAAATAATTTAGACCCAACAAATTCCAAAATATGATATAATAAGAAAGCATGTAAGATTTAAGTGGCAAGAATACTAAGTTAAAGTGCTATAATGTCTGTAAAATGCTAGATATCAGCAAACTATTTTTTCTTATGCTATAAGAACCATATGGCTATCCAGAAACAAGAAAGATCTGTTCCAATATTCCCTTGTTTCCCCTCTTCCTAAAAAATTCAATTCTTTTTAAAGTGGCAGAATTCTAGTCCTCCTCTTTTAATCCTAATCTAAATATTAACCCTTCACCTAAACTGATACTAGCATGGAAGAAGCTTGATATTGGTTGGTGTAAACTAAATACAGATGGCTTGGCTAAAAGGAATTTTATCTTTGATGGGGGAGTCTTAAGAGCTCTTGAAGGTATTTGGATATGGTTTTGTAAAGTTCATTGGCATTAGCTCTTGCTTGTTGGCAGAATCTTGGGCTCTATTCACTGGTGTACAAATTGCTCAACAACTAAATATCAGGAAAATTGAAGTTGAAATTGATTACCAAGAAATTATTACAAGGAAAAAAAGGGCTTATTGGTATTTAAAATCAAGTAAATACTAGAACGACCGCTACAACATCAACTTAGTGGCGGTTGAGATACAATCCTCGTGAGATTTGACTTGTAAATCACTATATTGTAAGCTTTCCACAGAATTCAATTCTAGATAGTTTAGCAACCGTAGTAGCAGGAACCATGGTTGCATCATACCCGCTACTAAATATTGGCGGTTGATGGGTAATCGCCACTATTTTCTTGTTTAGTGGCAGTTATTTTAATCGTCACTAAACAACTACCACTATATTTCTATTTTTTTGTAGCGACTTTTTACTCTTTTAAAAATAATGAAATTGACAATCACCCTTTAGTCATGCTAATTTGTGATTGCAAGCACCTTTTCTCAAGGTTTGAAGAGATAAAACTTACAAAAATTAAAAGATGCCAAAACAAATGAGTTGATAAATTGGCCAAAGCAGCAAGGACCCTCAGATCTCCCCTTAGAATGTATGCAGCGCCTCCAACTTTTGTCCACAAATACTTAAAGGATCTTAATCATGTCTAGCTCTTCTTTTTCTTTATTTTCCTTCTTATTTCCTGTCTATGAACAATCATTAAGTATTGTACCCTTATTCTGCTACCTTAGTTTGTGTATTGTCTATTCTTTTGTTTAATATAATTTCCTTTTCACCAAAAACAAAAATTAATTTATAAAGTAAAAGAGAATGAGGGTAAATATGATTTGTAAACCAAAGTTTAAAGTCCACAAAGTTCGGTGGGCATCTAGGAGGGTTTAAATTGGAACAACTCCTTTTAAACTTAATAAGGCGCTAGAAGAAATAAGTTTTGCTTAATGCAAAATGCATCATTATTGCTATTGGAGAAGGAAGAATTTGTGACACTCCAAAATGTAGTGTCATTTTGGAGCTTTAAAATGACATTATTTTGGAGTAAATAGTCAGCTATCAAATATAAAGAATAATTTATTTTGGATGGTTGATTTTGAATTTCAATGTTTTTAAGTTTAATCCTAAGTTTTCAAAGGCCTTTAGGGTTATTATACTTTTTTATGCAAATATTCATCCAGTTGTCCTCTTTTTTTAAAAAACAATTTACAAGTACCAACTGATCTAATAATAATTATAAACACACTAATAAATATTGAAATAATAATTGTAAATTTAAAAAAACCGTTAAAAAAATATTGGATGAATGGAAGTCGTTAGATCTTCATTGGCTCCTTGCACGCAGGAGCTAATTCAGTTAGTACTTACAAATTTTTTTAAAAATAGAAAGAGAGAAAAAATGCTGGATGAATGAGAACGGTTGAATTTTCCATTGGCCCTTATTCTTTTTATAGACACACCTATGGGGATGGAAAGGTCTTTGTCAATTTTAGCCCCATTTTATAAGTTTGTGTGTTTTTATTAGTTTCAATTAACCAGATCAATTATCAATTAATGGAAACTTACAAAGTAGTTGACCTAATACATTGAATTTTTTAGTGAAAATAAATGACTCTAACGAGAGTTATAAAGTAGTTTAATTTTGATTATTAAATAGTTGTGTTTCAAATTGTCCATCCTGCATACTCATTATAAAAGAGAAAAGTGAAACTTTTTTTTCCAATAAAATTTGATGGAAGTGGCACAGGTGTCATAAACTTAGGTACTATGGAGCCCTATAAATGAAGAAAATTGATATTATTATATGAAGATAAGGTTGTAATCCTATAAACCCATGACTATATTTCTTTACATCTTTTTCTTTAGCAAAGACCCCTCACTCACTTTATGTTTTCTTTTAATACCTTTATAGGCAAATAACACTGGTCACATAAGCATAGAGTAATAATTTGTTCAGAATTCTTATAAATTCCCAGTCCAAAGATGCAGATGTAGTACCCAACCTGTACAACCCGCAATATCATATTTTGGTGGCTTTTAATAATAGTTGGAATTACCGCCACTAAAATTTAAGATTTCTTTTAATTATTATATATGGTGGCTTCTTTTACCATTGGTAAAATATAAAATTTTTTAAAAAAATATTGTAGTGGTTTTGACTTCCACTAAATGTAATTTTTAAAAAAATAATATAAAATTGAAATATTAAACATGGATATAGTATATATACCTTTTATATACATGCATATATATTTATATATACACACACCAACATATATAAGAATCATCATTGTAATCTATACCCCGTCGCCCTTATTATTATGTGTGCCACTGCACTCCATACCGTCCCTGTGAAACAATATACAACACAAGAATACAAATCAAAATCAATCACATAGTTCTTGCTTCCATTACTGACTCTCAAGTGATTATATGTACATATATAATATGTATGCAATGACCCAAAGATATGATACATTAGTTTATTTATGCAGTAAAAATGCGACAATTTTCACTTCTTTTAGCTCAAGTTTGAGCTTTTTTAACAAAGTTTCAAGGCCCAATAATTAGTAGGAACCCATATCTTAGGTTTTAATTTGAAAAATGCCTTCAGAAATTAGCAACCCATAAAATTTGATACATCATAGGCTCATATTTAAAATCCAATTCCTAAAATCCATAAATTTCTTTAACTATATAATTTCTCTTCAATTCAAAATGATTAAATTAATCAAAATTTCAGGTATAAAAATCCATGCATTAACAAAATCATATGTGCTGTTTCACCGCAAAAAATATATATATATATGCTGTACAACTATTCCTAACTAAGCAGCATAACAAAAGTGAAGCTTCCCTCCTATGCATAAGAGTCTCCTATGTACAAAAAGGAAGTTGGGAATTATTAAATCAGTTTGATCCAATAATTTTTATTTATCTAGTATTTTTTTGTTTTTCTTTAAAATAAAATTTTTACGAGTATCAACTGATCTAATAATAATTGTAAACACAATAATAAATATAAAATGATAATTATAAAATTTTTTAACTTATTTTTTAAAAAATTAAAAAAACACTGGATAAATAAAAGTTGTTAGATCATGATCTAACGGCTTTCTTTCCCTCTTACGTATAAAAAACTCCTATGTACATGAGGGAAGTCTCACCCCTAGCTAACTAAAAGATAGAATTCAAACCAACTGTACATATTCTTGTTATTTCCCCTCAAACTCGATACTGCCGTTATCACCCTCAATATCATAAACATATAACGGTATATATAAATATGTCAAGTGCAATTTTATATGAGATTTATCTTTGATAAATACGTATTTTTTATCAATGACTTGAATTAGATCTACATAACAATCTTTTAATTATCAAAGTCGATACAAATTTTGGAAACTTCTGAACTTCACAACCTGAGAACCATTAGGAAAATATATATTAAGCATGTGGCATAACAAAAGTAGCGACTATTTGAATGATTAATCCCTTGACAAGCAGCATACAATTAATCAATAACAAAGACCATATATATGTTCCAAAATTTTGCACCGTATTCTCTGTATATTGCATTGCATTGTAAAAAACGGAAAATTCAATTAATAACCATCTTTTAAAAGAGAATAAAAATAAATACAATTTGAGTATTTTAATTGTTACAACCTGACTTATATCTTCATAAATTAGTTGAATTTATTATCTAACTACATAAATTATTAAAAATATCTTTACATAATAATTTAAAATAATTTTAATTTTAATAGGATAAAATAGATTGACACAAATTAGTTAAAAAGTATTTATAAAATTTTTTTTAAAATATGTATATCAAACTCAACAATTTTACAAAGATTAAACAAAAATGCAAGTATAGAAGGTAAAAAAAAAAAGTTAAATATAACTCAAGTCCTTATAATTTTACCTAATGAAAAATTTGATCCCTATAATTTAAAAATAAATTATTTGGTCCCTATAATTTTCAAAATTATAAAAAGTGATCTCTAGTGTTAGTCAACAGTTAGTCAATGGTTAGTGTGGTATACGTAATGCTGACTTGGACACATATATTAGGATTAAATTCATGTCAGCACCATGTCAACACACACATGTCAAATTGTAAGAACATTTTTAATGATGAATCTCACTTAAGTTGTTTATTGTGGATCTCAAAATGTCACATCACAATTTTTAACTTTAAACAGTGTAATTTTTAAAAACTTACAATGAGTCATAAATTTAAGAATTTTTTAAAATCCTTCATTCATCATGCTCTAATACTGGCGTGGCATGCCATGTAATAAGTTTTTTTTTTCTTATCTTTCCTCCTTCGCTATGGTCTCCGTCGGTCCGTTGGTCTTCTTCGTTGCTTCAGTTCTCTGTTGATAGAGTTCTCGCTGCTGGTATTCTTTGATGCTGCTGCTGTTCTCCATTCGGTGTTTCAATTCTCCGTTCGCTAGTTTTCTCCATGTATGCTGTTCTTCTCCGCTGATAGTCTTCTCCGTGAATACATTGGTCTTCTCCACTGCTAGTGGTGCCGCTGCACCTACAAGTCAAACTATCTGTGTTTGCACTTCTCCCTCTCTTCCTCCTTTCTTCTCTTTCTTCTTCTTTTCCCCTTCTCCTTTTTATTCCTTTTATCTCTTTTCCTCACTTGCGTCTCTCTCACCTTTCTCACAACTTGCGTCTGCTCTGTTTTGTGGCTGAAAAACAGAGCAGATCGCGTCCCTCTCCTCGTCTTCTTCTTTCTCTCTTACATCCTCCATCTCACTCCCATGAGTCTTCCCACTCTCATCCTCTCTCTCACGGTTTCAACAAACCAAGAAACCTCATGCATAATGCAAAGAAGCTAAGAACAAAAAGAGAGAGAAAAGAAGGGCATGCGGGTTGCCTCTCGCTTTGACGCAATGTTCTAATAGAGCTTCACTTCTGCACCATCGTCCAAAACAGAGATCTCCAAACCTCCTTCTAATGTTTCCGTTGTGAAGCTTCTGAATATACCCAAGAAAGAGACAAGAGTTGACGTTGAGTTGTTCATGGCTGTGAGCTCTGTTTCTCTTTGCGAGAATAGGGGCGACGGACATTGCTGGTTGAGCTCTGCTTTTGCCTAAAACGGGAGAAGCTACATGGAGCTTTGCGAGCTGCTTGGCAGATACATCTTGAGTGTCAATGTAATACTTGTACATTCTCGGAATGCAGAGGGAACACGGAATGATATAATGGACTTTGATGCTGATACCGAGATGGAACACTGAATGGACAATGGCAAAAACAACGCCATAAGGGAAGAGGAAGATGGGCATCGTGCTGCGATAATGCCAATCTGGCGAGTGGAGGATGTACATGTACAGTAGCATCTCCCATACCATTGGAGTTTCATCACTCTGCTGTTGCTTAAAACAGCGAAAGAAGAACAGCAGCAGCTTCGAAGAATACCAGCAGCGAGAACACCGACGACACAGAACTGAAACAACAGAGAAGACTAACGGGCCAATGGATTAGGATCTGCGTGCTGTCGCTTTTTAACCACGGTTAAATGAAATCATAACTAAAGTTTGTATTTAACCACGGTTATATATAATCACGATTAAAATTACGGCTAAAAAGCGTTGTTTCCTACGGTGTGCAGTGAAGGATCCTCACGCCAGACCAATGGAGACCAACGCAACGAGGAAAGATAAAAATCAAAAAATAAAAAAAAAACTAATTACATGACATGCTACATCAATATTATAATATGACACGTGTGTGTTGATCTGAATTTGATATTGATGTATACATTTTAGTCAGCACCATATATCCTAAATTAATTATTGACTAATTATTGGCTAATACTAAAGATCACTTTTTTATGATTTTGAAAACTATAGGGATCAAATCATTCATTTTTAAAATATAGGAACTAAGTTATATTTAAAAAAAAATTACATTTAGTAGATATCATTAAAACCCACTATATTTATTAAAATAATTTTTAAATTTTTTAGTAATAATTTTTTTTAAAAAAAATTTTGCAGTTGATTATATTTACCTAAATGTGATTGATAAACTTATATAACTACAAGAATGTTACTGCATTCTTCACTCTATTTTCAAAATAATTGGTTTTGAAAACACTTAAAACCTGTTTTCGTTTTTTTTATTTTAAAAATAATTTCAAAAACCATTTTAAAATATACTTTCAAAAATATTATACCAAACAAATTTTACTGTCTTTAATTTTTTAAAAGAAAAAATTGTTATCACGAAGTTTGTAGCTCAAGTGGCATAAGATGAGATATTATGAGCTAGGAGTTAGAGGCCTAAATTCAAGCTCCCTTATAATTTAAAAATAGATAAAAAGATGTTAAAAATAGCAGCTAAACAGGTGTTGGTCTCTAACAATGGAAAGTAGATTGCCTCCTATGATTGTAGAGCATAGCATAGTAATCTCTAGCCACCTGGTATATCCAATGATTCACGCTCGTAAACTATTTTTGAAAAGAAAAAAATAGGGCTGACAACCACAGAAGAAATGTGGGCTATTGGCCCGCAATGACACTACAGTTTCTTACACTCCTAAAACATAGGAGGTAATCCGCTTTCCTAACAATGGTATTGTGCCATGTAGTCTAAAATGGACTGCCGGAAAAAGAAAGTCCACTAATTAACATCAATGATTCTGGCTTCCAGTGGCAACCTACAATCAGGCCACAGAAGCTACAGAAAGTGGCAAACCTCTTCCTTCCCTCAACCCCTTCACGGAATAAGGATTTAGTAGGGATATATTCTGTCATGGGTGGCACAGGAAATATTGAGAATTCTTATGTCCAGTCCACATTGGATGTTTGGGACAGTATTAGCCGTATATTCATTCAAAGAGATTTTTGTAGAAGCATATTAGGTTTGTGGTTGATGTCCATTCAGACCAGCAAACATATCCCAACACTCAATTATCTTTGGGCTTAAAAGTGGAGTAAGCAGTGGTTAATAACAAGAATGAACTTCACAGCAACACAATTCTCATTTTTCTTTTGCTCTACAATGTTTGGTGTGTGAGGAAGAAGGTCATATTTGAAGGGAAGGTATTGGACAATCTCCAAATTCTTTTTACCATCATGAGATACTAGAAGGAGATTAATTCTACCAACCAAATGGATCAAACAAATGGCACCATCCAAGTCCTAAAGTCAGATATTAATCATCTGCTAAAGGCTTCTGGTCTTCATGAATTTTTGTATTGTAATTGCTCAACTTTGGAAGAGTTTAGGTTAGTCATTAATCTAATTCCCCCTCCCCCTCAAACTGCTAGTTTCTGGCTTTGGATGTAATACAACATTTTAAATTTTATATTATAATTGAAGTTTTTTATTACCAAAAAGAAAATTTCAAATGAGTGGATATGGGTAATACAATGAACAAGTTGGTATCTTTTTATAGCCAAAATGGGAGAAGCTTGGAAATGGACAAATGGTAAGTGGATTTGACATTTGAATAGCTTAGTAGTAAGATGTCTTCAGCTGATTTTATTGTAAAAAGGAAAAAAATTAGTAAAATTATTATATAGATTATAATAATTACGTGAGATTTGGAGTTTTATATTAAAACAAAAAATATTTAAAATTATATAAATGAATTGGACTTGTTGATTCTTTTTAATTTTTAATTTTAAATTTAAACAAACTCTTCTATTTAGAGTAATTTTAGACAAGCCTAAAAATCTTAACTCAAGTAGCACCTCTCAAAACATAAACTCTAACGAATTTTGATAGTTGTTTGATATCTCTTATGTCCCTTTTTTCACTCGCCTTTCTGCAAGTCCTTTGACTCCTATGTTAAAAGAAAAACAGGCAATATAAAATTCATTAATTCACATAAAAATTACACAAAATTATTTTTAAAAAAAGCTTTTAAGAGATTTTGTTATGTCTTAGAGAGTGTGAATTCTTCACAAACGCATATACACATTTTATTTCTTTAAAAATAATGATTTACCACGCATTAAAACTTAATAAATTTTTATTCATAATTATTATTTCCAACAAAAATAAGAAATCTTGGACTATAAAGTAAACGAAATGCTTGAGAGGTTGCAGTTAATAGTAAGGCAAAATTCCCCTACGCTTCAAAATTTGTCATTCAATTTTGATCTTTGTCATGTGGTTCAAAATTACAAACCTACTCTTTTATATCCAAAATTTTTTTAATGGTAGACCTCAAACCTGAGTGATAGTAATTAAATACTTCACTTTTGTTGACAAATCTAGACGAACATCTAAATTAGGTAAGTGATAATGTTCGCATTTGTATGAACTAATAAATGCAACTAATTTTATAAGTATCAACTGATCTAAATGTTAATTGCAAGTATAATAATAAACATGAAATGATAATTATAAATTTAAAAAAAAAACGTTGAATGATTGGGTTCCGTTGGTGCAAAGAGCAATCTCATGCCATTAAACAGAGCATGATAATTACTAAAAGTGCATATACCAAATAATATTTATCTAAAAAAATAATAAAATTATTATTAAACAAAGTATAATAATTGCTAAAAGTACAATCAAATTGTGGTTACAAGAAATAATATGCTTGGAGATATATGTGAAAATTTCATCTTAAAAGTGATTAGAGCATGTTGGAAAATATAAGCATCATGGACAAATGCGAAAATGAAACACATGCCCCAATCACATACAACTATTATATTTTGTGTTGCAAGTCTTTTTCTTCTAATAAATTTTGGTTGCTCAATAGATTTAACCACACAGGACATGTGTGTTTCATCATTAGCTCCTATAACATCCTTAAAAGATGGTCAATTAATGCCGTCACTCATTTTATATTTTTGAAGGGATCTTATGAAATGTACGATTTTATGACATGATATATTTGAATAGTAATTCCAAACAAGCAACTAACATTGCGTGAATATCTACTTATAATCTTTTTTGAATGTTGAAATCATTCTTGTAACATTATGTTTTCTGCCCCATGGCTAACCATGTTTAAATACATTGTAACCATCTTTTCAACTCCTATTCATGTAGTGCCCTTCAAACCATTTTCAATTAATTCAAGGCAAAATTTATGGATACATGTTTTTCCATGCAAAACATCTTATGGCAACAAATGAGACGTCCTTGTAATATTTTCAGCGTTCATGTATAACTTGTTTGCTCAATTTTTCTACATGATTAAATACATAAATATTTAATTGCATATTTCTCCTCTTACTATATATTTTGTCCATATCCATTCACACCTATAAAAAAAAAAGTTGATTAGATACATAATTATATTAAACATAAAGCTTATTAAAATTAGATATTAGTAGATTAATTAACAATTAGATACACATTTACAAGAGAAAAAACAAAAATTAAATTTAGATGCCTCAATATCATAAGGAAACATTTTTTTAATTAATTTCTTAGCCAAGCTTTTAGACTTGTTTTAAATTGATTACTCCTATTGTTTTACGCAAAAATTAACTAATCTTACCTCAGCTTACAATAATTACACCTACGTAATCAAGCAGGAAGCAACCTATTGAGATAATTAAGTAGGAAATAGGGAATTTAGATTCGTTATATATTTGATTAAGTGATCCTACAATCAATACTCTAATGAATAATAAACCAACAAAATTAGTGCTAGAAATCATATGAATAATAAACCAACCTATTTAGTTTAGTTTAAATAACATCAAAGCAAACCAATCAATATACAGCTCCAATATACTCAAATTATAAGAGAGTTCCAATACACTCAAACTGTAATAATGGTAAGCTGTTATACTATTTCATAGAGCTTGTTAGCTTGTGTATTTGCTTTGAAGAGGGAAGAGAGAGAAAAGAGGGGGGGGGGAAGCTTGTTGCATTGACTAGTTTTATGTTGGTTATTTAAAAAAAAAAATTTGCAACACTAAACCAAACTACTATCTAAAGGCTGAATCAAACCACCCAGTAAACAAGCTGAGAGGTTCCTCAATTTTTCAAAATTGAATGATTTGATTCAATTGAGATTTAAGCTAAATACTAAACAAAATTTCAATCAAACAGAGTTGAACCTTTAAACACCTGGAGGATTAATGCCCACCATAGAGGAGATGTGTAGTTGATGTGCAAAATTAAGCTAAATTGAAAGAGAATTAAATACCACATGTGTAGATAAAGTGTAAAATAAAGTTGACATAGCATGATTAATAGTGTTATTAATGAAAGGAGTTGATTGCACAAATTTATTAGTTCCATGAGTTAATTATAACAAGAAAGATTTATTATACATGATGCAAAGTTAAGAAGAATTACATGCATTTTGTATATAACTCCAACGTGTTAAATTCAAGGTACCTTTCTTATTTTGGTTATTCGAATTTAAATTTAAAATTAATATATAAAAAAATCTTAGTATGTCAAAGAATTGCTCATTACCTATTAATTTTTCTATTTATTTAAAAAATATGAGATAATTTTATTTCAATTAAATTTTTCCCTTTTCACGCTGGGCAGTCGAGTTTGCACGGATTGTCAGTTAGATGCCCCCGCACAACCTAAACCCTTCCTTCTAATTCCCGCAATATTTTCAAACCTTTCTCCTCTAACTTCAAAATAAACGTTTCTTCTCTTCTCTCACCCTCGTGATTGTGCTGCTTCAGCCTTCGTGTGCGTCTTAACCAATGAATTCAACCCCTCAACCTCCGGAAAATAACCTACCACCACCACCACCCTCCCTACACTTCACACCGATTTCACCGTCCTCCCAAAGGCACTGCCCACATGGGGGTTATGCTCTCTCATATAAACTCATCGCAATTCAGGACGCTAAGAATCGAAGAATCGGAGATTCATCTGATTTTAGGGTCCTTGAACAGAAGGCGGAGCATAACCTAAAATGGCGCAATCGGAGGTTCTCCTCTGCAACGTTTGTGGGGAACAAGTGGGGCTTAATGCCAATGGAGAGGTGTTTGTGGCTTGTCGTCACTGCGATTTCCCAATTTGCAGGTCTTGTTTTGATTATGAAATCAGTGAGGGTCGCAGAGCGTGCTTGAGTTGTAGCACTCCCTATGAAGGTAAACCCTTTAACTTTTACTATGTTTTTTAAGTTAAATTGTTATGTCCCAAATTGTTCACTCAAATTTTAATTTTATCGATTTTTTTTCGAATAATTTGTATCTAGAGATAAGTTTGAAATTTAATAATTTTTAGTTTGGTCATCATTAAGCTTATATATTTACGATTTATGTCGACAAGACGATGGAGTGAGATATGTACCATATGATGTCGCATATACTGTCGTGAGTTGGCGTAAATTATGCATATTGGTTTTGCTAAGATAACACTAGGTTGACATATGACATATGTGCTATATGATGTTACAAATCTGGGCTGTCTGTTTACAATTAGACAACCTAGATTAGGGAAGAAAATAAATAAATAAATAAGCAAAATGCACCTGCTTTAATTTAGGCTATCCTATGAAAAAAGACCAACCCAGAACTAGTGTCTGCACTCTATGGTTTTGGCGGAAAATCTGGATTCCCTCTAGAAATACAGAATGCAGTTACCAGATATGGGTTGTCCATTTTTTTTTTTGGCACAACCTAGATTAAAGCAGGTGCATTTTTCTTATTTATTTATTTATTTATTTTCTTCATTTAAAGATTTGTGATTCGCTTTGCAGTACAACAAAGAATCCAGACTATTGTGGCAGGAACTACAGAGAATCTAGATTCATGAGTAGTTTGGATTCTCTGCTATACTATAGAGTGCATTCACAAATCTAGGCCTTCCGTTTTCAATTGGACAACCCATATTAAAGGGAGAAAATAAATAAATGAAAAGGCAAAATGCACTTGCTTTAGTCTAGGCAGTCCAATAAAAATTAGATGGCCCTTGATATAGTGATTGCAGTCTGCAACTTTTTCGAGAATTGCAAAGAATCTGGGTTCCCATAAGTTTAATGGCAATAACTGTATTTTTAAAATTATAAGAATCCAGTTACAAATTTTTAAACTATAAGGACCAAATTAAAAAGTTGGAAGAAGGCAAATGAGAGTTTTTAAGACTGCTTAATTTGTAAATCCTATATTTTTAAGAATTTAATTCTTTTCAATTTTTATCAATTACTGTTTTTATTCAACAAATGTAAGATTTTTATTTAAGAAATGACTGCTTTCTTTCTCAATGCATGTGTTGTTTGCTAAATATTCTCTGGTTTTTTTGAAATATCCTAATGTATTAATCTTTTATTTTTTGTAGAAGTCATAGATCA
Source organism: Biancaea sappan (assembly GCA_037074585.1). Lineage (NCBI taxonomy): Eukaryota > Viridiplantae > Streptophyta > Magnoliopsida > Fabales > Fabaceae > Biancaea > Biancaea sappan. Next base: position 27,990,184 of record CM073493.1, read on the forward strand.
GACCATCCATAATGATGATACTGTGGTTTCTGGAAATCAATCCACAATGGCTGGCGAAGTCAGTAATTCTCAGGTATTCTGTTACTATGAGCACTGCACATTATAGTTGCAGGCACTAATTAGCTTTTGGGAGGAGGAAAAAAAAAAAAGGAATCTTGAGGGAAAACAGAAAATCTCAGGTTGTTATTTGTATATCTTTTCTGAAATATTGTTAAGATGTTTACAATTGCATTTACAACCATATCTTGTATTGCACAGGATGTTGGTCTCCATGCTAGGCATGTCAGTACAGTGTCCACTGCAGATAGTGGTAAGAGAGATAGACTTCAACCCAAAATTTTATTACAATTTATTCTAGTTTAAATCACTTATCATCACCACATGGTTTTTCTTGTAGAATTAAACGTTGAATCTGGGAATCCAATCTGGAAAAATAGAGTGGAGAGTTGGAAGGACAAGGATAAAAAGAACAAGAAGAAAAAGGAAAAAAAGGAAAAAAAAGATGCACCTCAGGCTGAAAATGAAGCCACAGTTCCACCAGAGCAGCATATGGAAGAAATACAGTACGTTCAATGAGAAATGAAAAACTTTTCTGAAGTGTTCAATCTTAAGTTATATTAAAATATGTCAGAAAGTTAATAGAAAAAATCAATCTTCGGACTTCATCTAGTTTAAATTTAAGAGAAGCATCAGAAGAGATACTGCCACTTCTGCAAACCTGAAGTATTAAAATGAGAAGAGATTGAGGTCTCTTTGTTCAATACATCCAACAAAAAAAAAATTAGAAAAACTAAGAAAACTAGAGGATGTATGGTTTGGGTTCCTTCATTCAAGAATTTCTTGTATCAGTAGAGAATTCCAAACATTTTTCAGGTGATGCTCTCTAATCATGGGGGAACTCCCACTGGCTGAAATTTGAATATAAATGTTTCAGCCTCCTATTAAGGGATGAGTGAATAAATCACAGACATTTCCTCACTATTTCAACTGTCATTTGAATTTAGATCAAGTTAACCTTAACTTTGTGTACAGAGGTTGTATATTTTCCAGTAACTTTTCATAGTAGTAGTATGTATGGAGAATAGCAAATAGTAATGCTGAAATTTTATTTCTAATTTCAACCTAGGTGTATAGTTTTCATCAAATTTTTATGAACCATACATTAATCTAATTCTTAGTTTAGGCATTCAAATTTTACTTGGCCTTGCTCTATTATCTTAAATATGTCATATTGAATTATATATGTATCCTAATTTACGTGCTGATTTGTTTTGCAGGCCCTCAGAGGGTGCTGAGCCGCTTTCAATGATCATTCCAATCTCAAAAACCAAACTCACACCATACAGAACTGTGATTATTATGCGTCTGATAATCCTGGGTTTTTTCTTCCATTATCGGGTTACAAATCCTGTTGATAGTGCCTATGCCCTGTGGATGACCTCTATCATTTGTGAGATCTGGTTTGCATTTTCCTGGGTCTTAGATCAGTTCCCTAAATGGTCTCCTATCAATAGGGAAACATACCTTGACAGGTTGTCTGCAAGGTAAATGCACGAGCTTAAAAAATTTATGGACACATTGTGGTTTGTTTTATCAATTATCAAAGATGTTTTGCACTTAAAAGGCTTAATTTCACATTTCTCCCTTTAGTGTTGTAAAATTTCAATGTGGGCCATCAATTTTTGATTGAGTCAATTTTGTCCTCTAGCATTTAGGCTTAATGCAATTAATTTCTTTCTTAGTTTTGTTGTTGTGATAACAAAAAAATGAAGTTGTGGTTACTAGCATACACGGATGTGATTTGGGTCACATGGACTTGCTAGACTACCATTACTCTAGTGAGATAACTCTAAACTATACTCAAATTTGGAGAGAAAATGGACTGGAAAGGGAGACACATGATTGAATTGTAATCTTACTTAATTACTAGTCATTAAGCAAATCTATGGGGTCCAAATTGTGTCTGTGTAAGCGATTTAGCTAAAGCATGATCATTCTTTTTCTTTTTCTCTTTTTTTCTTTTTTTTAATCACAAGAGTGGAACTTAGATGCAAGGACTTAATCATATTATTTCTAAGTACTAAAGGACAACATTGATTAAAACAAAACTACAGGGACCAAATTGAAATTTTACTATACTAGATGAACAATAAGTATATTTAATCTAACTTAAAAAACACATTGTATCTTGGAGTATTTTCTCTATTGGTAATTTCTTATGGGAAAGTTATAAATATGGATTGCAGAGATGGTTTATAATGAAGTATTGTTTTAATTAAATGTAAGATTTGATATAATGCTCACTCCTATCATACCATGGCAGGTTTGAAAGAGAGGGTGAACCCAATGAGCTTGCTGCTGTGGATTTCTTTGTCAGTACAGTTGATCCTATGAAAGAACCACCATTGATCACAGCCAATACAGTTCTTTCTATCCTTGCTGTGGACTATCCTGTTGATAAAGTATCCTGTTATGTATCAGATGATGGTGCTGCAATGTTGACATTTGAATCTCTTGTGGAGACTGCTGACTTCGCAAGGAAGTGGGTGCCATTTTGCAAAAAGTATTCAATTGAACCGCGGGCTCCAGAATATTACTTCTCTCAGAAGATTGACTACTTGAAGGACAAAATACAGCCTTCTTTTGTGAAAGAACGTAGAGCAATGAAAGTAAGCATATGAATTCTGAATCTTCCTATCCTCATGAATTCCTCTTCATATTGTCTTTTAAATTTGTTAGAGAGACTATGAAGAATTCAAGGTGCGGGTTAATGCTTTGGTATCGAAGGCTCAGAAAACACCAGAAGAAGGATGGACTATGCAAGATGGCACACCTTGGCCCGGAAATAATTCTCGTGATCACCCTGGCATGATTCAGGTACCTCCAATCTTTTAATATCTGGTCTAATCTCAATGCTGATAGGCACATTCAGGTGTCTAAATTCTGGAACTTAGTGATAGGGAACCAACGTATGAACAATATTATTAGCCTGAAATATAGAAAAAGGCAGATACAAAACTTGACCAGAGCATAAGCTCCTACAGATGACTCCTGAGACAAGAATCACTGCCCCTAACCATATCAAACAGTAAACATACCAGACTGCTACTGCTGCCCGAACCTCCTAAATACAAAAGTGATAACTAACTTGCCAACTCAGCAACTATTCTCTCTGTGTTTCCTACCTCTCCTTTCTTTCTCCTAGAATAAACCTTCCACCCTTTGGGCCTGATTGTTGGCCCATTCAATAATTGGTCCATGGGCCTAACAATACCCCCATCACCAGCTAGAGCCTTGTCCTCAAGGCGAAAATTAGGAAATTGACTTTGCAGAAGAAGCTCATCTTCCCAGGTAGAATCAACCTCAAGCATGGTATCTTCCCAGGTAGAATCAGCCTCAAGCATACCATGCCACTTGATGAGATACTCTGTAATTGTCTGACCAGCTGCTGTATTATAACGAACACCCAAAACAGATTCAGTCTCCACATCACAATCTCCCCAATCCTTTACAGGACCTGAAAAGGACCATAATATCTAGGAGATAATTTTGGATGAATTCTTTGAGCAATAGAGGACTGTCTATGGGACCTTAATTTAAGGAAAAACCCAATCACCCACTTCAAATTGTAAATCTCTCCTCTTGGCATCAGCATACTTCTTCATTTGACTTTGAGCTCTCAAGAGATGAAATTTGAGTTGACGAAGGGCCTCATCTCTCTCCCTAAGCTCTCTTGAGACAGCTTCAACCTTAGTTTCAGCAGCATTAAATCTCACCACAGTAGGGGGTTTTCTACCATACACTACCTCAAAGGGAGTTTTACAAATGGAATTATGAAAAGTGGTGTTATACCACAACTCAGCCCAATGTAACCAATAAGACCAGTTTCGCAGTTGTTCGAAAGCAAAACAGCGAAGATAGGTTTCTAAAGACCTATTTATCACTTCAGTTTGACCATCCGATTCCAGATGATATGATGTCCCCATCTTTAAAGTATTTCCCTGTAGCTTAAAAAGCTCCCTCCAAAAAATGCTTACAAAAACAGGGTCCCTATCACTCAATAAAGATAAAGGGATGCCATGAAGTCGGACTATTTCTTTAGCAAAAACTTCTGCAATACTCTTTGCTGTATAAGGATGCTTGATCAACATGAAATGGGCATATTTGGACAATCTGTCCACCACAACCATAATGGCATCAAACCCCTTAGACTTGGGCATACCAGTGATGAAATCTAAGGACACATCTTCCCAAATCTGATCTGGAATAGGTAAGGGCTGAAGTAGACTAGCCGGTGATGTGGCCCCATATTTATGATGCTGACAGATATCCCAACTCTGCACGAACTCCTTTACTCTCTTCTTCATGGCCTTCCAATACAAGTTCCCAGCCAAGCATCTATATGTTCGAAGGAACCCGAATGCCCCCCAGTTGAAGTGGTATGAAATTCCTTTAATAAGTTTGAAATTAGTGATGATGATTTAGAAATGACCATGTGGCCTTTGTACAGCAATACACCATTTAGATTGGAGAAACCAGGATGATGTTTGGTATTTTGCTGCAAGTCAGAAATAATTTGCTGCAGCTCCACATCCTCATCAACTTCCTTATGAAGGATATGTCCTTGAAGCCACACTGGTGCTGAAATAATGGAAGATAACTCCCCTTCATGCATTCGAGACAAAGCATCAGTAGCTTTATTCTCTTGGCCCGGTTTGTAAATGACTTGAAAACGAAAACCGAGAAGTTTAGCAAACCAATTTTGTTGATCGATGCTGACCACCCGCTGATATAACAAATCTTTCAAACTTTTTTGATCTGAAAAAAAAAAAAAAAAGAAATTCCCTTCCCATCAGAAAATGTCACCAATGTTGGATGGCAAAAACTACAGCCATTAATTCTTTCTCATATATTGACTTATTGAGTTGGCTGTCTAAAAGAGCTTTACTGTAAAATGCAATAGGTCTACCCCACTGCATGAGGATCGCCCCAAGACCTCCGCCAGAAGCCTCACACTCTAGTTCAAATGGTTGGAAAAAATCAGGTAAGGTTAACACCAGAGTTGTTGTAATAGCTTGCTTCAAGGTATCAAAAGCTGTTTGAGCCTCCCTAGTCCACTTAAATTCTCCTTTTTTGGTCAGGTCAGTTAATGGTTTTGCAATCTTCTGATAATCAAGGATAAATTTGCGATAATAGCCTGTAAGGCCCAAGAAACCTCTTACTTCCCTAGCAGACTATGGAATTGGCCAATCCAATATACTTTGCACCTTAATAGGGTCCATAGATACCCCTGCTCCTGAAATAACATGACCCAAATGCTCCACTTGGGTCTTATCAAAACAGCATTTCTTTATATTCACCACAAACTTATAATGCTGAAGAACTTCCAGAACAGTAGACAAGTGCTGTAAATGCAACGCCCAATTTGAACTGAACACCAAAATGTTGTCAAAAAATACCAACACAAATTTACGCAAATAGAGTCTGAAAATTTGGTTCATGGCAGCCTGAAAAGTAGCCAGTGCATTCATAAGACCAAAAGGCATTACCAAGAATTTGTAATGACCTTCATGAGAGCGGTCTTTTCCACATCCTCTTCTCGCATATGAATCTGATGATATCCAGCCTGAGTGTCTAATTTCGAAAAAAATTTTGCACCATGTAATTCCTCAATTAATTCACCAACAAGGGGAATGGGGAACTTATCTGGAATGGTAGCTCTATTTAAAGCCCGATAGTCCACACGCATCCTCCAAGAAGCATCCTTCTTTACTAAGATAACAGGGCTGGAAAAAGGACTTGAACTATGTCTTATAATTCCTTGAGCTAACATTTCTTCTATTTGTCGTTCGATCTCATTCTTTTGATAATGCGGGTAGCAGTACGGTCGAACACTAATAGGAGTTGTCCCTTGCAGAACAATAGCATGCTCAATATCTCTTTTTGGGGGTAAGGTCCCTAGTTCTCTGAAAACTTTAGGAAAATTTTCTAAGACCTCCTGTAACTGAGACTTATGCTCCAAACTCAAGTTAGATTTTTCAAGTGCCTCAACTCCAGAGAGACCCCTCAATCATTGAAAATTGACCCTCCATAACACCGAAAAAAGATGCTGCTTGTAATGAACCAATATTATAATTACGCGATTTGGCAGTCTAAGACCCAAAAGCCTGTAATATTACTTGTTGATCATTCCAGAAGAAGGACATTGTCATGGTTCTCCAATCCATTAAGATTTGACCGAGAGACCGAAGCTAAGACACCCTCAAAATCAAATCAATTCCGTCCAAATCCAAAATACAACAACAACAACAACAGCCTTATCCTACTAGGTGGGGTATGAGCAACAATTGAGAATTCAATTTCACCCAATTGAAGAGAAGACATTGTGCATTTACCACTGGTATAAATTTGATGCCTATCCCCCAGACAAACAAGAAATCGAGAGTTGAATAAGTAGAGAGGTCAAGAGCTGCAACCACGTGTGGGGAGACAAAATTGTGGCTAGCTCCACTGTCAACTAAAATCACAATGGAAACATCATCGTCACCGAGAATAAGGAGGTTCAACGATTTTCTGGAACACTGATGCAGAGGGTGAAATCGTTCACCACATCGAAAACAAAGCCCCTAGCTCTTTCAGTCCATGAGTTCCTGATATGAAAGATGACGGACTCCCCATGCTCGCTCAACTTGAGGTTTCCGGTGGTTGTGGATACAGAGGTAACGGCAGACGTGACAGAGGAAGTCGCACGCGAGAGCTGCTGGGGACGACCCGATCCATAGGACCATTAGACATGTTGGGTTTAATGGACTGGGTGGGCGGGCCTAATGAAGAAAAAGATCCAACATTGTTAATAAATGGGCCTAAAGCAGATGGTGGCCCAAACAACTTACCCATACTCGGATTGAGGGACGCAAAAGGAGAAGGTGCTGGAGATACAGAAGACGCCATCGCTGAGGCAATCTCCATCTCCACATCTCGAACTATTTGCATTATAGTCCAGCGCCTGATATCAGAACACAAACCTCCCATGAAAAGACCCACGTACTGCGACTCAGTATGAGTTTGGGAATTTGCAAAGAGACTAACTCAAATTTCTCAATATATTCAGCAACTGACACAATTTGATGAAGAACTTTCAGCTCTTCAAATGGATTGTCATAGATGCTCCCAGCAAAACGAAGGAGAAGAACCCTTTTGAATTTATCCCAAGAAAGATTTTCTTCTAACTCACAAACCAAGTTAAACCAATGGATAATGGAGCCTTCCATACACAGGTGCGCTAATTTGATTTTCATCTCATCCGAAGTGTTATGAACTTCAAAATAAGTCTCGGCTCGAAAAATTCACCCTATAGGATCCACTCCAGAGAAACCTGGAAGTACCACCTTCTTGACGGAGAGGCGAAACTCATTGTAACACTCACGCATATGGTCGTAGTGGGTAATACGAGGATGATGGTCTGGCTCCCTGTCCAGGGGACGAGGAAGAGCAGATGGCGACCCATCCGCTGCTGTGGGATTGGACTTAGAAACAGAAGATTTACCTATTAAATGTTGGAACTCCTTGAGTAATGCATCTTGTTTCTGTTGCATGAGCAAGAACAAATCGCGAAAAGAAGTCTCCAATGCAGCTATAGAGGTTTCAACGAAATCAATCCTGGTGCCGATGGCTTCCAAGTTTGCAGAAACATTAGGGCGCTCAACAGGTTTTAGAGGCATGATAATAGTGGCAGGTCGAATCAATTTGATAGGGAACCAGCGTATGAGCAATATTATTAGCCGGAAATATAGAAAAAGGCAGATACAAAACTCGACCAGAGCATAAGCTCCTACAGATGACTCCTTAGAAAAGAATCACTGCCCCTAACCATATCAAACAGTAAACATACCAGACTGCTCCACTACTGCTGCCCGAACCTCCTAAATACAAAAGTGATAATAACTTGCCAACTCAGCAACTATTCTCTCTCCCTTTCCTACCTTTCCTTTCTTTCTCCTGGAATAAACCTTCCACCCTTTGGGCCTAACTGTTGGCCCATTCAATAATTGGTCCATGGGCCTAACACTTAGCTACCTAATTTTAATAGAAGACCAACATTTTCTGGCATTTTGAAACTGTCCAGTATGTATTTATAAATTGCTTTAGAAATATCTAATCATTTACTCTGTATTAAAGTGATTAGCAACAAATTCAGCAGAAACTAAACTGCAATGTGACAAATTTCATTTGACAGTCTTTCTAGTTCAACAGTTGTCTTTGTTTTTCTTCAATTTCTGCAATGTTTTAAATTTGTGTTCTATAAAAGAAAATGATTGCTCCTTTTAAACCTTTAGGTAAGCATTTTTTTTTTTTTGGGTATCATTTGAGTCATTTTGAATCTCTTATGTTCACAGCATTTAGTAACAAGATCTAGTAGTTCTGTATGTGTAACTTGTCTATTTTGTTTCTTTCAGTTGACTTATATCAAAGTGCTTTTAATATGCTACTTTGCTTTTTGTAAAATTAAATTTTGAGAAATATCCATTTTCTTTTTTAAGGTTTTTCTTGGACGCAACGGTGCCCACGACTTAGATGGAAATGAGCTTCCTAAGCTGGTCTATGTCTCCAGAGAGAAAAGGCCAGGCTACCAACACCACAAGAAAGCTGGTGCGGAAAATTCACTGGTATGGATAGATAATTAAAGTATTAATATGTTATATGACTACAATAAAATTTAATGATGCTTGATGTTTGTTTGGCTTCATACAGGTGAGGGTGTCCGCAGTCCTCACAAATGCTCCCTTCATTCTCAATCTTGACTGTGACCATTATGTTAACAATAGCAAGGCTGTTAGGGAAGCAATGTGTTTTCTGATGGATCCACAAGTTCGCCAAGATGTGTGTTATATACAGTTTCCCCAGAGATTTGATGGTATTGATCGCAGTGATCGATATGCCAATCGCAATATAGTTTTCTTTGATGTAAGTTTCAAACACAGCAAGGTTTATTTACTAACTGGGCTGAACAGCAAATATGTCACCTCTTCCTAGCCACGAGGCGAAAAATGAAAAAAGTTGGTTATTTCCATGTTCTCTTTGTGCTATTATAGAGTTGTATTCCTTTGGGTTTTAGGTTTAGCTGCTATTGAAATGCATATAGTGCAGCAGCTTATTATTCATTACAATACTGAACTTAAAATAGTGGACAAATCACAAAGTATATGTAGTTTTCGCTCCTGGTCCCTTATTCAAATTGATACATCATGAACCTTCAGTGTTTTAAATCTGTTAATGATCTATTTCAGGTTAATATGAAAGGACTTGATGGCATTCAAGGACCAGTTTATGTGGGGACTGGATGTGTTTTCAATAGGCAAGCACTTTATGGCTATAGCCCAGCTTCTATGCCCAACATACCAAGATCTTCTTCATCCTGCTGCTGCGGCCCCTCCAAGAAGTCCACTAAAGATGTCTCAGAGGTTTATAGAGATGCAAAGCGGGAAGATCTTGATGCTGCCATTTTTAATCTCAAAGAGATTGACAGTAAGTCCAGTTAATTGTGACAATCAGGTCCTGTTAAACATATAGCAGAATCTCCCAAGTGTTATATATTGTTCTTGTTTCTTTTCTTTCATGTAGATTATGATGAGCATGAGAGGTCAATGTTGATTTCACAGACGAGCCTTGAGAAAACATTTGGTTTGTCTTCTGTTTTCATTGAATCTACACTAATGGAGAATGGAGGGGTTCCTGAGTCTGTTAATCCCTCAACTCTGGTTAAGGAGGCCATTCATGTAATTAGCTGTGGATATGAAGAGAAGACTGAATGGGGAAAAGAGGTTAGGCTTAAAATGTTCATGTTCTTTGTACAGAGTGCAAATGAAAGCAAGTGTATCAGATAATTGCAAAGTTAGGTGTTTGCTATCAGATTCTCTATAAAAAAAATATGATATGTGGAGGAACTTCTTTGAAGAACCAATTGTTGTGTTAAACTAAAAAAACTATCCAAATGTTATATTTCTATGAGAAAACCTGATAGCAAACACCTGAAAAGTTATCTAAGTTTTAACTGATAAGTTTGACATGTATTCTTGTTTGTTCAGATTGGCTGGATTTATGGTTCAGTCACCGAGGATATCTTAACAGGGTTCAAGATGCAATGTCGGGGATGGAGGTCAATTTACTGCGTGCCCACAAGGCCGGCATTTAAAGGGTCAGCACCCATCAATCTGTCTGATCGGTTGCACCAGGTTCTCCGATGGGCACTTGGATCAGTTGAGATTTTCCTTAGTAGACACTGTCCTCTTTGGTACGGGTATGGAGGTGGCCGTCTCAAATGGCTGCAGAGACTGGCTTATATCAATACAATTGTTTACCCATTCACGTCCCTTCCTCTCATTGCTTATTGTTGTTTGCCAGCAATTTGCCTTCTTACTGGAAAGTTTATCATACCAACGGTAATTTCCTTATCTTTATTTTTCCCTCTACGACCAAGTTTTCTATTATGTCGGATGAATTGTGGCCATAGAAGAAAAGAACAATGGATGTGTACAAATCAATGTTGTTAGAATTTAATGTTGAATGTTATAGATGCAGGGCATGAACCATCAACGAGAAATTAAGGCACCACATCCGGAAAATAAGGCACTAGTCATTATTCATGAAAATGTCACTTTTCATTTAATTGTTAGTTTACTTATTTTAATGACTCTAGAAGTTCCTTAAGAGTCTATATAAAGCTAGAGATATGTAAGACTTATAGTATAACCTTACCAAGTATTGCTTGGTATCATCAAAGAGCAAAATGTATGACTTTCCATTAGACTAGATTAGTTGTCTTTTAAATCTCTTATTTCTGATAGATTGAAGCAATTATATGTGAGCAACCTCTGCTCCTTGTTCATTTGAGACTGCCACTCTTCAGATTGTGTACTTTGATAACAGACCATAAATGAAGGCCATTACAAGGAGTAACTGATGCCTTACATCATATTTTTCATTCTAATTTGATACAGCTTTCCAACCTCGCAAGTGTCCTCTTTCTTGGTCTTTTCCTGTCTATCATATTGACCAGTGTGCTTGAGCTGCGTTGGAGCGGCGTTGGTATTGAGGATTTGTGGCGTAACGAGCAATTCTGGGTGATTGGAGGAGTTTCAGCCCATCTGTTTGCTGTCTTCCAAGGATTCCTGAAGATGTTAGCCGGTGTTGATACCAACTTCACGGTCACGGCCAAGGCTGCTGATGACACAGAGTTTGGTGAACTTTATATGATCAAGTGGACAACCCTCTTGATTCCTCCGACAACCCTTATTGTGGTTAACATAGTTGGTGTTGTTGCTGGGTTTTCTGATGCACTTAATGGAGGATATGAATCGTGGGGGCCACTATTTGGGAAGGTTTTCTTTGCTTTTTGGGTCATTTTTCATCTCTACCCATTCCTCAAGGGTCTCATGGGTCGCCAAAATCGGACTCCAACTATCGTTGTTCTTTGGTCAGTGCTTCTGGCCTCTGTGTTTTCTCTTATATGGGTCAAGATAAACCCATTTGTGAGCAAAGTGGACAGCACAACTATCTCCGACAACTGCGTCGCTATAGACTGCTAAGTCAATACAAGGATGCAAACAGAGTTTTTTTTTTGGAGCAACTATATGGAAAGCTGTGGATTGTGTTGACTGTTGAATTGGAGTTCCGGCAAGTAATAGATATTACTTGTTTTCTGAACTGTAAGATTGGAAAATTTGTTTTCTCCTTTTCTTTTTCCTTTTTGTTGATAACCACTGTAGACATTCTTGTGTCGTGTAAAGATCAGATTTGAGTATGTCAATGTAAAATGTTACTGTATTTCCTCTCAAATATTGAATACTAGAGAAAATAACACTCCCAACCCCCTCTCCCCCCCCCCCCCCCGGCCCTCCCTTCCCCAAAGGGAAAAAAAAAATTGCATGCAGGAAAATGCTTTTTTTCTGTTATTAACTCTATTTTAGCATTGAATCTAACATGATATAAAGTGTAGCCAATTGAACTCAAATGCATGTTAGCACAACCATTATTTAGGTATGTAAGTAATGCTATTTGTAAGAAACATACAAATTTAGATCATAGTAATCAAATGATTAGATTTAGATGTAGTTATTTATATTTTTATTATTTGGTGATTCATTAAAAATATAACGTGTAAAATTGTTTTTAAAAAAATTAATTATGCAATGTTGAGTTATAAAAAATATACAATTTTTTTTTAAAAATTATATTTGTTTTTTAATTGAAAATTTTAATAATAAAGATATAAGAATTTGCACAAAGTTCTTTCTTATATCAAATTAAAGTTCTTTATTTTTAGTATCTAGTGCCTCAAAGCCCTCATCAACTGATTTTTTAATCAAAAACTTATCACTAATTTACTAGTCATCTTTCAATAGTAACCAAGAAACCTTGTGTTTCCAACATTTCGTTGGCAAGAAAACATGAGAAAAGTAATTTTGATTGAGAGGCAACAATTGAAAAGTTACAGAGCTTAGTAGTGGACCAGTAAATTTGAGAAATTATTCTAAATATTATATTTCAGGAGTGAACAATAAATTTTTCTCTCAAAAATAAAATAAAAATTAGAAAAAAGTTTTTGTTGTTTCAGAAAGAGGATATTATAATTAGGAATTCAAGATTAAAGAAAATTAAAAATATAAAATATAAAGAAAGAGAAAAAGAAAAGGAGAACAACCCAAGATGGAAGGTAGAGAGAGAGAGAGAGACACACACACACACATATATAGAGCTAGTTATAAGTATGTATGTATATGTATACACATACAACAGAGGCCTAAAATGCAGTCAAAATTGTGCGTGCAATGTAGCGAAACTCAGAGTTGTAGCGCGTGATGGCAAAACAGTATCTGCACCTCTCTGGGAGTTGTGATTGTGTTCCAGAAACCGGTAGGTTGGTGTGTGCCAAAAATCAAGAAAGAGATATATGAGGTTATTGTAAGGCAATAAATCAAGGAGAAGGATAGAGAAGAATATACAAAGAAATTACGTGGTTCGGTCAATGCGACCTATGTCCACAGACAGAGAGAAGATCTGTAGGCTACATTGAGAGAGATTATATCAACAACTACTAATGAATATATATACTGAAAATAATGGGTCGTGGGTCGTGGGTCAGGTTACAAACCGGATCATCCACAAAATTCAAGTCAAACCGAACAATTTCCCTCCTTGACTTGAATTCCTTCAAATCACCAGAACTAAGTACAACTCCATCTCTGTCATTCAAGCCTTATAGGGCTTCATGCAATGCAAATATTCACCAAGTCCAAGCTATGCTTGAACTTCTCTGAAGGTAGAGGCTTCGTCAACATATCTGTTGGATTATCTGCTGTGGCTATCTTCTCAATGGATAATTGTTAGTCGATTTGGCAAGTGCACCAATCGTACAAGTAATATAGAGTGAGTAGAGTATCGTTCCCACGAGGATTGAGGTACCAAGTACCCGTGAAGCTAAAGTTAAATGCTATCTAGACGAATCATAAAACGGAAATATAAATCTAATGCTACAATTTAAATTAAACTATGTTTAAAACCTAAAACTAAGCTACTCCTAATAACAATAACCTAGGATTGATGGGATTGACTTCATTTAATTCTTAATCCGACTAATTCATAGACAAATGAGTCTTTGAGTTGCTAAACACTGATTCAATTAAATTACAAATCCTTTTGGAGTTGGTTAAGCTCTCTCAAGTGTTTGAACCCAATCCCTTGGAGAAACAAACTTACCTATCCCAAATGATTGTTTAATTCCTTAATCCAATCATTCAAGTAGGTGATTAAGTTTAGGAACTCATAAAAACCACATGAATAAGATTATCCATCCCTAGATTAACCCGATTTATGGTGGAATTTACAATGGGCTAGTTGATACCTAGCTATCCCTAGCATAGATAAAAACCCCAAACTCATAAAAGTGGTGATCAAGCATTTTTAGAGCAATTCAATACCGTAAATCCACTCCAACAAAATACGAAATGTAATTGAGAAGAATCATTCAATAACAAAACCTCATAAGAAATTAAATTACATCAACCACCAAGCCCATCATTCTTCATAGGTTCCATTATCATCCCCTTACTCTTGCTTTTATCATTTGTGCATGCTAGTCTAGGGCACGAGTATTCCTAGAAGGATTTTCCCAAACCTCAACTAAGATAAAACCTAACTCTCCATAATTCCTTATGTGAAAATCAAGTTCATTAAATGACCAAACCCTAATTTGACTATATGAGGCTAATAACTATATTCCTATGATATTAGCAAATCAATCCCCTCTCCTTTAAGGTTCAAGAACTCATACAACTTAATCCTTTGGTCTTGTTTCTACCTCCCCTTCCCAAGTTTGGTAAAAACACCCTATCATCCCAATAAATGGCCAATTTAAAGGAAAGCATTAAGATTGGAATAAATAAACATGCATTAACCAAACAATAACTGCAAGAGTTCGAGAAATTACACAAAACCTAATCTAAAATCGGGCTCATAACAACCCTTGAGTTACATACTACCTACCACTACATAATACAAGAAAATAAAACATGAAAAGAGAAGAAAATGAAGAGGAAAGAGAAGAGATGAGGGAAAGAAGACCAATCCATTGAAGGAAGGCTCTTCTCCCCCCTAACCAGCTCTGTAGAGTAAACCCTAGCCGCCTCCAAGCTCCCCAAAATCTCCCAAGTCCAAGATTAGGTCAAAATGCTCTAAAAGGAGTATTTAAGCTGCTGGTCCGAAGTCTGGCGCCTGGGCGCCAAGGCTGCAGCTTCAGATTCAAAGTTCATGGGTCGGGCGCCCGGGCGCCACGTCTGGCGCTTGGGCGCCAACTGGGCAGAGAGCCCTGTTTCTTCACATGCCTGGCGCCTGGGCGCCAGGCCACTGGAATGACATGCTTTCTCTTGTTTCCTCCCCACAAATGCACCTACAGAAAACAATAAATAAAATAAATTAAAAAGGCAATAAAAGGTGCAGAAAAAACAAGAAAATACGAACACTAACAAGCACACGGAAATTGTACGAAAACAAAGATAACAAGCGCAAAAGGAAAGCAACCATGGCTAAAAGAGGACCGAAAATCCCAAATATGGTGACATTATTTAGTGACTTTCTAGGACTTATCAATAATTTTTTGTCTTTTATCACATTTCGAATAAAATTCAATCTAATGTCAATATGCTTCGACATCTCATGGTAGACTGAATTCTTGGCCAAACTTAATGCACTCTGACTATCACAATAAATGATAGGTCTCTGAATATTTAGCCTCAAACTATCAATCAAACCATGCAACCACATACCTTCCTTAACTCCTTTGCCAATGACATGTATTTTGCTTTAGTGATAGTCAAGGCAACTGTAGATTGAAGTATTGCCTTCCAACTGACGGCACATCCATTCAGAGTCAAGACATAGCATGTCAAGGATCTCCTCCTTAAAAGGTCTCCAGCATAATCAGAATCTGTATTGCCAACCAGGCCACTATCAGATTTATCAGCACCATAAACCAAGCAAATATTACTCGTACCTTTTAGATAGTGCATAATCCATTTAACTGCATTCCAGTGAGATCTCCCAAGATTACTCATAAACCTGCTTACCACACTGACTGCATGAGCCAGATCAGGCCTAGTACACACCATTGCATACATCAAGCTTCCAACAACATTGCAGTAGGGCACTAAACTCATGTACCCTTTTTCCTTAGTTGTAGCAGGTATTGTACTAGCATCAAGTTTAAAATGTGCCGCCAACATAGTACTAACCGACTTAGAATTATTCATTTCGAAAGACTGTAAAAATTTTTTTATGTATTTCTGCTGAGATACATACAGTAAACCTGCATTTCTATCTCTCCAAATCTCCATGCCCAATATCTTCTTGGCTGCACCCAAATCCTTCATCTCAAACTCACTACTCAACAAGGCTTTCAAACTATCAATTTCAACGTTGTTCTTTGAAGCAATCAACATATCATCAACATATAGTAACAAATAAATATAAGAATCATCTGTAAGTTTCTTAGAGTAGACACAGTTATCAAACTGATTATGCAGAAAACCATGAGAAGTCATGAATGCATCAAATTTCTTGTACTACTTTCTAGGAGACTGCTTCAAACCATACAATGACTTTTTCAGCAAACAAACATGATCTTTCTTCCCAGAATCAAGAAAATCCTTCTGGCTGTGACATATAGATCTGCTCCTCTAAATTTTCATGTAAGAAAGCAGTTTTCATATCCAGTTATTACAACTCCAAGTCAAAAACACTTATCATGGACAAAAGGACACGAATGGTTTTATCTTCACAACCGGGGAGAAAACTTCATGATAATCAATTCCCTCCTTTTGTGAAAAACTCTTTGCCACGAATCGTGTTTTGAACCTTTCTGGTTCAACTCCAGGAATACCTTCTTTCTTCTTGAAGACCCATTTGCATCCTACCAGTTTCACTCCCTTTGGTAACGGTACAAGATCTCATGTTTTGTTCTTCTCAAGAGATTGCATCTCTTCATTCATTACAACCAGCCATTCTGATGCTTCTCTACTCTCAACTGCTTCTTTATACGATCTCGGGTCATCAGAATCAATGTTTTCTTCTACTGCCAAGGCATAAGCGACTAAATTAATATCAATCATATTAACACAATCTACATACCTTATGGGTTTTCTAATTTCCCTCCTTTCCCTCCTTGTTGCTATAGGTTGTGATTCTTCTTCTTTCCTAGACTGTTGTACAGGGTCTGTTATAACCCTTTTTGAAGTTTGAACCTCAATTTTCACCTTTTGGTTGGCACCTTCATCATTATTACATGCATGACTACCAAGTTCCTCCTTCTGACCAAACATAGTAAACTCATCAAAAGTTACATCTTTGCTAATAATAAATTTTAGAGTTCTATTCTTTTCAGTACACCACAGTCTGTACCTTTTAACTCTAGGTGCATACCCTAGAAATATGCATTTCATTGCCCTAGGTTCTAGTTTACCATCATTCACATAAGCATAAGTAGGACAACCAAATATACACAAGCCAAAATAATCAGAAGGTTTACCGGACTATACCTTTTGAAGGGTCTTAAAATAAATTGCAGTAGATGGCGATCTATTCACCAGATAACAAGCAGTGTTAACTGCTTCAGCCCAGAATTGTTTTGGCAAGCTAGCGTTTAATCGCATGCATCTTGCACGCTATAACAGTGTTTGATTCATACGTTCTGCAACTCTATTTTACTGTGGTGTATGACGTACAGTGCAGTGCCTCACTATACCTTCTTTCTTGCAAAACTCATCAAACGGAGCATTACAAAACTCTAACCTATTATCAGTTTTGAGTGTTTTGACCTATTTTTCAGTCCGTTTCTCAACCATGGTTTTCCACTCCTTGAACTTCCCAAATACTTTATCTTTGGATTTCAGAAAATACGCCCAAACCCTTCTAGAGTAGTCATTAATGAAAGTAACAAAGTACTTGTATTTGCCTTGAGATTCAACTGGAGAAGGACCCCACAAGTCTGAGTGAACATATTGCAGAACATCCATAAAAGTATGCATCCCATAACTTAACTTAACTTTGTGTTGTTTACCCATAACACAAACTTCACAGAATTTTAGCTTCCCAGTTTCTGTCCCTTCTAACAATCCTTGTTTACTTAGAATTAACAGTCCTTTCTCACTCATGTGTCCCAATTGGCAATGCCACAACTCTGCACAATCATCAATCTTTCCTAAAGATTTAGATACAGCCACTGTCCCTATCACTGAACTACTAATCAAAAAGTAAATGCCATGCTGTAATTTACCCTTCATTATAACCAGAGCACCTTTGAAAATTCACAACTGTCCATTTTCTCCAGAGTACTTGTACCCTTGTTTGTCAAGAGTACCAAAAGAAATCAAGTTCTTCTGTAGACCAGGAATATACCAAGCATCAAGTGTCCTGACTATTCCATCATACATCTAAATCTGCACAGAACCACTGCCATTAACACTAAGTTGCTCATCATCACCCAACCTCACAATACCATTCCTCTCTTTGAAAGAAGTAAACAGCTCACGTGAGAAAGTCATATGATAAGATGCACCTGTGTCCAAGACCCAAGTATTTTCAGAACTAGAGGTACTGACTATGAAAACATCATTATCCTCTTCTTCGTCAGAACTATCTTGCACCACTGCAACACTACCACTGGTATTCGGTTCCTTCTCGTCATTTCTCTTCTTCCTCTGTGGACAATTCTTCCTGATGTGCCCCTTCTGTTTATAGTGATAACATCGAGGTCCTCCTTTGTTCCTCAACTTAGACTGTGACTTGCTTCTTTTTCCATCATCTTTTTTAGTGTCTCTACCTCTGCCAACATATAAATCTGCTTCTGTACCATCCTCATTAGAACTAGAGACTCCTCTCTTCAGCTCTTTAGACTGCAAAGCATCTTTGACATTATTAACAGAGATACTATCTCTACTATACAACATAGTGTCAACAAAGTTCTCATATGAATTTGGTAGAGAACATAAAAGAATGATAGCTTGATCCTCATCATCTATCTTAACCCCAACATCCTGTAAATCTAGGATAATTCGGTTAAAATTATCAAGATGATCTTTCACTTGTATATTTTCTGTCATCCGCATGGTACACAAATGCTGCTTCTGATATAATCAGTTTGTGAGAGACTTTTTATGGTATTTATCATCCAATTTCTTCCATAAACCTGCAGCAGTTGACTCATCAACTACTTCTCTCAACACCTCATCAGTCAAACTCAATAGTAATGCACTATAAGCCTTTGCCAAAATTTCCTTCTTTTCCTCTTCCTTCAATATGTCAGGCAATTTTTCTTCTCCTTCTAATGCCCCCGCACATCCCTACTGAACTAGAAGTGCCCTCATTTACCTTCCAGAAAGTGAAATCATTCGATCTATTGAACTTCTCAATATCGAATTTATGAATCGACATCTTCTTAAGCAACAACAGATAAATTACTAGCAAATTTTGCAACCAGAAATCGAATTTCACAAAACTGTTCAGAATCTTGCAAACTGACCATAATTTCACTAACATAAATCCAACACAGCAGTCCAACAAAATTCACAATAGTAAACCAGAAATTCAATCCAGCACAATCCAACACAATCCAATAAATTCACACAGAAATTTAGAATTCTTTTCTGAATTAAACATAAACTCACCGGAACTGTTTCGATGGAACAATAACGATCACAACAGAAAACTTGGTCTAAACAACAACTATGACCAAACAGCAACTTTGACCAAATAGTAGTTTTTTTGACCAAACAGTAGTTTTAACCAAACAGCAACTTTGACCAAACAACAGCTTCGACCAAACAGCAACTTTGACCAAACAGCAGCTTTGACCAAAAAGTACCGTTGACCGTTGACCATGCTACAGTATCGAGTTGCTTCAGTACCGTTCTACTACAGTGCACCGAGTCGCTATAGTTCTGAGTCGCTACAATATCCGAGTCTCTACAGTACCGTTGACTGTTGATTACTACAGTACTCGTCATAAAAGACGATGAACAATACTTCCAATAATGATTCTGGTGATGAATAGTAACTTGCAATAGTAAAAATGCACCAAAACAACTAAAAAACGATCTCTGATGCACTAGAAATGCAATAAACAGTCTCTTTTGCACAAAAAATAAGCCAATCGAACTAGATCTGAAAATTTTCTTACCACCAAAAAATGTTCTCTGACGTTCTTTAATGACCAAAGATGCAAAAAATGGTCTCCTATGCTCCAAAACAACCAAATCGGGATAAGATCTGAAATTTTGGAGCGAGATCTGAAAATTTTCAAACGTGCTGCAGTAACTGACGAACCAAAAATGAACCAAAGCTTTGATACCACTTGTGAGGTTATTGTAAGGCAATAAATTAAGGAGAAGGATAGAGAGAAACATACAAAGAAGTTACGTGTTTTGGTCAATGCGACTTACGTTCACGGACAAAGAGAAGATCTGTATTATTTCTGATAGAGGCTACACTGAGAGAGATTATATCAACAACTACTAATGAATTCCCTCACACACATATATATACTGAAAATAATAGGTTATGGGTCATGGGTCGGGTTACAAACCGGGCCACCCACAAAATTTAAGTCAAACACAACAAGATAACCTCCCTACGACACGTTACGACAAGTCCTCACATGTTCAAAACAATGTCGTTGCTTTGGCGAGGAGCTCCTCTGCTTTTCTTAGGATACCTGCTAGTCGGCAGCCCTTTTTTTTTTCACTTAAACGGTACGAAACGGTGCCTTTCAGTTATGTCAGTTTTTTTAAGGGACTTTACTGAAGGAGAAAACTTCATAAAAGTCTCAACTCTCATGTTTTCTTTCAAAATGACCCACCCTCTCATGGTCTAGCAATAGGTAAAGAGAATAATGGCAATATTTCTGGATTTTCTCTCTCTCTCTCTCTCTCTCTCTCTCTCTCTCTTCGTGAGTAAGTGGGTTTAACTTAGAAAACATGAGGTTGGACGTTGAAGAAGGTGGAGACGATGACGAACACGGTGGAGGAGCCTCGACGTTGCTTTCAGTGGTGAGAAAAATCGAAGAACTGCTACTTTGAAGACGCTGGAACTGCCGGTGGAGCCACGGTAGATGAGGGCTACACGTTGCAGGTATGCGTATCAAATGAAATAGAGACTTGAAAGAGAAGGTGGGTCATTTTGAAAGGAAACGTGAGTTGGAGCTTTTCTGAAGTTTTCTCCTTCAGTGAACTCTTTGAAAATAAAAATAGAAATTAAAAAAAATGAAACGCACCGTTTTGCATTGTTTAAGTAAAAAAAGTCTGCCAGTTGCTTGTCCCTAAGAAAAGTAGAGGAGCTGCTCGTATCGCTCTGGTGCATTATAAAAGAAAGAACTGACTGGTGATTCGGGGATAGACGGCGAGATTGGTGAATGGTTGAGAATAGCGTTGAGTGCTTGAGAGAGAGAAATTGTTCTAGAGAGACTAGGGGAGCGATAACAGAGTGTTTGGAGGTCAAGCTTACTATTGCAGATTTTGAAATTTGCAAGTAATGTTTTTATAAACTCTGATTATGTTTGTTCATGTGCACATTATCTCTTTTTTGATGTCACTGAGTTTTGAGCGTGTCGATGAGAATCCTAAGTTCTGGTTGAGGTTCACAAAATATGAAACCATGTTTTTCTCTTGAAGTTTTGTTTAACTCAAGGCAATGGTTGAAGTGTAATATCTAGCATCATTGACTCAAGAAAGACGAATATTTGAATCAGTTTAAATTAGGAGGGAATGGCATCAATTTCTGTTCCTAAGACACGTGACACATGGGGCATCAATCACCAAGTTGAATGGATTCATGAATTTTGGAGACTCTGTTCTGTCAACGTATGTTCGGAGGGAATCTTGCAAGCTAAGTTGTTTTACAATAAATAATCAAATATAATGATGGTGAGGTGCCTTAGACGTAGAGATGTGGGCTCTCGGATTGCTTGCCTTGGACATTTGCATGATTTATCAAATTTGCAAAGGTGACTTTCAGTAATTAACTGGGGGGGGGGGGTATTAGTGTGTATAGATCTAGTTATATACAAGCGTGTGACCCAATGCCTTGCTTAAACCATCTAGTTTTAGGGTATTGGAGATAGACAAATTTGAGGTGAATGATTGTCGTAATTGGCTTGGAAAATAAGTGACATGGCATGACTCATTATAATAAAAGTAATTAGGATTCATTTGTAATCTAAGAATTTGGTTCTGATCATTTTCTTTTCTTTTCGCTTCTTGACATATTTTGGAAGATTTCTGGGGAAGAGATCACTGCATCTTGGAGGCAGATACTGAGGGATGAACGATACTTGCTAGGAGCCTCTTTATTTTATTATTATTAATTTCATTTTGTTTATCTTATTTTATTAGTTTTCTTTCTTACCTTGCCATAATAAATCACGATCATGCATTCTAATATGTCTTCTATTAACATCTAAGGACCTTACACTGATGATGACACGAGTCCGGATTTACTGCTGTGCATAAGGGTGTGCTGCTTTTCACTTTTAGCAACGGTTTTTACCGTTGCTAAAAGTTATTGTGGCAAATATTTTTGTTGCCAAAACTTTCAGCAACGATAAAAATCGTTGCTGAAAGTGAAAAGCAGCAAAATGCACCATTTTGCACAGCAGCAAATCCGCTCGCCTTCCTTGAGCGCTCTCTCTCTCTCGTTCTCTCTCTCTCCCTCTCTCTCTGTGACCTTTTGACGTTGTCAGTGAAAATGGACCTTGTTTCTTGCCTAGTATTTAGGCTTGTACGCTTTACTTCTTCCTTATTTGCATTTGTACGAACTTCTTATGTTAATTTAATTTCCTCTTCTAACCCAAAAAACAAAAAGAAAATGGATTTGAAAGTTGTCACATGACATATTTAAATGTATGATTGGAACTTATATTTTTTAAAATTAAGAAATTGAATAATTTCTTTTTCTTTTTAGAAAGCTTTTAAAAACCCAAAAATATTTCCTTTTTAAATTTTTTTAGAATAATTTTGAGTCCTTTGAAAATTTGGATTTTGCTTAGAGTAAATTCCTTTCATATAAAAAAAATAAAAAATCAAGAAAGAGGAAAAATTTAGAGAGTAAGAGGTAAGACTCACCAGATTTAAAAATTACAGATAGTTCACAAACTCAAAAATTGATTTTCCTTTTGGCAATCTTTTGAGGCTATTGTTTCTTTCTCTCTAATTAAAATATAATAAAACATCACTATTTTCTAGACTAATTATGTGTACTTTGATCTCAATTGGTAAATCTTAGACTCTTTCTAGCCAAGTTCTCACTGTACATATATATATTTTTTTCCAACTTTTCCTTTCCGATGTGAATGAAAAAGATAAAGATGAATCTAAAATAATTGCAAACTTCAGAGGTACATACTGCCTGACACTTTTCTTAGGCAGTTCAATTTTCAAATTCAGTTTTCTCTAAAAGCAATCTATCAGATTTAAAGATTTTTCTAAAAATTTTTTTATCAAATTAAATTTTGGTGATAATCTCCCAATAAACTATTTTTCAATTATAAAAGCTAATGTTCATTTTTTTTCAAAAACCGCATGGATTCAGGCGTGATACTCACAATAGGGATTCAAAGCCATTTATAAAACTGCTTACAATGTACGTTATTAAAGCTTATTTAGCGTGTATTTGGTTCTGCAATAGATAGTGTTGAACGCGTTAGTATCTCTAAATGCCTGTTTGCATCAAATATGCAACTGTTTGGTTCAACGTTGAATCATTTTGCATAACCGTTTCTGAATCTATTCTGAAGCCTAACCCATGTCTCAATCAACACATCCTGAGGTTGCTTCCAAGAAAAATCGATTTTGGTTAGTAGCTCATTACTCCTCTACACCTTGTCCAATTCCTCTACTATCTTCCCACCCTTATGTGCATCTATCCTTCACTCCCTCACACCTCTATTTTTATTTATAAAAACAAAGCATACACACACATACTCCCTTTGAGAAATATGGGGGAAGAGAGAAAGAAGAGTATAACTAGAGATGAATAAAGACAAAAAGTGAGAGGGAGCTCTGGTTCACATAATAGAAACATAGAAGAGAGAAGAAAAAGATGTAGAGATGAAAATACGTGCCAGTGCAGAGCAGAGACCAAAGTGAATAAATTGAAATGTTTATAGAAATTATTTTAACAAATAACAAATTATATTCTCAAATTAAGGACCTAAACGAAATAATAGAAGAGTTTATATCAAGCAAAAAATAAAAAGAAAATTTATCTAAGAACCTAAGTGAAGAAACAAAATTTTTTTTGGGTAAATGGTAAAATTAAAACAAAATCTGATTTAAATTATTAATTTATTTTGTTTTAAATAATGTATAATTCATTTTGTTTTAATTACTAATTCATTATGTCTAAAACTTAATTATAATGAATATTTAGTTAATTTTAATTATAGTAGATACTTAATTCATTTTGTTTAGAACTTAATTATTAATTAAAAATTAATCAATAATTCATTTTATTTTGGACTCACTTGTAGCCTACACATTGAACCAAAAAAAAAAGAAATTATTTAAACATTGATATAATTACATAGTTTATATTAATATATATTTTATGACATCTATTTTTTTAATTACTTTTTTTTGTATTTAACTTTATATAATAAATTAAATAAGAATAAATGAAATAAAATAACATAATATTCATACATTTTCTGATAATTACACATTCAAAAATATTTTCGTTAACTAATATTTAAACAATATTTATTTTTTAAAATTATTTTTCTGATAATTTTCAAACAAATTACGTTAATAAAAAATCAATTCTGAGTTTACCTAAAAAGTTTTCAAACATCCCTTTACAAGTAATTATTTACAAGGTACATACATATATACAAGTTAGTACCCTAAGATTTTGCAGTAACTAGAAATCGAAATTTATAAGGAGTTAAACTAAACATTCAAGACTCGTGACGCAATACGCAGAGTCGAGACTGTAAAGGGGCTTAGCTTCACAGACTTCCCAGTTCATCTTGAATCAAAATACATAATCCAACAGTAATCAATCTATTCATCAATAATTGCAAATTCCCCAACGTTTATAGTCCTCTTAAGGTTTTGCTAGATTTGATTAGCCTAATGCAATCTTAAAGACACACGATTTAGCGAGGGTTGAAAACACGATTTAAGAGCGGCTTGTGAAACCATTGTTAAAATTTTGCATTTAGCGGTGGTTTCACTGAAACCGCCGCTAAATCATTTAAAGTTGTCATCATTAATAATTAATAATTAATTATTAATTAAACAGTTTAATCTTTTAATATTAATAAATAATTAATTTAATAATAAAATATCAATAACTAATTTCTTAAATATTTAATTAATTGAATACTTTAATTTAGTAATTAAGCTTATTAATACTAAGTTAGTAATTTATAATTAAAAGGAAAAAAGCAAGGATGATAAAACCAGACCGGACCGGTTGGTGGAACCAGTTGAACTGGAAACTGGACCCTGGTCTTGGCCGGACACACTGAAGAACTAGTCAAACCTTGTCAAGAACCGAATTTGACCGGCAGTTGTTCTTTCAAGCCAGTCATGGTTGAACCGATTTAACATGGGAAAAAAAAAATGAAGGCCTATCGCCATCAAAGAAGGAGTTTCTGCTGTCGAGGAAGAAGGAGGAGGAGCTATCAAAGAAGAAGAAGAATGAGCAACACATAGGGAAAAAAGAAAAGAAGTTAGTGCAATTGAGAACTCCTATGGGATTAATGCTCTTAACAGTGTGGTGTGTGGTTTCACGGGATGTTCAGAACAAAACCTCGAATTTCAACCATCCCCCAAACTGTTTCTTTTCCATTTCCTTAGTTAAATCCCAAAACCTCAATGCCCACAGAGAGAAACCAGAAATCAAGTCCCAAATCATTAATTAAACAGATTTACCAAAGATCAGTCCTGACTTTTGACAACAACAAGTACCCTTCATTATTCTTTCTTTCATCAAGTTTCATGTCATATTTGGCTAACATAAATTTCATAATTTATTTTATGCAAACCCACATCATGCCAACCAGAAATTTAAATGCCAAATCCCAAATATACTGTTCTGTTTTATGGCTGTGTTCAGTTTGGAATTTAGAAAAATTCTGGTATTCATTTAGAGCTCTAAAATTCATGAAACTTAACATATATCCTTATTGATGTGTTGGTGTACTAGGTTACATTAGTGACCACCTATCAGAACTGTCTAAATTTTCACAGGTTTGGTTTCTTACATTTATTTCACCAGTCAAAACACATCCAAATGTGACCAAATTTGGTGGGCTAGAAGAGTAAGGTCTTAACTAGATGCCATAAAAATTTTGTATTAAAATAAGATCATTTGATCTCTGACAAGAACTAAAATGTGTAGCTGGCCAGACTGGTCTTCTGCACAAAATTTCAGATTGGCCAGCAGAAAAGATCATTCTTAAATTCAACATTCTGTTCTTAAATTCTCTGTTTATAAAGCTTAGATTTCCAACCAAAACTCTTCCAAACAACAACTTGCTCCAAGAAGAGCAGAGCATAGGCATGGAACTAGTCAAAGCTATACGGTAGAACATTCAAATCATGAGCAAGCAATTCTCAGAACAAAGATATCATTCCTTCCAATCAGAGTCTTGTTTCAATCTGAATTCTGATATAAACAACTTCATTGGAACAAAACTACAAACACAATAGATCAAGAAATATTATTCAAAAGGTCCCAAAAATAGTAGATCAACAAATATTATTCAAAAGGTCCCAAAAATAACATACTCCTCCACTCAAATTATACAGTGCATAATTTACATCAAGTTGCCCAACCAGCCCAATCAGAAAAACCACAACAATATGCAAAAGAGACCAAATAATTCATGCTTCAACCCTCAATCCCCTTTGAACAACCAGCCCAAAACCAACTCTTACAGACATGAGGTTCAGAATAAAAATCGAGGAGAAGAGAAGAAGTATTTCGGCTCTTACCTCACATCGTTTCTCACCGTCGTCGACCTCTTCCCTTCAAATTTTCGAGTTGTCAAGTTTCCGGCATCACTACTTCTCCATCCTCATTTGCTCCGTTTCCCGACCCAAGATTTTCTGACTCCCCATTCCTTCGGTCAAGAACAGCACAGGACAAAGGACAAGAAAATCCCAAATTAAAATTTGATTTTAAATTGTTCTTACCGGCCACCAGCACTTTTCGCCGTCGTAGACCCCAAATCCGACGACTTAGACGAAGGAAACTGCCCTCAGCAGCTAAGACATCGCGAGAGATATGAGACGGGGTGGGGATGTGCGTGAGTGGCGTTGTGGAAGGGTTCTTGTTATTTTACACGGGTGGAGGGAGAGTGCACGTGTCCCACTCTCCTCCTCACGACAGCAAAATCATGAGTCTCAAAATACTTAACACCCCGACCGTCAAATTTGGTGCCCGGATTTGGTGAGAGTTTCAGAAACTAAGAAATGAGATTCATTGCTTGTTATTAAAGATGAGTATTATGTTTGTCTTAATTTCAATAATTAAATTTTAAATTTGACAGTTTAAATATTAAATAACAATTTTGGTAATTTTTTATTTTTAACAACTCTAAACTCCAAGGACTCAATATACTAAGTTTAACCATAAATGACACTTTCACTCTTAAATTTGCTTACGATTCTCTTGCTGCGAACGAAAATGTAAATGTCCAAAATCTCAACTGGATTTGGAAAAGTACCTGTAATATAAGAGAAAAAATTTTCATCTGGAAAGCTGTTAACAAAGGACTGCCCACCTCAAAATCCCTTCACATATGAAACATCACTCCTTCCGCTGCTGGCCCAATTTGCCCCTCGCAAGACGAATCTATCAAACACATTCTACGTGACTGCTGCTATGCCTCTTCTACCTGGTACAATTTTCAATTATCTTCCAATATTTTTGCTGGAAACCTCAGAACATGGTTGCCCACAAATGTCACTAATCTGGATAAAAACAAATTTAATATTCCATGGAGCACTATCTTCCTGTTTACTCTTTGTGCCTTGTGGCTTGCTAGAAATAATTTTGTTTTCAATAATGTGACAGTTGATTCTTCCCAAATTGCAAAAGCTGCCCTTGGCCAAGCCACCGAATTCTGGTCAAATTTCTCTAAAGCTAGAATTATCTCCTCTCGTGAAATCCAAGGTAACTCAAACCATTCAAACTCTAGTGAAACCTCTCTCACTTGGCAGCTCCCCCTAAACTTGTCTAAACTTAATTGTGACAGTTCCTCAATAAATTCACTAATGGGAGTTGGAGAATGTTTCCGCGATGTTACAGGTACTTGGATATTGGTGAAGGAAATGCACTTGAAGGCTGAAGCTGAGTTATGGGCTAACACGTTGGGGGTTAAAAATGCTGTCTCAAATGTCTCTACATTCCAGGGTTATAATTGAAACTAACTCCTCTACAGCTATTGATATTATTCTTCATTCTACTCCTGACCATCACCCTATGGGGACTATCATTAGCAACTGCAGGAACATCCTTTTTGAACCAGAAGACTACATGTTGATGAAAGGAAGCAGACAACAAGATAGGTGTGCTGACTTGTTAACAAAGGAAGGACTGAAGCGAAAGGTATAACCAACCAACAACCTTTGATGAAGTGCCTAAACTTATTTTGCGACAGTACCATGCAGGCAAGCTCGACTCTCTTCCTTTGGACTGACCCTTATGTCTGGTTTACCTTGCTTGCTGGCCCGCTCTTTCGGTTATGGCTTCTTATTGCTATGACTTTGTATTCTGCTTCCTGTTTAATCTACTTTTCATGCTACTTACAGGCATTTGCTGTTCTAGTCCTTACCTTGCTCACGTTGAGATTAGCTGGATGCCTCTTTGTGCCTCTAGTTAAGCTATCTCACTTGCTGTACTGACAATATTCTACTTTGCTTAATCTAATTTCCTTTTTCTTTTGCAGAAAAAATTATTCAAGTTGTGAATAAAATATATTTAATTATAACATTATCTATCATTTCAATATTTACACTGTATATTTTAAAATAAAAGTAAAAGATTAAACAGCTACAGATTTAAGTAGATAACTATAATTAATAATTTTTGCCCTTTAAATAATAACAAATTTTAGTTTTTGACCGTTGTCTTTAATAGTTTGAAAATGGACAACAGATAAAAATCCCGCATCAAAATTCAAAAGAACACAAACAAAAAGTATTACCAACTGTCTGGGCCCCCCCTCTCATGTATCCAAATTCCATTCTCCCTCTCTCTCTCTCTCTCTCTCTCTCTCACAGAGCTTCATCTCCTTCCTCTCTGACCTAAAAACATGAGTACGACACCACCATGTCTCCTCATTCTCCTCCTGTTCGCTCCCTTCACCATCGCCTCCTCTCTCTCTCACCCACCCTCTCCTTCTCCTACATCTTCACCATCCCATCCTTCTCCTTCTTCTTCCGCTTCTTCTCCCACATCTTCACCATCTCATTCTTCTTCTTCGCCATCTTCACCTTCTTCTCTTGACCCTAACCAGCTCAGAGCCCTCCAATCCCTCAACATCCCCACCTCCAAAGACCCCTGCTCCCGCAACGCCACTCTCTGTGACTCCTCCAAACCCTTTCGCCACATCGTCGCTCTCTCCCTCTCTAACTGCTCCTCCTACGTCTCTCTCACCTACACCGCCCTCAAATCCCTCTCCACTCTCCGCTCTCTTCGCCTCCAAAACTGTCCTGTCACCCCCATTCGCTTCCCTCCTGAACTCGTAGCCTCTCTCCACTCCTTCACCTGCATCAACAGCCTCCGTAGAGTAAGTGGCGTCTGGCTCTCACGCCTCCAGAATCTCTCAGATCTCACTGTGTCGGAGGTGCGAGTAAAAGCTTCGGGTCCCAATGTCATACTTGGGCGTATGAAGAAACTCAAGTCTCTCACCATTTCTCGCGCGAATCTCACGGGGTCGCTTCCGAAATCCATACATTCCAACTTGACCCATATCGATCTTTCGGGGAATCAGCTCAACGGAAGCATACCCACTTCGATTACGATGCTGGACAGCCTGGAATTTCTGAATCTCTCGTCGAATTCGCTCAATGGCGAAATACCCACTTCAATCGGGGACTTGATATCGCTGAAGAACTTCTCTCTGGCTTCGAATTCGCTCTCCGGATCCATACCCGATTCGATTTCCGCCATTCCGGGTTTGGTTCACATGGATCTGAGCTCGAACCAGCTGAACGGGACGATTCCTAAGTTTGTTTCGCAGATGAAGAATCTCAAGCACTTGAATCTGGCTAACAATAATCTTCACGGGGTTGTGCCTTTCAATTTGAGTTTTATACAGAGATTGGATGTGTTTAAGGTGAATGGGAATAGCAATTTGTGCTATAACCATTCGGTTCTGTCTTCAAAAATGAAGCTTGGGATTGCTCCTTGTGATAAGTACGGAATGCCGATGTCTCCTCCGCCGTCGAAGGATTCTTCTGCAGATGATAGTAGTGATTCGGATTACAATGATGAGGATGATGATGATAAGCACAAGAAGGAGCATCATCATGGGCCTAATAAGGTTGTTCTCGGTGTGGCAATTGCGCTTTCTTCCATTGTCTTTCTCATTATTTTCTTAATCCTCTGCTCTAAGTGTTGTCGCTGAAGCAAAGTTTGATTTGCTGCTTTCGAGTTTAGATTAGGAATATTGATGATTTGAATTGGGTTTTTATTTATTTATTCATAAATAAATTATTTAATTTTTAAAAGATTATAATTGTCTTGACCTTTAAAAAATCAAATATTTTAATTTATTACATAAAAAAATGTATTTGTATTAGTTTTTTTTTTTGCTGTAATTGAATTGCAAACTTTATTACTAAATTTTGAATTTTTTGCCATTAAAAATTATTGACAAATTAAATGATAAACTTAGTTTCAAATTTTTATCATTTTAACATACTGAGAATAAAATTGATACATACATAATTTTTCATAAATTAAATTAAAATATTTAATTTTTTTAAAGACTAAATAAAAATAATTATGACCTTTTAGTTACCATATCAAGAATTTGCACTTTACTAATGGTACACTGATTAGAGTGCAGAGGGTGGAACAAAGAGGAATGAAAGGGAATGTCCCAAAAAAACAGGTTGTTGTACTTTTGGGAAATATGATAGTTTCCCAATAACAAAGTGAGGCCCTTGGTTTTTCTTCTCTTTGCTTTTCTTTATGCTTTTTTCTTTAGTAACGCTTTTGTTTCACTTTTAGCAACGGTTTAAATTGTTGTCTTTTCAATAATATTTCTAGCGACAATTTCAACTGTTGCTAAAAATGAAAAAAGCGTTGCAAAAAAAAAAAGCAGAGAGAAAAGAAAAGCAGAGGATCCAATCTCGTGAAATGAGAGGGACAAAGAGTCGGATAATATTGATTCGGTGATTTTATATATATATATATATTCTTCAATTTATTGCTTGTTGCACTGTAACGAGTTCATTGGGAATAATAAATTTTGGCACTGTATCCTTGTACCGTGTTAGTTGGAAAGAGGTATGTATGTATTTTCAGCCACCCTTGTTCTATAAGCATTTATTTCTCACACTTTTCACTTGAGACTCAACCTGTTGTTTTTGGCTCCATTATGATCATTTTCCTTGTTTGATTATTTAATTTTTCTGGAAAAATATTGTGTTCATTTGGTCACAGAAGCTAAGGATAAGAGTCAGCTGTATATTGTTTCTAACCCCAACTTTAATTACACACGTTGACTCTATATCTGGCACGTGTGTGGTATTTTAGGTCTCAAGTTTCATGTGAACTTGCTATCCATGTCACATGCAGCTTCCAGCTCATTTTAATTTTGTGAAAAGAGTCATTCAATTATTCCCTCGTGTATGATGTATCTATTTTATTACACTTACACTCAGTTTAACTGCGTAAAATTTGGCTTCGAAATGGTATTAATTATTCATGGGTAGCTTACATGTTCTACAAAAGATACAGTTAAAATTTTATAATAATTACGAAAACTACACAATTTTAGGATGCAAGATTTTAATGGTTCCTATATATGAAGAGTGATTTTCATATGTAGATGACACTAAATATTTTAAATTTACATGACATTTATTTCAGGTTGTGCATAATTACGGTGAAGAACTGTTTTTTCTTTTTTTTTTTGTGTAGGAAATTTTTTTTAAGAAGTTAATTAGAAGTTGATGTTGAGTAGGAGAATAAGACAACAAACAAGTTGAAGATGGATGATGATTTGATATGGTGAGTGGGGGGAATAATAATGAATGATTGGGTGGCTGTGTTTCAATTATATGTGGCTCCATGTGTATTAAAGTTGGACATGAGCTGTCTATGTTACCTTCATTGAGTACGTACATGAAGTTCCACAGTTTCCACTTTCAAATTAGATTAGAATAGGGAAAGTTTAGTTCCTAATACTGTTAAAATGGACCGTCACCTAGAAGTAAGCATGTTCGGCTTGTTAATTGGATCGATTTGTATATATAAATTTGATTGTTAGAAAATGGGTATAAACAATATAGCCTATAGGCCAAGTGGGCTGGGATTGGGCTATTGGGCCATTCACAGGCCAGGCCATTTCTTTTTTTAACCAAAATTTAATTTATTGTTTATAATTTTGTTTATTGTATTTTATATTTTATAATATTATATTCAATACATAAAAAATTTAGATATGAAAAATTATGTATTCTTTTAAATTGAATATAAAAATTGCAAATTCACATATAATATAGTTGACTAAAGGAAATATAACAAAAGATTAAGGTTATTGATAACTAAAAAAACTATTATGAAAAGTTGAGATTATTAGTAATTTGAAAATCTATTAAAGAGATAATATTTTCTAAGTATAAATTGTCTATTTATAAAAATTTTGAAATTTTTTTACCAAAAAAATTTTAATATTCAATTATATAAATAAATTTTTTTAAAAAAAATAGAAAGTAATCCATGGACTAGTCCATTTAAGTCCGTAAGTCACAATGGAGAATAAATGAGCATTGTAAAAGTGGCCCATTTGATTTTTTATTGTGTATAAAAAAGAGGCCCATTTATTAAGCAGGCCGAATTGTCCTTTTTGATAGTGTTGTTAGTTGAGATGTGGAGTTTTTACATGGTTGAAATTTTTTTTGAAATTATAATAATTAAAAAAATATATTTTGCACAAATTATAACATGAACCACCAATAAAAAAATTCATTATCTCAGCAAGTCAAGTTTCCATAAACTTACCTATTAAAATACTACTCTGGTCAACTTCTATATCACTATTTCCATGATCCATCATTGGCGAATTTTGTAATTATCTTAAATACAGATATTTTTATGGCATCTCGAGAAAAGACTTGCAAAATAATTTTAAATTTCTTTTTCTAAATATAATAAATCCTACTAATTTTGATTTATTTATATTTTACTTCTCTGGATTAATAAATTATAGAATTAGTTCAAAAATTTTAAAATGTGACAAAGCACGTTTTTGAGCTTCAAAATAAAACAATATTATGAAATCCCGGTTAAATTAACTACAAAACACTATTTCCTTACTTGAACTAGTTTCACTAACTAGTAACAAACTATCAGGTTAAATGAAAATGTAAATATAAAAAGCTACATGTGGATTACATGACACTACAATTAATTTTCAATAAATTAAAATTTTTTTAGTCCAAAACTCAAGAGATACTTTTTTACACTCATAATTTTTTTGTAAAATAAGTTTGTATTTAACTCCCTTTTTAAGTCTTTAGTCAATTATATGTTGTTACTTCTAGAATCAAAGTATTAGTATATTATATGCTTTAGTTAATAACTGAGTTTTCCAAATTTGTACAGGGGATTTGTACAGGAAATTTAGATCATTGCTTGGCTCCAAAGTGAAGCAGAATGCTGATCCAATCTAAACCATTAGTTGTGAACAATATCTTGAAATTTAAACTGTTAGTTATGAAAACTAAAAGTGTAGATTAGGTCAAACACCCTATTTGGCCATATAAATAATTTGTTACTACAATGCACTTGAGCATTCTTTTATATATAATTTTGGAACTGTGCGATGGACGTGGTTGTCAATAATTCTTGGAGCTAACCTTCCTAAGCATCTTGTCTAAGGGGTCAGGTGGTCCTTTATGCTAATTATAGCATCACTCATTTCTTTTGTACATGAAAAACACATAAACTAAAGAGAATGTTGAATTAGACATTATAACAAGGGAAATATGTAGTAACCTTCAGCACATCCAAAGTGAAACAATACTCATGATTAGATTAAAAGACCAAAAGGTGTCTAGCATTAATTAACTTCCTTCAAACAATAAAACTTGTTTACTAAATTTAACACCAATCTGGTCCCATTTTCCCAAACCTGGTACCTCATTTGTAACCAAAAAAAATAATTGGTACCAAAACTTTAAAACCAACTATCACAGGTTTTAAATAATCTTCTTTTAGATACAATTTGTTGGGACTTGTTAAGAATAGAGTTTGGATCGGCGTTTAAAATTTCAAACACTGTGTTTGCCTTTATAGGGACTGTTAAATTTTAAATCCAACTGTTCAAATTTCAATATACTTTAAAAAAAAAGAAAAAGAAAGTTGTTAAAAATATTATTTAAAATTTAGACTATTAGATTTGAAATTTAACGATTTCTATGAAGACAAGCACCAGATTCGAATTTGTTAAGAAGGACCCCTTCGAACTTAACCTAGAACCACTTCATTGTGTTGATTTCCAACACGCGACTTGCATCTTCTGTGTCGACTGACACAGTAAACAGGGCGTTCCAAAACAATGAAGAAATTACCATAGATTCCAGTTGAGGGATCATACCTGAAAATAGAGATAAAACAAGATTAGGCCCATGTAGCTAGTCGGACATTTTAAACTTGATGCTTTTAACAATAATAACACATTCTAGAAAACCAAGGATCAATGAATATATCTGGTCTAGTGATGATCCCAGCCAGCACAAACACATTGAAAAGTGAAAAGCAGTAAGTAAATGCAACATGGAGAAATAAAATCTACTATATTACGAACACAGGTCGATGTAAGAGAAAGAATAGTGCCAGTCTCGAGGCACATCATCTATAAGAAGTTCAATTGAAGTAAATAACAAAGACACGTCAAAAATTATTTGTTTCTAGAATTATTTGTTTTTAGAAGTAATGAATTTTCAAAAATCAGCTATTCTCAGGTACCAATTTAAGTGAGGCAATGATAAATTGCAAATCATATTTATTAACATCGATATTTGCTGCCGTGTCACTACAAGAAATTCAGGAATAATAGATTGGAAGATTCACCTTTGATTGAAGGAAATTCAAAGACGAAAAAATTTTCATCTCTAATCGTTCTGTTGCAAAGTTTGAGACGGAAAAAAATTTCATCTCAAAATTAGGGATAAAATTTTCTATCTCAAATTAAAAAATTCATCTCAAGTATATTTTGGACGTTCAAGATGTAACAAAATTCCGTCTCACATTAAGAATGGAAAATCCATGCCTGGTTCTCGTTTAGAAACTCTAAGGGATGTAGATGCTTGAGATGATCTCAGCCTAGTATGTTACACTTGTTAAATAGATATAATTAAGAATAATCAATCAAATAATTAAGTATCAGAAGAAAAAGTAAAAGATTTCAGTATACTTACATGGACTTCAAATAAGCGTTGGTCAGCAAATTCTCTAGTGTCCTTTTTGTGGGTGTGCATGAACAACTCCAACAAGTGAGGCTTTTTCTCAGAATTCACACTCATCCATATTTTAGTGAACATTATGTATTTTGAAAATAAATACGTGTAATCAACAAAAAATAGAGGAAAAATGTTAGAGATATCTTACCATTTGGCGTATGTGCCTAAAGACAGGAATGTTGCCACCGATATGCAATAACCCCCAATCATGGACACCCAATTTCTCAATGCCTAATCACACTTCCTCTGGTAATCTTCCCTCTGCCACTTTTGGATTAGCTGCTCCATCATAGTCTTGCTAACCTAGTGATGCCAAGGATGGGTTTGGTACTCACTACGAAAGTGTCACCTCATGTGGCGTACAACCTTGCCACAGTTTTTGTTCGA
Source organism: Biancaea sappan (assembly GCA_037074585.1). Taxonomy (NCBI): domain Eukaryota; kingdom Viridiplantae; phylum Streptophyta; class Magnoliopsida; order Fabales; family Fabaceae; genus Biancaea; species Biancaea sappan. Next base: position 28,025,823 of record CM073493.1, read on the forward strand.
GTTCTTTCTTATCTGAAGGTCCTGCTTTGGAAACAACTTGTTTCGTTTCTGCATAAAGTAATCAAAAATTAATATTTACAAGTAGAACAAAAATGTACTTGAGAATCAAAACTTCTTGCCCATTCTTAAAACCATAAATCCCTTAATTTAGGAGGAGTAGTTGTAAGCTGATGTGTCATATTTCTCCTATATGACCAAGGAAATCTCTTGCACACTAAAAAAAAAAAGATTTTTGGTGACGACAAAAGTCTAAAAGTCGCCACCAAAAGTCTTTGGTGGCAATTTTTAATGTTGACTAAAGTTGTTGCTGAAAGTCCGCAGTTAAAAGATTTTTGGTGAATGACCTTTAGTGACTACTCAAAAAGTCATTTTTATTGTAAAAAAAAAAAATTTGTGCCAATAAATAACTTTGTCGCCACCAAATGACCTTTGGTGGCAACTTTGAAAGTCACCACTAAATGTCCTTTAATGGCAACTAAAAGTCGCCACCAAAAGTAATGTCCTTTAATGGCAACTAAAAGTTGCCACCAAATGACTTTCAACAGTTAAAACCATTGCTAAAACTTTCAGCCTGAAAGTTTTAGCAACAGTTAAAACTATTGCTAAAACTCCAAGCATCCATCTACTTTTTTTTTTCCAAGCAGAGGATTCACAACCCCAAAAGTCAGTCGCCTTTTTTTTGGATGCGAATTGGCCCGACGAGTCAACCCGAGACTCATTCGACCTGTGCGGATTTTGGCTGGTCCACTAACTCACTGCCCTGGGATAACTTGATTTTGTTGTGCAATATTCAAATTTATATTGAAATTAAACTAAACATATGCATACCTGAGATTCAAACTCGAGTCTCTTGCTTTTAACCATGTGTATTTTATCATCATGCCACCACTTTATTTGTAATACATAAGGACAAAATTATATATATATATAATTTGTTAAAATTATTTTAAGCCAAAAAATCATTAAATCGAAATGAAATAACAACTAATTTAACAAAATGTAAATATATTATCATAATTAGATTGAGAGATAAAAAAATATTATATATATTAAAAAAATTAATTTTTGGTGGCGAATCTCAAAAATTGACATAAAAGTTTGACTTTTTTTAAATAAAATTAAAAAATTTAGATTTTTAGTGGCGACTCCCATAGTCGCTACAAAAAGTTCAACTTTCAATAGTAACTCTCAAAAGTCACCACCAAAAGTCCGATATTTTTTAATAAGTCACCACCAAAAATTGACTTTCAGTGGTGACTCTTTTAGTCACCATCAAAAGTCAATTTATTTTAAATAAAATTAAAAAAATAGACTTTTGATGGCAAGTCTCATTGTCGCCACCAAAAGTTAGAATTTCAGTGGCTACTCCCAACCAAAAGTGCAATTTTTTAAAAAAGAAAATATACTATTATTAATAGATTAAGTGATATGAAAAAATATAATTATATAAATTAAAAAATTAACTTTTGGTAGCGATAAAAGTTTGACTTTTTTTTTAAATAAAAATTTCTACTGAAAGTCAATTTTCTTATAGTGGTACCACCTTAATCACTGGATAAAAAATATGTAGTTTGAATTTAAATTAGTAAATATAGAATAAGAAATTAATATTCATTTAGGTCTTCTATGAAAGATAGAAGTCTAAAATCTTGCAAGTAGTGCATATTAATTTCGTACTTTATACTTCTGTCTTTTTTTTTAATAAGAAAAAAATTATTCATTAAAAATCAAAAAAGTACATCAGTTAATAACATTATGCTTTGCCTAATCTATGAAAAGAAAACAGAAACCAAAAAAGTAAAATCAGTTAATAGGGAAATCAATTTACTAGGATTGTTTGTTTAGTTGTTTTTCTTGTTGGAAATTGTGCTTTTATGCTGGAAAATTGGACTCTGAATTTATAGTGCTAGCTATTGGGATCTGTATCCCATTTTTGTTGTCCAAACCTAACAACTTTCCAGGTAATCAAGAAGAGTTTAAGTGTTGTTTTCTGCTGTAATTCTAGTTTAGTGTTGTTTTCTGCTGTCAAATGAAAAGTTTCTATCATAGATTATTTTGAGGTAACAAATGACCTCCAAATGCCATGAAATTTGGTATCCAATTAGAAATGATGTCTAAGAATATGTTAAGAATTTTTTGGGCTGGTTTGGTACCCTTAAAACACCTAAAACAGTAGCTGAAATTTGAAAACTTTGTTAATTGTTATTTTTATAACTGTTAATTATCAAAATAAAAAGCTAGGTTGACGTAGATGTTCCGTCTACTGAGTAAACCGTCCTTAATAAGTCATTCCCTCTGAAATGAAAAATAGCATAAAGAAGAAAGAAAAAGAAATTCCCCTATTCCCTTTTTGAATGTGGCAGCTAGACAATTGTGAGTGACATTACAAAGTCAACATCAGCTATCACTTTGAACAGAAGAATGGTAAAAGAAAAAGAGAACCATTTGGTTTTATCATCAACATGGAAAGCGCATCTTATTGTGCTCTCCGCACTGTCATGGTTCTACCAAACCCAACCTTAGCAATATTTCCCAATTTAGAATAGGGATAGCACTTTTTGCACATTCATTTTGTGAAGAGAGAGTCAATCAAGGACAATTTTCTGTTTTATACATTCCTTCACTTTTACAAAAGCAGAAACGCAAAGAATGAGAGAAGTTGTGAGAAAGGGGATTGGATCTCTCTAGCTGCTAGAGTGCTGGAGGAGATTTTCAGCTGTTAGATCTATAGATCTAATGGGTAAAAAAAAACAATGGTCAATTTTTTTTTTTCAGGACTCATATGTGAGTCTGTTGGAAGGAAACTAGAGAAAGTCCAGCTAGAGTGAAGCCACGCTCGTGAGAAAGGACGTACCTCACGACAAGAACACAACGGCAAACCTCAAAGGGATTTGAAGATAACAACAGACCTCGATGATAGTTTAAGATTTAAGGTGTGTTTGGGAGTCCGGTAGGCAAACATGGGTTAGGTAATCTAGGTTGAATTAAACATGGTTAAAAAAAAAACTAGATTTGAATGAATGTGATTTATATTTGAAAGATATTTTGGCAAACGAGATTTGATGCAAAACATGATGTTTGAATATTAGTGTGCAAATGTAATTTGAGATGTGTAATTACTAAAAATGGTACATATTTTATATTTTATTTTTTGATGTACCATTATTATTTATTGTCATTTATTTAAAGTTTAGTGAATTATATCCATGTTTTAATAAAGTATACTATTTGTTTTGTTTATTTGTCCAATATTACTTCGCTAATTACTTATTAGAGTATTTTTAAAATTTGAACAATGTGAACTAAGTATAATATAATTAAAGTGTTAATAATTATTTATGGAAAAGAAAATATAAGATATTAGTGATGATCAATATGCAAATGATACAAACAAAACAAAAAAAACTTAATCGCATCAAAGAAATTTAGAGATTCATTATCATAATAAGGGGAATTATGTTATTAATTGTATAATGATATAATTAAATTAATTCTTTAATTAGTTAACCAAAATAATTAGGATGTTTAATTGCGTAAATTAAGTTTTTAAAGTAAATATATAAATTACGACATAATTAGTTTTAATTGTATAAATTAGGTTTATTATCATAATAAAATAAATTATGTCATCACTAATAACCTTCAAAATTTGGTAAATCCCATCAAATCCTAATTAAAATTCTATTTATACTAAATCTGGACATTTTCAGAAATTTTACTCTCTCCCTCTAACTTTTTACTTTATTCACTTAGGTCCTTAGTATTAATTTCTCCTTTATCTTTTTCATGTTCTAAGACAATATTTAGTTTCATCTAGGTCCATAGGTTACAAATATGTTTTTTTTCTAAAATTATAACTACTCCTAAAGTGAATAAAATATAATAATTTAAATAACTAATTTAATCAAAATAAATTACTTTTTATTTGATATATTCATATGAAATTAAATTCCAGTTTGGTCCTCTATATAGTCCATAATTTTAGTTAAGACCGGATTTTATTTTAAATTTCATTTTTCCATTAAGAACTTTTTGTTTATTCACCTAGATCATTAGTCCAAAATTTTCTTTTGTCTTTTGTATGATTTAATATTATATTTAGCTTCCCCTAGGTCCAACGATAGAGAATATATTTTTTTTCTAAAATTAAATCAATCCTTGTAAACTTTTCATTTCTCTCACTTTAGTCCATATATGCAACTTATGTTATTTTCTCATGCTTTTGATTTCCAAACCTACTTAGAACACTTCTTAGGCATTTTTAGGACATGTTTGACCATTTCCACCCATAAACTAAGCAAAAGAAAGACTTTTCAAGAATGAAAAATTTAGTTCTAAAACTTATCAAAAGTTCACGTTGTTCTTGAGTGATTTTTATTGGTTTTTCTTTTGGTTTTTGATCCCTAATCACTACTACTATCACCTCAACACTTTTGTAGGTTAGAAGTAGAAGAATCTCCTCAAAATAGCCAGAAAAAAAAATCAAGTTTAAAGTTGTTGCTCTCCTTCTTGAACAATTGTTTTAACGTTGAAAAACAAAGGAAGAAAAATCTACTACTGTCCTCTCTCTTTCTCATGAGGGAAGCCAAGATTGCACAAGAGAGAAGCACTGAAAAATAGGAAGGGTAGCAGAGGGATTCTAGAAGTATTTTGTGGCCAACCATGTTAGATGAACAGAGAAGCAAGGGTGAGCACGCTTTGAAGCAATGATGGTTGGAGAATCTAAAAAGTAGTTGGTCTCCAACGTGTTTTGCTTCACCAACCAGTCAAACATTCCAGTTTTCCTTCTAACCACATTTGGACAGTTGCAAGCCATAGTATGGTGAATCAAACGTGATGCCAAATGTACACTTACTTTGTTATTTTGATATAAAAAAAGGTCAAATAATTTTATCTTAAAAATTGTTGAGACTATAAAATGCATTGGAAATTGAAGAGTTTGTTCATGTAAGACTTTGATGTGTAAATATCAAAGAAAATAAGAAATACTTTTTCTTGAAAGGTACAAACCATATATCAATTGTGAGAAGTTATAAAATGTATCAGAAAATGCATAGTTTTTAATTTTGACTCAAAATAAATATATAATATAAAATTTAAGGTGAACTGACACAAATAAATGGTGAGAGGCAAATTCTACTTAAGTCTAGTTTGAAGAACCCTGCTTATCTCAGCTGATATGAAAACATTCTCAAGTTATAAACGATCCAGTGTTAGGAGAGTGAAGATCATATAAGTGACATATTCATGTGTAATTTGGATATGAAAACATTCTCAAGTTAAATAGTTTGCCCAACACAGCCTAAAATGAATATAATCCTAAGAGTGATAGGAAAAAAAATTAATATTAGAGTCATGCTAAAACTTTAAAATTTGACATGAGGAGGAATAAGGTAAAACAGGGAATCAAGTCAATTGGGTTTTGCAAAGAGAATTCTGCTGCAATTTCAGACTAAGACCTAAACGGAATTAGATATATAAAGAAAGGACCCAAATATGATTATAACTGAGGAATTATATGCACCCCTCTGCTCACGTGACCTACCTCTTAATTCATATGTGCGTTCTAAGTATGTAAAGTCTCCTGAGTCAGAAATCACTAGCCACTTGAGCTCAAAAGTATATGCTATATCTTTCGAGCTCAATATGAGTCCAGGTGGATCTTCATGGCAATTCGGGTGCAGAAATTCGAATGAGGTACGGTATTTTCTTTTGTTTTTTTTCCCTTCTTCTTCTTCATCTACAACTTCTTCTTGGGTAAGGTTTGAATAGTCTGATTAGTAAAGTTTTGGGTTCTGAAGATGAATTTCTGGTTGAAAATGGAAGTATGATGAAAGTAGAACTAAGTATTATGATGCTCTTTGTACTTGATGGGAATGCTAGTCTGGGTTATTTTTAAAAATGCAATTTTTGATTTGAAAATTGGATTTGTGGAGTGGTTCTTTCAAATTGTCAATGTGAAAGTATGGATTTTGGGTTGTTAATTTTGTTTATTGAGAAGTTGGTGACCTATGGACTGGTATGAACTGCCAAACGCTGGCTGTCGTGCAAATCAGAACTCACGCACCACTACAGTGGTTGTCTCGATCGCTGTAACGGGCATAGCCTGATAAAATTTATATTAAAAGAAATTTGATGGAGTGGCAATTTTGTAAATATAAGTAATGATGAAAAGGAATGATGATAGATGATAGATGAAAAAGAATGCTGATGGATGAATTAATGATGAAGGGAGAAAGAAAATGATGATGGCGTACACAAGAGTAGAAAGTAGGGGTGGGCAAGTAACCCGTCAACCTACCAAACCGACCCAATCCGCATGGTTAGATTGGGTTGGGTTGAGAATCTCTAACACGCGGGGTTAGGTTGAGAATCTCTAACCGCGGGTTAGATATTCTCAACCTAACCCAACCCGCGAGCTCGATTTATTTAATATATATATATATATATATATAAATTTTTATACTTCTCTTCGCTCGATCTACTCTGCTTTTAGTCTCTCAGATCAGTCTCACACTCCTCATCATTCATTAGAGGTAAGAAGGGTTCCATTTCCATACTTTAGCTACTTTCCCAAATTTCCCCTTTATCAAAGTTCTGATTTCATCTTCCTCCCTTCTTCTTCTTCTTCTTCACTACGTCTGCGTGTCTACGTCTACGCCTGCTTGGGCCTTGGCTCCTCGTCCTCGGTAGTTGGCTCCTCGGCTTTCCTCACTTGACCCTTAGTCCTCGCCTCCTCGGCTCAGTCTGTAATAGGTACGCCTCCCTCCGCTGGCTCGCTTCCCAGATTCTTTTCATTTTTTCTTTCATTTTTACTTGGAGAACCAGAAATTTATGGTTCTTCATACGAACCAGAAATTTCTAGTTTAAATTTTTGGTTCTTTCTAATTAAACCAGAAATTTCCGGTTCTTTCTAATTATTTTGTTATTATTCTTTTTTTTTTTTATGAAATAGGAAGTTGTAGCTCAAGGTGAAGAGGTTGGAGGAAGATAAAGAACAAAATTTGAAGGAGAATGATGGAGAACGTGATGAGAAACCAGATATGGAAGACATTGGAAAATTGAAAACTAGACCTAGAAGACACTGGAACTGCTTCGTATGAACCATATGTTGTATATGTTATGTTGGGAATGATTTGATATATTATGTGTTATGATCTACCAGATCCAGACTAACATATTGCCCATATGTTTGTATTAGCATAGTTCCTTTATCTTACAATGCTTTTGAAATAATTGTAAGGTTAACGTGAAACTATAGCAAAAAAAAAAGGCAACCCGACCGACCTGACCCGTTGACTATCGAGTTAGGTTGGTTCGGGTTCAATTGCAAAAAATATTGAAACCGAACTGAACCAAACCGACCCGACCCTGTGCCCACATCTAGTAGAAAGGTAGAGGCTGGAAATAGTTTATTGTATTGACTCAATACTACCATTAGATACACCATGCCTCTATATATAGATTTCCTATGTCAATTAACATTTGTCTAGAAACAGAGACTTCTATCTATCGCCATTCATCTCTCACTTATTCTAGATATGTCCAGCTGGTGCTGCCTAAGTGAAAATTCTACACAATTCATGTTTATTCTCACCATTTACACGGTTTTCTATATTTTCTAGATTTTTCAATTGATAGTAATTACATCATATATTTATTTTGTCATTTCTAGATTTTTTTGGATTAATTTTTTAATATAAGTTGTGTTCAACAAATGAGCTTATAGCTAATAAGCTAACTTAAAGCTCATTTGACTAGTTTATAAGCTCGTTAAAATTGTTCGGTAAACAAGCTTATTTTATTAGCTTATAACTTATTCTGATAAGCTACTTTGAGTAGCTTATAGTTTATAGCTTTTAGCTTAAAGTTTTTTGTTCCTATTTTGCCCTTATTATTTTTTCAAAATACCCATTATACCCATTACTTTATTATATCCTATTTACTCATCATCTTTCTTCTTCTTCTAACACCAACACTGAAAATGTCACGGCAACACCATGACCACTATTTCCTTATCCTTCTTCTTTTTTCGGCCTTCAAATCCTCCTCGTAACATTCATCCACTTGCGCCATGGCAATTTCAAGGTAATGTACCACTAATTCCTCATCCTAGTTACACTCCAACCAGACCACCTCCAATGTGACAATTTCACAGTCACAATGATACATCTACTCTGCCATATACTTCTTTTCAAGTCTTAGTTAACTCAATAACGACGTCATAGGCATATCATAACTCATCTATTTATTCGCATTTTCAAACTTCCTTTCCACCTTTAAGCTCAACCCCCTTGGCATGTGGTCTAGTTCCAACCCTTGGATCCTCGCCAATACCAACAAAAGTCACAATCCACAATACACAAGACGATAACAACATAATCAGAAAGGACCTCATTAGTCTAGATTAAACATAGTAATTTTTTTTTCTATCAATCGTACTTAGTATTTTAGTTCAAAATTAGTCACATTACATATTTTTAAATCTCCTAAATCTCCTTTATGTTTATAAATGATTCAAGTTTTCTCCAAACCATAATAAGATTCAAGATCAAATTGTGTCCATCATTAAATCAACATATGATAGACCATAACATGCTAGAGGGATGTACTTGAATCATTGCGAAACTTGTGGTGGCTATAATTTCAAATATAATTTCATTATCTTTATCTATTACAATCTTTTACCCTACATCAGCATCTATTATTAATTATAAATCTTATTTGTTAGAAATATTATATTTGGTCACCATAACATCAAGGCTCTATTCAAAGTATTGGAAATATTATGCATCAAATAGCTTAAAAGATATGATATCTCAAGTGCATAAGAAAAAAAAAACCAGCGTGAATTGAAAAATCTATTTGGAATCAATTATGTGATAAATGGGGAACACCATATTTCAAACAAGTTAGCGAGCAAACAAAAAAAAGATCTTCTAACTTTAGTAGATTTGGTTTATCTCTCAACACTGGAGATTCTATTTCAATGTCAGAGTATAAGATAAGATTGATAATTAATTTAATTTTTTAGCATATTTATTATTTATTTCATCATTATATTTCATATATATATATATATATATATATTCTTGAACCTTAGACAAAGGAATTGTGAAGAGAACCTACTGCATTTGAATTATTTCTTCATACTCATCAGAATAAGACCAATCAAATATGAGTTGATAAAAAAATCTGAGACAACATTTGTAAGTGTTATTTTATGTATAATCGTATATGATGTATATTTTATAATACAATCTAATTATATAATTTTATTTTTCTTAAAGGTGAAATATTAAAGACTGCATTAATCTTCAAGTAGCTTTGAACAGTAATTATCGGATCTTGATTTATGGATGAAAGCAGTAAGAGGGAAAAAAAGGACACATATATTGTTTAGTAGTTGAGGCATCTAAAAGTTAGTACCACAACCTCTGGATTTCATATACAAGAAGACCAATTGCAACTTGATTAGACTCACTCCCAAGAATTTCAACATGCTTTAAAAGATACATTTGTTCATTGTCTGAATGAATCTTATGAAGAAGAATTGAAAAGATACGAAGAACAGGTTGGGAAACTAAGTAGTCAAGTCACTACAATGGAGACTAGACTCAATGAAATGTAAGTATTTTGTTCTCCTCCCTATCCACCTCAACACTTATTTTATGCCAATTCAAGTGACCAAGGAAATACAGACATGTATCAACTAGATGTAGTTCCCCTTGATATTCCAGCAACCGACAATATTCTAAATAACGAAAACAGTGGAGATGAAGAAAATGATGATGAAAAGTAGAAATCTGTATTATACAATTTTTTAATTTTATTTTTATTATTGTAATGTATTTTCACTAATGAACAATTTATTTAATACAATTTAATTATGCTAATTTATAAATATATTTGAATATTCCACACAATTTGCATATACAAATCATGATTTATACATTAATATATAAATAATATAAAATATATAAAACTTTATTTCCATAAATGTTAAAGCTAATTTTATATTAAAACAACAAATTATTCAATTATATTTTTTATCATTAAAGTAATGTAAAAATATTATAATATAGTATACTATAAAGTGAAATAAATTTATTAATGAGACATTTATTTTGAATGTTTCTGACTACAAAAAAAAATTAACATAAATAAAACAGTGCAAGGCGCGAGTGTTATTTCAGGCGTACATGAACATAAAAATTTAGACGTGATTTTAAAATATTCTTGCTAATTCTTTTATATAACAATTTGTAATACCCGCCAATTTTGGAATCACATAATTGGCAGTATTACAGTTATTATAGTGAAAATTTCCATTATTTCAAATGAAATTATCGGGTTAATTTCAATTTTTCATATTTAATTTATTCTTTTTTATTATTATTTATGGAAGTGGAGATAAATAATTGAATCAGATATTTTATTACGGATAATATTTTCGAGGATTAGGGAAAGATAAGAGGAAGAGGAAATTTCGTGGAGATAGAGTAGATAGATAAGGAACAGAAAGAGAGTAATCATGAGGCATAGAGGAGGTTGAATACCTATAAGGTCCAAAGAGGAACTAAAGTGAAATGAGGAACTAGGTGACTCTTAGAGTAAAAGAAATATCCAAATTGGAGAAATTACGGGTTTGTCACTACTAAGGTTAACAAAGAGTTACCTAGGGACAATGTCACGACCTATTTTCTGGGCACATGACTGGCACAATAATAAATATCCCATCATTGTAAGCCTTTCGATAAATTCTACCCATGAGTTAAATTATTAGTCATTATCTCTATAGTATCAAAATAATCATTCCTTAATAAATACGAAGAAAATATATCAAATTTTCTTATTTGAAATTCATAGAGATGATTTGCATATAATAATAGATCATCAATATAAAATACATTATTGTACTAAAATACAAGCCAAATACCAAACCCCTGACCTAAATGTCCTAGACGGTTACAGAGCAACATAATCTATAACAAAAGAGGGGCCTATCCGACAATGTGAAGGTCCAAAGTGATCTATTCCTCTAGCGGATATTCTTCGTTGGCAACCTGATCTGAACAAAAAAAATTTTATAGAGAGTGTGAGCTTTTAAACTCCGTGAGCGAATCGGCATCGCGTTAATAAAATTCAAATACATCACCAGTCATGCAAGTATATTTGAAGGCTCAAACTCAACCAATAGATATAGTTAAAAAAATACATACTAGAAGATAAAAATTCATCCAATTCAACGAATGTTACTAGTATTCATAAATGACAATATATCCCGGAGAGCGCACATAGGCCGACTCACTAATTATGTATATTTTCACCATGACGCACAACTTCATTCTCTTAGCTAAGGCGCCTCACGGATATAGACGGATCTGTCACCGATCCAGGCTATATCCCTACTGAGGGAATCATTGTCTCCACACTCATTAATCAAGACACCCTTTAAGCCGAATTTTTCGCCTTGCCGTGAGAGGGGGTACTGTCCTGCTCAATCACAATCAATAGCACAGTATTTCATATCATAATCAGAGTACAGTGTAATATTCATCCATATGACAAGTGTAGTATGTAGCTATATTATAGGTTTATAAACCACAAATAACAATCAAACTGTTTTTGAAAGGATTCAAACTTCACATCATAAAATACTTGTCTCATCTTATCTATATTTCTAGATTAATTACTTCTCTAGATTTGTCATTCTGAATCTAGTTTACCCCTATGAATCTTGGGAGTGTCCTACGATATACTTTTTTATCACCAATAATGCTAAAACCTATTAAAACGGGGTCGTTTCACTCACATGGATTCCGTACGAGTATCGCTTCTCTAAGTCGTTACGGACAAGAGTACTCAGGTGAATTTCAGTGTTCTACTACGGAGATTTTCATGAAAGATTAGAGAAAATAAGTTAGGATTGTTTTTGTATTGATACTTTTCATACATACAGTTACTATTCATATATACGGGTACTATTCATACCAGAAATAGAGAATACAATCAGTAAAAGAGTACACCAGGTAAGTTCTCAGGAAAGAGTGGAGGGTTACAATGGACACACTTAAAAACCAGGTCTTTCCTTAGCCAGAACCTTCCTAGATATGTATTCTTCACAGTTTACACTCTATTCGCTAATCAAAGAATCAAAATAACATATAGACAGCTAAGGACAGTTTTTTCTGATGTGGAAGATCAGCCAAAGCTGCAACCACAGAGCATACTTAAGAAAATAACTTCTAAAATTTGTAAGACATAGAAAGGCATAGTATCCTTACCTAAGCTGAAAAGGAAAGGCCCAAAATTTCAGAGATCTAGCGTCGGACCAAAAAAATCTTAAGGAGAGAAGAAGAGAAGTTGAAGGTGTGATTCTGAAAGTGAAATGGAAGGGCCTATTTATAAGAAAATTTAAGGGTATTATTCCATCTACCCCGTCTCACCTACTAATTTCACCTACTCCGTCTCACCTACCAATTTCACTTACTAGTCTCACCTACCAATTTCACTTACTAATCTCCTACCAATTTGACTTCAAGTCTCATCTACTAGTATACTCAATTTGCTAATTTAGTTTCCTTTCAATTTAGTCCCTCAGGGAATTCTCTCATATAAAATGTTATTTTTCTCCCAATTTCTTTCTAGTTTTCTCTTATGATCAAACCACATTTAGTATTTGACATTTCGATAGTATATGTGAATAGTACCATATATACGAATAATATTATATAGGTGAATAGTTCCGTATATTGGAATAGTAATCATAGTTTGCAAACATATATTTATATTTTATTTTATTATTATTTATTTTTTTCCACGGGTATTACATTATCACTCTCTTTAAGAAATTCGGTCCTCCGAATTTAAATTACCTTAAGTCTGAAAGTAATGGTTGGAACCCAAGAGGGGGGGTGAATTGGGTTTTATAAATTTTTCACAAGAATTAATTGGAAGTTAAAATGATTTTCTGTAAAAGTACAATGCTTAGGATAATAAATACAATACAGAAAATCAATGTGCTGTTAAGATAAATAATTATAAAGATCAAGGAATTAAAGAATAGATATCAATATGCACAAATTAAAGAGTAAGGGATAGAGAAAGCAAACTCGGAGATTTATACTGGTTCGGCTAATCCAAGCCTACATCCAGTCCTCAAGAGACCACTTGAGTATTTTCAGTATAATTGCAAGTTTAATCCGGGTACTTGCAAACCACTACAACCATGCAAATTCGATCCGGGTATTTGCGAAACCACAATAAAGAATTTATGAATCCGGGCTCCTCCTCAACCCAAAGCAAGTTCTTCCAACACCGGTACTTGCGAACCTCAACTCAGAATAATATATGTGTTGATCAAAATCAACAATACAAAGAAACTCTCTCTAAAGAGTAGATGAAAACAAATGAAGCTCTAATAACTCTAATGATAGAGAATATGCAAGATTTGGCTCAAGAATGCTTTCCTTTCTCTCAAAGATGATAGAAGAAGTTAATATCACATTGTAGGACTTTGTTCTTGCTCAAAATCGTGTATCTAAGGTCATATATATAAGATTTTACAAAACTAGCCGTTATATAGCCGTTATATAGCCGTTATAGTGCAGTCCAGATTTTGAGCTTTCTTTAAAAATTCATAACTCCCTCATTTGAACTCCGTTTTAAACAAATAATATACCGTTGGAAAGCTCTTGGAGTCTAGTTTCAAATGAGCCAAGTTTTACTCAAAAATTATTTTTCTTTTAAAAGATATAATCAAAATACTGACTATAGGTCAGAACAGAATAATCAACTTTCAGTTTTTCAAACTATATTTTAAATAGTCATATATTTCTCATTTGGACTCCGTTTTCAATAAATAATATACCTTTGGAAAGATCTTTGAGTCTACTATCAAATGAGATTAAGATACTTGAAAAAATGATTTTTCGTTTATGAGATATGATATAAAGAGTGACCAAAGGTCAAAAACTAACTTTTGTAAAATTTCATATCTCACTATCTTTTTGTTCAAAATAATTGAGCCAATGTATGCAAATCTAAATCATTGAGTTGCACAAGTATACTAGCCTATATAAAATATACCTAATGTAAACACATAGGCTATCTTGATGCATCCAAGCTTCCAAGACTTCAAATCTTCTAATTCTTCATTTCTTGGAGCTTCATCCTTGCATGTTGTTTTCCTTGAGTGAAGCATGATATTGCTTTTCCTTGTTCTTCAATACAATGCTCACTCTTCTTGTTTTGAACCAACCTATAAAATATATCTTACTTGCAAACTCAATGGTTAGTTTAATAGCATGATTCAATATATGCAACATACATATTAAATAACATAATCATGCTTAAGTACTTGTAGCATATATATGATAATTAATCTTTATATATATCAATGTTACTATTCAAATACATTTGTCATCATCAAAACTTATGGCATATAGCCTTAGAGTCAACAATCTCCCCCTTTTTGATGATGACAAATCACCACAGAAAAATATGTATCACAAGATAATGAATGCAATGTTATAAGCACGTATACATATTTTTCTATTGTTTCTTCTCCCCCTATTTGACATCAACAAAAAGGTGTAAGGAACACAATATATAGAAGTTAAAGCACATACCTTCTTTAAGTCAGGATGTCAGAAGATGTCAATATAGTATGGGGTAAGGATACATCAAAACTTATCATTGATTTCATTGACATGTAAAAAGAAAATTTTAGAAAAATTTTTCTCATGTCAAATGAAATGAGCCAAAAGATAAAACTTGAAAGAGTTTTAGGCTCCCCCTTAAACCTTGCATAATTTGAAAAAGAATAATGAATAATGAATATCCAATTTTTCAAGATATATTCTTTTTCAAAAAAAAAACATTCAAGTCAGACAAAGCTCCCCCTGAATTTCATAACATTTTTCCTTTGAAAAAGATTGTCCAAATCATTATAAAGGAAATTCAGTTTTTGATTGCAGAATTTTGAAGTAAGATTTTTGAAGAAATTTCTGCAATATTTTCATTGAAAATGATTTCTGCTTGTTTATGAAGAGGCATTTTTAGTAAATAGCAGAAAAATTAAACTCTTTGAAAAAAAAACATCATTTGCTGTCATATGATAGAAATATTTACAGCACACAGCAGAAGTATGATATATGGATTAGCAAAGCATGATATAAACAAGAATATTAATCATAATCCATAAATCGAATAATAATATTTTTCAAGATTTCTGAAAAACAATTTCTGCATATATGCATAAAATTATTTCAACATATAGCAAAAGTGATTTAAAATAACGATACTCAAATCCTTTTCTTTTCAAAACAGATAATACTTCAATATGGTAAAGCAATTTCAGAATTGTGGAAGCAATTCAAGAGATTCACGATATTTTTCAAAAACATTTTGCTTCGAAGGAATTTAGAAACGTTTCATCTAAGGAAGCAATATATATGGATTAGTGTAATAAGATATATTCAAGCATATAGTTCATAATCCATATATGAAACATCAATATCCCTTTGTCATCAACAACAAAAGAGATCTTTAAGACCTTTTCTTTTTCAAAAAAAATATTGCTTCATATGATAAAACATATTAACATAACAGAAGCATTTTTAAAGTCCTTTTTCAAAACAAATTTGCTTCATAAAGGATAAGATAAATTTCAGCACAAAGGAAGCAATTTATATACCCATTCAAAATGAATTTATATATGTATCTTGAGGATGAGTACATATAAAAATTTTGACAGCTCATTTTGTATGAGTGCATGTGGAATCATGAAATATTATTCTTAGCCATAGCCTTCGCTCATGATGCATGAATAGCATACACAACATATGTTCTTCGATACATATAATCACAGCATGATGTAATCATGTATGCTCTCAAGAACAACACAACAAAGCAGAATGATACGGTTCTGAATATCACCATTTTATTAATCCTTAAAATTTCTAATCAAAACAAATTAAATCAGCCGCAAATCCACCGAAAATTGACTTTCGTGGTTTTGCCATTAATGCGACGCGTTGTTGGTGTGCATGCGTACTCTAGACTTCTGGCTTCCAGCTTGCAAAATCCATAGGATGAGCGTGTAGGGGTGCGGCGAAGAGATATCTTCGTTGGCTCTAAGTCACAATTTTCTCTCTATAAAAACTGCCCCAGAGTTGTCAATTATCACACCACAAAGAGTATTCATCTCTGAGCCTACAACTTTCTGACATTCCTCTCTCTTCATACTCCAAAAAAAAATTTCAAACCATGGCAGCAAGAAAGTTCATTGATCTCACAGTAGAGGCCAGGGAGGAAGAGCTCGACTTAAACTTGAGTCTAGGCAGGGACAAGGGTAAAAGGCCTTTGGAGGGATCTCAGGAGAATCGAAAGAAGAAGATGAAGATCGAAGAAGCTGAAGAGATTAGTACAGGCCATACGTCAGAAGACAAAATTGCTTGTCTGGAGCAGGAGGTGAAGAAACTCAAGAAGATGATAGAGGACCAGGAGAAGTTAGCTAAACGCAACAATGCGGCACTGACTTCAAGAATAGATAGGTTCTTCTATTGGTCTACCCAATGCTTCTGCAATCAACAACAAAGAAGTGTTGATTGTATGAATGGGATTTACACTACCCTCCGTGACATTGCTCAGTCTCTTGCTCCAAGGAATGGCCGAGGGGTGATGATACAATACGGGCCTCCTAATCCAAGACCACCTCGCCTGTAGATTGCTCATGCATGAGCAAACTTTCCCTTCTTTTTTTTTTAATTATGCAATGTAATCCTTCGGTTTTTTTTTAATGCAAGTGGTTTCTTTTATTTGACGGTACAAAAAAAATAATAATAAAGAAAGATAAAATAAATCAGCTACACAAATTCAGCACAGTATATATATATATATTGAAAAATATATATCCATTTTAAAGATGGAAAGAATTTTCTGACATGGACATATATATCATCATTTCAAAGCAAAAGCAAGTTACATACTTATCAAGATAAAACATATTATAACTTGAGTATGTAGTACAATAATTGAGGTAATATGGATTAGTAAGATATAATCAGATATAAACTATAATCCATAAACAATCGTTCATAAGCTATATTTTATACAAAGGATATGACATGTATAATGCTCAAACCATGATGAATGGTATGAAGACAATATCTTTATATACAATGATATGATCAAATATGTAAGATATTAGAGAACAATATATCATTGTAATGAAAGTATGTCAGTAAAAAAAAATTGCCAACATAGCCAATTATGATCAGGGAGTATCACTCAATTAAATATTAAAGTGGTAAAGAATAGAGATACTCATCAATTTTGGCAAACTCTTATTGCTTCTTGAAGTTCCTCCTCAAGATTTTGATATTCTTGTTTTGCTCATTGCTCTTCTTTTGATTCTATCTTCTTGCAATTTTAATGAACTTAATTGATTGATTATTTGCAAGATCCTCTTGAAAACAATCTCTAATAAGATCACTGTCAAGCATTGGTCGATCATTACGAATGAGCTTAGAGGATAGATTTGAGGACTAACTCCTGCAAAACACTTTTGGTGGAGCACTTTGATGTTCAAATCAGTAATGTTCAAATAAATCTCGAGTACTAGGAGCAACATTATGTTCAAGATATACCATATTAATAAAAGTGCTATGCTTTCATGAAATGCAATTTTGCAAAATATTTGATTTCATTGAAAATATTTAAATAAGATTACAGCAAGGATAAATACTATAGGTAGGAGGAATCTTATTGTTGTGAAGACAAGAAAAATGTGCGTGTAATGGAAGCAAGTTTTCATGATGCAGTAAAAATGATAGTTTGAGCAAAATTTGGAAGAAAGATTTTAGATCAAAACAAAATTTGAATCTATAATCTGCACACCTAACAATTGTTTTCAGATATAGCATGCATGAATATCAAGGATAGATGTAAGGCATATTAGATAACAGACAAAAGCATTAGAGAGCAGTAAACATATCAGTCAAAATTCTTACAATGCATTCCAGCTTATATGTTTACTTATCCATTGCCTCCTTTTGATGCAAGAGAGTGGAGTTTGAATGATGTAGCCATTGAAAAGTCATTTCCGCTCCTTGCTTCGAGGCAAATCTACAAATTATTCATTTATCTTTGGTACCCAAATTTCTTTGGGTTTGCCTGGGTCATGAGTTCCTTTTTGAACCCATTTCATTTTTACTCCATGAACAAGATTTTTCTTATAAAAACAGGAGTAAGATTTGTGTCCTTTCAGTCCACAATAGAAACAAGTGCAAGTTGGACTATTGGACATCTTTTCAGAAACAAAGAAGTTTTTAAACTGCTTTTGGTTTGATTTCTTTTTAGAAACAATACCAACTTTGTTAATTCTTCTTTGTTTCAAAACTGAGGTATTTAAAATTTCTCTACCTTGAGAGAGTTTTGCAAGTGTGTTTTTAAGATTATCATTTTCTTTTTTCAAAAAATCACACTTGGTACAAAAGCAATTTTTGTTGGTAGAGATATTTGTTTTTAAAATCAAATTCTCTTCTTGCAAAGTTTTGTTTTGATTTTCAAAAACAAAATTCTCTTCCTTGGAAATAGAAAATTCATTTTTCAATATTTCCAACTCATTTTCAAGAGAAGAGTTTTTCTGTTTTGAAACATTTAGTTTCTTTGCAAGTATAAGAGATTCTTCATGTAAATCATCAAAGGCATCTTGTAATTCTTCAAAAGAGTAGTCAAATGAATTTACCTCATCTTTATCTCTGGCCACAAGACAAGTGTTGGCTTCTTCATTTGTATTCTGCTTATCAGAATTGCTATTTCCCCAATTGGAAGATAGGTAAGCTTTCTTTGATGATTCACCTTTTGGTTGTGGTTTCTCTTTTTCTCCTTTTTCTTCTTCGTCTGCCACCTTGGTGATTTGAGATTTTTCTGTAAGTTCAATACCAAGAGCTTGCAATTGATTAAGCACAAGTTGTATCTCATTAATGGTTTTGCAATTGTTCATTTGAGCAATTTCAAGTTCATTAATGAAACTTCTATACCTTAATTCCTCAGCAATAAGATCTTCCTCATGTGCAACTTCAAGAATTTCCCACATTTCTTTTGCAGTTGCACAGTTGGAGATTTTGAAAAATTCATCTTGACTCAATGCACAAGAAATAATCAATTTTACCTTAGCATTGAGTTGCATTAAACTTCTTTCAGTATCATTCCATTCACTCTTAAGTTTTGGAATGCATTTTCCTTGTTCTTCCTTGATAGGCATACAAGAACCATTTTCTATAACATCCTAGAGTTTATGGTCTACTGAAATTAAAAACATTTTCATTTCATACTTCCAATATTGAAAATGATTAGCATCAAAAATTGGAGGTTCTGTGAAAGAACAATTTTTAGAAATAAACCAATCACTATATCCAACCATGCTAACTCTTAGACGGTTAAGTCTTTAAACAAGAGCCCAAGTTCTGATACCAATTGAAAGTAATGGTTGGAACCCAAGAGGGGGGGTGAATTGGGTTTTATAAATTTTTCACAAGAATTAATTGGAAGTTAAAATGATTTTCTGTAAAAGTACAATGCTTAGGATAATAAATACAATACAGAAAATCAATGTGCTGTTAAGATAAATAATTATAAAGATCAAGGAATTAAAGAATAGATATCAATATGCACAAATTAAAGAGTAAGGGATAGAGAAAGCAAACTCGGAGATTTATACTGGTTCGGCTAATCCAAGCCTACATCCAGTCCTCAAGAGACCACTTGAGTATTTTCAGTATAATTGCAAGTTTAATCCGGGTACTTGCAAACCACTACAACCATGCAAATTCGATCCGGGTATTTGCGAAACCACAATAAAGAATTTATGAATCCGGGCTCCTCCTCAACCCAAAGCAAGTTCTTCCAACACCGGTACTTGCGAACCTCAACTCAGAATAATATATGTGTTGATCAAAATCAACAATACAAAGAAACTCTCTCTAAAGAGTAGATGAAAACAAATGAAGCTCTAATAACTCTAATGATAGAGAATATGCAAGATTTGGCTCAAGAATGCTTTCCTTTCTCTCAAAGATGATAGAAGAAGTTAATATCACATTGTAGGACTTTGTTCTTGCTCAAAATCGTGTATCTAAGGTCATATATATAAGATTTTACAAAACTAGCCGTTATATAGCCGTTATATAGCCGTTATAGTGCAGTCCAGATTTTGAGCTTTCTTTAAAAATTCATAACTCCCTCATTTGAACTCCGTTTTAAACAAATAATATACCGTTGGAAAGCTCTTGGAGTCTAGTTTCAAATGAGCCAAGTTTTACTCAAAAATTATTTTTCTTTTAAAAGATATAATCAAAATACTGACTATAGGTCAGAACAGAATAATCAACTTTTAGTTTTTCAAACTATATTTTAAATAGTCATATATTTCTCATTTGGACTCCGTTTTCAATAAATAATATACCTTTGGAAAGATCTTTGAGTCTACTATCAAATGAGATTAAGATACTTGAAAAAATGATTTTTCGTTTATGAGATATGATATAAAGAGTGACCAAAGGTCAAAAACTAACTTTTGTAAAATTTCATATCTCACTATCTTTTTGTTCAAAATAATTGAGCCAATGTATGCAAATCTAAATCATTGAGTTGCACAAGTATACTAGCCTATATAAAATATACCTAATGTAAACACATAGGCTATCTTGATGCATCCAAGCTTCCAAGACTTCAAATCTTCTAATTCTTCATTTCTTGGAGCTTCATCCTTGCATGTTGTTTTCCTTGAGTGAAGCATGATATTGCTTTTCCTTGTTCTTCAATACAATGCTCACTCTTCTTGTTTTGAACCAACCTATAAAATATATCTTACTTGCAAACTCAATGGTTAGTTTAATAGCATGATTCAATATATGCAACATACATATTAAATAACATAATCATGCTTAAGTACTTGTAGCATATATATGATAATTAATCTTTATATATATCAATGTTACTATTCAAATACATTTGTCATCATCAAAACTTATGGCGTATAGCCTTAGAGTCAACAAAGTCGTGAAAAGATGTGGATATCTAGAATGCATATTAGCCTCGGCTTCCAATGTGGCTTCTTCATGAGTCTGATTCCTCAACAACACCTTGACCGATGGAATCTCTTTAGATCAGAGTTTCTTTACTTGACTATCGAGGATAGCTACCGGTATCTCCTCATATGACAAGTTTTCATCTACTAAGATAGAATCATTGTGAGAAGGATGAAGTATGTGAGAAGGATCAGGAAGGTACTTCCTCAACATGGATACGTGAAAAACAAGGTGGATCCCTTCTAGTTCCATCGGTAAGGCGAGCCGATAAGCCACTTTTTCCACTCGTTCTAAATTCTCATAAGGTCCGATGTACCTAGGACTCAGCTTTCCCTTCCATCCAAATCTCAGCACACCTTTCATTGGAGAAACTTTTAGGAATGTCATATCACCGACTGAGAACGCCAAATCATGTCTTCTGTGATCAGCGTATACTTTTTGTCTACTTTGAGCTGCTCGCATCCTGTCTTGGATTGTCTTAACATTGGTTAGGGCATCTTGGGCTAAGTCGAGTCCTAATACTTTTGCTTCACCAACCGATCAGAGATCTGCAACGTCTCCCATACAAGGCCTCATAGGGTGCCATCCCAATAGTGGCCTGGAAGCTGTTGTTATATGCGAACTCTACGAGATACAAATGCTTCTCCCAACTACCACTGAAATCTAGAACACAAGCTCGTAACATGTCCTCTAGAGTCTGAATCGTCTGCTCTAACTGTCTGTCTGTCTGTGGGTGAAAGGCAGTACTAAGGTCCACTCGAGTACCTAATGCCTCTTAAAAACTCCTCCAGAAACGAGAGGTAAATTGAGGACCTCTATAAAAATAATAAACATGGGTACTGCATGTAGCTTCACTATTTCCTTAATATATAATTGTGCCAACATCACCACACCATAAGTAGTTTTGACTGGAATGAAGTGTGCTGATTTGGTTAGTCGATCAATAATGACCCAAACTGAGTCATAACCTCCTGTGGAGCAAGGTAGACCAACAACAAAGTCCATCGTCACTCGTTCCCATTTCCATTAAGGAATCTCTAATTGTTGTAATGAGCCTCCTGGCTTTAGATACTCAACCTTAACCTGTTGGCAGGTTAAACAATGAGATACAAACTCTACTATGTCTTGTTTCATTCCTTTCCACTAGTAGATCTGTTTCAGGTCCTGATACATTTTGGTGGCTCCTGGATGTACAACATATGTAGCACTATGGCCTTCTTCCATGATGTCTCATCTAAGAGTTCCAACATCTGGTACACACAACCATTGTTCAAAATGCAAGGCTCCTGTATCGTCGAGTGTGAAACTATTCATTTCACTAATATTCACCTTTTCTATAATTTGGACAAGCTCAGGATCCTCCATTTGGGATATCCGTATCTAGTCTACAAGGGAAGATCTAGCCCTGATATGGGCTAAGAATGATCCTGTCCTTGTAACCTCGAGAGTAGCACCTTTTACTCTCAGCTCTTGCAGTTCTTGGATCAATGGTCTTTTTGTCACTGCTATATGGGCTAGACTACCCATAGATTTTCGACTCAAAGCATTTGCCACCACGTTCGCTTTTCCTGGGTGGTAAAGAATATTGCAATCATAATCTTTTAGTAATTCTACCCATCTCTTTTGCCTCAAGTTTAGGTCCTTTTGGTCGAAAATATATTTGAGAGTTTTATGGTCAGTGTAGATTTTGCAGGTTTCTCCATATAGATAGTGTCGCCATATCTTTAGAGCAAAAATTATTGCTGCCATCTCCAGATCATGAGTGGGGTAGTTTTGTTCATGTTTCTTAAGCTGTATCGATGCATATGCCACTACCTGGCCATGCTACATGAGAGTGCATCCCAACCCTACTCTTGATGCATCACAGTACACTGTAAAACCTCCAAGTCCTGAGGGTAAGACCAATACAGGTACAAAGATTAACCTTTTCTTGAGTTCTTGGAAGCTTTCTTCACAAGCGTCATCCCATTGGTACTTTAATCCTTTCCTAGTCAGTCGTGTGAGAGGGACGGCTAATTGGGAAAAATTTTGGATGAAACGACGATAATATCCTGCCAATCCCAAAAAGCTACGAATCTCCGTGACGGAGGTGGGTCTAGCCACATTTTGACCACTTCTACTTTGCTTGGGTTTGCTTGGATACCATCCTTGGAGATCACATGTCCCAAGAAAGTCATGCGATCGATCCAAAATTCACATTTAGAGAATTTGGCATACAATTGATGATCCCTCAATGTCTGCAACACAATACGAAGGTATTGTTCATGCTTTTCTGAATTCTTTGAGTACACCAGAATGTCGTCTATGAAGACAATAACAAATTTGTCTAAGAAGGGTCATTAAATCCATGAAAGCAGCTGGTGCATTCGTTAGTCCAAACGATATTACCAAGAACTCGTAGTGCCCATATCTGGTACGGAAGGCTGTTTTAGGTACATCCTCCTCCTTGATCTTGAGTTGGTGATAACCAGACCTTAAGTCAATCTTTGAAAAACACTTAGATCCTTGAAGTTGATCGAAAAGGTCGTCAATGCAAGGCAACGAGTATTTATTTTTGATAGTTACTTTATTCAGTTGCCTGTAATCTATGCATAGTCTCATCGATCCGTCCTTCTTTTTCACGAGCAGAACAGGAGCTCCCTAAGGTGAATAACTTGGCCTTATAAAGCCTTTGTCTAGCAAGTCTTGTAACTGAGTCTTTAGCTCTTTTAATTCTGTTGGTGCCATTCTATAAGGGGGTATGGAGATTGGCCGAGTCTCTGGAGCTATCTCTATCTGGAACTCGATCTCTCGATCTGGGGGTACACCTGGTAGATCATCCGAGAAGATGTCTACAAACTCCTGGACTACTAGAACATCCTCTATTTTTAGTTCTTCTTTCTTAATATCTTTAACAAATGTCAAGTATCCTTGACAGCCTTTTCACAATAAACGTTTGGCACACATTAAGGATATAAGATTTCTAGAAATCTCACTATGTTTACCATGAAATATGAAGGAGGGCTCCCCCGGAATATTGAACTTAACTATCTTATTATAGCAATCTAGAGTGGCATGACAAGATGCTAGCCAATCCATGCCTAAGATGAAATCAAAGTCTGTCATATCCAATAGCATTAGGTCTGTCGTTGTATTTACTTCTTCGACTTTCACCTTACAAGTCTAGTAGCCTTGTTCTATTAGTAGGGTGCCTACGGTAGGCATAGTTACTAAGAATGGACATTCTAATCTAACAACTTTTTGCTTAAAGTTCTTAGCAAAGAATAGTGACACAAAGGAATGCGCAGAGCCAGAGTCAAACAAAACATGTGCAAAGTTTGATTCAATCAGAAGGGTACCTGCTACCACCGTATCAGACGCTTGAGCATCTTGACGGGTTAAAGCGAATACTCGAGCGGTCCCTCGGCCTACTGAAGCTTGACCTCGACCACCTTGTTCTCTACCAGCACCTCTTCCGACTCCATTGCTTCCTATAGTTATAAGGGCTCTGTTAGCAATAGTGGCCTCTGATTGATTAAGGCGTACTGATCCTTGGCCAGATCTCATATGGAGTTGAGGGCAATACCTTTTGATGTGGCCCTGTTGACCACATTGGTAACAGATCTTAGTATTGTTATTGGCAAAACAAGCTCTGAAGTGGTTTCTTTCACACTTAGAGCACTAGGGCCTTTGTTGACCCCTTGTACCACTTTGTTGATACTGTGGTGCATTGGCAGTAAAGGCTACATATCCAGTGGTTTTAGTGGGTGCAGAACTCCCTCCGTGGTACCGTGATTTCTCATCTTGTTTTCTTTTTCTTTTGTTATTCCATTTTTCGTTACGCATATCTCTTTTTTCCATCATACAGGCGATGTCGACGGCTTCTGAGTATGATGAAAAATCTCGTATCTTTGATCCCACCCTGTCAAATAGGGACTCTCGAAGGCCTTTAATAAACCATCGGATCCTTTCTTTCTCAGTTAGGACCATGTGAGTAGCATATTCAAACAACTCCACAAACAGATTGTCGTATTCATCGACAGTTCATGCTCCTTGCCGGAGTGTCTCAAACTCATTCATCTTTGCTTCTCGTACGCTCTCTGGAATAAATTGTTCTCGAAAAATTCTTTTAAAGTCCTTCCATGTGAGGGGTGGGGCGTTTCTGGCCATGCGCTTCTTCCATGTTTGCTACCAGCGGTCTGCCTTACCTCTTAATTGAAAGGTAACAAAGGCCATCTTTCGGGGTTCAGGGCACTCCAACGTATCAAGAATTTTCTCACAGTCATCTAGAAAGCACTGTAGGTCTTCATTAACATCTCCTGTAAAGGTTGGCGGATTTAGCTTTATAAATTCTGAGATCTTGACCTCTGCTCCTACCCAATCTTGAGGAGGAGGTGGGGGTGGCATCTAGTCTGTCTCTTACACTCTCGTAGCATGTACTGATGCCTGTGAGCCATCTTCAGATGACTGTCCTATCAGAAGTTCCCTCAGCCCATTTACCTCGTTTTGCATTACAGCTAATGCTTCCATTACTACAGTCACGTCAATTTGTGATGGTACTCCACCACTTTTTCCAGGGTTTTCAGTGGGTATCTCTCTTTTTTGTGCACGGTTACCTTCAGCACAATTAGGCATCTCTAGCCTTGCATCTGCTGACTGAGCAACTGGAGGGACCAGGGCCCTGCCAGATCTTGTGCGGATTCCAGAAGCGTTTGATTTTCTTGGTGCCATCTAAACTTATTCTATAATTAAAAATAATATGTATCGTTACTATTATGCTTCAAGGAAAGACACAAAAGAAAAGGATTTTAAACTCTATAGAGTTTTTGGTGGATCTTCATCCTATGGTCGTGCTGCAGTCACGACAATAGGGGAGGGCCCACTAAAGACACCTTGCTCTGTAATCACTAGGAGACCTAGCAACCTATGCTTTGATACCAATTTGTCACGACCCGTTTTCTAGGCACATGACCCGCACAATGATGAATATCCCATCATTGTAAGCCTTTCGATAAATTCTACCCATGAGTTAAATTATTAGTCATTATCTCTATAGTATTAAAATAACCATTCCTTAATAAATACGAAGAAAATATATCAAATTTTCTTATTTGAAATTCATAGAGATGATTTACATATAATAATAGATCCTCAATATAAAATACATTATTGTACTGAAATACAAGCCAAATACCAAACCCCTGACCTAGATGTCCTAGACGGTTACAGAGCAACATAATCTATAACAAAAGAGGCCTACCCGAAAGCGAGAAGGTCCAAAGTGATCTATTCCTCTAGCGGATGTTCTTCACTGGCAACCTGATCTGAGCAAAAAAATTTTTATAGAGAGTGTGAATCGGCCTCGCGTTAATAAAATTCAAATACATCACCAGCCATGTAAGTATATCCGAAGGCTCAAACTCAACCAATAGACATAGTTAAAAAAATACATACTAGAAGATAAAAATTCATCCAATTCAACAAACGTTACTAGTACTCATCAATGGTAATATATCTCAGAGAGCGCACACAGGCCGGCTCACCAATTATGTATATTTCTTCCATGACGCACAACCTCATTCTCTTAGCTAGGGCACCTCACGGATCTGTCACCAATCCAAGCTATATCCCTACTAAGGGAATCGTTGTCTCCACACTTTTTAGTCAAGACACCCTTTAAGCTGGGTTTTTCACCTTGCCGTGAGAGGGGGTACTGTCCTGCTCAATCACAATCAATAGCATAGTATTTCATATCATAATCAGAGTACAGTGTAATATTCATCCATATGACAAGTATAGTATGTAGCTATATTATAGGTTTATAAACTACAAATAACAATCAATCTGTTTTTGAAAGGATTCAAACTTCGCATCATAAAATACTTGTCTCATCTTATCTATATTTCTGGATTAATTACTTCTCTAAATTTTTTATTCTGAATCCAGTTTACCCTTATGAATCTTGGGAGTGTCCTACGATATACTTTTTATCATCAGCAATGCTAAAACCCTATTAAAACGGGGTCGTTTCACTCACCTGGATTCCGTACGAGTATCGCTTCTCTAAGTCGTTACGGACAAGAGTACTCAGATGAATTTCAGTGTTCGATTACGGAGATTTTCATAAAAGATTAGAGAAAATAAGTTAGGATTGTTTTTGTACAGATACTGTTCATGCATACGATTACCATTCATATGTACGGTTACTATTCATTTGTATGGGTACTATTCATACCAGAAATTGAGAATACAATCTGTAAAAGAGTACACCAGGTAAGTTCCCAAGAAAGAGTGGAGGGTCACAATGGACACACTTAAAAACCAGGTTTTTCCTTAGCCAAAACTTTTCTAGACATGTATTCTTCACAGTTTACACTCTATTCAGTAATCAGAGAATCAAAATAACATATAGACAGCTAAGGACAGTTTTTCTGATGTGGAAGATCATCCAAAGCTGCAACCACAGAGCATACTTAAGAAAATAACTTCTAAAATTTGTAAGACATAGAAAGACATAGTATCCTTCCCTAAACTGAAAAGGAAAGGCCCAAAATCTCAGAGGTCTAGCGTCGGACCAAAAAAATCTTAAGGAGAGAAGAAGAGAAGTTGAAGACGTGATTTTGATAGTGAAATGGAAGGGCCTATTTATAAGAAAATTTAAGGGTACTATTCCATCTACCCCGTCTCACCTACTAATTTCACCTACTCCGTCTCACCTACTAATTTCACTTACTAGTCTCACCTACCAATTTCACTTACTAATCTCACCTACCAATTTCACTTCAAGTCTCATCTACTAGTATACTCAATTTGCTAATTTAGTTTCCTTTCAATTTAGTCCCTCAGGGAATTCTCTCATATAAAATGTTATTTTTCTCCCAATTTTCTTTCTAGTTTTCTCTTATGATCAAACCACATTTAGTATTTGACATTTCGATAGTATATGTGAATAGTATCGTATATACGAATAATATTATATAGGTGAATCGTTTCGTATATTGGAATAGTAATAATAGTTTGCAAACATATATTTATATTTTATTTTATTATTATTATTTTTTTTTCACGGGTATTACAGACAAAGTAGTAATTTCATCCCATGTGGGTATACATAGGCAGTCCCACCTCTTTTTCTTTATTTCTCACTTTCATCTCTCTCTCCTCATTCTTTCTTCTCTCCTTCTCGCTTCCTGCTCTCTACCTTTCTACCTAAATCCTCAACGAGCTTTAGAGAATGTTTCTCTAGTGGTGGGGAGAGCCATTAGAGGCTAAAAAACCTAGGGAAAGCAAGGAATCGAAGTAAGGATTCTAATTCCCTGAACTTTTCCATATTTTCTAATTTTAAGGGTATACGGGGTAAAACTGAGATTTCGGCTTCATTTGTAGGTTAAAATTGGGGATTTTGGTGTCTAAACACTCCTTAGACATCAAAGATAAGATCCCATTGAAGATATCATGGAAAACTGAAGATCTGGCAAGATTTGACCTAAACCCAAGCCTAAAAAGCAAGTTCAGATTTGTGGCGCCTCAGGCACCATCTATGAGTGAAAATGAAGGGTCTTGGTCCCTCAGGCACCATGTGTGGTGCCTCAGGTGTCAAGCCCTTGAATTTAGGGAGAAAGTTGGGCGTCTGGCACCCAAGACGCCACGTGGGGTGCTTTAGGCGCCAGCCATACTGAGAGTTCTTTGGTCCATTTTCAAATGGCCATAACTCTTTCATCCAAACTACATTTTTAGTAAATTTTATATCTTAGGAAGCTCTTTGAGTCTAGTTTCTAATGGTATAAGATTTGTTTGAAGACTCTTTATTGATTAAGATTTATGATCAAATGAATAACTAAAGGTCAGGATTAGAAGTGAGGATTTTCCTCATTTTATTTAATTATTAATTTGGGTTGATTCTAGGTGACTTGGGAGCTTTTTTGGCTTTTTCTATTGGGATTTCTTATATGGTAAGCCATATCGGCATTGATGTGAGTGGATGACCTTGCCATGTATATTTTATTAAATTATTTAGCCAAGTTTAATATAAATCTCATTGATGGTTGTGTGATTTATTTAGTGGGATTGAGGGTTTTATGTTTAATTATATTTGAAGTTGTGAATTGATGTGGTATGTACTATGGGATGTTTGTATGAAAAATACATTGCATATCATCATTTACATATTTATATTATGGAATGAGAGGGAAATAAAGCTGGAAGCTACCCATTGTGTAATACCACTGAGTGGTGTCAATGGATATGCATACGCATTGAGGCTAGTCTTCAATACGGTGTGGGAAAGAGTGGGATAAACATTACATAATGCATTTGTCCACATCACAAGAGGGAACAGAGGGATGGACCTCTAAATAAACCCATTAAGTGTTGGTATTGAATGTAGTATGTGTGGTAAGGATGTGGAAAATTCATCATACATCATGCATCACATAATATATTTTGGAGTGGTTGTTTACTCATGCTTTTATTTGGTTTAGGATTGTTTTATGGATTGTTTTGTGAGATTGTAGACTTGCATTAAATCACGGGTCTTGGTGCGTGATAAGGTACGTTAGATATATATATATATATATATATATATTATATTTCATATTGGTTTGTGCTAGATGTATTAATTTTGATTATGGTGGTGAGGCTGGTATTTGCATTTGTGCTCTATTTTGTTGCACAGTTATTTACTCACTGAGTTTTTGATAAATTCATACTCTCTATTACTATTTTCATATTTAGTAGCTAAGAAGGATGGAGAGACCGCTGGAGGATAGCGGCTTGGAAATCTACTTCATTTAGTCAATGGGTTCTAAATGAACCAACATAAATGCTCTGTAATTCTATAGGCTACCTAGGTCCTGCTATATTTAGAGGGGTTTATTTATTTAATTGTAGTTTACAATTTGTATGGTTGTAAATATTAGGATTGTTCAAGAAAATTATGGGCTACCACTGAGGTATACACTATTATATATATATATATATATATATATATATATTCATATGCCCATTTTCTAGGGCGTTACAAAATGGTATCAGAGGGGGACTTTAAGTTTAGATCACCTATAGATTACAGAGCAATGGTGTTCTTTGTGGGCCATTTTCCATTGTTGTGAACTGTGCAACATGATCATGGTTTAGGTTCCATAAAAGGCACTATAAGATGTTAAGTTTTTCTTTTGTGACTTACTCTTTGGTGAAGTGAGTTGAAAATAATTTTATGAACATAAGAAGTGCTTATGATTATATGCAACCGGTTGGCTCCAGATAGAGGAGAAATCCTCGGAGCACAGGGAGCTCCTAAACTCAGTTCAAATGTAGCTTTGTTACATTGTCACTGAGGTGGTTGTAGATATTTTTGATCAACATGTGAGAGCTTGTGTGGTTATGTATTATGGAAATATAGGATTTCCATGTGATGTGTGGTTATCTGTGATAATTTATTTTTGGTTTGGTATGTTGTGGCATGTAAACATAATTGTTTACTAAAAGATATGTATATGTTTATATATGTATCTATATTATTAATTGGTAATCCGGTTGTGATACTCGGGAATGTGGTTGTAAATCGTAAGTGGGAAACCGAGATATCGGTTACTAATTTGGAAGAATATGATAAGAATTATCTTATCAATGCGTGGTGGTTATATGAAAACATTTATATATTTTTTATATAGTAAAACTTGTTGGAATTTCTTTGAGGGGGGTGCCTATACATATATTTTGACTAGATTTTTAATTGATTCAGGCATAGTATATAGGCTAGTATTGAGAGGGATCCTTCTATAAAGGGTAAGGTTGAATGTGAGGCATGGGCTAGAATTCAAGAGGGGTTTACCTAAGGTACATAGCATGAACTACCAGTGTAGGTAGGGGCTAAAACCCTTAAGGGATGAACCTAGGATTCGACTCTAATAAATGCCGAACAATTATGATTTTGGATAAGACTATAGCTACTTAAGTATAATGTTCTTGATGAGAATAGGCACCGAAGTAGTTAGGTCGATTCAAGGTGAAGTGTAAATAATAGATTTTTGGCAAATTTCTCCCTAAAATCCATGAAAAACACTTGATAGGCTTGGTGCCCAAGGTGTCGGGCATGGCGAGAATTGTGCCTCAGGCGCCAAGGTGAGGGACATGGGCAAAAAGTATGGTACTTGGCGCCTGGCACCTCAGGCACGAAGAGGGAGACTGAAGTGTGTTTTGGGGGAAAATTTTGTAATCTTAGATGCATAGTTATTAGGGTTTAATTTAGGTGCTTTTGTGGAATTACTTGGGATTTTGTGAATCAACACCTATGTGGAGGGGTGCATAGTCTATCCTCTTAAGTGTTGATGGCGTTCTAGATAAGCTGTGTATAAGCTGGTACTTTAATGAAGTTATTTTAAGTTGAAATTGAATGGTAGAAGTTGAAGAGTATGGGAGTCATTAGGAAGAAGGGAGTATGAAAAGGGAGAATCCTTACGTGAGAAGAACTGAGGGCTAAGACATAAGTTCCATACTGAGGGTAGAGGTGGTTGCAATCCTTCTAGTCAAGGTGATTCTCAGGCTAGAAGATAGCTGTAATACCCAAGAAAAATAAAATATAAATATTTGTTTACAAACTACTGTTACTATTTCAGTATACGGTACTATTCACCTGTATAATACTATTTACGTATACGATACTGTTCATTTATACAATCGAAATGTCAAGTACTAGATGTGGTTTGGTCATAAGAGAAAACTAGAAAGAAGTTTGTATGAGAAAATGACGTTTTATGTGTAAAAATACCCTCAGGGACTAAAGTGAAAGGACTGAATTGAAAAGAAACTTAAAGGTTTAAGGTGAAATGATAATTTTTCCCTTAAGTTCTTCAATAGTAAGCCGCCTCCGACTTTTCCGAAATTTGCACAGTAACCGTAAATGATTAACGTGAATCATTTTATTATAAATGTCATATTCATAAATAGTAAATTGAATATTTTATTAACGTATAGTGTCAAATAGTACCTTTGACTTTTCCTATAAATAGGCTCTTCCATTTCACTTCTAAATTCACACCTTCAACTTCTCTTCTTCTCTCCTTAAGTTTCTCTTACTCCAATGCTAGGCCTTTGAGATTTTGGGCTTTCCTTTTCAGCTTAGGTAAGGATACTATGCCCTTTCTATGTCTTTCAAATTTTAGAAGTTATTTTCTTAAGTATGCTCTGTGGTTGCGGCTTTGGCCGATCTTCCACATCAGAAAAACTGTCTTTAGCTGTTTATATGTTATTTTGATTCTCTGATTACCGAAATAGAATGTAAACTGTGAAGAATACATGTCTAGGAAAGTTCTGGCTAAGGAAAGACCTGGTTTTTAAGTGTGTCCAGTGTGACCCTCCACTCTTTCCTGGGAACTTACCTGGTGTACTCTTTTACAGATTATATTCTCTATTTCTGGTATAAATAGTAACCATATGAATAGTAACTATATGTATAAATAGTGACCGTATGTATGAATAGTGACCATATGTATGAATAGTAACCGTATATATGAATAGTAACCGTATGTATGAACAGTATCTGTACGAAAATAATCCTAACGTATTTTCTCTAATCTTTCATGAAAATCTCCGTAGTAGAATACTGAAATTCATCTGTGTACTCTTGTCTGTAATGACTTAGAGAAGCGATGCTCGTACGGAATATAGGTGAGTGAAACAACCCCGTTTTAATAGAGTTTTAGCGTTACTGGGGATAAAAAGTATGTCGTAGGACACTCCCAAGATTCATAGGGGGAAATTGGATTCAGAATGACGAATCTAAATAAGATAATTAATCCGTAAGTATGGATAAAATGAAATAAGTATCTTATGATGATGTGAAGTTTGAATGTTTTCAAAAACGGATTAATTGTTACCTTGATATGTGGTTTATAAATCTATAATATAGTTATATACTATACCTGTTATATGGATGAATATTATATTGAGCTTCTGATTATGATATGAAATGCTATTGATTATGATTGAGCGGGACAGTACCCCCTCTCACGGCAAGGCGGAAAACCCGGTTGACAGGGTGTCTTGACCAATGAGTGTGGAGACAACGATTCCCTCAGTAGGGATATAGCCCGGATTGGTGATAAATCCGTGAGGCGCCCTAGCTAAGAGGATGAGGTTGTGCGTCATGGCGGAAATATACATAATTGGTGAGCCGGCCTGTATGCGCTCTCCGGGATATATTGCCATTGACGAGTACTAGTAACGTTTGTTGAATTGGGTGAATTTTTATCTTCTTGTATGTAAGAGGATGATGTTGTGCGTCATGGTGGAAATATACATAATTGGTGAGGCGGTCTGTGTGCGCTCTCCGGGATATATTGCCATTGACGAGTACTAGTAACGTTTGTTGAATTGGATGAATTTTTATCTTCTGTCTATTGGTTGAGTATGAGCCTTTGGATATGCTTGCATGACTGGTGATGTATTTAAATTTTATTAACGCGAGGCCGATTCGCTCATTGAGTTTAAAAGCTCACATTGTTTGTACAACCTTTTTGTTCAGATCAGGTTGCCAATGAAGAATATCCGCTAGAAGAGTAGATCACTTTGGACCCTCCCGCTATCGGGTAGGCCCCTCTATTGTTGTAGATTATGTTGCTCTGTAATCGTCTAGGAAATCTAGGTCAGGGGTTCGACATTTGGCTTGTATGTCAGTATAATAATGTATTTTATGTTGAGGATCTATTATTACATGCAAATGATCTCTATGAATTTCAAATAAGAAAATTTGATATATTTTCTTCAGGAATGGTTATTTT
Source organism: Biancaea sappan (assembly GCA_037074585.1). NCBI lineage: Eukaryota > Viridiplantae > Streptophyta > Magnoliopsida > Fabales > Fabaceae > Biancaea > Biancaea sappan. Next base: position 28,059,679 of record CM073493.1, read on the forward strand.
GATAATATAGAGATAATGACTAATAATTTAACTCATGGGTAGAATTTATCGAAAGGCTTACAGTGATGGGATATTCATCATTGTGCCGGTCATGTGCCCAGAAAACGGGTCGTGACAATAGCGAACTTGATGTTTAAAATATGGGAGACTTCGTTCAAGTAAGTATAATTAGTAGGCAACAGGCTAAGGCTGCTTCTTTTATGGCCAGAAGACATGCCTTAACAGGGATATGGAGGAGAGAACATGAGTTGTTGGAGTTGGGATGCATACTTGAGTGTGTATCTCAAAGAAATCTAGCAATATGTGGTTCAGTTGAGGGAACCGATTTAGATTGTGTAGTTCTTCCAAGGGAGACACCTTAGTGAGGTGAAAGGCAATATAAGGGTGATTGTAGTGAGTTGTAAATCCTTAAGGGTAACTTGATTAAGTTATACCCGTATGATTGGAGTTTTGTACGTGGTGATACTGTGTGGTGAGTGTGTTTAGGTAGTTGGGATTAGTCTTAGAAAGAGAAGAGATTTACAAGACTAGTTCTTGGTAGTCATTAGGGATGCAGTTGGTGTGGGAGTATAAGATGTAAAGATACATGAGGTCCTTACACCGAGAAGGTCGAATGAGGCTAAGGGTAGTTACAACAGTTTCTATTATGGTAAGGGAGTGGAAACCTCATGACCTAGGAGTAGTCTGAGTGTTCTATGAGTACGTTTATGGCATGAATGCCATCTTAGCTAAGTAGAAGTGGTAAACGTGTGACGTCAGAGGTTAATAGAGGGGTTTGGCCCATATTTTTTTTATGAGGGCCTATGAGTCTATACTGTGGGCATGTTAGGGGATATGCAAGATGCCTGGTGTTTACGTACAATCAAGAGAAATGGAAGATGTATGTTGGTAGAGTGAGTTTCAAGAGTGTTGTATGTTGAGGGAAAGAGAATGATGTCATGAAAATGGCCAGGGATGAGTTTAGGTTAAATCAAAGCTCATCAGTATTAGAGTGAGTACTGTAGAATTAAGTATGTTAGTTTGAAAGAGAATACATTTGGGGTGTGTGGAAACATGATGACTCACATATGAACGTACATGAGGTGTGTATATATGTGTAGTTACATAAGATCCTAAATATAAATTTATTTAGGGAAAATATGGGAGAAGGCTTAGTTTTAGTTTCATACATTAAGGTAAGGCCTTGGCTTATGTGTTAGTGTGTTATGGTTGTGGGCATGTTCCGTTGACTTGTTATTGGTTACATACATAGCCCAAAGGACCGAGAGATGGGACAAGCTTAGCTATATGAGAGTTCCATGAGATTCATAGTGGGGGGGAGGGGTTTATATTAAAGTCAGTGGAGTGATTCGTTTCATGGGCAGGTCTTTCGGGGATAGATATTCGAGTGACTTTAGCTACTTGACATTGTGGAAAGTCAAGTGATAACTTCTAAGAAAGGATAGAAGTCGGGACTAGCCTCCTGAGGGATTTATATTGGTTAGATAGTTATTGATTAGCATTGTGGGAGTAGTTTAGGTGTACTCCTGATGTCAGAAAATAGTGACTACTAATGCAGGGCACAAAGACTAATCATGAGATCATAGTTTAGGTGCATTCCTCATGATTAGTCTTTGTGCCATGAGATCATAGATATATGGGAAAACTATTTGTTTGGTGTGTATGTTGCTTTATGTATAATTTATTTTCTTTTTATTTATTTAGATAATTTATTTTTATTGTTGTAGCTGTGGATAGTGGATATGATCGTAATATGGAAACCCGGGTTGAGTCTGATACCCAAAAGGTCGACCTGCTAATCATGGGGTGACACCTACGAGCGGGACATCACTTGTGGGTGGGATATCCTTTACGAGTGGGATATCACCTACAGGTGGATTAACGCCTTTGGGCGGAGTGCATATATTTTATATTATAGTGAAATATGTGTGTGGGTTTATATTTATGTGTGGATTATGTTTGTGGTATGCATAACTTGAAGTGTGGGATTGATAAGAGGTAATATACAATGGTATCAAGATATGCTTTGCGTGAATCACGAGCAAGATACCATATTGTATATATGTCCCTAGGCGACTGGATTTTGTGTGGGATAATTATCCCGAGGGCATTTTATTTTATTTATTTATGCTTTTGTATGTGGGCGTTTTGAGGTTGAGTAATAGAGGAACTTATGTGTAGTAGGTGCTTAAGCAAACATAAGTTCCTTAACTTTGCTTATGGTAATAATTATCATAACAACGCAGATATGATACCTTTCCAGCCTCATATGAGAGGTCCTGTGCTTTAGATTTTGATTATTGGAGCAAATTATGCTGATCCCAAGTAAGGGAAGTTATGGAGCTCTATAGTATACTAGAGCTGTATAACAGTTGGGGATCTTAGGTTTATTTTTGTTTTGGAGAACGTGGGGCTTTATGAGTGGTAGTATATATATATATATACTTTGGTTTTTGATGGAAGCTAAGGAATGCCACTTCTCATCGATTATCATAGTGCCTTTCGAGGCTTGTTGTGAGTTTTTAAATTCGAGGGATCAAATTTTTTTAAGGGAGTGGAATGTAATACTCGCCAATTTTGGAATCACGTAATTAGCAGATTATGGTTGTTGTAGTGGTATGTACTGTGTGGAAAATACATTAGACATAATCATTTACATATTTATATTATGGAATGAAAGGGAAATAGAGTGGGAAGCTACCCATTGTGTAATACCACTGATTGGTGTCAATGGATATGCATACGCATTGAGGATAATCTTTAATGCGGTGTGGAAAAGAGTAGGATAAACATTACAAATGCATTTGTCCACATCGCAAGAGGGAATAGAGGGATGGGCCTCTAAATTAACCCATTGAGGGTTGTTATTCAATGTGGTAAGTGTGGAATGGATGTGGAAAATACATCGTACATCATGCATCACATAATATATTTTGGAGTGGTTGTCTACTTATGCTTTTATTTGGTTCAGGATTGTTTTATGAATTGTAGACTCGCATTGAATCGCTGGTCTTGGTGTGTGGTAAGTTACGTTTTATATATATATATATATATATTATATTTTGTACTGGTTTGTGCTAGAGGTATTGATTCTAATTATGGTGGTGAAGTTGGTATTTGCACTTGTGCTCTGTTTTGTTGCACAGTCATATACTCCCTGAGGTTTTGATAAACTCATGCTCTCTATTACTATTTTCATATTTAGCAATTGAGGAAAATGGGGAGACCGTTGAAGGATAGCGGCTTGGAGATATACTCCATTTAGTTGGTGGGTTCTAAATGAACTAATAGAAATGCTCAGTAGTTTTATAGGCCACCTAGATCTTGCTATATTTAGAGGGGTTTATTTATTTAATTGTAATTTACAATTTGTATAATTGTGAATATTAGGATTGTACACGAAAATCATGGGCTACTACTGAGATATACTCTATAATATATATATATATATATGTTCACATGCCCATTTTCCGGGGCGTTACACAATTCAACTCTACTCTGTATTCTAGCAATTTATCTTTCCTTTTTTTCTTCTCTCTCATTCATCTTTGTCTTTTTTGTTCGTCTTCTTTGGTTCTTCTTCTCAGGTATGTATACTCTTCTATTTTTATAATCTCTCTCATTCATCTTTTTTTTTATTATTTTATAATCTCTTTCATTCATCTTCCTCTTCTTTGGTTTTTTCATTTTCAGGTTCAGAGATACAGAGGTATAATTTGTCTCTTCTATTTCACATTATTATTCTCTACAACTTTTTTGATTTTATTTACGTTATACAACAGTTCTATTCTGTCTAGGAAAAACAATTGTATATTTTCGATACTTCTCAGTTACTCATTTTTCTCTCTTTATATCTAATCTTTTTACATTCTTATGTGTTAACAGAAATAAATTTTTATGCATCAAGAAGCAGAACTACTAATTTATTTGGACCTATTAATTCATCTTTTCTGAGACATTCCTATCTCATTCTCATATGGTGGAGAAAGACGTAGAAACATGGAAGAAGACATATGGACGGAGAGAATTAAAATATTTCATTTAAAAAATTGTAAATTCATTATTTTATTTTTTATGAAAATAAACAATTTATCTATATCAAAATTTTTAAATTTATAATTTTTTTAAACTTTGAGCATGGTTAAACTACAATTATAAATATATAATGTAAATCAATTAATTTTTTACTTTTCATAATTTTAAAAATATATATAACAATTAAAATTTAAATATATAAATATAATAAATTTTTATAAAGTTATTTATTTATTTTTTTACACAGCTAAAATTGCTAGAGAGTGGTAGATTGGTCTTGAGAGACCACTCTCGAGTGGCTAGCTCTCGTTTGTGACTCATCTATATTTTTATTAAATAATATTTTAATTATTTTTTAATTATAATATTTTAGGTATACCAACTAATAAATTAACACGTGTACAACAATAATGATCTCAATCCATATATGCGGAGATCATGATGATATTTTTCGACTGCAAATCCGTATGAAGAATTCAGTAACTAATATATTTCAATAGGAAATCAGTAATAAAAAACTTAGCGATTATTGATTTTGCTACTGAAAAATTTCAGTAGCTATTAGGTAGGAATAACAATTTTTTTTACTGAAATTTATTACTTTCCTACTGATTTGGCTGTAGCTATCATGCGTCTTTCCCATAGTGTGGAAAGTGATGTTGTTTATGTTAACTGTTGAAACCTCATGGATACTTGTAAAGCTTGATATGCAATAATTTGAATTAAGAATATCCGAGTTTATGGGATTGGCCAGATAGAAGAATTCTTTTAGAACAATGGTACTACAACAGATCTGTAGTCCTTGGCATGCCATCGGATATGACACCTTAGCTAGCAGGGGATTGGAGAGGGTGCTAGCCTCGTGGTCCAAGGTCACCCACGGGAGGAAGCCCATGTTATATTCTTGTGGACTTGGATGTGAAGGTCACATCGGGAGACCAAATGGAAGGTTTATAGGAGATACACTAGAGAGGCGGGGAGTGTGGTTATGGAGGATACAGTAATAGAGTTCTAATAAAGATTCTTCCGGCCCAACATTTATTTTAAAGTTGACATACTTTAGAGTTGTTTTAAAAGTTGTTTTCTTTAAGGTTGCACTTCACTCTCTCTTACTTGTTACTACTATACTTTCGTTGTCTTTTCTTTGACCATATGTTTTATCTTTAAAATTGTGTTTTTCTATATTATAATTAGCTACTTATTGAGCCCGGAGCTCTTCCTTTTTATTCCTTTCTTTTTCCAGATAGTGGTTAGATATTAGAGAGGCATCCGATAGAGTTTCCGTGAAAGTCCATTTCATCCTTGGGTCGGTAAAAGTTGTTTTTTTGGAAGACTTCTTATGAATTTTGTTTAATTCTAGAGGCTCAATAATCTGTTGGGCAGGGACCTTTCCAGTATTTTGTGATTAAAGTAGTAGTTTGATTTACCTAGGAATGTAGAGTCTGATTGAATCATGAAGGCTATGTGTTACTACATGATAAGATGCTTGTTTCTAAATATTTGGCATGTATGTTGACAAGAAGCTATTGCTGCTAGTTATGCTGACTATTGAACAATGCATCTTTTGAACTGAATATATATACAATTGTTTCCTCATGTGTAAGATCTTTGTATGGCATTGGTCTTCTCTTTGGTGTAAGGCTTATAGTGTGAAGTGGGCCCATGCCGTGTCAGTCATACCCTTTAACGGGGTGTGACATTGATCCCCTGGAAAAGCAAGCAATAAATGATTCAAGGATCGTATCAAAATAATTGATAAAGTCAGTTCCTTGTCTCCCCATGGATAAGTGAATATAAATGATAGGCATAAGTAATCTTAGCAGGACTCCCAATATAATGAAATATTGTAAATGATGAAGTTATGTTACAGTGGAGTAAGGGAATGAGTTTAGTCCACCAATTTCATTATTACCTCTAATTGTATATCCTAGTTTCTTTGTTTTGTATTCCAAAGAGAAGATATTATACTTAAACTCAAATCTTGCTAATTTGGTCAAAACACATTCTAGATTTTCTAAGTTATTGGATTATTTCAATTTTCATCCTTTACCAACTATATTATGACAATATTCTTTAGTTTGCTAGTGATTTTTTTGTATTAACTTCCGTTGATTCTTTGCCTTGAACAACGCCTCACTCTTATTGCAGCAGAGTTATTGCAATTGTGAAATGATGGTGTAGAGTTGTGCATGTATTATTTCTGTACCTTATATTAGCTTATCTACAATATAGGCTTGCAAAAATGGAGGTATGTTTGTATTTCAACAAATATAACATCATCAATAATTTTTAGTTCTATTTAGTAGATTATTTATCCAATTTATTATTTTGGTTGTAGGGTGAGAAAATTAGTATGTGTTGCGACAATGAGATTTGTTACACGAATGGAAGGATGTCTTTAGAAAAAGAAGATGGCTCAATTTCTGATGTCCTGACCACAGAAAGTAGAAAAGTTGCTTTGTATATTGTGTTGTCCACCCTCATCTTGCATTTTGCGCGCGGATCCGCTGCCTAGACATGCGGCATGCCCGTCCTTTTAGCAACAGAAAAAATTGCTGCTGAATCAGCAGCGATTTTTTTTGCTGCCAAAAGTTTTAGCAACGGTTTTACTATTAAAGCCGTTGCTAAAACGACAGGTATGCTGCCTATCGAAAGGGGATCCGCACGCCTTCCTTTTTTATTATATAAATATCTTGACTACCTTTCCCATAATAAACTTCTTGAGGAGAACAAATAATAAAAAGGAAGATGTACCATTAAAGAAGAAAATTGATTATATGGTGTAAAGAGAGAGAGAGAGAGAGAGAGAGAGAGAGTAAACGAATGCTAGAAGAGAATGAACTGAATAATACTTGAATTGATTAGTATCTCCTTTAACTCCTTAACAGGTATGTCTCAAAAAAATGTGATATCAGTATTTGGTCTATTTTAACAATGATAAATTTATCAAATAATATTCTTTAAATATTTCTATTCGGTCTTTTCATATTGTTTTACAGAAGTCAATTTTGTATGTGTGCTGTTGTGTACCAAAGTCATTTACTATCCTTCGGGATTCAATTTTGTATATTGAAGTTGCAATAAATTTATCTAGGACAGTAACTCCATCGGGAAGCATCCCTTAGATTATGTCATGGACTTCCAAATTTACAAGAATTGTCCCTTGAGTCAAATGAATTATCTGTTACCTTACCATCTAAATGGTCACAGTGCAAAGAGCTCAAATTATTGTCATTATTCTTGAACACATTTAATGGACAAGTACCAAGAGACATAAGCAACTTGACAATACTTTCGGAGTTATATTTAGATTATAATCTTTGGACAGGTATGTCCATTTGGCTATATCAAATATCCACTTATTACTATTTTTTTATATATCTATAAATTAAGTAATAAAGTCATATGATAAAACTGTCATTATAGTATAAATTTGAATAAAAAAATAACAGCTCATTTAACTTGCTACTAACTTTTCTTAAAATTATTCTCCATATATTAATCTTTCAAAATTAATTTTCAATATACTAACCTTTTTTAAAAATTTGACTAACCTTTGGTTGGATTATGTGTATTTTTCCAGCTCATTTACCTTGCTACTAACTGTTCTTAAAATTATTTCTCATATAATAATTTTTTAAAATTATTTTCCAATATATTAATTTTTTAAAATTTCGATTAACCTTTGGCAAAATTATATGTATTTTCCCAATTTCATTTTTTTATTTATTAAAACTTAATACCCGACCAAGTGTTGGTTGGTATAAGTGTTAGTAAATAAAAAAAATTGAAATTGAAAAAATACACATAATTCGACTAAAGGTTAGTTAATTTTTTAAAAAGATTAGTATATTAAAAAATAGTTTTGAAAAATTAGTATTGCATAAATCTCTAAATTATTTGGATTAATTATGGGTTCATCCATTATTAGAGAATTTATTCTTTTAAATACAACAAGTCAACGTGGCTAGCCTACCATTAAGATATCTTAAAGACAAAAATTAGTTTTTTTTACTATGCATGTTATGTCGGCGATCTAGGTTATGTGTCATGTTATTTTTAACGGCCATGTGTATGCCATTAGATCAAGTCCACATCAACAAAATTGTTAGTGGGCAATTAATTATATAGACGGAGGGATCAAATTGATTGAAGGTAGAATTTTCAGGGACCAAAGTACTGTTAGTGGCCATGTGTACGTGCTTTGGCAATATAATTGTGAATATTCACAAATGTAGATATGATTTCTAGAGAATATCTAACTAAAATGTATTGAAATCAGGTTATCAAATTAATTGAATCTTATAGGATACTTTCTATGTATTTATTTAGTTAGTTTATAATTATGGTAGGAAAAGAGAAAATTTTCAGAAATGTTGATTGCTTATTTTGTTTAAAGTTTCCAGGAATTTCCAAAACAATCTCCAAGAAAATAGAGAAAATTATTGTCTTTTTTATTTATTTTGTTTATAGTTTGCTTATTTTCTTTACAATTTAATGTTGATTAGCATGTGGGCGTAGCTTTGTGTCTGTGAAACAGCGTGTAAGTGCAAGAAGTTTGTGTGTGTGTGAGGGCAACGAGTTTCTTCTGTCCTTAATGTCTTTTATTTCAAAGCATGAAACACACTATTTTAAACACAGTCTTTTTTCAAGTTTTCTTTTCGAAAATTGTTAAGAGACATAAGGCAAAAAGGTCTTGTGGACATGTTCCTAGTGGTTGCAAAAGTCGTACATATAAACAGAATCAATTCAAATCAATTACAGAATAGATAGGCGTGAAAAATTATTTAAAGTGACATGTGCTGTGGCCCATATGTAAAGAGAAACCAACGTTAAATGTAGTGTTTCATTATGGATGTTTTGGAAGAATTTGAACACTCCACAAGGTTGAAATGCAAGTTCCAGTTCAATGGAAAAGGGGTTGCATAAATCTCTATTATCCACCTACATAAATTATTAAGAATGTCTTTACAAGTTAACTTAAAATCATTTTATAAATTAGTTTAAAAACAAATCTATAACAATGAAGAAAGATAAATACTAGATGCCATAGCTTCCCAAAAATTAGATAGGAAACAAAATCCTTTTTACAAAAATTAAAATAAAAAATATTACAATTAGCATAGGTTACTAACAGTTGCAATATGAATTAAAATTTCTTTTTTCTAATTTTAGTAGTGGTTAAAGCCTAGTAATATATATATATATATATTATAATAGCTCATCTTTATATAAATGCAAGTAATGAATTTACATATTTACTAATATTCTATCCCATTTTTTAATTTTCGAAATACAATGATTTCAAGAACATATAATTTTTTTTTCATTTAAAAAATAAGTTTTCAAAAATTGGTTTTAAAACATATTCCTTCAAAGTAATGTACCGTTCAAGTTTAATTTTTTTATTTTTAAAATAAAAAATATTATTTTTTAAAACAGGAGCCAAATAGAGCCCTAAATTTAATTTTTTTGATGATATATATTCGTTCAATTTCAATTATGTACTCTCTCAGTGTTTTGTTTCTTTTAGGTTGCCTCCCTTAATCTTCAATGTAATTTTATATTTTTTTTTCAGTTATAATATCTGAGAAAGTGTTTAACTATAATATCAAATTATTGTTTATAATAATAACATTAAAATATAGAAAAGTTGGTAATGACGACAAAAATGACGAATTCATTCATTTCAAAGTGGAATGAAACTTATTTCTTTTGCAAACAATATAATAAAATTGAAACATATCTCAAATATGAGAAATGGAATTGAAACTCACAACAAACTTAAAGATTTGGAATTAAAATTTACCTTAAACGTAGGAAACAAAATTATAGTTTAAAATTTAAATTACATGTTGGAAAATATCTGATGAGCCTTTGTCAATGTGTTTGAAAACGTCAATATTTTTTATTAATATTAATGATTTAGATGGTTTTAATACTTAAGACAAAATTGACACAAAATGAATATGTAAGAAAAAAAATTGAAACCTGTACTAAAAATTAGCGACAAAAAGAGATCTTTTACCTTTAGCAACATATTAATGCTTTGGTAGCCCTCATTTCCATAATTTTCTAAGTCATGTCAAGTTGTGCACACTGCGTAGAGAGAAAAAAGGATACAACAATATGGACTCTTCAGCGGTGTATGATTGTCCTCACATTGTTTTGCTTACTACATTTCACTTTCGAATGTAAAAAGGGGCAATTAAATAAACTGACCTAATTGAATGTAATTAGCTTGATGATGACTTTGATTAAAATCTTTTGATTCAAACTCTTTCTTTTTCGTATATCAAAATAAATATTAAAAGAAGTGGGGTCTATTAAAAGGAGTTAAATTTTATAAAATGACAAACCACAATTTAATTTCTTATCCGAAGAGGTGTCTCCAGCAAAATTGCCATGAGAGAAAAAAAATTATATACCAAAATAAACGTAACATGTATATTTCTTCTTAGTTTATAGCCTCAATATATCTCGTTGATTAATTATCTGATTGCGGATAATATGAAACAAAATGTGTAGAGTGTATTTTTTATGTGTTGCAGTGTTAAATGGGAAAATTAATTTGGTTGGACCAAGGAAACAAAATAAATTCTTTTTAATATTTAAATACGAGTCAAAGAATAGTATGATGATAAAAGAAATCAGTTTCCTTCAAAATTTTCAAATGAATTAAAACGTTATGCTTTAGTGATAATATATAATTATAAATGAAATATTTACGAGCATGAATTTCCTTACCTTGACATTGGAAGTAATATTACGTTAAATACTAATATTAGAAATATGGATCAAATATATTCTACGTTAATTCAACATTAGCTAGTCATAATAATAAAAATTGTTTGAATCTTAAAAAAAATAACAAAAGTTTGATTTCAGGAGGCGTTAATTTGGGAAGAGTCATACATTTTACGTTCAGTAAGTTCAAAAGAACTATTAACCTATCATTCAATTCAGGAAGGATATCCTTAAAAGCCCAAAAGAAAATATATATACATATATGCTGCTTTTGAGTGGAGTAATTTGAGCATCAATTTTATTACCTACCTTTATATCAAAGACTTCGAAACACTCTAAAGTGGAGAAGATTTTTATCAAATCTTCTTTTAGAAAATGTTTGATAGATACATGAAGGCGAGAAAGCGGTCTCATTTTTCACACATTATCAAACGCGTGCTCCTTATATATAATATATATTCTTACTTTGACACCAAAATGTTTAAAAATAATTGAATAAATTGTTGATTTGCTCATTAAAGCATTACATTTTTTTACTTTAGTCCTTAAAAGATAAAGTATCTCAATAGTTTTGAAAAAAATATATTTGATTCAAGTTAGTCCTTTTATTACTAAATCACAAAGTCTACTATTATTAATCTCAAAATTTCATAACTAAATGTTATAAAATAATAAACAAAGGGACCAAATTGATACAAATAGCATTTTTAGAGACAAATTAAAATACTTAACTTTTTAATAGCTAAATTAGGACTTCTATATAAATCAAGAAGTAATTTACACAAAATAACTTTGCTTTACATATAAAATATCTTGTTTCCAAATAGATGTATATGGCTTAAGTACTTGTCGGTGCAATAGAAGTCATGTTTCTATAATTTTACAAGTCACGTCAACTTACATGGATACATTCTATAAAAATTATATTCCACACATTTTATTTGAAATGTTAGAATAGATAGGCATGGAAGAATTATTTAAAATATATGTACTTTGTGATCCCATAAATAAGAAGAAGCCAACTTTGAATGTCATGTTTTATTATAAATGTTTTATTTGAGTTTAAACTGTGCACACAATTCTTATCTCATTAATTAGAAATAGTTAAATTATTTAAATTAACACAAATTTCATTACCGTCATTCTTTTAACATTTTCAGGTTAAATTTTTTTTAGATTCTTATAATTTTACTAAATTTTCAATTTAATTCTTATTGTTTTAAATTTTATAATTAAGTTCTTACAATTTTATAAATTTGTAATCTAGCCCTTGTCTGTAAATTTCTTTAAAATTTAATGATATGGCCAATTATATATGTATATATTAATACCTTAAATATATATGACTTGTGCATGAACAAAAGTAAAAAATAAATAATGAAATGAAGTTAACTCAATATATGAATGTTAAGCTATTGTTTGGTTGGAGGGGAATAGATAGGAGACGAGGGGAGGGAAGAGATTTTTTTGGGAGGGGAGGAAAAATAAAGGTGAAAAATCCATTATTCTTTCTCATTTTCTTTCCCTCCGAAAGTAGGGAGATTCGGAGAAAAAAATTGTAATAATATAAAAGACATAAGTGTCATCAACAATTTTTCTTAATACCAAAATTACCCTCTAACTTTCTTCATTTTTCTCCTTAAATAATATATTATTAACATATTTGGACAATATAAAAGTTTTATTATTATTGTTATTATTATTATTATTATTATTATTATTATTATTATTATTATTATTATTATACGTAAATAATATATTATAGGCAAAAAGGTACTTTATACTCCTAAGATTTATATCAAGTTTCGTTTATGCCCTTAACATTTTTTTAGCCCTTTTATGTCCCACATAAATCAATTTTTGTCATATATACCATTTTTTGTAACTCCGTCAGTTAAATTAACAGAGATGCTGATTGGACAGCCATGTGGCAGCCACGTCTACTTCTTAATAATTAAAGAAAAATGTTTCAGTTTGTTTACTTAGATCCTTGGTCAAAATTTTCTTTTTATCCTTTGCTTAATATAAACTTGTCATCTACTTTGTCTAGGTCCCTAGTTTAAGAATATATTTTGTTCTTTATCAAAATCATCCCATACAAATTTTAAATTTGTTTATTTTAGTCTTTATTCTTCACTTTTATAAGTTTTTCTCATTGTTTGATCCTCTAAATCAGTTCATAATTTCATTTTTAATTATAATAAGATTTAATCTATCATTTTTACCTAAGAACAATACGAGAAATAAATTAAAATTCAAGTTTCAAAGGTTGCATACTTACAAAGAACAAAATATATTATTAAACTAGAGACTTAGATGAAGTGCAAGACGAGTTTATATGAAGCAAGGACAAAAGAAAAATTTTGACTAAGGAACTAAATGAATAAACTGAAACATCTTTTTATTATTATTATTATTATTATTAGGGAGTACATGTGACTGCCACATGGCAGATGCTTTTTTCCACGTGGCAACCCAATCAGCATGTTCGTTAACTTAATTGACGGAGTTACAAAAAAAAGTATATATGACAAAAATTGAAATATGTAAGATATAAACGGGCCAAACAAACATTAGGGGCATAAACGAAACTTGATGTAATCTTTAGGAAGACTATTAGCCCCATTTCCATACTAAGTACATAAGGATGACCGGTGGGCAGTGATTAAGGCCAAGTCCAGGAGGACTATTGAGGCACATGATGTTGAAGTTATCACTGCTGCATTTCAAGAACAAGAAATGGGTGCAATTGTGCCTGCCATCGTCGACGATGATAGTGACATTTATGCTTTATGAGACGATGGGCAATATGAAGAGGTAGACAGGGACTTAAATGATTAGTCATTAATTTCTGACCAATCATTCATTAATGACAGAGAAGAAAAAGAAGAGGGGGATGATGAGACAGAAGAAGAAGGAGTTGGTGAGGAGTCACAAAACGAGACTGAAGAGGAGAACGCAGATCAACATGACTCCTCTAACTATTTAATTCTCACATGGTGGGATATATGAATACTTTAGTTTTATGTCTCTATTTTTTCTGTTGTTTATGCATCCATGACTATAAATATTAGGTTTAAGATTACTGATGTCTGTCTATTGCAATAGCTTTTATATGGATGTGGAATTTAAGTGATACGATGTCGAGTGGACATACGAGCCGAGGTGGAGGGCATAAAGGAGGTTGTTTAACGATCCACCTTCGTCATCCACTATCTGCATCTGCACCACCTACCTCTTCAGCATAGCTAACCAAGCCGAGCACATCATCAGACTATACACCATTAGCATAGGATCCAATGACATATCCTCCATCCAGCTCAAAGCCCCATGCCACCTTGGAGCCACCCACCCTTGTGAGCGTTCAGTCCACCCAAAGGCATATTAAGATGGATCCCATAGATAGGCAACGTTGGATATACCTTGATAAGGATACGTGAGTATAGTTTAAGCTATTTTATATTCATCTATCAAAATTAATCTTACGATTGTTGATTTCATATTCGGTTGCATAGTTTAAGTTATTCTTTCAAGTTGCACAGTTCCTATTCGGTTGTTCATATGGTTCGAGAGACTTTCTTGATCATATAGGGGAAATATGAGGCACCAACATATACCAATAAGACTAATCCCCTACAGTTTTGGGAGTTATGGTTCCAGGAATAGGCGGTAAGTTCTAGTTTCAACTGACTAGTTTATATTTTTCTTTAGTGCTTGAGAATATTAACACAAAGTTTATTATGTTTAGAAATGGAACATGTAGTTGGCCCAACATGAGGATCAGATTAGGCAAAATTAGAACAAGAAGTGCGGTGACGTATTATGCTGCATGATGTGCTGCATCTGAAATAAGCGAGTTTGGCCTCCATGGAATAGCGAGACAATTTACTAGTAGCAAAATTAGGAGGGACTCTAAAGACTACAAGGAACAGTGTGAAAAGGCCCACAAAAACAGGGCGTCCTCTACTGAAGGTAGCATTCTTGCCTCCAATCATATGCATTGGATGGTAATATCTTTGTTCTCTTTTAATTTTAAATCTATTACCTTCCTTAGTCATTTTCAAATTAAATAACATTCACTGTTATTTGCAAGAGTAGTAGGGCAGCAAAAAGGCTTGCCTGGTAGATTTGTTTATGCAAACTCAGAGGAAGAGGGACATCGGGCAGTTCATTGATGGGAAGTCTACGTCAGAATATTCTCATCTTATTCTTTTTATTGTAGAAATTCTATAAATCATCTAACTAACAAAATAAATTGTGGTTGTATCTATTTCACAAGAGAAGTACACTCAGTTGAAATCATTACAAGCATCTGTGATAGATGAGGGTGTAGAGGACCAAGAAGATGATGTTAATGATATAGAGCTGTGGCTTCAAGCAGTGGGAGGCATGAACAAGAAGGGGCATATATTAGGCACGGGGTTAGAGGCATATGAGATAAGTCCCTCTACTCAGTCTGTTGTCCCAACATCCAGTCTTCATCCTGACTTCGAGGATGAGCTACAGTAGATGATGGATCCTATGATTGAGTAGTTGAAGACTCAGCATGAAAAGCTTGATGCTGAGCATAAGATGATCCATAGTCAAGCAAACATGATCACTGAGATATGGCAAATGATGGATCGCTTCATCGACTCCACTGACAATTACTATGGCACTCTGCCTAATGATGCAGCTGATGATGATGATGATGATGATGAGACACAACCCCCTGATCACCCCTTTGATTAGTTGTTTTTTTCCCTAAACTTACATATTTGTATAACATTTTAAACTTAAGTTTATACAACGGTCTCTTTTTTTAATAAAATTCTTCGTTATAAGGGTCTCTGTTACTTTCATTGCTGGTTGATGTCGTCCTTTTATCTGTTTGTTCACAGGTTGGAAATTTTATTTTTTAAATATATAATAAAAAAATTTGGGTACACATACAAACAAATTTAGGGACAAAAATTTCTGTCCTTAATTTGAGAAGGAAAATTTCGTCCTTAATTCCGTCTCGATATAGAGAGAGAAAAAATTCATCCTTAATTCAGAGACGGATTTATCCCTTCTGAACTTTCACCATAAATCAGAGATGGATTTATGGACAGGTAAATTCATCTCTGATTAGAGACGGATAGGCTCGTTAACAGGTCTATCTCAAATCTGAGACGAGATTTGTCGTTCCTAAATCCGTCAGAGATTTGGGAAGGAGCATTCCATCTCAGATTTCAAATGGAATCAGAGACGGTCGTTCCGCATCAGATTAGGGATAGACGTTATTCTGTCTCAGCTTCCCTAATTTATTTTGACATGAATTTTCCATTTTGAGATGAAATTTATTTGGTCTCTAACTTTGAAATGGAAATTATTCCCGTCTCAAGCTGGTTACCATGAACCTTACAGAGACGAGATGATTTCCGTCTTTAATTCCATTTTTGATTTATCAGAGATGGAATTTGCTTTAATCAGAGATGGAACATTCTATCTCTAATGCTAGGTTTTCTTGTAGTGATTTTAAATTTCTTTAAATAATTTTAATATTTTTTAAATATGATTAGATATATTTAAATATACTAAATATATGTGTGTGTGTGTGTATATATATATATGATATATACACTCTCTCTCTATATTATAATATCACTACAAAAAAGTTGACTTTTGGTGGCGACAAAAGTCGTCACTGAAAGTCAAAAAGTCGTCACTGAAAGTTTTCAGTGGCGACAATGCGTCGTCACCTAAGGTTCCGTTGCTGAAAGTTTTTTATGGCGACTTTTGTTGTCACTAAAAAGTCGCCACTAATATCCATTTTCAATGGCGACTTTTGTCGTCACTGAACATATACCAAAAATAAATTCATGGCAAATTTTAGAGAAGAAAAGTCGCCAATGAAAATACTTTCAGTGGCGACTTGATGTCGCCACAAAAAATACTTTATGTGGCAACATTTCAGTTGTCACTGAAGGGGTTTTCGGTGGCGACAAAAGTCGTCACTAAAAGTTGCCTTTAATAAAAGTTGCCTTTAGTAACAACAAAAGTCGCCACTGAAAGTACAAATTTTTCAAAAAAAATATAAAATTTAAATGATTCATTTATAATTGTAAATATTATTTAATAAGTAATTAAAATTGTAATATAAATCATCTCATCACTTAAATCTTAAATTCAACAATACAATATGTTTTTCAAATAACAAATATTTTACAATTTACAAAGATACATATGGTAATCTCAACACTGCACTTTGTCACTAACAAGATATTGAGATATTATTGGCTCCATTTGCAACCTAAAGAAGATCTCACCTCGCTCTACACATGAAAAATTAAACCATCATAATAATTCTGATAAACTAGGATTTTTGCAAACACTCAAAGCATCATCACACTCCTCAAGTTCCTCCTGTATGGCATTGATACCAGCTTGCAGCTTTAGACTCCCATTCCAATGATATTCTTTGTATAGAACAGATTTATTCTGAAGTCCTTGGAATGCACACTTTGAAGTCTGAGGAGTCAAAAAAGTAAAAGAGACTAGAGCTAACATACTAAATAACATATTTATGAAGCAAGAAAACATACAAAGCACACTTGAGAATTTTCCAAATTTATCAATGCAGAATGTACATGTTGAATATACCTGAGTCAATAACATAAACACGGTGCCCATGTATTCATGCACAAACATAAGTAGGGACATGAGACTATTCCAAATTGCCTTGTGTACAAGTAGAACCAGATTATATGCTGCCATTTGGAATTTATCCAATAATTTGAAGATAATTTATGTATGGATATTGCTCAAGGAGAATTTCATATATAAAACTAAAGTTATTTGGCAAAGTTCTATGTTATTGACATGTCAAACACGCTTGCTCATAGGAAAGGCCTTTGGTATTAAGGCATAAGCCCATCATTCTTTGTGTGTAAAATTTGATGTCGAAAAGTCTGATGGGCTTATACCTAGAATAGATAAATAGATAACAATATATTTATGTAGAAAAGTCTAGAATAGAAATCTCTGGAAATCACAAGGCATGATCACCAATTTGTGAAGTTTAATGTAGAAAAGTGTAGGAAAGTGTGTAGCACTTTGTGAAGCAATGGAATGAGAAAAGCAACCATTGATTCACCTACTCCACTTGCCTTTGCTTTACTTTTCGCCCATTCTCTCTTCATAGTCAGCAAACTTCACTCTTTCTCTCCCTTCCCTTCATCATTATTTCATATCATCAATCACTTTAACATATATAATATTTTCACATCATAATCAATTACGATATTGGCATTGTCCACATTAAATTTAATTTATTTTAAAACCCACGCTAAGTCTCACAAGGCCGGTCATTTAACACCCTATGAGCCTACAATGTCTCACAAAGCAAACTTTAAAAATAAAAGTAAATCTTAAAGTAGAATTCCAAAATTTATTTTAAAAGATCAAATGAGTTATAAAATACAAAGCACATCATCATTTTTCAAGATATTCCTAAAAGAAGTTCCATTGTTTATTTATTTAATTTATTAAAGATAGAAAATGGGTCATTCGAATGAATTATTTCAAAAATTGCTACAAAAATTAGAATTCCAAAAAACATACTCTTATCAATTCACAACATTATTTAGGTTGTCCTTTCTCATAAACCAGCAGTATCCAATTATCATCTAAATGATATAAGTACGCATCCTGCACACTGAGCTTACCTGTGGGGCCTTTTTCTTAATTCAAGAACTTATATGGGCTTTCATATTAAACCAATTATCATTACACAATAGGCTAGATAAGCACAGAATCGAATCATAACCATTAGGACCACCCATTCAAAAAATTTCTTCAACAAAGATACTTTATTAATACCATCGATTCAAAATTCCCTTCAACACAAGTGTTGTTTTAAAAAAAATCTGGAAATAGGCAAAATAAATTCCTTCACCCAAAAATCTCATTTCACACAAAGGTATTCCAAATCAAAGTTTTTGTTTGAAAACCCAAGAAAATCAACAATACCATAACACACATTAGAAAATAAGACTCACAGATTTGACAGTACCTGGGCCCCTCCTTCCATTGGTTTTTTTCCTTATCGAATTGGTAAAGCTTAGATTTCCTTCAATCAACCCAAAAACCTTCAATTTCATTGAGAAAATAAATCAAACCTAAATAACAAGATAAAAATTTAACAGATAAATGCATACAGATCAAGAATAGCATCTTCATCCTCTTCGCCGGTTGAGACGGCAACTTCCTCAAGCTTGACAATCGAAGCAACTTGAGCTCTAGTATCCTCGTCGTCGTTGCCCGCTGCCTAAGGGTTACTCGTATGTCCCTGCTGCCTTTGGTTCCCCTTCCTTCGGTGCCTTTGCTTCCTTTACGGTTGTCATAGAGGAGATTTTTGGAGAGCAATCAAAGAACGGAAGTAATGGTCAGAAGGTGGCGGTGGTCACAGCAATCCGATGGTGGAGTTCTTCCCTCGGCTCTCACTTCGCTGGTCGTGTTGTCTCTCCTGCCACACGATGGAGGCTTCCTCTGAAAAGATTGACAGAAGAGCGGGAGACTGAAAATATATGGAGGGAGATTGAAAACTTTTCATGTCTAGACTTCTTTATATTTCATAATAACTATCACCTACTACAAAATTAAAAGTGGCCCAAAGGTAGATGAGTATTTTTATATAGAAGAGGTTGCACGTTCGAACTTTGGCTTCAATCATTTTTTTTCAATAAAAATGTCCACAAAGACATTTTTATTTAATAATGTCAAAATTAAAATTTATTTTATTTTTTAATATTTAATAAAATTAATTTACCTTTTATCAAGGCTGGAATTTCATTAGATTTATTTTTTTTATTTAACTTTGTAATATCTCAAGAGTTCTTATACAATTTATTTAATTTCTCATTAAATTCATTAAAATTTTACTTTTCAAAATAATTCTTGGTCCATACATATAAAAAAATTAAAATTTAACTCCCAAAAATAAAATTTCACTTGTCAAAATCTATCTCAATTATAGGCTTTTATAATATCTCTCTTTCCCATATACAAAATTTTCAAAACTCAACTTTAAATTCGAGTCTTGGATATATATTATTTTATTATTTTATTTTTTTAAAAATTGTGCATTGACTTTCAGTGGTGACTATTGAGTCGCCACGGAAAGTATCTACTTTCTGTGGCAACAGTTGTTGCCACCGAATGTGAATAGTCATTTTTATTTAATAATTTAAAGATTAAAATTTATTTAACTTTTACTTAACTTGTTAATATTTTATAAAATTAATTTTCACCTTTTCAAAGTCATAATTTCATTAGATTTAGTTCTTTTATTTAACTTTGTAATATATCAAGAGTTCTTATACAATTTTTCTAATTTCTCACTAAATCCTTTAAAATTTTGTTTTTCAAAATAGTCCTTAGTCATCACAGGAAAAAAATTAAAATTTAACTCTCAAAAATTAAATTCGAGTCTTGGATATATTGTTTTATTAATTTATTTTTAAAAAAACGTACATTGACTTTTAGTGGCAACTATTTGTCGTCACAGAAAGTAAACTTTAGGTGACGACTAGTAAATAGTCATTTTTATTTAATAATTTAAAGATTAAAATTTATTTAACTTTTACTTAACTTCTTAATATTTTATAAAATTAATTTTCGCCTTTTCAAGGCTATAATTTCATTAGATTTATTTCCTTTATTTTCCTTTGTAATATTTCAAGAGTTCTTATACAATTTACTTAATTTTTCACTAAATCTTTAAAAACTTAATTTTTTCCTAAGTGGAGTAAGGACTATTTTGAAATGTAAAAATATTTAAAGATTTAGTTAAATCAGGTAAATTATGTAAGGACTATTAAGATACTAAATATTTAAAAAGAAAATAAATCTAATGAAATTATATCATTGAGAAGGTAAAAATTAATTTTATAAAATATTAAAAGTTAAATAAATTTTAATTTTTAAATTATTAAATAAAATACTCTATTTACTTTCAGTGACAACTAAATGTCGCCACTGAAGGCCACTTTCAGTGGCGATTGCATTGTCGTCACTGAAAGTGAACTTTCTGTGGCGACATTTGTCGTCACTAAAAGTAAGACTTTCTGTGGCAACAAAAGTCGCCACTGAAAATGTAACTTTCAGTGACGATAATTTAGGTTGTCACTGAAAGTCTACTTTTAGTGGCGACAATTGTCGCCACCGAAAGTAAATAGTCATTTTATTTAATAATTTAAAGATTAAAATTTATTTAACTTTTAATATTTTATAAAATTAATTTTTAAGACTATAATTTCATTAGATTCATTTCCTTTATTTAACTTTGTAATATCTCAAGAGTTCTTATCCAATTTACCTAATTTTTCAGTAAATTCTTAAAATTTTAATTTTTCCTAAGTGTAGTAAGGACTATTTTGAAATGTAAAAATATTTAAAGATTTAGTGAAATCAAGTAAATTATGTAAGGACTATTAAAATACTAAATATTTAAAAAGATGAAATAAATCTAATGAAATTATATCCTTGAGAAGGTAAAAATTAATTTGATAAAATATTAAAAAGTTAAATAAATTTTAATTTTTAAATTATTAAATAAAATACTCTATTTACTTTCAGTGACAACAAAAGTCGCCATTGAAAGTCTATATTTTAGTGGCGACAATTGAGATTGTTACTGAAAGCAAGAGTTTCGGTGACAAATTTAAAATGCCGCCACTGGCGACCTCCAATGTCTCCACCAAAAGTCTCACTTTCAGTGACAATATTTAATGTCGCCACTGAAAGTAGATATTTAGTGACATTTTTTGGTCGTCACTGAAAGATCGCCACAAAAAGTCCTTTTTTTTGTAGTGTATATATCATATGTAATATAATAATATAGAGATATATAATATGTAAAATATTATATATATATATATATATATATGATAGATACACATATTTATATTTCACAGCTAGGCCTTTTTTTTTAGTATTTATATTCATCTAATTTAATAATAAATAATATTCATATCAATTTAAGTACATTAGACAAATCTTCTCTAATTTAAAAATATGCAAGATTAATTTATGTATAAACTATTAAGTTAAAAAGTTAATACAAATATTTTAGATTATAAAGTAAACTAAAGAAAAAAAAATCTCAATAGTAATATAAATACAAGTTATTTCAAAGTTACTCATCATCAATACTTCCATATAATATTTAGGGCGCTAGTGCACTAATTGAAAGATAATCAAAATGAGTTAAGAAAGAGACACCATCTTATTTGAAATCTTTCAAATAAAAAACATTAAAATTAAAATTATTAAAAATTAAAACTAGTTATATTTTAAATTACATAAAAATAATTTTGAACTATATATATACATATTATGTATATGTATGTTATTATTAACTCATATATATATATATATATATATATATTATTTATTTGTTTAAAAATTATTTATTTATTTTTATATATACTATATATTGAGTATATTTAAATATAACTAATTATATTTAAAAATAGTTTTAAATTACATAAAAATAATTTTGAACTATATATATACATATTATGTATATGTATGTTATTATTAACTCATATATATATATATATATATATTATTTATTTGTTTAAAAAATTATTTATTTATTTTTATATATACTATATATTGAGTATATTTAAATATAACTAATTATATTTAAAAATAGTTTTAAATTATTTATATTAATTAACAATATAGTTAGTTTTACTTTTTAATGATGTTAATATTTTTAAAGTGAAAGATTTTTTATAATAAGATATATATTTTTTATTTTTTTTATTAGCCCACCACAATCCTAGTAATTTCACATAAATAATGGTAATGACTTTATGAGTAATTTTGAATTACTAAAGATAAGAGTTATAAAATATGAGTATTTGTATGAGTTTAAAGTTTTAGAATCTTATGGTTATAAGATTAATGGTTCTCAATTTAGGATCTTATAGTTATAAGCAATATTTTCAGAACTGGCCCAATTATTGACCTGTGTTGGCTTTCGAGTTACTGAGTTACTAGTTTAACTGTTGGGTCACTAGATCAATTGCTGACACGGGTAAATAAATTTTAAAAAATAAAAAAATATATGTATACCTATATATCTTTTACAAATAAATTCAAAAACAAGTACAATAAATAACATATATGCAAATTTCATACTTTAAAGTCTTAGACATCTATAATAATTTAAATATAAAGTTATAAATAATATCATACAAACATAATAATTCATACATTAAAGTCTTAAACGTATATAATAATTCATAATTATCCATAATAATTCATAGTTAAAATTATTTTTTTAAAAAAAAAGAAGAACCGGGTCACTTGGGTCGACTGGGTCTTGGCCGGGTCAATAATAAACCGATTTGAAAGGTTAACCTAGATAGGTCAAAGCTCTGGGTTGTTGGGTCCCGGGTCAACCTATCGGGCTGGTTTGGGTCTCAAAACACTAGTTATAAAAGGCTTTATGTATATATTTAATAAGTTGAAAATAAAAATTAGAATTTTTGAATTTAAGTAGTCATTAAAATCATTATATAAAAATTATTGATATGCAAGATTAATTTATATATAAACATTAAATTAAAAAGTTAATACAAATATCTTAGATTATAAAGTGAACTTAAGAAAAATAAATTTAATAGTAATCTAAGTACAAGTTATTTCAAAGTTATTCATTATTAATAATTTCATGAAATTGTTAGGCAGTAATGGGCCAATAAAAAGATAATAAGAAGATTTTGAGAAAGGCACACATTGTTGTGTGTAATCTTTCTAATTAAAAGAACTGAAAATCTAAAAAATTAAAATTAGTTATTACATTCATTAAACAATAATCAATAAATATGCAAGATTCATTTATGTATACATTATTAAATTATAAAATTAAAACCTTACTAAAAGGCTCAAGCGAAAGCTGTTTGAACTCCTTATGTTTTGTTTTTGGAAAAAATACACTTTACTCTGAATTTTGTCTAATGTGCAGAAAATTCTCATGAACTTTAAAATTTGACCAAAAAATCCCATGAATTTTTAAGTTTATACAATTTACCCCTTCCGTTAAAAAATTCGTTAGTCAACTTAATAATCAACGCCATATCAACCAAAAAAAAGTTACATAAACTGTTGATATGACAAAAAATGTCATGTCAACTTCTATGACCCATTAATTAACCTATACTCATACCCCATAGATGACCTGCCCCATGATCCACTGATCAACCTAACAGTTTTTCTTTCAGGAAGATGAATAGTGAGAAGGCGAACAGCGAGAATGTGAGCGGCGAGAAGTAGATCAGAGAGAAGATGAACGACAAGAAGAGGAACGGAGAGAAGGTGAATGGCAAGAAGATGAACGGATCGATGGTGAATGGCGAAAAGGGGGTCGGCAAACGAGATGGAGAGACCATAATGACTCCTCTACTGTCTAGAACAACTGAGAATGATCACGAGAAGGAACAGACACCATAGAAGAGAGATCCAGAAATCATTGTCGAAAATCATGAACCCCTTGGAAACTTTCCTTCAAGGGTATTCTCTGTGGAAAAAAATCAACCGCCTTTTGAAACCCAAACTCCTAAATCACAAATCACCTTTTATCCACCAACTTTAAAAAGCGCTGACCAAATAACCTCCTCGTCTCCAAACCGCATAGAAGATCCGCAAGCATCGCCCATTTTTAGCTACAACCAAGCTCTCTGTACTGACCTATCAAAGACCAATGAATTAAACAACCCAAACTCAGACACTAACGCTCAAACAACAACAAAGTTAAACCTGATCGACGACATATGTGGCAACTATAGCAAGATTTCGACGGTATGGAAAACGGTACCTTAACACTGGAAATCTCGCCGGAAACTACGGCGGGCCTATCAAAGAAGTGGGAGAAATCTTTGACAGGAGCCCAAGTTATAAGTACCAAAATTGGAGAAATAACAATGATCCATGCAGATAGATTCAAGAAACCACAAAGCAAAGGAAGTTGAGGGCCTTGCAAGATATTTGGCAATTTCCGAGGGAAAATCCAATTGGGAAAAAAGTTTCTAATCCACAAAAAATTCCATGAACAAGCACGGAAATTCCAACCCAAAGAAATCAATATTTTGACTAAGCTTTCTCATGAACAAGCACGCAGATGCAATCAAGCATGGGCAATGACGAAGAAGCAAGAACAAGCATGAAAAGAAATCAAGCCTTCAATTCCTAAATTGGCTTCGAACCCTACGCAAAAAGCTATCGATTCCAAACCCATACCCCATCGTTCTTATTTGCTCACCGTCGAAGATGGGAGATGATTTACAATCATAGATGCAGAAGATAGGCTGGTCAGGTTATGGGTTTTGGATGTGGGTTGGGTCTAGTCATCCATGGATATGGGTCTGGGTTGATTAAGCTGATATGACATTTTTTGCCATATTAATAGTTTATGTGGCATTTTTTTGCTAACATGGACGGAAGGGGTAAATTGCACTAACTAAAAAGTTTATGGGGGTTACTTGTCGAGTTTTAAAGTTCATGAGAGTAAAGTGTATTTTTTCCTTTGTTTTTTATAATATATATATATATATATATATATATATATAAACTTTAACTTTGAGATACATAACTAATTATCTTTAAAAAAAATTAAATTAATTTAAAATATAATATTTTTTAAATAATTACAATTCTTTTAAAATGAAAGATTTCACATAATATGGTATGTCTTTTTTTATTTTTTATTTGCCCACTACTACCCTAATAATTTTATAGAAGTAAAAGTAATGAGTAATTTTGAATTATTAAGGTTTAGGGTTATCAATTATGAGTATTTTTATGGATTTAGAGTTTTAGGATCTTAAAGTTTTAAAGTTTAGGGTTCTCAATATATATATCTTCATTTGATTTTATTTTTTATATTTTATATTCTTTCTTGTCTTATAAATAGAAATATTTAACAAGTCAAAATCAAAAAATAGAATTGTGACCTTGCATGTCACTAACTTTGAAATAATAAAAAAAAAATATTTTTTCCCTAAATATGATTAATTATATTTAAATTATCTAAATATATCTAAATATACTAAATATAACATATAATTTAATATAATATAAAATATATATTTTATATAATATTATATATATATATATATATATATCATATACATACACAGTGCCTGAGAAGATCGTTCTTGAGCAACACATGCTTGAGAAGGCACTTCTTCTTTAGACTAAATTTTTGTTACTATTATCAATTTAAAAATTTTGGACAATTAATTTTTAATTTAAAAAATATAATATAACGAAGAAATTTTTAAAAACTATATGTGTAAATTGAAAATATTATCAATTTTTAAAAAATTTCTAATTTACAAAATAATATTATATAAATCTTTTGTATATCAAATTGAAAATATTATATAACATAACAAAATTTTTTAAAAATATGTTTGTTCTTATAAAAAATTTATAAGCAATTTTAGCGCTAGCCACAAGTCTATAAAATCTTATATATATATATATTGAAATAAAAAAATTATTCTCATCAACATCAAATTTATATATAAGAATTCACAAAAATATTTTTTATACTATAACAAAATTATTTTACTAAGGTCACTTTCTAATTTTAAAAATATAATACAACATAACAATTTTTTTAATTATATATGTTGATATAAAAAAAAACTCTCCTATATGTTGAATTCTCCAATTTTTTATATTTTTTCCAAGTCATATGTCCACAATTTTACAAGTCAAGCCAACTCATATGAAAATATCCTACAGAAAATATACTCCACACATTTTATTTATTTTCTTTACAATTGAATGTTGATTAGTATGTGGGCATAGCTTTGTCTGTGTGAAATAGCTTGTAAGTGCAAGAAGTTTCTATGTGGGTGAGGGCAAAGAGTTTCTTGTCTCCTTAATTTGTCTTTTATTTCAAAGCATGAAACACTCTACTTTAAACACAAAAAGTCTTCTATTAAGTTTTCTTTTGGAAAATTGTTAGACAGACATAAGGCAAAAAGGTCGTGTGGACATGGCCCTAGTGGGTGCAAAAGTCATCCATAGAGAATCAATTCAAACCAATTTTGGATATAGTGTTTCTTTTGGAAAATTATTTAAAGTAATACGTATTGTGTGGCCCTCATATGTAAAGAAGAAGCAAATTTTGAACGTAGTGTTTCATGGATGCTTTGGAAGAATTTGAACACTCCACATGGTTGAAGAATTATATATATATATATATATATACTATTAGACATAATATTATAAAACATAAAATGTTATTATTTTATGGAAATTATATTACTATTTTAAGTAAATAAATTTTAAATCATGAAAGTTGAATAATATTAACAAAAACTTTTATAATATCATATAAGATTGTAAATAACAATCAAATATTTAAAAATAATTTACTTTTAATATTATTTTTACAATTTAATTATAAAGAATTATATATATAGTTGTTTTTTAAATATGGGATTGTTTTACTAAATTATTTTAGAATACATTTGATTGTAAAATTAGCATATAAATTATTTATTTTACGTACGTCAATGTTTATTTGTGAACACACACACGTACATATAATTTATTTTCCTTGTTTAACAATTGATCCACTGATTTAGCGATTAGACTAGTGACCTTGGTGACCCGGCTAATGCTCTGGGTCAATGATTGTTAAAATTTTATGTTTCAATTATTTTATGTTGTTAATATTTCTCAATTTTAATTGTAGAGAATTTATTCTGATGATGATAGGTCAATCGTTTAAGGGGTTAAATGTAATTTAACTTTATGTAAATATTGATATATATCATTAATTATAAAATACATTATTATGCAGTACATTATAATAAAAGAAAAAAAATTAACATTCATAATGAAATATAAGCAACTGAATTTTTTAAAAGTACATTAACTTACTAAAAAAAATTTGAATATTCCTTCCGCATGATATTGTTCCCCATTGTTAAATATGAACTTAATATTTGTTGACATTGTAGGATATATCTGGAGACATTGATGATATTTCAAAACTGAAAAATATATTAATTGTTTGGCCCCATATTGTCAATTATCTTCAATATATTAGAGTTGCAACAAATTTATTTAGGTCGAAATAATTTAGTTTGAAAAACATGCAAAAGTTGTTCTATGCAAGCATAAGATTGACATTTTAATGATTTTATGTTATTACAATTTCTCAATTTAAATGGTAGAGGGTTTATTGTAATAGGTTAATAATTAAAAGGGTAAATGTAGTATTTTATTATAAAAGAACAAAAAAAATTAACACTTTTTATGAAATATATGCAACTGAATTTTTAAAAGTAATTAAAACAATTTGTTTAAAAAAATTAAATATTCCTCTCACATGATATTGTTGACTTGAATGTGAGCTTAATATTTATAGACAATGCATGATATTTCAAAACTACAAATTATACACTTAGAAAATAATCAATTGTTTGGCCCTATACCATCAACTACAAGTTATATAAACTTCAAAAGTTGTACTTAGATGATAACCTTTTGACAGGTACGTCCTATTAGCTGCATCAAAATCTCCCTCTATTACTATTTTTATATGTTTCAAAATTTAAATAATGAAGTCATATGATGAAACGTTTATTATATATAGTATAAATTTGAATTAAAAAAAATAATAGTTTAATCTTTATCACTAATTAAATAGTTTATATTTTATACAGTTATTGTTACCTTATCTTTAATTTTTATATCTGCCTATGATAATTGTAAATTTAAAGAATTTTAATATGCATATCACTTACACACGTGCGTATACACACACACTATACAAGTTTGACTTTTTTGAAATATTGCAAAATTCCGATACTTGTTAACTTCATTGCAAATTTTCTACAATTTTAATATTCAGAGTTTCGATCAATTATATTTTCAAAATCAAATTATCAAATGAAAATCATAATACGCATTTGAACTAAAAAAAGATGAAAATTTGTAACATTGATAATTATTGTAGCACTGTTTTGTAACATTTTATATTTTAAATAGTTTTTGCTAAATCAAAAGTTACCAGAGCTATATTGTTGGACATATTAAATTCCAAATCATGTCTGTAAGATACGAAAACAGAGTAAAGGGAATCAAAGAATAATACAGAGAAAGCGTAAGTTGTATTATGCAATCTTAGAGAAGATATACGCTACAGTAGGGACTATACAGTCATTAAACATTATAACAGAATGTACTGCTAGAGCCAACAATTACGGATCCAGTGACAGGTGTGCTAGTGAGCTGTACAACGGAAATGATACAGTGTAGCAGATGAAGAAGATATAGTGTAGCAGATACCACAAAGACTACTTGAAAGTGTAGATCTTTGACTGCCCCCGTCAAACTTGCAGGAACATAGTGACTCCAAGTTTGGTTCGGAAAAACTCAAATCTGCTAGGTGACAATGCCTTTGTTAAACAATCAGCATTTTGTTCAAGTGAAGGAACATAGCAGACATTAAATTCCTTAGCTGCTATTTTGTCTCTATTGAAATGTAAATCAACTTCAACATGCTTCATACGAGATTGAAATAATGGATTAATAGCAGTATTCTCTTGGCAGCTTGGTAATGAGATAATGTTGGTTTGTGCATGAACCCTTAAGCTTGCTAACATCAAAGTACACATCCGGTCTAGAATTGGTCACATACTAAGGCACACATTAGTTTCCTGTAAGTAGTAGGATTCTCCATTAAGTCACCATCATCAGCTAAGAACTGCTTCCCAGGCACCATGGGTGTTGGAGTGATTGAACCATTATCAGGACCAAACTTCAACATTAGGTCTTGAATATACTTCTTCTGGGAGAGAAACAGACCAGTGCCATCTCTATTGATTTCAAAACGGAGAAAATAATGCAAATTTCCTAGATATCCTTGATGAAAAGATCTGGTTTAATCTTGCTGTGAACTTCTGTAGCTCAATGGCATTGCTCCCTGTAATCAAGATGTCATCTACATAGATAAGCACAAGTATAACCACATACTTAGACTTATAAATAAACAAGGAAGAATCTCCTTTGGTGTTCTAAAAACCCCATGTAAGTGAAGTATTTCTTAGCCAATCAAACCAAGCTCTAGGCTTGTTTTAAGCCATAAATGGCCTTCTGCAATTTACAGACATGATGACGAAGCTTAGGACCCTCAAAACCTCTAGGTTGCCACATGAAACTTCTTCCTGTAACACACCATTTAAGAAAGCATTATTTATATCTAGTTGTTTAATTGACCAGTTCAAATTGATAGCCAATGCAAGAACTAAGCAAAAAATGGTCATTTTAGCTACAGGGCTAAATGTATCTCCAAAGTTAACATCAGGGTCTTGCTGAAAACCCTTGACAACTAAGTGCGCTTTAATCTTTCAACCTCACCATTTGCCTTGTACTTAGTTTTAAACACCCATTTACAGTCAACTATTCTTTGACTGTCACAGTAAAGTACAAGAGTCCAAGTGCTATTCTTAGTGATGGCTACAAACTCCTTCTCCATTGCCTCTTTCCAGAGGGGCTATTTCAAGGCCTCTTCAACTGAAACAGGTTCTGTAATGGAAAATTTTTGTGTACCCCCTACTGTACTACAAGAGGAAGAACTAGAAGTAGTGGAATAAGAAATATTACCAACATAAGGCTTTTTAGTCTTATTTATCCCACTTCTACTCCTAGTAACCATAAGGTGTTGTTGACTTCGTAATGACTGATCATACACGTGCTGAACATCTCCAAGGGCAGTTTGAGGAACATCAAGAAGGATCTCCAGTTGATCATCAGAGGTAGTCTCCCTATAAATTATGTTACTGTCCAGAACAGCCATATAAGGGACACTGACATTGTCTTGCTGAGTCTACAAAGAAGACACCACTCTAGGACTAGTGGAGTGAGGAGAACTGATACTATGTTCTGACGAATTCAACCTCACATCAGTAGGGTACTGTTGGCGAATTCTGCAAAATTTGTGCTCAAGTCAGAAACAGTGCCCGAGATACCTTGTGGTGATTGCATCACATCTGCAGGAAAGAAAATGTTAGTAGCCACTTGTTCAGGTTGATGTGTGTTTAGAAAACCATTCAAAAATGGAAAATCATTCTCGTTGAAGACTACATGATGAGATACATAAATTCTCCCAATGGAACTAAGGCATTTATAGCCTGTGTTGGTTACTGTAACCCAAAAAGACACATTTGGTGCAATGGAAGCTAAACTTGTGAGCACTGTAAGGCCGTAAATTTGGATATCAAGCACATCCAAAAGTTCTCAAATCATTGTAGTTAGGAACTTTTCCAACATCGCTCCGCTCTTCAAATGCCGGATTCGGTTTCACCGCTTCTCCTTCAGTGATCAACTTTTCAGGGGATGGCTTAGCGCCACTAATAAACCCTTCAAGCTTATGTCCTCGGATGATAGGCAGTATACTGGATTCCCACAGCAAAAAATTATTTCTGTCAAGTTTGATAGAACATAGTTGGAAAAGGTTGGAGGTAAGGCTCTTGTTTGGAAAAACAGAGAGGGTCTCAGTGTTTGGGGTTTGGGTGCTCGAGTTCTCAGACGCAGTAGAGGTCATGGTTGCAGGATGAATACGCAGGCTTTGATACCAAGATACGAAAACAGAGTAAAGGGAATCAGAGAATAATGCAGAGAAGCGTAAGTTGTATTATGCAATCGTACAGAAGATATACAACTGCAGTAGGGACTATACAGTCATTAAACAATATAACAGAATGTACTGCTGGAGCCAACAATTATGGATCTAGTGACAGGTGTGCTACTGAGCTGTACAACAGAAATGATACAATGTAGCAGATGAAGATGATACAGTGTAGCAGATACCATAAAGACTACATGAAAGTGTGGATCTTTGACACTATCAATATATTGCCTCAATTTGATTAGCCGAAAAGTTATTTTTGAGCCAACAACTGTGTTACATGATAAAACATTATGCCTTTCTAATACATACACACACAGATATTTGTTTTCTAATACCAATTATTTATTTTCTTACAAATATTTCTTAATTAAAACTTGTGATATAATTTGTTCTTTTGGTTATTATCAAATTTTCCTCCTCAACTCGTCATATATATACCACCATCAATTTTGTATAGTTAGTACAAGTTTAACATTTAAATCATGTGTTTTTTTTTTTGGCTGAGTTAGCTATTTTCTTTGCATAGTCAATATTGCTAGTTTAGATGTTTATACAAGTTTTTATATAATCTAATTAAAAAATATTTTTTTTCCTTGAAAAATAATCAATCATTGAAAACCTATTGCCCGTCTATAACTGGAATTTCTTTTCAGTTTTTTATAATATTTATTTTCTTGCAAAAGAAACATAAATTTTATGTAAATTTGTTTCCTCTTTTATTTACGTCTCCTTTATTGAATATTTTCTTGCTCTAACTTCACAGCAAAAATAAAAAGGATGTTTTAATGATTTTATGTTGTTAAAATTTCTTAATTTAAATGGTAGGGGGTTTATTGTAATAGGTTAATAGTTAAAGGGGTCAAATATAGTATTTTATTAAAAAAGAACAAAAAGAAATTAACATTTTTTATGAAATATATGCAAACGAATTTTTAATAGTAATTAAATCAATTTATTTAAAAAAATTGAATATTGCTCGCTCATGATATTGTTGACTTATTATTAAATGTGGGCTTAATCTTTATTAACAATGCAGGATATATTCTGAGAGAGATGAGCTTAATCAATTATTTGGCTCCATACCAACAACTATCTTCAATATATCGGAGTTGCAACAAATTGAGTTGGGTCAAAATAATAAGAAGAATATAATTAACATTGTTTATTAAATATAAGCAACTAAATTTGTTAAAAGTAAATCAATTTATTAAAAAAATTTATATTGCTTCCACATGATATTATTTTTTAATTGTTAAATGTAAACTTTACTTTTGTTGACATTGTAGGATATATTCCATCAACTATCTTCAATATATCAGAATTGCAATATATTTATTTGTGTCAAAATAATTTGTCAGGCAACATTCCCTCAGATATATGCTATGGGCTTCCAAATTTACGAGCATTGTATCTTTACTCCAATCAACTATTTGGTCATATTTCATCTGGTTGGCAATACTACAAAGAGCTCAAATTGTTATCATTATTCGGCAACAGAATTAGTGGACATATACCAACAGGCATTGGCAACCTGACTATGCTTCAAGAGATATATTTATATGATGACCTTTTGACAGGTATGTCCTATATTGTCTATATCAAAATCTCCCTTGTTACTATATTTATATGTTTAAAAATTTAATAATAAAGTCATATGATGAAATTGTTAGTATCGTATAAATTTGAATTAAAAAGTAATAACAGTTTAATCTTTCTCACTAATTAAATAGTTTATATTTTTATACAGTTATTGTTATCTAATCTTTAATTTTTATATCTGCTTATGATAATTGTAATTTTATAAAATTTAGTTATGCATATTAATTACACATGTGCATATGTATAGATATATATATATATATATATATATAGACATACACACTATACAATTATGACATTTTGAAACATTCCGAAGTTCCAATACTTTTTAACTTCATTGCAAATTTTCTACAATTTTAATATTTCAAAGCTTTCAATCAATTATATTTTCAATGTTAAATTATCACATGAAAATCATAATATGTATTTGAACCAAAAAAATGATGAAAATTTGTAACTTGAACAATTGTAGCACTGTTTTGTAACATTTTATATTTTACATAGTTTTTGCTAAAATAAGTTTTTTTTTTCAATGACAAGCTAAATCAAAAGTTAGCAGAGCTATATTGTTAGACATATTAAATTCCAATCATACTCTGTATCAATATATTGCCTCAATTTGATCAGCCGAAAAATTATTTTTGAGCTAAAAACTATGTTACATAATAAAAAAAATATGCTTTTCTAATACACACACACACACACACACACACACACACACATGTATATATATATATATATGCTTCAAGTATTTTTCGAATTAGATGTATATATTTTACCATACTATTAAATTTATTTCTATATTATTATATATGGCTTGACACCTTATATAATCATTAGTCCATGTATTACTAGATAAATAAATTGAAATAAGAATATATAACATAAAAAGAGAAGTTAGAATTAAAACTGTCATTGTAATATAAATTTGAATTGAAAACAATAACAGTTTGTTCTTTGTCATTGAATAAACAGTGTATATTTGGAACAATTAATGCTATATGTACTCTTTAATTTTTATATTTGCTTATGACAATTGTAATCTTTTAGAATTTTCATATGCATATAACTTACATATTTCATCTGCAAACTTCCATTTAACATATCTGAAATTTTTTCTTCAATTTTGAATCTTTTAATCTTTCAATTTATTATTGATTTAAAGTCAAAGTACATGATAAATTGAAAAATATAGTATGTATTTAAATTAGAAAAATGGAAATTTGCTACTTCATATTTTTTTTTTGGGAAAAGTAACTTTATCAATTGTAGCACTGTTTTGTAATATTTTATAATTTACATATTTTTTTTGCTAAAAAAAAGTTAGTGGAACTATATATATAGTCTTAAAAATGTGAAATTCTAAGTCATGTCTGTAGCAATATATGATAAAACTAAATTAGCTATATGGTAAAACTATCTTATAAACTTGATTTGAAAATTATAATAGTTTGTTCTTTGTCACTGGTTTAGTGTCTTAAAGTTTCAACAGAGTATGTTATATTATCATTTAATTTTTATTTTTACTTATGATATTAATGATTTCTTAAAGTTTGTTTATTATGTAACTATAATAAGTTAAAGTATTATAATATTTTAACTATAATTTGACAAATATTCGATTAGAGTAATCTAGAAATACATATTAATTGCACTTTTATGCTTTGAAAGTGGTCAGAGACCTATAAACATGAAATATATAGAAATTCTTATTAATTATCTTATTTTAATTTAAACAAAATAAATTACGCGTGCGCAATATATATATATATATATATATGTGTGTGTGTGTGTGTGTAATAAAAAAGTTCTTATACAAATATAATATTTGCCAACAATTAAAAGTTCATATTTTGTTTTTGGGAAAAGTGACTTCATCAATTGTAGCACTGTTTTGTAATATTTTATAATTTACATATTTTTTTGCTAAAAAAAAAAGTTAGTGGAACTATATATATATATAATCTTAAAAATGTGAAATTCTAAGTCATGACTGTAGCAATACATACAATAACAACAACAACAGCAGCCTTATCCCATTAGGTGGGGTCGGCTACATGAATCGCCCGACGCCATTGAACTCTATCAATGACTAACTTTTTTGGGATCTCATTTATCAGAAGATCCCTCTCAATAACCTCTTTAAGTGTCATTCTTGATCAAAACTAAATTAGTTATATGGTAAAACTATCTTATAAACTTGATTTGAAAATTATAATAGTTTGTTCTTTGTCACTGGTTTAGTGTCTTAAAGCTTCAACAGAGTATGTTATATTATCATTTAATTTTATTTTTACTTATGATATTAATAATTTCTTAAAGTTTGTTTATTATGTAACTATAATAAGTTGAAGTATTATAATATTTTACCTATAATTTGACAAATATTCGAATAGAGTAATATAGAAATACATATTAATTGCACTTTTATGCTTTGGAAGTGGTCAGAGACTTATAAACATGAAATATATAGAAATTCTTATTAATTATCTTATTTTAATTTAAACAAAATAAATTACACACACACACACACAAATACATATGTAATAAAAAAGTTCTTATACAAATATAATATTCGCCAATAGTTAAATGTATTATCTCCACCTAAGCATTGTGTGTTAAGTATTCCACTTATTATAACCTATATCATAGGAAAATTAATTATCTTGATATTATTTATTCAATTTGTATATCATTTGTTGATTTTTATTGAGATTAGGAAGATAAAATCTAATCTATCAACCAAATCAACTTATATAACTTTCATAATTTGCTTTGTTTATTTAATTTTGTATTTTCGCTTCTAGGTCTTATTCCGAAGGAGATTGGTAATCTTAATAAACTAGAAGTCTTTGAGTTGCCTTATAATTCTCCCTTTGGTAGGCTTCCATCCAATTTTGGATGTGGCCTTCCCAACTTAAAGGAGCTATACTTGTGGGGAAATGAACTTTCTGAAAAAATTCCAAATACTATATCCAATGCTTCTATGCTTAAAATTATAGCCTTAGAGGGTAACAAATTCAGTGGAGTAGTGCCTAATACAGTTGGGAATTTAAGAGATCTTTAACGGCTATATGTTCAACAAAATAAGTTGACACTTGAAATCAACTTTTTCACTTCCTTGACAAATTGTGGGCATCTAAAAGTATTGTCATTATCAGAGAATCCTTTGAATACAAAACTTCCCAAATCCATTGGAAATCTATTGAATTCTCTAGAAGAAATCTAGGTAGATTCAAGTGGAATTAATGGTAATATACTATTGGAAATTGGGAATCTTAGTAACTTGTATAAACTTACTTTAAGCATCAACAATTTGAAGGGATCGATACCTGCTACAATCAACAAGTTACAAGATCTCCGATATTTGGGTTTGGATGGCAATGGGCTACAAGGATTTATAGTCGATAGGCTTTGCAATATTAGAAAACTGGACTATATAGATATAAGTAGAAACAAGCTCTCTTGGGGAATTGCCGACATGCTTGGAAAATCTTACTTTTTTAAAAGAGATTTATTTGGACTCTAATTATTTCACTTCTAATATACCTTCCTCTTTTTTGAATTTGATTGACGTTTTGAAAGTAAACTTATCTTCCAATATGTTAAATGGACATATTGAGATAAGAAGTTTTTCAGAGCTCTTAGAATGTTGGATCTATAAAGAAATCAAATTTCTATAAACATTCCTAGATTTGTTGGTGGCTTGCAAACTTTAGAATATCTTTCCTTAGCAAATAACAAATTGCAAGGAGATATTCCCAGATCAATTGGGAATTTGGTGAGCTCAGAATACTTAAGACTTATCCCAAAATAATTTGACTGGTGAGATCTCCGAGTCCCTAGAATCACTTCATTATCTTAAGTTTGCAAATTTTTCTTGCAATGGATTACAAGGAGAGATTCCTAATGGTGGGCCTTTTGTGAATCTCACTGCAAAATCATTCCTCATGAACAAAGCCCTTTGTGGAAAGCCACAACTACAAGTTCCACCATGCCGAAAAAGAATGAAGAATAAGTTAGCTAAAGGGATACTCCTGCTGAAATACTTATCTCCTATATTGTCAATTGTTATTGTCATTTCTTGCATAATAGGTATACTATATAAAAGAAAAAGGGCCAATGATCCAATCCATATTGAGTTATCCTCCATTGGAACTACAAAAAGAATATCGTACTATGAACTTCAAGAAGCAACAAATGGATTTGATAAAAATAATTTCCTTGGTAAAGGAAGTTTTGGTTCAATGTTCAAAGGAGTACTTTCAGATGGGATGGTGGTTGCAGTTAAAGTATTTGACTTGAACAAAGAATCAGCTTCAAGGAGTTTTGGTACAGAATGTGAAGTAATGCGCAGTTTATGACATCGTGATCTCATCCAGATTGTGAGTTGTTGTTCAAATATAGATTTCAAATCTCTAATTATGCAATTCATGCCAAATGGAAGCCTTGAAGATTGGTTACACTTTGATTACCTTTGTCTTGATTTCTTGCAAAGATTGAATATAATGATAGATGTGGCATCTGCATTGGAATATCTTTATTATGGTTCTTCAAGATCTGTTGTTCATTATGATATAAAATCGAGTAGTATTTTGATGGATGAAGAAATGGTCGCTCACCTTAGTGACTTTGGCATTGCCAAACTCTTAAATGAAAAGCAATTTGAAACACATACAAAGACATTTGCTACACTTGGCTACATTGCACCAAGTGATGGATTTGCATTTATAACTTATTATTTATGTACATTTCTTTGTCAATTTTTCTACTATAGATACTACTACAATTAGTAGTAGACTAGTAGTGATGCAAAATGCTTAAAATTGAATATATTATATACATATATATATACACACACACATAAATTTGCAGAAAACTATTAGTGGAATAGTTCTTTTTCTTGTTGAATCATCCTCACCTAATCTTATCAAACAAAGCAATCATCTTCTTTTTATACAAATTGGTATGCAGAGTATGGATCTAGAGGAGTTCTGTCCACAAAAGGAGATGCATATAGCTATGCTATTGTGCTCTTGGAAACATTCACAGAGAAGAAGCCAACAGATGATATGTTTGATTCAA
Organism: Biancaea sappan; assembly: GCA_037074585.1. Classification (NCBI taxonomy): domain Eukaryota; kingdom Viridiplantae; phylum Streptophyta; class Magnoliopsida; order Fabales; family Fabaceae; genus Biancaea; species Biancaea sappan. The sequence goes on from CM073493.1 coordinate 28,097,834, forward strand.
GATTAAGTTTGAAAAGCTGGGTTAATGAGTTTGTGCCTAACAAAGTGATTAAACTTGTGGATTCTATTTTGTGCAAGAGGATGAAGAGTATAATGGTATGATAGTATCTCCAATCTCATCCATATTTGATCTTAGCTTTAAATTGTTGTGTAGATATGCCTGAAGAGCGGTTTATCATAAAAGATGTAGTAGCTCGTTTAAACAAATTGAGGGTCAATTTTTCGCAAAAGTCTTAGAGGGAGCTTATTGTCAAAACATAAAGATAATCGAAAGTTTAAATGTTCTTTACTTTTTTTTTTTTGCATTTGAATGATGTCCAAATATATAGAATTTTGAGGTATTAATAAAGTTAAAACAATTTCCTACTATTCACCCTTATTTATTTTTCAGTATATTGAAATTTAAATCATTTTAGTTGTTTTAGGTCCTTTAAATTTTATTTGATTAAAGTCTTCATGCTATTTTGGACGCGAAACAAATGTTCCTTATTCTTTACATTCAAACACGCCAATTTGTTGAATTTGAATATATTAATATTAAACAAGGCAATTAATTAGTGGATTAGAATCATGACTTCCTATTCAAATTGACATGCATATTATGGTGTCCTGAAACTTTAACAAAAAAGTGTGTGTGAGCATTTGTGTGCGTGTATTTGATTAATTCATATTAGTTTGACAGTTGAAACACTAACACATTTCTTTATTATACGTTAATTTTGTAATTATTGATAAATAACCAAATAATGTTAAATTAATGTAATTTTTTAGTATGACGTACGAGATGGAATTCTGTAGAAAGTTTATCTATTGATCAATAGTTATTTAATAGTGTAAAATTGAATTTACTTTAACTCTTTTTTTTCCCTTATAAATAAAATTGAATAACAACCATAGATGCTATAACACCAGAAAAGTATTTGCATTATCTCCATGTAGAAGTAATCGTGAGCTTTTGTTTGACTTTGAATGAAATTTTATTCTTATAAATATAATGAATCTTCCACCCCATCTTGATACTGTTATAAAAACAAATAATTCATATGAATAATCAAACAATCTTTCAATTATAATTAGCATATCGATGTTTGCATGACCCACAATAATTTTTAAAGAATATTGGCTGGATAAATATAAAGCACGATATATATATATATATTTGTCTTATGGAACATGAAAAGAATGTAGAAAATTGAAGAATCAAAAGAAAATTGCCACTTTTTTTTTCTCAATTTGTCCTATTAAATAAAAGATAATTCTCCCACTTCCATAAGTCGTACTATTGTCTCGGCTAGTTTAAAAGACCTGAAATAAGACTCTCTATTAAACATTTGAATTCCATTTCCAAGAGTCAAGATTACATATTCATTTCAAATCTATACCAATTGTTCCCAACTCAACAAGTAGATAATACTAACTATTAATAAAAATAAAAATTTATAATGAGATGCCTAAATAATCAGGTACAAGAAAGTCATAAGCTAGTTCGATGAAAACCATAATTACGTCATATGATATTTAGGGATAACCAATTTGAATGTGCACAAAATAAATCAATAAATTAGTCTAGAACATAAATAACATAATTTGTAAATAGTATATGAAGCACCTAGACAAAAAAACACAACTGTAAATTAGGTTTCAGATTTCAAAAAACATGAATAAAGAGCCCTATCAATTTGCAGAAAATTACAATACCAAATATCAAGGTATAAGTTCAATAATTGTATCAAGTACCATTTTCAAAAAACAGAAAAAACATCAATTTCATATTCAAAAATCAGATGAAACATCAGAGTAAAATGCCTTAGCATGAAGGGGTTCTTTTCAAAATAAAACCATAACTGGTATTAACTATTCACCGTTCAAGGACGATGACAACCCTTCCTATTATCTCTTAAAGTGTGCAGCAACATTATGAGATCAACTTATATAAGAAAGAAGTCAAATTTCGATTGAAAATCTACTACTGACTTGATTGAATAATATTTTGTCTGACTTTTCTATTTCATCGACTAAAATGCATTAGGAAAAAATGTGATATTTATTCCTCCTTTTTTTTATTGAAATACTCACTGGTATTCAGTTGTTAATATTTTTTATTAAAATAATGTGACTAATAGTCAGTAGCTAATATATTTTTAAATTCCTGCCACAGATAAGTGCATATATATATAAATATGATGCTCGACAGGCCCCTTGTCAAGCCCCATGTATATATGTCAAGCCCCATATATGTATGTATATATATATATATACATTTATAATATATAATTTTATATATATTTATTTATAATATATAACTATATATATATTACTTTATCTCTTAAATATTTTGTTAATTGTTTAATGACAAATTTTAAAAATAAATTTAAAAATTATTTATAAATAATTTAAAATATAAGGAAAAAATTATATTATACAAGAAATTTAATATATGTATATTTAATAAGTTAGAAATATATATATATATATATATATATGAATACTGAAAAGTTCATATGTATTTTTTAAAATAATTTTCTAAGGTTTATTATATTTTTTAGATTAAAAATGATTTACTTAATATTTTTAAGCTAAGAGGATTGTATTGTTATTTATTAAGAATATAAATTTTGACAAAAAAATAAGTCAATGTAAAAAAAGATTCAAAAAAACTCCAACATCTCATTTGAACCGTTTAAGATTTTGTTCAACACACAGTTTCAAACAATATTTATAAATGTTACTCGACACATGGTGTGTCGAGCAACATTTGCTCAACATATATATATATATATATATATATACACATTTTACACACACGTGTATATATATTTTTATTGTATATTTGTATTATATATATATAATATTATTTATTTTATATATTATATTTTACATGATATATTATATTATAAATATATATATATATATATTAGATATAGTTTCTTTTAAATTAAATTTTTAGATACATAATTTCTTTTAATAAAATATTTTATATAATATAATTTTTCAGATATTACATATATATTCTTTGCAAAGCTTAAACATAGTATTTTCTTTATAAATAGATCTATCTTTAAATAATTATTAGAAAAAAAAACTAAATCAAATTTGGAGAGAAAATTAATAAATTCATTTCATTACAACATTCATAAATATATATTTTATTAGAATATTAGTACCAATAGTTAAAAAATTATGATTAAAACATTAATATAATTTTTATTACATTTTCATATGATAAAAATTAAATCAAGATAAATGAAATAAAATAATAAAATATTCATGCCATTTCCAATAATTAAACATTCAAAAAGGCTTTTACTAACCAATATCCAAACTAAATCTATTTTCCAAATTTACTTTTCTAAAAATAATTTCTAAACATAAATTATGTTCATGCAAACCCAAAATCAATTCTGCTCAAACTTAAGTTTATCCAATGAGTTTCTAAACATCCCCTATATATATAAATGTGTATGTTTGATTAAATTTTGTTCAACATCTTTTGACAAAATTTTGTATGCATATAATAAATTTGTTTTTGTTATATATACATTTATATTTTTAAAAACAAAATTGTGTTCATATATAGCTCCGTAGAGCCATACCCATGTATATATACATATATATATATATATCGGTAAACCAATAATAATATTGATAAATGTGAAGAAAAAAACTTTTGGTAAATGTGAACCATAAATGTAATTTTAAAATTACACCTAACTTAAACTATAAACTAGAAAAAATAAAAATATTTTAAAAAATAAACAATTTCATTAAAAAACATTTTATTTAAAAAATATACTTTATTATGTGAAATCTTTCACTTTAAAAATAATATTATTAAAAAGTAAAACAAACTATATTTTAAATTACTTTAATTAATTTCAATTTATTTTTAAATATAATTAGTTATATTTAAATATACTCAATATATATAAAAAACAAATAGATACAATTTTTCTTAAAAAACAAATCATATATACAAGGTAGTTAAAATCGTAAGTTACCTTTTAAACTCACATGAGTTCATGATCTTAAGTCCTAATTAAAATCTTACCAAATTATAAAGTGAACTTAAGAAAATATATCTGAATTATTATTTTAAAGTTACTTCTCATTAATACTTCTATGATATTATTAGTTCAGTAGTACAGAATACAAACTTTGTAATTTGAAATCTTTCACAATAGCAATATTAAAATTAAAATTATTTGAAAAGATGATAGAATTAAGTAGTCAGATCACTAGCATAAAAACCTGACCAAAGTTTTATAGATTTACAATTTTTGTTTAGTAAGGTTTTATATTTTAGAATTTAATAGTATATATATAAATGAATCTTGCATATCTATTGACTATTATTTAATGAACAAATATAATATCTAATTTTTATTTTTGATACTTTCATTTTTTTTTTAATTAGAAAGATTTCACACAATAATGTATGCTTTTCTTAACTTCTTCTTGTAAAATTTCTATTGGCCTACTATTGCCCTAGAAATTTTACAAAAGTATTGATGATAAGTAATTTTGAAATAATTTGTATTTGAATTACTAATTTAATTATTTTTTTATAAGTTCATTTTTTAATCAAACAATTTATATTAGCTTTTTAATTTAATTTATTTCAAATTACTTTAAATAATTTTAAACTATTTTAAAAGATAATTAACTATATTTAAATATACTCAATATATATTTCATGAAAGCATTGATGATGTGTAACTTTGAAATACCTTATATTTAGATTACTACACATATTTTTTTTCTTTAGTTCACTTTATAATCTAAAATATTGGAATTAACTATTTGCTACGTAGTTACATACTGAGAAATGGCCAAATGCCCTGAGGCCATTTAATATTTGATATATACCAAATGTGGCCAATCACATCGTGACCCGTGACACAATACATTTTGCAATTAAAAATATCATAGTTTCGTTGAAGGGAATCGAACCCACAACTAGGAAGAGGGAAAAGAAAATGCATTTGTCATCTAGCTAATGACATTCCTTATCATATATGCTCAACATTTAATATATATATATATATATATATATATATGTATATATAAAGGCATTATGTGATTAAAGGCATTCTCTTATCATATATATTCAATATTTAAAATATAATTAGTTATATTTGAGTATACTCAATATATATAAGCAAATAAATATAATATTTTTTAAAAATAAATAATATATATGATGAGTCCTCAATGTTCATATAAATTCTATGGAGAATGAGATCATTTTGGTATACTTTTGACTCATGTTAGGGCTTTAACACCTAACTTTTGGGTAGTTGCATACATACCTTAGTCTTAGGTTAGAAATGCAATTTGCAATCTAATATGTTTCTTTTTGGTTATAATTGTAAATCTTATAGAGATTGTGTTTTTGCAGATCCCATGGCTAGGAAAATGATGGTGAAGCAAGAAAAACTCAAAGCATAAAGCATAATGGAAAGAAAGCACTCAGAGGATGATGAAAGTGCCCAAAAATAAAAGCTAGTTGCTGCCTATTGCCTGCTAAAGCGGGATACTTCCCGCTTAGGCGGCTGTCTCTCCAAAAGGCAGTGTTTTCTGCCACTATCCCACTTAGGTGGACAACATGTCCCGCTTAGTCAGGTAGCACACTTCAGCTTGCCACTGTTTCTGCTTAAATCATGCTTAGGTGGCCAAAAGTCCTGCCTAGACGGGCAGCCCATTTTTCTGTCACATGTTGTCTATTTTAAAACGCGAAAAGGAGAAAAAAAATCAAGGTATTCTAAGTTGGAAACTAGCTTTTGGTGGAGATTGGAGCAATTTCTCTTCCGCACAACTTGAATTCATGGAGTTTTCTCTTATCTTTTCTCATTTTTTGTATTTTGTGAACATGTGTAGCTAAATTTCTATACTAGGATTGTTATCAACCCTTGTTTGAATTAGGTTTTGTAAATCACTTGACTTCTTATGATTATTTGGCTATTAATACATGTTTATTCATTCTTATCTTCTTGCTTTCATTAAACTTGATTAATTTAATGGATTGTTTGGAGGTTTTGTTGCACTTGGGAGAGTGAATGCTCAAACCTAGACCATAAAATGAGTAGTGTGAGTTTTTGAACCTTATAGTTGGAGGAATTAATTTGTTAATGTCATAGGAATATAGACATTAGCCTCATATAATCAGATTAGGGTTTTGTGAACTCTTGAAACATAAAGTTACATAAGGAATGATGAGCTTTTGGATTTAGTCTTAGTTGATATTTGGAAGAATTTGTTTAAGCATTTCAGTATCCTAGATTAACATAGATGGCCGGTGAGAACAAGAGGGAGAGAGGTTAAAACTTGCGAAAAGCATAGGGGATTAACAATCCTACGTTGTGTTATTCTTGTGTTATTTTTGTATTAATCTTGTGATTTCTAGTGTGTTTAGAGTTTATACAATCATATATACAACTAACTTCTAACTTTAAGTTTACATTCTATCAAACATACCAATACAAATTTCAATCGTCTAACTAATACATTTTAATTTCTAGGGTAATTAACAAGTTAATCCTCGTAGAACGACATTCTTACTTTATTTTCACAACACTAATTGTATGATTGGTATACTTATCAAGTCACCAACAATATATAAGTTGATAATATATGTGTGTGTGTGTATGTATTAAATAATATATACTTATAAACATGTGCATATTATTTTATATATTCATATTTAGGTATATATATAAACATCTATTTATATATGTGACTTAAGAAATTTTACTCTAATACTCTCAAATTTTTTAAAATATAGAAAGTAATTTTATCTATAAATATTTTGTTAAATATTTTTCCTAAAACAATTTCTTAAAAATATGGTTCAAAATTATTTTTTTGATTTAATATAGAACTAGTTTTAATTTCTGATAATTTTAATTTTAATGCTTCTAATATAAAAGTTTCCAAATAACAAGGTGTGTCTTCTTTAACTCTTTTTTATTATCTTTCAATTAGTGTACTACTGCCATAACTATTTTATAGAAATATTGATGATTAGTAACTTTGAAATAACTTATATTTAGATTACTATTGAGATGGTTTTTCTTTAGTTCACTTTATAATCTAAAATATTTGTATTAACTTTTTAACTTAATATAGTTTATACTTAAAGGCTCCAGTCTTCAAGTAGCTTCGAATTACAATTATCAGATCTTAATTTATGGATGAAAGAAGTTAGAGAAGAAAAAGGGGACATGTATATGATGTAGAAGTTGAAACATCCAAAATAATTGGTACCATAACCTCTGAATTTTATATACAAAAAGGCTCATCAAAGGATTACACTCGCTCCCAAGAATTTCAACATTTTCTAAAGATACACATATTCAAAGTCTCAAAAAATGTTATGAAGAAAATTTGAAAAGATACTAGGAAAAAATGAGAGAATTAAGTAGTCATATTATTATCATGGAGACTAGACTAAATATAATACAAGGATACATTCCGACCCATCTACCTCCACAAAAATTTTATGCGAGTTCAAGTGATCAAGGAAATACAAAAGTATATTGACCAGATATGGCTTCTTTGAACAATATTTCAAATTTTTATATTCAACTCAATATTCCCACAGAACTGAGGAAGGAAACAACAATGATGAGGATGAGGAAAATAATGAAGATGGTGAGGAAGAATAGAAATTTGTATTAAACAAATTAATTGTAATTTATTTGTATTGCAGTAATAGGTTTCTTTGGTGACAATAAACTGTTTATTTAATATAATTTACAAATACAGTTATGATTATTTATGATTATTTATGAATTTTTTTATTTTTATTTATAAACATACAAATAATATAAAATTTATAAAAGCTTATTTAAATATACAACCATGCATATAAAAATGAATTATACACAAACAAATAATAGAAAATATATAAAAAGCTTATTTCAAAATAATCAAACATATAAAAGAGAGAGGAAACATATAAAAGTTTATATAAGAATAATCAATCATTTATCAATAATAAATTAAATTTCAAATATTCTAAAAAATTTGTTATCTGTTAACTTATAAGAAATTTATTTGTTTGATATTTTTTGATTGGCCAAGGATTAAAGGAATAAAAATTCACCATGCAGGTCTCACTATGGATAAAATTGCCTTTAAAAATTTTTCTTGTCAATTCTTTAATATATTTCAAACTTCTTTTTATGCAAAGTTTTTACAAAATATAAATATATTATTATATAATATATGTAATAATATATATTATATTATACTACATTATATTATATTATATAATAACATAAAATATATATTATAATATATATAGATATATAATATATATAATTATATATTTGAGGGGCATGACAGTAATATATAATATATAAATATAAATAATAAATTAAATTTCATATATTTGAAAAATATATTATTTATTTTTTTATTTTTTTGATTGGCCAAAAAAAAGAATAAAAATTTTTCAATTACATTATAGGTAAATTTTCTTCAAAATTTTTTTTGCACTAATTTTTGTATACTTTTCAAATTTCGGAACAATTTGAGTGTGTGTGTGTGTAATATGTGTATGGCTCAATAGGTCTTCTGTCAAGTCACATATATTTTTTTTTGAAATTTTTTTATTTGTCAACCATTATACCTTGATAGTTTGTATAGAAATTATAGTAATGACTAATTTTAAATTGCTAAGGTTTAAGATTTTAGATTATTAGTATTTATATGATTTTAAAGTTTAATGATCTTAATATTTTAAGGCTGAATAATTCTTAAAAGTTATTCATCATCAATACTTTCAATAAATTAAAACTAGTTATATTTTGAATTATTTAAAAATAAATATATATATATATATAATATATAATATTATATATATTAAAATTAAAATGCCTCCGTTGAGCCACTTATATTATGTATATATATATATATATATTAATTTTTTATAAATTTTGAATTAAGGCACAAATTTTTGTGGAACTCTAAAACAAAGCTCAATTTTTTTTTTCAGTTGCACTTCTAAATATTTATTCTCATTCAAGTATTTTATTTAACAATTATATATCCTTATGTCTTTGTTTTTGCTCATCACGCTCTCGTTTTCTCCCTTCTTCTCTTTTCCAAAACTTTTTCCCACTCTTTTTTCATGGGATGAGAGAGAAAATTTTTTTGAGGGATTTCAAAAATTTTCATCTCCGAAATTATCTCTAGTTAACTATTCTTCTTCTATTTTACATTTTTTCTGTTTACGTCTTCTATTCATCCTATTTTTCTTATCTTATCTTCTTATATCATAGTTGTAAATGACAATTATGTTTTGTCTTACATATAAGTGGCTCAATGGAGCCTCTATCAAGCCACTTATATTATTATTATTATATATATGTATTATTTTTGATATTATTTTTATATTACATTATATACATATATATTATTTTTTATATATTTTGACTTAAGACACAATTTTTTATGGGATTTTAAAACAAAACTCAATTTTTTTTTCATATTGCACTTCTAAATGTTCATTCCCACTTAAGTATTTTATTTAACAATTATATATCCTTGTGCCTTTTTCTTGCTCATCCCACTCTCTTTTTCTTTTATCCAAAACTTTTTCCTGTTCCTTTTTCGTGGGACGAGAGAGCAACCTTTTCGTAAGATTTCAAAATTTTTCATCCTCAAAATTATCTTTATTTAATCATTCTTTCTTCTTCTGCTTTTACATTTTTTCTATTTACGTCTTCTATTCATCCTACTTTTCTCTCTTCTTGTCTTATCTTTCATATCACGGTTGTAGATGACAATTGTTTTTTCTCTTACATATACAAGTAAAAACAAAATATATTCTTCAATCTAATTATTTTCTTTTATGTATCATTTTTCTCTTCTACTTTCACAATTTTTTTTTATGTATTGCAGTGTATAGCCGTCTCTTGTTTCTAGTAAGAACTCAATATGTTCTTCTATCAAAATATTCTATTCTGGATATCATTCTTCCTTCTTTTTTGAACATTGTTCATTGCTATTTAACAGGGACAACAAAAGATTCAGGAGCCAACAACGTTGTTTTAATTTTTTTCTCCCTCAAGTGACACTGGATGATTTGATTTTGAAGATAGACATACACAATAAGAAGATAGAAGTGCCATATTAGATATAAAAATTATGCAATATGAAGACAAAAATTAAATTATTTGATATGAAAATATGTTAATTGATTTTTTTTAACAAGAAGACTTTACAGTATAAAATAAAAACTTCGTTGGTTATAAATAAAAACTTTATTACCATGAAAATTTATAAATTCATTGTTTTCTTATTAAATTTATTGTATTATTTACCATGTAAAATAAAATTCACTAATAAATATCCATATATATAATAAAAAATTATTTTTTTAATATCCAAATTAAAATAGATATAAAAAATTAAATTTATTTCAAAGATAAGAATCGACAAGAGATTTGTCGAGCCCCACCCAATATATATAAATTATATGTTTTGGAGGCTCTGGGGCTTTGTCGAGCCTCCAACATATATATTTTATTATATGTGTCACATGCTTATAATAGATGTCAGCCATAGAATTGGGTTAGCATAAAATTTTTTGACTGAAAATCAGTAGTAAAATTTTAGTAGATTTATTATTTAGTAGTAAATTAGTCGGAAATGAATTAGCGATTGATAATTTACCGATTGAAAATATTCAGTAAGAAAGTAGTCACAAAATCTTGTTTCCTACTAAATTTCTTATGTTTCTTATTGATTTGGCCGTTGCTATCTAAGGTAATTGTTATAGATTGAACGTTCTAAATATATCCTTTTACATGAATATCCAATTTGATAAGTTTTCCACATAAAAAGAAATTGGATTTACGTCAATCTATGTGCTATCCCCTTGCTTGTGCTAAAAACTTAAAGAAAGGGAAAAAATATTTCCGTTTTTAACCAAGTCATCAAACCTTAATTAATTTCATGCATACTTCAAAGTGCATTGTCATGAATTATCAAAATCTTTATTGAGTTGCTTGAACACTCAAAAAAAAAAAAAGAATTCAGTTGCAACCCCGATCATCCAGCACTTTTCCAAGAGGAATTTTGTTTATTATTATTATGTTTTTTAAGAAAGAAATATTCTTGCTTAATGAAAAGCATTAATAGGGCAAGCACATGGTACATGCAGCTTCACAAGGTTGCAACTGCCCCAAGAAGCTTTTTATTTGAAAAAAAAAAAGAAGAATGATGAAACGCATTTTGAAATGGATAACAATTACTCTTGGTCTAAACTGTAACATGGACAAGAACAATTTCCATTTTGTTTTTTTAATGATGAGTTATTAAAACATTTCTAGTTACAATTTGTTTTTGAATGATGAGTTATTAAAACATTTCTAGTTACAATTTGCCTCACAGTTAACACTTCAGAGATAAGATAATTGGACTATTGAGATACTATGGAGAACAAGTTGAAATTTTTCGGGAAATTGGACCATTGAGATAATGTGGTCATGAAAGACCCCGATGATGTACTAGCATACAAAAAATCCATTGAACGCTTATAAGTACATATATTTCTCGTTGGATTGGACAGTGATTTTGGACAAGTTTGTGGGGAAATTTTATGCAAGGAACAGGCTCCGGCCTTGGAAGAATGTCATGCATTGATTCAATCATAAGCATTACGTCGGGCAACTTTGAAGGGGGAGACTAGAGTTACTGAAGCTGCCGCAATGGTGACTCAAAATTTAAAAAAAAAAAAACACAGGTGTAGACAAATCCAGTTGACTGGACATACCAAAGATTGTTGCTATGAACTTGTGGGCTATCCAGAATGGTGAGATCATAGTAGCGCACCTAGGAAAGGGAATTCCAAGAACAATTCAATTGTTACTGTTGCTGAAGTAATTATAGCTGATGATACTACCGAAAAAAGCCCAAGGTCCGTAGAACTACAAATACTTGTGGCAAGGCTCTACATATTTCTGCACATGTTTCAATAGTACATGGATAATTGATTTTGGTGCTACAGATCATATGATTTTTGATTCTAGACAAATTGCAAATATTAGACTGTCTGCAAACAAATCTATTTCTACTGCCAATGGTAATGAATCCCAATTATTGGGGAAGGATCTTTATACCTCACCAATACTTTATTTTAAATTTTGTTTTGGTTGTCCCATCTTTAAATTATAACCTTCTATCTGTTTCTCGAATCACCAAAGCCTTATCTTGTGTTGCAATTTTTTGGCCTGACTCTTGTGTTTTTAAAGACATCAAAAGCAGATGATTTGTTGTGGTATCAAGCAAGGGAATCTGTATTACTTGGACTGCCATAAAACGGTTCTAACAAGCTGCATCAAGTTTTAACGGTGAAAAGCCCCAAATAGGATAAATCCAAAATAAAAATTGGTTATGGCACGGTCGATTAGGACACCCTCGTTTTTGCTATCTCAAAAATTATTTCCTAGCTTGTTTGATAAAAATAATTCTTTTGTTTTTCGTTGTCATGTTTGTGAACTTGCAAAAAGTCACCAAACTTCATTTCTATTAATTATAAATAAAATCCCTTGTCCTTTTATGGTTATTCATTCTAATGTATGAAGACCATACAAAATTTTAACTTTGGATGGATCATGTTAGTCCGTTACTTTTATTGATGATTGTACAAGGATGACTTGATTGTGGATAATGAAGTCTACAAGTAAAGTAAACTTGTTATTTCATAAGTTCCATAAAATGGTCCAAACCCAGTATAATGCACAGATTCAGGTTCTTTGAGGTGACAATGGAGGAGAATATCAAAGTTCTGAACTTTAACAATTTTGTGAAAAAGAAGGAATCATTAATCAAACCACTTGTTCAAATACACCCCAACAAAATGAAATTGCAAAGCAAAAGAATCGTCATTTGTTGGAAGCTATTTAGGATGTATTAATTCAAGCCAATATGCCATTGTCCTATTGGGGGGAAGCACTTGCTTTTGTAGTATACTCAATTACTTGAATCCCCTCATGCTCCATTGAGTTTCTCACACCATTCAAAGCTCTGGTTGATGCTGTAGTTGCTCCATCGGTTCCCAAATTACCACATCGAATATTTGATTGTGTCATATTTGTCCATCTCCACAAACATCAATGCAATAAATTGGCCCTTCGAGCCCTATGATTTGTTTTCCTTGGGTATGCGATGCATCAAAAGGGTTACTGCAAGAGAAATGATTGAACTGCAAGATGCAAGTCCATCAATCAAAGATTTTGAATCCCTCACTAGCATACTAAATCAATCTTCTACTAATGAAAACTCTATTCTAGAATTGAAATTGCCTATAAAACAGCTACCAAATCGTCTTACAAGAGGTATTCCTAAACCTACATATGAACCTGAAATTTCTAGCAAAATTAAATATCCCATGAGCCATTATGTGTCTAATCACAATTTGTTTGAATCAAATAAGTCATTTGTAAATCAATTATCTACTGTATCTATTCCTAACAATGTATAGGAAGCCTTAGTTAATTCGAGATGGAAAGCTAAAATGAATGAAGAAATTTGCAAAAGACTGGAACTTGGGAATTGATTGATTGCCTAATGGAAAAGAAACCAATGGGATGTAGATGGGTTTATACTGTGAAGTATAAACCAGATGACATAGGTGAATGATTTAAAGCAAGACTGGTGGCTAAAGGATATACACAAGCCTATGGGGTTAACTACACAGAGGCATTTACACATGTAGCCAAAATCAATATTGTTCGAGTATTGATATCGTTAGCTGCAAACTTGGGCTGGCTGCTACAACAATTTGATGTAAAGAATGCCTTTTTACATGGAGAATTATTTGAAAAGGTTTACATAGAACTTCCACCAGGGTGTACACTACCAGAAAGGCATAAAAAGAAGGTATGCAGATTGAAGAAATCGTTGTATGGACTAAAACAATCTCCAAAAGCATACTTTGGAAGATTTTCAAAGTCTATGATAGCATTTGGATATCAACAAAGCAACTTAGATCATACCTTATTCTTAAAGAAAAAGCAAGGTAAGATCACTGTCTCATTATATATGTGGATGACATGGTGGTTACAAGGAATGATCTAGACGAAAGAAAGGCACGCCAAGAGTACTTGTCTAGAGAATTTGAAATGAAAGATTTTGGTTCCTTAAAGTATTTTTTGGGGATTGAAGTTTCTCGATCCAAGAAAGGAATTTTCCTATCTCAAAGAAAATATGCATTAGATTTACTGCATGAGAATGGTATGTTATGCCAACCAACTACTTCACCAATGGAGGAAGGCTTGTAATTATGTATCAAAGCTGATCAAGAATCAGTTGACAAAGGAAGATATCAAAGACTTGTAGGGAGGTTGATGTACTTGGCACACGCAAGATTAGATCTCGCCTATTCATTAAGTGTTGTTACTCAATTTATGCACAATCCCAGTGAACAACCTATGAATGTTGACATGCTTATATTGAGGTAGTTAAAAGCTGCTCCAGAAAAAGGAATATTGTTCACTAAATTTGGAAATACTTAAAGCATAGAAGTGTATATAGATGCTGATTAGGCTGGAATAATAGATGATAGGAGATCAACTTCTAGTTACTTCACATTTATGGGTGGTAATCTTGTTACATAGAGAAGTGAAAAGCAAAATGTTGTTACTCACTCAAATACAGAAGCTGAATTCAATGGAATGGCATTTGGACTCTCTAAAACCTGTTGACCCCATTGCACGAGAAACAATATTTTGAATTTTGATGAATAATAAACAAATTAAAATAATAAATTTCTTGGTAAAATTGATATTTATTCTTTAAGGAATTACATCAAGTCAAAGGCATTAACTAGCTAAAGAGTAGACTTTTTATTTATGCCTTAGAACTTAGAATATTTTGTAAAGTAATTTGAAAGGTAAGAAAATTGTTTTAAATATCTTTGAGAATGTTGTTGAACTTTTAACAAAGTTGGAAAACTACTCAATATGGTTATTGAGTTCTAGAAAATTAAATGTTTTGAAAAATTTTATTTTCTAAGTCCCAATAGCTACCAATTGACCGGTACATAGATACTAGTCGATCGATTGCTTTTTGGTTCAAATTTAGCCAAGACTCAAGGAACCTACCAGTCGACCACTTGCTTACAACTACTCGACTGGTTACTCTCATCTGGAATTAAATTTAAATTTTAGTAGTTATAAGTCAACCAGTTGATACGCATCAGTCGACTGAGAAGGTCTGGAATAACTTTTGAAAAGACAATAGAGAGCTACTAGTTAACCACTAGTTACCTACCAGTTGACCAGCACCTCATTAAAAGGTACCAATCAACTATCGAGGACCTACCAGTTGACTGTCAGCATAATGACATCAGTACCACTGGCTATTTTTGTCATGCCCCCAGATCCAGGAACATGTCCGACACAACAATGGGTTCCACACCACTGTAAACTTGACATTACACACGCTCAACACACACACAACTTTGATAGAGTAATAAAAATATGACTTTTCCATCACGTTATCAACAAAAATAGATGTAAATTTAATCCTTTATAACCCCAACACAGCATTCACCATTAACCTAAGAGTTCTATTCACTACGAAACAACTTGAGGACCCAACTTACCCAACATTAACATCAACACATTCCCAAAAAAAGGTTGAAGTCGGAGGCTCCGCTACTCTGTGTATGAAATCTCATCAACTAAACAAGAATCTATAAGGGTACACAAAAAAAAGGGTGAGTATAACAAATAGTCAGTGAGGAAAAGATCTTCACTATATAATTTACCACCGTGTACCGCTCACAGGGACGAGACACAAAATGATATCGCATCCACCAACACTGGACCAAAGTCTCATCCCACACAACCTACATAGTTAAGTAAGGAAGTCTTACCTTATACACACAAGTACCACTAAGTATGCCTCATAAGAATTACAAAGCCCATTCCATCACATGGCTCAATAACACAATTTTAGTGCATAAACATCAAGCAAAAATACAAGATCAGAGATTTTTATCATGCTCACCATATATAATATTGTTACTTGGGCATTTGAGGGCCACCAAGGTACCATTCATATTAATAACTATTTAATAATTCTCTTGCCTTTCCTTTACATAGACGGCATCATTGAGTGTGGCATTCTCAAGGGATAAAGTCACTTAGCCATATTGTGACTCATTGTCAGACTATTTCATTGACAACTCAATAATGCACTGTCTAGCATTTTAGGTCATCTAGACCGATTTAGCCCTATAAGCTTTTAATAACATTTTAGGGCTCTTCTCTCAATGCATCCTCTCTAATAATTAGAGTCACTCGTATTTATACTGACCACATAGGTCTCCAATTAAAAATCTTTGCCCCACATATTATTATGTCAAAGTATATATGAATTCACTTTGTGCCATCTCAACGGAAAAATAGAATAAGCATAATAGAGAATAACCATCTCACTGAAACAAGAAAGTTTGGTGGCACACAAAGCAATTTAATCACTAGAACACAAGAACAACCAACAAATAGGAAATTCCCATGCACATCCATAGTTTAAAGTATCTAAACATGATTAGCACAAAACATAAATGAAAGTAATATAACTCACCCGTGATTAATTTACCTCATCGGTAATCACCTTTGACACAAGAAATTTCATCTCATATAATGGAGATAAAATATTAAAAACAATATGACAAAGATCTGTTCACCCATATTATGCAACCCATCACATAATACTTAATTACAATGTAATGATATAGCACATCCTTCATTCAAATCTCAATCTCAAGGTAGCCAATGTCATTCCCATAACTGCTCCAAGACTCTTCCACATTGCACCCTTTCTAGCAATTGTGGTCACCCATGGTGTTACTAGGAAGTTTATATGATTTTTTTTCCTAGTTCTTTAATTGCACAAAATTTTTGTTTAAACAAGGAATATATATATATATATATATATATATATATCCAGCACACTTGTATACCACAATGCAATAATCCAACCTAATGGCTACCATCTAATAATATGGACTCGCACACATATTTGAGAAATGATTATAAATATAATATTTCAAGTGTGAACTATGAATTTTGTCTCTCAAAAATAAAACAAATTAAAAAAATGTTTTTTTTTGTTGTTTTAGAAATATGATATTGTAATTAGAAATTCAAGATTAAGGAAAATAAAAATATAAAAAATATTTTAAAAAAAGAGAAAAAAGGAAAGAAAAGAAAAGGAGAACAACCCAAGATGGAATGTCTGTCCATGTTATATATGTATACAAACATACCCCATATATATGTGAGTGTGTTGGGGGAGGAGGTATGATGCTCCAGTTCTCTTTAGAGCTATTGGATCATTTAATCTAATAGCTCTCATTTCTTTTTAGTATTGTTTTAAAAAAAATTATAAAAAAATTTACAATTATTAATTGATCACAGTTGTAAGAACAATAATAAACATAAGGAGAATAATGACACTGTTTCTGGAATTTTGCTCTCTCTTTCTTTTCTTGAGTTAGTGGGTTTAATTTAGAAGAGAAGAGGTTGGAGAAGGAGGAGACGATGACTAACACGGTGGAGGAGCCTCCACATTGCTTCCAATGGTGGAAAAAATCAAAGATGCTGGAGAATCAAAGTATTGCGGCTTTGAAGATGTTGGAACCGCCAGTGGAGACACCGAAAAAGCCAACGAAGCTAACCATGATAGATGAGGGCTAAACATTGCAATTTGCAGGTATGGCATATCAAATGATATAGAGACTTGAAAGAGAGGGTGGGTCATTTTGATAGAAAACACGAGATTTGGAGCTTTTCTGAAGTTTTCTCCTTTAGTTAAGTCCCTGAAAGAAAAAAAAATAGCAACATGACTAAAACACACCGTTTCGCATCGTTTAAGAGAAAAAAAAAGGGGCTGGCTAAGAAAAGCGGTAGAGCTGCTCATGTCACTTTGGTGCATTATAAAAGAAAAAACTGACAAGTGATTCGGGACAGATGGCGAGACTGGAGAATAGCTGAGAGTAGCGCTGAGTGCTTGAAAGAGAGAAGTTGTTCTAGAGAGAGAGGGGAGCGAAATCAGTGTTTGGAGGCCAAGCTTACTATTGCAGATTGTGAAATTTGCAAGTAATGTTTTTATAAACTCTGATTATGTTTGTTCAGGTGCACATTATCTATTATTCGATGCCGCTTGAGTTTTGAGTGTGTCGATGATAATCCTAAGTTCTAGTTAATGTTCACAAAATATGAAACCATGTTTTTCTCTTGAAGTTTTGCTTAACTCAATGCATGAAGTGTAATATCTAGAATCATTGACTCAAGAAAGATAAATATTTGAATGAGTTTAATTAGGCGAGAATGGCATCAACTTCTGTTCCTAAGACACATGAACATGGGGCATCAATCACCAAGTTGAATGGATTCATGAATTTTGGAGACTCTGCTATGTAATGTCTATGTTTGGCAAAAATAGTCAATAAGCTAACTGAAAGTTTATAGGTTAATTTTTAACTAATAGCTTATAGTTGAAAGCTGAAAACTTATAAGTTAGTTTATTGAATTAAAAATATTTGATAAAAATAACTATTGAAGTAGCTGAAAAATAAAAAATGATATAAAAAATATATATTTTTATAATATTAGATAATACAAGTAAACATATTATTTTTTAATTAAATTAATTTAAATTTGTATATATATAATTATATATATATATATTGAAAAAAATGAAGATGATCGAAGGAGATGAAGTTTATCTGTATAGAACTGTATAGATAGAGAAGATCATCTTCTTCGTCATAGATGAAGAAGACACAAAAGGATCGACGGACGTCGCTGGAGAAGGACGGCCAACGACAAAGACAAGTACAAAGAAGAAGACAATTTGAGATTGAAAACTATAAGAAGGATATAATGAGAATTATAATAAATAACAAAGGTAAAAATAGAAGAAAAATATAAAAACTATAAGCTACTCAATGCAACGTTTTAGAATAAGTTATAAATTACTGAAATAAACTCGTTTACTAAATACTTCTAACAAATTTTAAGTTAATCAAATAAATTATAAACTAGTTAAATAAGTTATAAATTAATTTATTTTGCCCGCCAAATACACCCTTAGATGTGGGCTCTCGGATTGCTTGCTTTGGACATTTGCATGATTTATCAATTTTGCAAAGGTAACTTTTAGTGATCAGCTTGGGGCATTAGTGTTTATAGCTGTAGTCTGCTTTTGGCATATACAAGTGTGTGACCCAATGCCTTGCCTGAACCATCTAGTTTTAGAATACTGGAGATGGACAAATTTGAGGTGAATGGATTGTCGTAATTGGATTGGAAAATAAGTGACGTGGCGTGACTCATCCTTTTTTATAATAAAAGTAATTAGGATTCATTTCTAATCTAAGAATATAATTTGGTTCAGATCATTTCTTTTCTTTTTTCTTCTTGACATATTTTGGAAGATTTTTGGGGAAGAGATCACTGCACCTTGGAGGCAGATACTGAGGGATGAACCATATTTGCTTGGAGCCTCTTTATTTTATTATTATTAATTTCATGTTGTTTATCTTATTTTATATGTTTTCTTTCTTACCTTGCCATAATAAATCATGATCATGCATTCTAATTTGTATTCTATTAATATCTAAAGACCTTATGTTAATGATGACACCAGAGAGATAACCGAGTCCATTGGGTTGTCTGTCTCTCTCTATCTCTTGGCCTAAGTGAATATCTCAGCTGTTTGACGGTATCAGTTAAAATGGAGTGTGGATCAGCTCCAACTCCAAAGCTTCAACTCTTTCTAAAGTTGTTAAATTTTTAATTTTTTTTAAAAATTATTAGATTATCTAATTCAACATTTTTTATTTTTTTAGTATTTTAAAAAAAATTTACAATTATATTTTTTTGTTAAAAAATTTTACGAATCTAATGATAGTTGTAAGTACAATAATAAATATAGAATAATAAAATAATTGTAAATTTTTTTATAATTTTTTTAAAAATACTAAAAAAAAGAGAGCTCTAAAAAGAACTGGGACACATCCGTGAAAATGAATTTGAAAGTTGTCACATGACATATTTAAATGCATGATTGGTACTTTGCGCTACACAGTTCTGACGACGAATATACTTTTTAAAATTAAGAAATTGAATATATTTTTTACTTTTTAAAAAGCTTTCAAAAACCAAAAAAAATTCCTTTTTAAATTTTTTTCGAATAATTTTGAGTCTTTTGAAAATTTGGATTTCACTTAGAGTAAATTCCTTTCATATAAAATCAAAAATCAAGAAAGAGGAAAAATTCAAAGACTAAGAGGTAAGGCTCACTAGATTTCAAAATTAAAGATAGTTCACAAACTCAAAAATTGATTTTCCTTTTGGCAATCATTTAAGGCTATTATTTCTTTCTCTCTAACTAAAATCTAATAACACACTACTATTTTCTATACAAATAACGTGGGCTTTAATCTCAATTACTAAATACATAGACCTTAGCTCCATCTACTTAAGTCCTCCTTGTACATTTTTTTTTGCCTCTTTTACTTTTTTATTGAATAATAAAGATAATTAAGATGAATTTTAAATAATTGCACATTTTAAAATTAGAGGTAAGGAGTGCTTAAAACCTTTCCTATGTGGTTAATTTGGGACCAATTTTTTCTTAATGCAAACTATCAAATATAAAGATTTTTTTTTTGAAGTTTATCCTATTAAATTTAATTTTTGTGATGACTCCCAATAAATTAGCTTTTAATTTCGAAAACCGATGTTAATTATTTTTCAAAAACCGCAAGGGGTCTCATCGGATTTGGGTTCTATGCATTGCTAAAGATAGTATTACACTCTGCATTACTTTTTAGTAATGCAGAGAACTCAAATCATGTTGCTGAAACTTATAGCAACAGAAAAAATTGTTGTTATAAGTCCAGGAAAAAAAAAAAAGAAATGCCGACACCCCAAATCCGTCCCATTCAGGTTTGACACTAGGGATTCAAAACCATTTATAAAACTGCTCACAATGTACATTATTAAGCTTATTTACAAGTAATTATTTACAATGTACATACATATCTACGAGTTAGTACCCTAAAATTTTGCATGTTACTAGGAAACTAAAACATTCAAGACTTGAGACGCAATACACAGACTCGAGATTATAAAGGGGCTTAGCTTCACATACTTCCCCGTTCGACTTGAATCAAAATACATAATCCAACAGTGATCAATGCTATTCATTAAAAATTGCAAATTCTCCAACGTTTTTAGTCCTCTTAAGGTTTTACTAGATTTTCTTAGCCTAATTCAATCTTAAGGACAAGCGATTTAGCGAGGGTTAAAAACACGATTTAGGAGCGATTTGTGGACCATCGTTAAAATTTTGCATTTAACGGTGGTTTCACTGAAACCGCCGCTAAATCATTTAAACTTGTCATCATTAATAATTAATAATTAATTAAACAGTTTCATCTTTTAATATTAATAATTAATTAATTTAATAACAAAATATCAATAACTAATTTCTTAAATATTTAATTAATTGAATACTTTAATTTAATAATTAAGCTTTTTAATAATAAGTTAGTAATTTATAATTAAATACCTCCAATAATTTCACCTAAATTTTTTTTTGTATTATTCTTAAAATTTTTAATAATTTAAATCACTTTACATTCAGCTCATAATATGATTTAAGTTTTTTGAATTGCCGGCCTGATAGTAAATTACGTATAGATTAACTTGCACAAAATATTGAATTATTAAATTATTTAATATTTAATTTGATATTTACCTCAAATTTTGCCCATAGAATAATTTTTTTATGTGGCATTATATTTATCTCCAAATTTGACATTTGCAACTTATGACTTGTTTTGTTTAAATATAAATAAGATTTTAACGGCTTTATGCTTGTTTAAAAGATTTTATGTTATTATATAATTTTTCAAATATTATTTGTCATAAGTAGTAAGATCTTATGATCTTGAATTCAATCTTGTCTCATATAATTTTATGTAAGATCTAGATTTTGATAATTTTGCATGAAACTATTGTATTTATTAATAAAATAGTCTCATTAAGTATAACTTCTATAAACAATAAGCTCCCTTTCTGCCACATCTTGTCTTATCGAGCCACTTTAGAGGCTTAACCAGACACATCAGCCTAACCATCAAGAGCAAACGACCACAAATTGAAATAGCAGAGAAACTAACATGTATAATGTCTTAGACTTTCAGAGAACTGACAATTATAGTACACATGATACAACATGTTCCTTTTAGGAACCTGAAAGTATTGCGGGAACAATGATATCTTGCTCCCCTATATTTATTTTAGATTTCATATTGGTTTATGTTTCAAAAGTCATATTGGTCCTATACGTTTCAAAACCTTACTATTTTATTTCTTTTCCATTAGAACCATTAGTTTATATAACAAAGTTAATGAATTATCCTTATAATACTGACATGACCTATCTATATAATTGTGGGTTTGAAATAAGTATTACAATTTACAAGTGTAAAATACATTTATCGAAAATATCTATTCATTTTCCATTAAAACTATTAGTTTATATAATGAAATTGACAGGTCATCTTCCTATTGCTGACATGATTCATCTATATGGTTGCTGAAATAATATAAATATTACATGTGTAAAATGTATTTACCAAAAATATCTTTATGCTTCCTCCTGTGCGTTTTATTCTTTTTTTCCTAAACCAAACTGCTACTCGAACATACTCATTCTTCCCAGAGCAACAAAAACAAAGACAACAACCATTAGAGAAGGAGGTCGTGAAGGAGAAAACAGAGGGTTAACGGCATTTTGTGCAAACAGATTTTACTTATAGGACACTTAATTTTATTTAATCAGTAGCCGTATAGATGGGTCATGCTAGTATTATGAGGATCACTACAAAAATGAAAAATATAAAAGCTAAAATCTGAGACAAAAAATTTAAGACAAAAAAAAAAATCTGTCTCAAATTTGTTCTAAATATGTTGCAAATCTATTTCAGAAAAGATGGAGAAAATTTTCAATATAATTAAATTTTTGGGATGGAATCTGAGATTGGAGTATTTCCACCTCAAATATATTTGTTCCAAAACCCATATATCCGTCTTAGAACCCCTTGTAAAATGACAATTTTTGCTTTTTTTTTTTTAAGTAGAGATGCATTTTTTCCGTCTCAATGGATGCAATTTTTTATTTTAAATTTTATTTCATAGAAATTTTTTATATGGAATTTTTTATTTCAAAATCTGTCTCTGAAAGTAGACAAATATGTTTTCGTCTCCAAATCTGTGGCTAATTTTCATATTGATTTAATAATATTTTTCTGACACGGATCTGTGTTAAATTCCACCTCAAATTCAATTTATTTTGAGATGAAAATATTTTCCATTGCAAAATTTGTCTGTAAAAATTACCTAAGTTTTCATTGTTTTGGATTTCAGTCTATGACAGAACTTTTGTATCAAATTTCGTCAGATTTTTTAAACTGAAAATGACGTTGAATTCCACACCTCCACAACTCTCTCCCTCTGTCACCTCTGATCTACCATCATTCCACCGTTCGTGGCCGTCCAGTGAACTACGCCACTATCCTTTCACCCTCTTTTGAATCTCTATCCACTAGTCTCTAATTTTTTTAGCTTTTTTTTTTCTAGTTTTTATTTACGGTTTTGGCTTTTTTTTTTTTTTTTAGGTGAACCTTGTTCACCACCATTGCGCGGCACCTCCTATGCTCTTTGGTTTGTTGGTGTCCTACGCGCCAGCCCCTAATCTCTCAACCAGCCTGGAGCCTGAGGTGCTACGATCTGCAATATCAAGGGCTTTTCAAAAAACAATCCGTTTCTAACCTTTCTCACTCAATCCCTCACCCAAACATATTTTTGGTTCGTTTAGAGCTTTCCCATGGGTTTCATCCACCAACAAGATACCATATAACACATTTTCGTCACCAAATTAAGCCATAAACCATCATACACACATTATCCCCAATCTACAACTTCTTCTTCTTACAATAAGGGTTATACTAAAACATCATCATTTTAACTTATTCCCATAAACTTTGAGCATATAATCATCTCTTTACCATGAGAAAACACAAGGGAGACTACCCACAATAAAATTTCATGATATACCACAAGAAAACCCACGTTCAAAAATCTAGGGTTTATATACATGAAAATACAGAAAGGAAGAGGAGGAGGAAGATTTACCTTGATTCACTTTGGCTCTCTAGCGTGAATGGCGATTATCAACTCACTGACAACCAGAAGGAGGGAAGGTGGAGGTTGAGATGGTTTGGAATTGGAGAAGGTTGAGAGATGGGTGAAAGCGGGTCTAAGGTTGGGTGGCATAAAAAGCGAGGGAAGGGGCTGAAGATATTTAGAATTCTTGTTTCCAATTTTGCCCTTATTCAAGAGAAGAGGAGTTGTTTGGTTAGGGGTGAAAGCGGAACTCTCCCGAATCCTTACTGCCAAAGACATATTATACCTCTCGTAGCTTCCGCAAGGTATAGATCGCAATATCAATATAGATTATTTAAGAATCAAGAAAGTCAAATCATTGACAATGATCACAATTTTTTACATTTATATATACGATAATCAAAATGGAGATCTTGTACAGGATTAAAAAAATAGATGAGATCAAATCACATGATCGAATCACACGAGTTTAAAATCCTATATAATTTTAAAATATTTATATAATTTTTTGAATATAAAAATATTTAAAAATAAATATATTTTACCAAAATATCAAAATATTTTCATAAAACATCTCACATTTCTATAAATTTATAGTTAATTCCATAAAAAAAATTTGAATATCAAAACATTAAAAAAAAATTAAGTGTTAGGATGTTAAAATCTTATACGATCTTGTATAATTTTGTAAGATCTTGTAAGATCTTAAAATACAATATTTAAATCTCAAGAGATCCTGATATAAAAAAGATCTTACATAAGATCTTGCTTATTTTTGTTATTAAGATCTAGATCTTATACAATGTTATGAGCAAAATCTAGATCTTAATTACCATGTTTATATCAACTTAGTAGCTTGTGCGAAATTCTACATTCAAATCCTCTTAAATATAAAAATATTAACATGATAAAAACTTTCATAGATATTACAATGTCTCCATCCTAACTTCATTGTGGACCTAAAACTACGCGTAAATGAGTAGGCGACTGAGGTAACAAAACCTTTGATGGAGACAGTTGCCACCCAGGAGTAGAATGGTACAAAAGTTCAGTTCGATTCGATTCAATTTTAAGTATAAACCAAGTTGATTTGCTAATTCTTGAACCTATTCAATTTTTTTTTTTTGTGATTTTGTTTGGTTTTTCAACAGTTTGGTTCGGTTTTTTTTTACAGTTTGGTTCGATTTTGAGTGATTTCATAACCTAGAGAATTTTTTAAAAAATAAAAAATGCTCACTTTAATTTTTTTTTTCTAAAAAAGTCCGTAATTTTATCAAATATTATGTTTTCAATGTTCACTTTTCTACTTTTCTTATCATAGTTTAATTTTCATCTAGAAGTATTATCCAAGTCGTATAGTCAAACTATTTTTAATTTTATACATACATACATATATATATATATATATATAATTATACAAAAATGTATTATAATATACATAATTATGTAAATATAATATATATAAATATAATTTTTTATATAGTTAAACTATTTTTAACTATAATTATATAATTATATAAATATAATATAATATATATAAATATATTTTTACTACATATAGTATGGTATAACCGAACCAAATTAAACCAAATTGATAAATCGAACCAAATCAACAATTTCATAATTTTAAAAACTGATATCGACCTTATTTATTCCATTTTGATTCTCGATTTGGTTCATTTCAATCCAGTTAGTTTAGATCAATTTTATACACCTCAAACTATCAGCATATGATTGCTAGACAATGTTATATGATCAACCATATCCATGCATAATTTCAGATGGATGACGAGACACTCCTACCTGATGATGACGTGACTCCCTCACTAGATTCCCTCATCCATTAGGATTATATTTTCCCTTCCCCAGTTTATAATAATTTTTTTTTACTTTATTTGATATTAGCCATGTTTATATACATTGTACATTTTAATGACATTACTCTTTTTCTCATATTTATTAAAATTACTTTTTTTTACATTGGCCGTCATTATTTTTTTTCTTATTAAAAAATTCTTTTTCTAAGTACTTTTTTTGATTTTTTTAAATTAAAAAAAGAAAAATAATATTTTGAGACGAAGTTGGAGGCAAAAATTTTATCTTTGAATTGGAAAAAAAAATTGGTTTCTAATACCGTTGCAAAATTTGTATAAGATTTTGAGACAGAAATTCTGTTTCAATTCAAAGACCAAAAAGAAAAAAAAGTGTCACAAATCCATTATGAAACTTATGAAGCATAGATGAAGAATATAAAACATAAAATAAACATAAAGAATCAAAATATCATTTTTGTCTATAATTAACTATGAAACGGTGGTACATTGTCAGTGGAATCTGATATGAGCAACACTTTTAAAAATATAAAATGGTATATGGCATTGAACAAAGTTTTTAATTATTGTTTTTTAATGGAAGGAGAGTGTAATATTTAAAATAAGAAAAATATTAAGTTGCATTTAGTAAATACCAAGAGAGGATTGTATGAGTTATCTAAAGGGCAAAGGAAGCAAACTCGATCTCCAATGCCATTTTATGTGTAGATTTGTGTATGCCTCAAGTGAGAAAAAAAATCCTTAGATAATAAATTAATTGTCTAAATGAATAACATAGAAATAAAAAACTATTATTCATTTATAACTTTTTTTTAATATGTATGGATGATTTTCCCATCAATTTGGGTCCTCAATTTATAATCTATCAATAATTATTTCTTCCTCTTATCCTGTGTGCGCGCATGTGTGGATGTGTAGAATCATTAATGATTGTATTGTTATAGCTTGAACAACTTAAATCAAGCATACATCTCTTAATTTTCAAGTACTAGTTTGATATTACTAATAAGCTATAAAATTCACTCATGAAAACCTTATGCTCCCCTATCAATGTCATTAGCCCCGATGAATCCTTTCTCCAACTTTTTCCTAAACTTACAGTAGATCAAAATCTCAATCTGACAACCCCACCAAACATTCTAGAGGTTAAAACGACACTTTTTAATACTCATCCCTTTAAAACTCTTGGAGATGACGGCCTCCATGCGACCTTCTACCAGAAAAATTGGGATCAAATTATTCAAAAAGTTTACAATGAATTTCTCGAAATTTTTGCTACCTAGTGCCTCCCCAATTCTTGGTGTAAAACACTTATCTGTCTTGTTCCTAAAGTTGAAAACCCTTACACTTCAAATCATACAGAAATTTGCGCTTATGCACAATGCATTATGAAATTTTAGCAAAAGTTCTTGTTAATAGAATTCGGCCTTATCTCCAACACCTCATCTCCCCCAAAGGAGCCTCTATTAAGGGTAGGCATTCAACTGACCTTTTTCTCCTTGCTCAAGAAATGATGCACTCCATAAACTCTTCAAAAAGCAAATAATGTTGGCTTATCCTTAAGCTTGATATCTGAAAAGCTTTTGACTCAATTTCATGGGCTTTCTTGCTAGATATCCTCAAAGCTTACAATTTCCCCACTCAATGGATTAGCTTCGTTAACTCCTGTCTCTTAGGAATGGATTACACACCAGTTATAAATGGGTCAAAAGTTGAATCTTTCAAACCTAATAGAGGAATACGTCAGGGTGATCCATTGTCCCCATATCTTTTCATCTTGGCTATGGAGTACCTTTCTACTAGGATTCAACACTGTTAACCTTGGAGATTGGTTAAAATCAAAAACCATGATCTCAAAATCTTCCACCTTCTGTTAGTTGATGATGTGTCCTTATGTTTACTAAAGCAGACCTCCGCACTATCTCCACTATAATATCTGCAACTCTTCAAATAAACAACACCTCGAACTTGGGAACCTATTTATGCTTCCCTCTAAAGCCTAAATAGTCTTCCTCATATATATTTTAATTTTATAATACATAATCTCTACCAAAAACTCCAAGGTTGGAAAATGCACCACTCTCTTTCGCTGGATACTGTCAATTAATCCCAACAACCTTAAACTAGATTCCTAACTATTAGATCAGAGTTTTTAGTCTACCTCAAAAAATCCATTCACAAATTGATAGAATTAATAGAAATTTTCTTTGGGGTCACAATGATACAACAACAAAAACACACTATATCTATTGGGGAAAAATACCAAATCAAAGAAATTTGGAGGTCCAGGTATTAAAAACAGTAGTCTTATGAATGTGGTCCTTACGACTAAGTTAAGATGAGATTTAGAAACAAATAAACAAAAACCTTGGGCAAATTTCATGACCCACAAATATAACTACCCGAACCAACATGCTATACGACCAAACTCTTCATTTATCTTTAAAAGCAACTTTAAAGATAAAAATATCTTTAACTTAAATACTTCTTATACTGTGGGGAATGGAAAAGATATTAATCTATGGCATAGGTGATGGATCCATAACTCTCCCCTCCGTAGCTTACTCATTGGACCTCTTCCTTTATAAGAACAAGCAAGAACTGTCTCTTCCATTATCTCCATTTCAAACAATAGTTGCGACTAGAACCTTGATCCCTTACCCTTCCTTATTCCTCAACACATTTCTCTCAAAAATACTTAACACCCCCTGGCTTTAGCAACTCTAATCTCCAACAACTCAATATACTAGATGTTAGCTTTATTTTTATTATATATATTTATTACTTATTTTATAAATAACTCCTAATGTTGATAAATATTTGTGTGGACTAACATATTAATTATTGTATATGTCTATATATTTTTGGGGCATATATATTAATGCTATCTTTAGTTTGGTCTATTATAAAATCTTCATTAATTTATATTCAGAGACCTAGTTGATATATTTTGGTCTAGAGTGTTAGTGAAAATTATATATATATATAGATGTCCGACCCTAAATAATAACAGTGATGGGTGTTATTATAAAAGGAGTCAATCTATAAGTGTTAGGTGATTTAGAAAATGTACCAGTCGCACAAGTAATATAGTATAAAATAAGTAAGAATGTCGATCCCACGAGAACTAACTCGCTAAATACCTCAGGAGTTTAAATGCATCAATCAGACAATCTAATTTGGATTAAAGGTAGCTCTAATTTGAAAATTAAAAGGTAACATTAAAAAGAACAAAATATTTTTCTTAATTTTTCGCAATTAAACAAAGTGCACACGCAAATTTGGATGAAAGTAATTTGACAAAAGACCTAGCGCTACTAATCCCCTTCTTCTATCTTTTGAATTACTAACTCTCCCTAACACTTGCAATTCTATTCAATTATTCACTTTAATCTTAGGTTTTCTAATGGCTTAAAGTAATTTTTACAAACCTAAATTAAGCTACTAAACTCTAATATAATCCCTTATTTGAGTTTAAGCTGAATAAACATCAACTTAATTTGATTAAACGAGGTTAATTAATATTCTTATTAATTAATAAGTAAAACCCCTAAGGTTCAACCACTCACCCTATTCACTCAATGTTCTATCAACATCCCCCTCGCTAAAGTTCGATGAAAGCAACAAACAAATCATAAAGTGGCTAGTTTTACAACAAGTTCAAACTATATAAATGATAGGAATGTATTAATTGTATAGGAATCACAAAGTTAGAGAGAAAACAACTCCTAATCAGAGATTAGGCTCATAACAACCATAGAATGAGAAAATTAGCTACTCATAGCCCTAAAACTATAGAAAACAATAAAAGATGAAGCAAACTCCATGAATCCGAGGTTAGGTTGACAGAAATCGGGCCTGAAGAGCTTCAGAATGGGATTCCTCCTCTTTCCTCTGTAAAATCAGCGTCCTCTGGCTTCTTCCCAACTTAGAATAACCTAAAAACCTATTATGGCGCTATTTCAACCAGAATCTGATGCTGCAGAACGCGAACCACCACTATAGCAGTGACAACCCACCACTATAATGGTGGAAGATAGAGAAAAATGACAGCCAGGCTTCAACTCCAGAGCTCACCGCTATAGTGATGGTAGGCAGACAGATTGGCTTCCACTCTACAGCAATGCAGCATAAATGACCGACTAGTTACCTTAGCTCCTTCCCACTTAACCTACATCAGAGACAATAAATAATTAATTACTAGCAGTTCTAAATCATGAAATCACTCAAAGTAACCTAAAATCTAAGAAATCATCAACTAAGCTAAAACACTCAAAACAAGGGTAAATAAATCACAAGGCAAGACAAGAATGAGAACAACAGAGAGGGAATTTAGCACCGAAATAGAGATAAATCCAAAACTTAACAATAAGTCAACCTATGGGTAGATGGACATGGGTAGTGGTTCCTTGGGTTATATGAGATTGGTTCACTTTTGGTCAGATCATTGGTCATTTGTGTTTCCATCAGGAAAGTGAGTTGAGAGTCGCACCATATCTTTCTAGAAGAACTTACCTCCTTTGTTCGATTCCATGTTAACAATAGATTAAGGTAAGCTCTTTAACACTTTTCTTTTGTGCTCTGATTGCTTATCAAAATCTATAAACAATAGATTCATAGATTAAAATTTCTGCATTTGTGTTTTCTATGAATCTTGACTGTTTAAGTTGTGTTTAATCAAAATAATCTTTCACTAGAGTCTAACCACCAATGATACCTTCACCCTTAAATCTGCTTACAATTCTCTTGTTACCAATGAAAATGTAAATGCCCAAAATCTTAACTGGATTTGGAAAAGCTCCTGTAATATAAAAGAAAAAATTTTCATATGGAAATTTTTTAATAAAGGACTGCCCACCTCAAAATCCCTTCACATACTATAATACTCTGGTAATACAATATAGTTAAAAGTACGTATTTTTCATGAGAGTGAAAATTTTTCGCCAAATAAGGAGTTCCGACTAGAGGAACGAATGATCCTAAAGCTTAAGGGTGAAATTTTTTCACCAAATAAGGAATTCTGACTAGAGGAATGAAGGATCCTAAAGCTTGATGAAAATTAAAACATGTCTTGGGCCGAGTAAGAATTTCACAAGAGAAAAAAATATAATTGTGAGTGTTGGAAGAATGCTTAAGGACTAAAGTGAAAGGAAGAAGATTATGCTATACTTTAGAGGAAAGGCCGAATAGGAGACAATGAGGAAGAATGGGTCTTATGAGGATGGATTATGAGTCCAATACTCCAAGGATGATAGATTTGAGGTTAAAGTGGAATTAGGGACACTGAAGGAGACTAAAATGAACAAATGAGGAATATTGTCATTTTAATGAAATGGGATATGTATTTTATGGGAGTGTAGTTGGGTGCCCTAGTGATGATCAAGTTATCTCAATTATCTTACAAAATACTAGTTAAGATTGTTACTGGAAGGGACCAAATTGAAAGAAAGATATGTGGCCCCACACACTAACTGAAATATACCCATCCTCCTTTTCTTTTCATTTTTTTCTCCCCTCTCTCATGATTTTCTCTCTACCCCAAATCCCATGGACCTTCTTCCTCCAACCTTCACCATCACTACTAGAAAAACAAGATTTTGTGACGGACTTTTGTGACGGACCAATATTTGTCACTAATTTTTCAAAATTTGTGACGGATTATTGACGGATTTTACAAACCTTTGTTGTTTATGACGAAACATTTTTTGTCACTAATATCCGTCACTATATTTGAAAATTTATGACAGATTCGTGTCGTCACTAAATTCCATTACTAAAATATAATATTAGTGACGGATCATTGACGAATTGGATTAATATGATTTTTTTTTTGAAATGTAATTGATTTGTGAAGGAGACTGGTCGTCACTAAAGTCCGTCACTAATATTATATTTTAGTGACAAATTAGTGAGGGGTCAAAGCAATATGATTTATTTTTTATTTTTTAAAATATAGTTTATTTGTGACGGAATATTATCTGTCACAAAATTTGTGACGGAATATCATCCGTCACAAAAATGGTGACAGTATATCATCTGTCACAAATTTTGTGACAGATATTCTGTCACAATAGTTTTTTAAATTTTAAATTGAAAAAAAATATGTTTTGCTTTTTTAAAAAAATTTTTGGATGAAAATTCCTTTTGGCACCAAAAAGCCCGCCCCTATTTTAATATTTCCTACCAAAATTTCTCTTCACTTGATCCCTTTCTTTTCACGCGACAACACACCCTTTCTTTTTCACATCATACTTCACACAAGCCCTAATCCTCCCTTCATTCACTCAGATTTCCCAAATTCTCCATTCACACACATGAGGGCTGAAGAAGTACATTACCCCCTTCTAAAGAGCACGTACCCTAAACGTCTTTCTCTCTCGAACCTTTGAGCGAGCTACTTGGTGAAGAATTGCAGCGACTATTGCCATTTTGAAGCAAGGTTCGGACCCAATCTGTATTCAGGTTTCGCTCTCACTTCACTGCTTCGTTTTCTATTTTTATTTCTTTACTTTAGCTATAGCAATTTCTGGTTTTCTTTTTCTGGTTTTCCTGTTATTGTAGAGTACCAAAGCCATTATGAATCAATTACTACATGAATATCAGAGGAAAGACTTATAAGCTTTTTTGTGTTCCTGTCATTGACGGATGATTCTACTTTGGCTGGCCACATGAAAGGCCTTTCCCTGCATAGTTGCAATGGTAGCAGCTCCCACTCCCACAGTGGAAGCTTTGATTCCAGTGACTGATCTATTAACAAAAGAGCTTGCTTAACTTTTATTTTCCTTTTTTTTTTAATCTTTCATATGTGAAGTTATAAGTCGAGTTGTCTGGAGCCCATTTCTATTTAAGTCTTGGCAGGCTTTGTGAGAGGTGGAAAAGAAAAAAAGGGTGGGTGAATCTATGGCTCTTAGCTTAACGCCTTCACTATCAGCCTTCACGGCTTCACTGTCTTTTTCCTTTATGAATTTTCATTGTCTTTTTGGTTTCTGAATTTTCATTTTCTTTTTCTTCTTCATCTTCCTCCTCATTGAACAGGGCTCATTTCATTGCTGGTACTAAGAGAACTGTCGACTCTGTTATTGCTACTACTGGCTTCAGGTGAATTATGTTAAGATATCTTTCCTTCATTGTATGCCAATTCCTCTGGTTTTCTATTGGTCTTGTTCTTTCCCTTTTATTCATTCTAGGTAAGCTTGGTTCGGAACTACTATTTAATTTTAACACACTTGTTCTGCCTAGATGATTTCTGATATACTGATACAATGGTATATATGATATATACATACACACACACAAAAGCTATACACTGATACACAGAAGCTAGCTTTTTGTCAGCTTTTTTTATACGATTGGAATAGATGAGAGTGGGAAGCCAGCTTTTTGTCATTGATTTTATGTTATTAAATGTTATACTCTCATTTTCATAACTTCCTCCAAGTCTTTCATATTAATTTAATACTTTGTTTTTATTTACAAGTAATCTCTTCATAACGATATAATCTATAGATATAGTGCTGCTTCTTGAAAATGATAAGCATAAATAAGAATCAAGTGGATTACAATAAAATCCTTAGTCATTTGTCCACCACTCTTCTTTCTCTCTCCCATCACACACCAAGGCAAGACATAAAGTCAAGTTTCCTACTTAGCACTTTCCAACTCACGTAGCATTTGCCTTTCTCTCTCTTTTTTTAATCATTCTCTCTTTCTCGTCTTTTCATATCATCATTAACATCAATTAATAAGAAGTCATAAATAAAATAATTAATAAAATAATCATTCTCTCTTTATCTTTCTTTTCTTTCTCTTTTTAAATTATTGACAAAGAATTGATTGGTAATCATAAATAAAATAATTAACAAGAAGTCATAAATTACATAATTAATAAGAAGTCATAAATTAATAAGATCAAGTTCACTTTTAAAGAGCGTAAATAATTAATAAGAAGTCATAAATAAATATTATATACATATACCCATACTAATATAAATAAATATTAATTTACCCACACCCATGGTATCTAACACTAGTAGTCTATACATTGTGTGTGTATATATATCTATATATATATATATATCATGTTTTTGTTTTATTTATAGGAAAAGTTTGAAAATGAAATGA
Source organism: Biancaea sappan (assembly GCA_037074585.1). Taxonomy (NCBI): domain Eukaryota; kingdom Viridiplantae; phylum Streptophyta; class Magnoliopsida; order Fabales; family Fabaceae; genus Biancaea; species Biancaea sappan. Next base: position 28,132,007 of record CM073493.1, read on the forward strand.
AAGAGTCCCAAGATAACACATTAAATGTGCAAGATGGTGACGAAATTTCAAGGAATAGTGATAATATCAAGGAGCGAGAGTTGTCTATTTGGACCAAAGTTGTTGGTAGTCCAACAAAAGGAAGAATTTATGGTCTTGGATCAGAGGCATCTTGTATTGTCCAACAACCTTCAACTCAAGCATCTACAATGAATCAAAATAGCTTAGACAAATTGGAGATGATGTGTCAAGAGGTTGTAAAGGAGAGACAAGAACGGGAGGAGATGCATCAAGAAGTTATAAAGGAGAAACAAGCAAGAGAAGAGTTGGAAAGTAGAGTACACAACCTTCAAACAATGATGCAACAATTATTGGCTAATTCTGGATTGTGTCTTCTGCCAACAAATTCACCTAAGGATCAATCGGCGGGTTCTAATACCATTCAAAACAAAGACACTTGATTGGTTGTAACTATTGCATGACACATTGCTTGAGCCTTTTGGTATAGCTTTTGGTGTATATGACATTCAAAACAAAGACACTTGATTGGTTGTAACTATTGCATGACACATTACTTGAGCCTTTTGGTATAGCTTTTGGTGTATATGACAATTTTATTATTGCCTATGACACTTGACAATATTATTGAATAACTTTAGTAAATTTCTTGTGACTTTTTGAGTTTTTTTTTTGTTGTTTGTATATATATATTTGTGTTTTGGATAGGATTGTAAAAATGAGGCTATTTAAAATTGTAGGGAAGAAAAAATATGAAAAGAAAAATAATAATCAATAAAATTTAGTGACAGAATGGTTGTCAATAACGAATTTGTGACGGACTGGTCGTCACAAAAAATTACAGTTAATGCTTGATTTAGTGACAGAATGTTGATGTTTAGTAACAGACTGTCCATCACTAATTTAGTGATGGAACAGTCTGTCACAAAATTAGTGACGGAAAGTCTGTCACAAAATTAGTGAGGGACGTAGTCTGTCACAAAATTTGTGACGGACGAATTCCGTCAATAAATTTGTGACAGACAAATTCCGTCACTAAATTTGTGACGGATGAATTCCGTCACAAATTTAGTGACGGATCAAGTGGTCCGTCACAAACATGGTTTTTATGTTTTGTGACGAATATTTCGTCACAAAATCCTGATTTTGTGACAGATTTTTATGTTTTGTGATAGAATTGTCCGTCACAAATTCTTGTTTTTCTAGTAGTGCATCTTGATCTTAGCGAAGAATCTAGCAAATGCTTTCCAACAAGGGGATGAGCTTCGGCGGACCACCACACCAGAGAAGCAAGGCAACAAAGTGAATATATCTCCTATCTCAAATTTTCTTCCAATTTCAGATTTGTGGGCATCTAGAGTGGTAAAGAGCTATTTTGCAAGATTTGGAGCTTGTTTTATAATTTAAAACTCCCTTGGATGATTAATGATAAGCCTAGAACCAGAAATTCATGGATTTGCCATGTCTAGAGATGGATCTAATGGAGATGAAAGAGTAAGAATAAAGTTAGGGTTTTAGTTTGAGAATTAATAATTCAAACTTGTATGATCAGTTTTAACTTGGGAAATTGGTGCCAATTAATCTTAGAACATTAAGAATGAAACCCCATTGACAAAATAAATGAAATTGGTGAAGATTTGAGGATTTGGACCCAAAACTGAGCCTTTCTTCGAAGTTGCAGATTGTGGCGCCTTGGATTAAAGGTTGATAGAGGGTGTAGGGGAGCTGGGGCCTAAGCACCACCATCTGGAGAGCCTTTTTGGCCTTAGAAAGGCCATGGTGCCCTGGGCATGTATGAGATTCATTATTTTTTTTTTTGAGTTCTAAAATTCTTTTTGATGTTGCATAGACTTGGTGTTGGTTTGAGTGTAATACCTTCCAATTTCATAATTATATAATTGACGGTATTTGGGAATTACGCTATTTTTTTATGCAATATTTAATATCGTTATTTTTATTTTATTATTTCCAATCATTTAATTTCCATGAATTAAAGGAATCCTTTTAGGTAATTAATTTATGGATTTAATATTATATGGTTGGATTGGATATTTTATTGTGTAGTGGTATTTTCTGTGATATGTGGAAAATCTGTGAACGAGGGATTAATTGAAATTAATATGGTTAATTGGGATATTGTGAAAGTGGGTCAAGTGGGTTGGGTATGGGTCCATGGGTGAACCCATGACCCACCACCACCGTAAAGGGGATTTTTACCCTTTTTCCTTCTCATTTCCAACACTTAGAGATTTTTAGGGCTTTGGGAACTTCACTTTTCTCTCTTCTCTCTCTTCATCCAACTTAAGTTTTCACTGATTAATCTTTAGTTTCTATTACTTTCCGCATCTCTAGACAATTCTAGGACAAAAAGTAAGATTAAATTTCATTAATTTCCTCTAAATTCTTTAAATTGTCCATGCCCTAGGTGATGTTGGGTTTTGAGGGTTTTTTATGAAAACTTTGTTTCTTTGGCTGTTTTCTTAGATTGGTTCAGTTGGTTTTGTTATAATCTAGTTCATGATGGCAAAACAAACAAGTTTTAGGGATTAGAATTCAAGAACATGTTCTTGAAAGATTTCTAAAGAAGTTGGGGAAATTCATAAAATTCATTTGTCTTACGTTTTAATGGTTCTAAATTGCTTCATGAACATTGTTTTGACTTAGAAAACCGAAGAAAGAAGAGAAAGAGTGCAAATGATCAATTTTTGGAGGATTTTCCCCCAAAAACCGTGAAGAACAACTCAAGAATAGAAGAACCTAGATTTTGACACCAAGGCGCCAGAGTTCCTGAAGGAAATGCTTGGTCTGGTGCCCTTGTTCCAGGATTGGCGCCCAGGCGCTAAGAACCAATAGTGAGGAAGTGAAGTCGATGCCCAGGTGCCAAGTCTTGCACTTAGGGGCCCTTTAGGAAGAAACATAGGCAGTTTCTGGTGTATTGTGGCGCCGAGGCACCCACAAGGTAGAATTTGATGTGGAGTACGTATTTTGGGGGGATTATTAAGGGATTTTGAGGCCTAGTTATTGGAACTTCTTTTAGGTGCTTTGGTAGGATTAATTGGCTCCGTTTGGGGACTTCAAGTATGGTAAAAACTTTGTTGAAGCAAAGGTGAGTGGTGGACCTTGCCAAATTTATTTATTTCAAGTACAATATAAATCCCTCCTCCCTCATTTGTAGAAGATAAATTGATTACGCTTCTAGTTGATTACATAAATTAGTAAGTAGAACTGTGTATGGAATATTTATCGTGGTTGTGATATAGCGTGTTATGTATTTGGTGTCGCTGCATCCATTCATGACACCTAACATAAATGAAAATGTGTGGGAAAACAGAGGATTGGTCTTCTGCATGATGTGGAATATTTAAAGGGGGTTAAACTTTGGAATACACTCATTGAGGGTTGGTACACAATGAGTAGAGTGATAAAATATGGTAATCATTACATTTGTTTGATTTCATATTAGTTATCTTTTTGTGGTTATTTAACATTTGCTTTGTATTTGGATAATTTCCATCAGTGATGGTGAGTTATGGTATTTGTACTTGTGCACTATAATCATTTTTCTACACAGTCAATTACTCATTGAGTTTTGATAAACTCACACTCTCTATGGTTACTCTTTTCAGATTCAGAGATTGGGGAAGAGGAGTTTCTACTGGAGAGTTAGCGGTTCTTTTGGAGTTATACTTCTCTTTGTGTCAGTGGGTTCATTGAACCAAATTTTTGATAAGTGTAGGACAACGCTCTGTAGTTTGTTAGGCCAACTAAGCTTGGGGCGGGAAATTGTATATTATAAATTCGGCTGTAATTTATCTTTGTACTGGATCTACTGCATTCTAATGTTGTAGGATTTTCTATACATTTGTATATGTATAATATTCTTTTTTTATGACAACAATTAGCTTGTGTATTACTAGTTGTGGATAACTAAGATTGTTTGTTGTGGTAATGGAATACTCACGTTTGTTAAATGGGTTTAATTTTCAGGGCATGACAAATTGGTATTAGATGGAGAGTTTTTAGGTCTCTTAAGGATTGCAGAGTAATAAGTCCTTTATTTTGGATAATTTAGGTGGTTTTCATTGGGCTTTTTCCTCTCATTGATCCCATTTTGCTATCATTTTGTATACTCTGTCCTTTATTTTAGCTTATCTCTTTGTACATAGTTGTTTCTTTGTTTTATCTTGTTTTAATATCTTTTCCCTTGCCTTTTAATGCCTTATGCTATATATTCTTGTGGGCTTTTAATTCTAGGCTGATGCAAGTTGGGGAGCCAATGAAATTCTGATGTTTTGTGCTAATATGTTGCAAATCTAGTGGCTGGCGCCCAGGCACCACACAAGGCTCCTCATGCGCCAGCACCTCCACTCTCTGTCCAAGCTTCAATATGTGGCGCTTAGGCGCCACATAGGACACCCCAGGCGCCAGCTCACGAACTCTCTGTTTTCTTTTTGTGCTTGGCACCTAGGCGCCCCGCTTCTGCACCTGCGTAAATTTTGCTATATATAACTTCTTTGCAGAAGTTTTTTAGGATCTTTTGGTTGGAGGTGAAGGGAGCTCTGTTAGGGCAAAAATGGAGGAGATGGAGATCTCTTCTCTATTGAGTTTGAAGCTTTTCTTCCTTTTTCTCCTTCCTCTTGATCATATTTTGTTGTGTATTTGTTATGTATTTCTTCCCCTTGTTAATGTGTAACTAAACTCTAGGGTTTAGGGGATTGATGTATATTAACTTCCTTTGAAGCTTTGTTGTTGAATGCTTTAATATAATTGTTGGTTTGATTATTGGAGTAGTTGTAACTGGTTTATTTCCTTTTATGTGATTTGCAATCATTTAACTTAGATGTATTTGGGGTTTGTATTAATGCTAGATATAGCTTGATATAAAAATGCCTTTGTAACTTCTACTATGAATCGGATTATACTAGACATAGATAATCTTGTTTGCATGGTCTTATGAGTTCTTAAACTTAAACTTCGAACCAAATAATTGGACTAAGACATTAGCTAATTATTTAGGTGAGGAAGATTTGCTCACCAAGACATTGGGTTCAAATATCTTCTAGAACTCAACCAACATTAAAAGGAATTTACAAATGTATCTAAGCATTCTCTAACGATTCAAAGATTGGTTTGTCTATAAATTAATCGGATTAGGAGATAAGAAAGTCAATCCCCTATACCCGTTGTGTTATGGCGTATTTCTTTGTTTGGTGTTTAGTTAATTCATTGTTGTTAGTTTGGTTTACTTTTAGTTAAATCTATACATTTTCCTTTGTCCAAATATAACTTGATCTAGTGAAATTGGTAACTGTTGAAAGTTAACCTCTGAGAACGATAACTCTTTCTCTCACTTTACTACTTGTGCGACCCGATACACTTGTCGGGAAAGATCACATCACAGAGCTAATTGTTCTTTGTGAGCCTTTCTATATTGTCATGAGCCGCGATATGACGATAACCATGGGTTTAGGTTTCATAAAAGACACTATATAGAGTTGAGTGTTTCTTTTTACTAAGCCACTCCTAGGTGGAATAGGTTTAGATATTTGTTAACATTGAAGTGTTTATTGCTTATGTGTAAATTCCTATAAATTTCTGATGGAGGACGAGAATTCTGGAAATAAACGTGCTCACAGTGAACATAGCCGTAATGTTATTGATTCGGTCCAAGGCAATTCTACAGTTAATACACAATATGATTCGCTTGGGCATACTAAGAATGAATTTATGGAGAAAGTTGGAGGTTCTAATCAGAATCCAACCTAAGCAGGTGGTCCATCTCTGGCAGTTGATGCTTAGTCATTGAGGGGATAGTTGATATGTTTACGGCTTATATAGAGCGCATGAAAGCTAAGTGGGAAGCAAGGTTTGCAGCTGCATTTCCAATGGTAGTTCCTCCCACTACAGAAGCACCACCCGTAGCCCCAGTACCACCACTTCCTCCGGTTAGAGAAGATACTGTAAAAAGATATTAAGATGACTGAATTCTTAAAAATGGGACCACCAGTATTCTTTGGGAAAGACCTTGAAGATGATCGGCAACGTTTTCTCGATGACTGTGAGGCAATTTGTGACGCATTGGGATGTTTGGATGTGAGGAGAGTGGAAATGGTTGTTTTGCAATTAAGGGACAACCCCATGATGCACTGCTAATCTATTGGGTAGAGTTTCGTAAGGCTTTTATGGACCAGTTTCTTCCTAAAACTCTAAGGGTGGCTAGGGAAAAAGAGTTTGAAGAGCTGAAATAGGGACTTATGTCTGGAGATGAATATGATGCCCAATATGTTCGTTTGTCTGAATATGCTACAAATATGGTGCCTACAGAAGAGGAAATGATCGCAAGATTTGTCGAGGGACTTTGAGAATCTTTGTATAATCAGGTAGGCCTTATGATGAAGTATTTTACTTGTTATAAAGATGCTGTAAAAATGGCTAGAAGAATAGAAAGGTGAGCCAAGGGCCGTCAAGACCATCCTAAGCGCAAAAAGAGAAAACATGAGGGTAAGTTCACTGAGTACGTGGGAAGTTTGGGAACTCAGAGATTTTCTATTCCCAATCAAGTCAATCCAATAATATCATCAGGAATGACTACATTTATAGGTAGTGTGTCTAGGCCTCGTCCTGAATTTAGCAGAAGCCATTTATTTATTGGTCATGGGAGTTTCCAAGGAGGGTGAGGTAAGCCTCTCTATGAATTGTATAGAAGATTCTACATTGGAATATATTATAAGAAAGAGGCCAGTTACGGATGCTTTACTATGGCCAACCGGGTCATTTCCTTAGGGAATGTCCTCAGTTATTGTCTGAACCTACTCAGGGGCTAGTATATCCTACACTTGTTTAGCCTACTGCTCCTCCTATGCCACGATCGCCGATTAATCTGGCAGGAGGCAAGAATATTGGGAGAGAGGTTGGCAGAGGCCAGAGAAGTCAAGGACAACCTACTGCAGGTCGAGGGACTGCTCGAGTCTATGCTTTAACCTGATAGGATGCTCAAGCATCTAATACCATGGTAACAGGTATTTGACCAGTGTGTTCATTTTTAGCACATGTTTTATTTGACCCTATATCTACATATATTTATGTATCACCATTATTTGCAAAGAAATTTCCATTAGGACCCATTAGACTTGAGGAACCCTTTTTTGTCAGTACACTAACCGAAAATACCCTTATAGTGAATTCAAGTTACCATTTTTGTAAGGTCATAGTGAAGGGGTTAGAGACGGAGGTAAATCTCATGCTCCTCAATATAGTTGATTTGATGTAATTTTGGGAATGGATTGGCTTTCTCATACCATGCTACTGTGGATTGTCATAGGAAGATTATTTCTGTCAAAGTACCAGGACAACAGGAATTCATGTTTCAAGGAGACTGATCAGATGTACCTCTTAACACTATGTCCTGGATGAGTACTTAATGAATGTTAAGGAAAAGTTATCAGAGTTTCCTAGTTTTCATCAAGGATATGGAGAAAGAGGAAAAGATCCTAGATCAGGTACTGGTAGTTCAAGATTTTCCATATGTATTTTTGGATGAATTGCCTGGCAGGAGATTGAGTTTGCTATTGATTTAGTCCTGGGTACACGAACAATTTCGATTCCTCCTTACAGGATGGCACCTGCTTAACTGAAAGAACTTAAGGGATAGTTGGAAGACTTATTAGACAAAGGATTTATTCGCCCTAGTTTCTCACCATGGAGAGCCCCAGGTCTTTTCATAAGAAAGAAGGATAGTTCCTTGAGGCTGTGGATTGATTATCGATAGTTGAACAAGGTCACCATAAAGAACAAATATCTTTTACCAAAGATAAATGACTTGTTCGACCAGCTTCAGGGAGTGCAATGTTTTTCTAAAATTGATTTAAGGTCTAGTTATCATCAATTAAGTATTATGGAGGATGATATCCCTAAGATAGCTTTTCAAACGCATTACGGACGTTATGAGTTTTTAGTGATATCTTTTGGGTTAACTAACGCACCGATAGCCTTTATGAATCTCATGAATAGAGTGTTCAGACCTTTCTTTGACAAGTTTGTCATCATCTTTAATGATGACATCCTGATATATTCAAAGAATCCTCATGATCATGCGGAATACTTGGAGATAGTGCTGCAAACTTTGAGAGATCACCAGCTTTATGCCAAATTCTCAAAATGTGAGTTTTGGACAAATCAGGTGACTTTCTTAGGCCATGTTATCTCATGAAAAGTAGGACATTACCAACATTTTGTTCCAGATTTCTCTAAGTTGGCTCTTCCATAGCACAAGTTGATTAAGAAGAATGGTAAGTATATTTTGGATTATGCTTGTAAGCAAGGTTTTGTTAGACTTAAGGGGCGTTTGCCTACAGCACCTGTTCTTGTTTTACCATTAGATCAAGAGGTTTCACTGTGTAATGTGATGCTTCTAGAACTGGGTTAGGATGTGTGCTAATGCAACTTGGTAAGGTTATAGCTTATGGCTCTTGTCAGCTCAAGAAGCATGAGCACAATTATCCTACCCATGATTTAGAAATGGCAACCATTGTTTATGCCTTGAAGACTTGGAGGCATTATTTATACGGTGAAACTTGTGAAATTTTTACAAACTACAAGAGTCTCAAATATATTTTTGAAGATCTCAATATGAGGCAACGTTGATGAATGGAGCTTCTTAAGGACTATAACTGTTTTATCCTCTATCATCCTAGGAAAGCCAATGTGGTGGCAGATGTTCTCAATCAGAAATCTATAGGGAGTTTAGCCCACATTACCATGGTAAGAAGATCTTTAGTTCAATAGTTGCATGAACTTGAGGTTGATGGTGTACTATTCGAGATCACAGAGTCTGGTGTATTTTTAGCCCATTTTAGAGCTAAGTCTTTTTTGGTGGAAAGAATTAAGACATCTATGATCAATGACCCTGTCATGATGTAAACCAGGGAGAAGGCAAAGGTGGGTCTAGCACCATATTTCTCTATAAATGGTGGAGATGTTTTATGACTCTGTGTACCAAATGTAGAACAATTAAAAAGAGAGATTATGAAGGAAGCTTGTAGTTTTGTATATGTGGTTCACCTCGATGCTACCAAAATGTGTTGGGATCTGAAGTAAGTCTATTGGTGGGAGGGAATGAAGTGTGATGTGACAAATTATGTGGTTCGTTGCCTGACATGCCAATAGGTGAAGTCTGAACACCAGAGATCACTAGGAAATATGCAGAGGTTAGAAACTCCTAAGTGGAAATGGGAAAGAATCACCATGGATTTCATTGTAGGTTTGCTTAGATCATAGAAAGGGTGAGATTCTATATGGGTCATTGTAGACCAGCTTACCAAGTCAGCGTATTTTTTTTTTCTTGTGCATACCACTTATGGTGTTGCGAGACTTGCTCAGCTCTATGTGAACGAGATCGTTAAGCTTCATGGAGTACCTATGTCTATTATCTTAGACCGTGGACCTTAGTTTACGTCTCGGTTCTAGAGAGTTTTTCAATAGGCACTAGGTACCAGAGTAGACTTAAACATAGCTTTTCATCCTCAAACGGATGGACAGTCTGAGAGAAATATGCAGATTAGGATTAGGATTACATTGATGATTTGAATTGGGTTTTTATTTATTTATTCTTGAGTAAATTATTTAATTCTTAAAAGATTACAATTGTGTTAATTTGATCTTTAAAAAATCAAGTATTTCAATTTAGTACATGAAAAATTATATTTGTATTAATTTATTTTTTTCATTGCAATTGAATTGCAAAATTTATTATTATATTTTGAATTTTTTGCTATCAAAAATCATTTTGACAAATTAAATGACAAACTAAGTTTCAAATTTTTAGCACTTTAATAAATTGAGAATAAAATTGAGACATACATAATCTATCATAAATTAAATTAAAATATTTAATTTTTATGGACTAAATAAAAATAATTATGATCTTTTAGACACCATATCAAGAATTTACACTTTACTCATTGTACACTGATTAGAGTGCAGAGGATGGAACAAAGAGGAATGAAAGGAAATGTCCCAAAAAAACAGTTTGTTGTATTTTTGGGAAATATGATAGGTTCCCAAAATAACAAAGTGAGAGGGACAAAGAGTCGGATAATATTGATTCGGTGATTATATCTATATATATATATATATATTCTTCTTCCATTAATTGCTTGTTGCAATGTAACGAGTTCATTGGGAATAATACATTTTGGCACTGTATCCTTGTTAGTTGGAAAGAGATATGTAATTTCAGCCACACTTTATCTATAAGCATTTATTTCTCACACTTTTCAGTTGAGATTCAACCTTTTGTTTTTGGCTCGATTATGATCATTTTCCTTATTTTGATTATTTAATTTTTCTGGAAAAAAATTGTGTTCATTTAGTCACAGAAGCCAAGGATAAGAGTCAACTGTATATTGTTTCTCCAACATTAATTACTCACGTTGACTCTTTATCTAGCACGTCTTTGGTATTTTAGGTCTCAAGTTTCATGTGAACTTGTTATCCATGTCACATGCAGCTTCCAGCTCATTTAATTTTGTGAAAGAATCATTTAATTTTTTCCAGATGTATGATGTATCTATTTTATTACAGTTACACCTAGTTTAACTGCGTAAAACTTGTCTTCATAATGGTATTATGCATGGGCAGCTAACATAGTTCTACAAAAGATACAGTTAAAATTTTATAATAGTTACTAAAACTATACAATTTTAGGATGCAAGATTTTAATGGTTCCTATATGTTAAGAGTGATTTTCATATGTAGATGACATTAAATATTTTAAATTGGCAGCTGTATGTTACATGTCATTTGTTTCAGGTTGTGTATAATTATGGTGAAGAACTGTTTTTTTCTTTTTTTTTTGTGTAGGAAATTTTAATTTTTTTTTAAGAAGTTAATTAGAAGTTGATGTTGAGTAGGAGAATAAGACAACAAACAATTTGAAGATGGATGATGATTTGATATGGTGAGTGGGGGAATGATAATGAATGATTGAGTGGCTGTGTTTCAATTATATGTTGCTCCATGTGTATTAAAGATGGACATGAGCTGTCTTATTTTTTTTTTTGAGAAGACATGAGCTGTCTATGTTGCCTTCATTGAGTACCTACATGAACTTCCACAGTTTTCACTTCCAAATTAGATTAGAATAGGAAAGTTGAGTTCCTAATACTGTTAATTGGATCGATTTGAATATATAAATTTGATTGTTAGAAAATGGGTAACAATCTATCCTATAGGCCAAGTCGGCTGGGATTGGGCTACTGGGCCACCCACAGACCAGGCCATTTCTTTTTTTTTTGTTTATAATTTTTTTGTTTATTGTATTTTATATTTTATAATATTATATTCAATACATAAAAAATCTAGATATGAAAAATTATGAATTTTTCAAATTGGATATAAAAATTACAAATTTACATAAAATATAGTTGACTAAAGGAAATATAACAAAATATTAAGGTTGTTGATAATTTAAAAAACTATTGTGAAATGTTGAGATTATTAGTAATTTGAAAAATATTAAATAGATAATATTTTCTACGTGTAAATTGTCTGTTGATAAAAATTTTGAAATTTTTTTACCAAAAAAAGTTTTAATATTCAATTATATATATACAAATTTTATATTTAAAAAATAGTAAGTAACCCATAGACCAGTCTATTTTGGTCCAATGAATGAGCATTGTAAAAGTGGCCCATTTATTTAACAGGCCAAATTGTTCTTTTTGATAGTGTTATTAGCTTGAGAAGTGGAGTTTTTACATGGTTGATTTTTTTTGAAATTTGGGTGTATAGTAATTAAAAAAGATATATTTTGCATAAATTATAACATGAACCAATAATGAAAAAAAATTCATTATCTCAGCAAGTCAAGTTTCCATAAACTTACCTATTAAAATACTGCTCTAGTCAACTTCTATATCACTATTTCCATGATCCATCATTGGCGAATTTTGTAATTATCTTAAATACAGATATTTTTATGGTTTCTTGAGAAAAAACTTGAAAAATAATTTGAAATTTCTTTTTCTAAATATAATAAATCCTACTAATTTTGATTTGCTTATATTTTACTTCTCTGGATTAATAAATTATAGAATTAGTTCAAAAATTTTAAAATGTGACAAAACACGTTTTAAAACTTCAAAATAAAACAATATTATGAAATCCCAGTTAAATTAACTACAACACACTATTTCCTTACTTCAACTAGTTTTGCTAACTAGTAACAAACTATCAGGTTAAATGAAAATGTAAATATAAAAAGCTACATGAGGATTACATAACCCTATACAATTAATTTTAAATAAATTTAATATTTTTTTAGTCCAAAACTCAAGAGATACTTTTTTATACTCTAATGTTTTTGTAAAATGAGTTTTGTATTTAACTCCCTTTTCAAGTCTAGTGAATTATATGTTGTTACTTCTAGAATCACAATATTAGTATATTATATGCTTTAGTTATTGACTTAGTCTTCCGAAGGTGTAAAGAGGATTTGGATCTTTTGTTTGACCCTAAAGTCAAGTAGAATGTTAGTCCAATTTAGACCGTTAGTTGTGAATAATATCTTGAAATTTAGACTATTAGTTATGAACACTATCCTAAAATTTTGACCGTTAATTATGAAAACTAATAGTTTAGATTATGTTAAACACTGCTATATAAATACTTTGTTACTGGTATTTGATCCCCTATTATTCCGTACAGGAACAACCGGGATGTCCTTCCATTGTACCCGTGGCTCACGTGGGATACTGATCGAAAAGACAACAGCTTGAGGATGGATCAGTTCAACTCTAATTGGAATCGTAGAAGGTTGTTACATAAACATTTGATTTGTGAAACTAATTAATATAATTCAATTCATTAAACTTGAGCATTCTTTTATATATAATTTTGGAACTGTGAGATGGACGTGGTTGTCAATAATTCTTGGAGCTAACCTTGCAAAGCATCTAGTCTAAAGGGGTCAGGTGGTCTTTTACACTAATTATAGCATCACTCATTTCTTTTGTACATGAAAAACACATAAACTAAAGAGAATGTTGAAGTAGACATTTTATAACAAGGGAAATATGTAGTAATCTTCAGCACATCCAAAGTGAAACAATACTGATGATTAGATTAAAAGACCAAAAGGTATCTAGACATAACTTGGAACCACTTCGTTGCGTCTTCTTTAGTCACCCTGTGTTGAATTCCATTGGTTTACGTCACTACGATGCCGAATCGCCCAAAATTGAAATCATGACAATTTTACAGCATAATAGATCCCAGGTCATTTTCACTCTTGGAGCCTCACTTCTAACCACTAACTAATTGTTCTAAATACATGAACACTAATTAAAAGCTAATTAATACACCGGGGGGGTTGGTTGTGATAGAACAAGTAAAATTGCAATTAAGGACAGTAACAGCAACAACAAACAAGGCAGCAAACAACAGATTTGAACAACAACAGAGAATGCAACCAACCTTGGTTTTTCTTGGAGATGTAACCTTCCTAGTTAACAGAGAATGCAACCAACCTTGGTTTTTCTTGGAGATGTAACCTTCCTAGTTCTTATTCAGATGCTAAGTTTCATTCATTTATCATTTGATTTTTAACTAAAAAGTCCAGAAAATCTTCTAATATGGATTACACTAAAACATACTCAAAGAAAACCTTTTCTGATTATATATTGTTGTAACCACAATAAAGATAATCAAATCATGTAAGAAGATCTTCATTACATGCCATTTTTATCTCTTTCTACCATTCCAATCGGTCATGATAGATAAATCCTCATATAAAGCAAGAATAACAAGTTGTTAAGTTCATGAAACTCTAACCAGAAACATTCATAAACATAACAGAACATAGGCTTAAAGAAATAGATGAATGCTGGAATAAAGTAAATAAAACTTATCTTATAAAGCATGGGAACTTGGATTACAACTCCAATCTAAACCAAGGCTGATTCACTACAAAAAAAAAAAAAAGCTTTAAGTGGCGACTTTTGAGAGTTCCCACTGAAAGAGGGATTTTTGGTGGCGAATTTTGAAAGTCGTCACCAAAAATATAATTTTTCAAAATAAAATTTAAAAAATTTTAGACTTTTGGTGGCGATTATGATAGTCACCACCAAAATAACATTGGTGGCGACTAAAAGTCGCCATCAAAAGCCTATTGGTAGCGACTTTTGTTGCCACTAAAAGTGACCAAAAATCAATTTTGGGTTTTTTTTTAAAGTGACTTTGGTGGCAACTTTGAGAGTCGCCACCAAAAGTCTAAATTTTCATTTTTATTTAAAAATAAATTAACTTTTGGTGGCAACTTTCAAAAGTCGCTACCAAAAGCCTATTAGTGGCAACTTTTGTTGCCACCAAAAGTGCCCAAAAATCGATTTTGGGTATTTTTTTTAAATTACTTTCGGTGGCAACTATAGTTGTCACTAAATGTGACTTTGGTGGAAACTCTGAGAATTACCACCAAAAGTCTAATTTTTCTTATTTTTATTTAAAAATAAATTAACTTTTGGTGGCAACTATTAAAAGTTGCCACCAAAACACCATTAGTGGCGACAAAAGTCGCCACCAAAGGTAATCAAAAATCGTTTTTAACAATTTTTTAAAATACTTTCAGTGGCAACTACAGTCGCCACTAAAGGTGACTTTTGGTGGCAACTCTGAGAGTCGCCACCAAAAGTCTAATTTTTTTTTATTTTTATTTAAAAATAAATTGACTTTTGATGGCAACTTTTGAGAGTCGCCACATAAAGCGGGACTTTTAGTGGCGACTCTCATAGTCGCCACCAAAAGTCAATTTTTTATTTATATATAATTATTTTTTTCTATTAATCTATTAATAATAATATATTTTATTTTTATTAAGTTAGATTTAGTTTTATTTTAGTGTTATGATATTTTTGGCTTAAAATAATTTTAACAGATTATATATATATATATATTATTTTGCCCTTACATAACACAAATAAGGTGGTGGAGTAATGGCAATACACACATGATTGCAAGCAAGGAACCCTTAGGTATACATATGCTTGGTTTAATTTCAAATAAACTCTAATATTGCACAAAAAAAAATTGAGTCACTTTGCGATAGCGAGTTAGTAGACCGGCTAAGACCTGCATAGGTCAAATGGGTATAGGGTTGACCTGTCGAATCAATCTGAGTCTAAAAAAATTACTATTGACTTTTGGTGGCGACTTTTAGTCACGAAAAGTAGCCACCAAAGGTCTTTTAGTGGCGACTTTTAAAGTCGCCACTAAAGGTAACCAAAAATTATTTTTTGACAGAAATTTTTTTTTTTGAGAAAAATGACTTTTGGTGGCGACTAAAGTCGCCACTAAATGGTAACTTTTGGTAGCAACTCCTTTAGTCGCCACCAAAAACTTTTCAACCGTGAACTTTCAGCAACAACTTAGTTGCCACTAAAAGTCGCCACCAAAGACCTTTTGGTGGCAACTTTAGTTGACACCAAAAGTGTTTTTTTTTTGTAGTGATGATTATAAGAGATTTCAGCCTTCCATGAGAGCAAAAACCAGAAAAACAGATGGGAGAAAGGAAGAGGAGAAGTGGTCTATGAAAATTGCCCTAAGTTACATAAAACTCGAACTAAAACTGAAGTCTGAAAAACTAACTAAACTAATGCCCCAAAAAGCTGATGGATGAAACTGATTTCTGCCCCTTTCTTTCTTCTGATTTCTGATATAGAAGACGTGCTGCTACAGAAGAGCTGTTGCCTTTTCAGAAAGTGGTATGGTGGCTGCTTCTTTCAGCAAGGTCAGAGGAATGGGATGCAGAAAGTTGGTCTGAATTGCTGCAGCCTTGGGTCCCACACGTCCATGTTATTAGACAAATAGAATAAGCTGCCAAGTCATCAAAGAATGTGCCACATCAGCGTCCAACTCATCAGGAATGCCATATCAGCGCCACATCATCAAGAAATCTCCAAAATTAATTCTAAAAATTACACAAGAAGGATAAATTGAGTCTTTAATAATTTAAGTCCTAAAAGATGAAAATAGTTCATTTTGCATCTAAAATTAACTTAGACCCAATGAAACACAAAGTGTAATAAAATTGGAGAAATTCTAAAGATGAAAATGTAAGGAGACCAAGATAGTGGTTAATATGTATATAAAAATGCTAGATATCATCCATCTTCGGCGTCGACCGACACAGTATTCAGGGCCTTCCAAAATAGTGAAGAAACTACCATAGATTCCAATCGAAAGATCATACTTGAAAATAGAGATAAAACAAGATTAGGCCAATTTAGCTAGTCAGACATTTCAAACTTGATACTGTTAACAATGATAACACATTCTGGAGAACCAAAGATCAATGAACATATCTGGTCTAATGATGGTCCCAACCAGCACAAACACCTTGTAAAGTGAAAAGCAGTAATAAATGCAACATGGAGAAATAAAATCTACCATAGTACAAGCACAGCTTGATGTAGGAGAAAGAATATTGCTAGTCTCAAGGCACATCATCTATAAGAGGTCAATTGAAGTAAATAACAAAGACACGTCAAAAATTATTTGTTTCTAGAAGTAGTGAATTTTGAAAAATCAGCTATTCTCAGATACCAATTTAAGTGAGGCAATGATAACATGCAAATCATTTTTATCAACATCGATATTTGCTGTCGTATCACTACAAGAAATTTAGGAATCAAAGACGGAAAAATCTATCTTTGATTGAAGGAAATGATTAGAGACCGAAAAAATTTCATCATTAATCGTTCTATTGCAAAGTTTGAGACAGAAAAAATTCTATCCCAAAATTAGGGACATAATTTTCTGTCTCAAATTAAAAAAAAATTCGTCTCTGGTATATTTTGGACATTCGAGACGAAACATAATTCCGTTTCACATCAAGGATGGAAATCCATCCCTGGTTCTCCTTCAAAAACTCCAGATGACGTGGACGCTTGAGAGTATCTCACACTACAGAAAGAGGCAAGATAACTACAGTGAAATCAGTAGGAAAGTAATAAATTTCAGTAGGAAAATTATTATTCCTACTGAATACCTACTAAAATTGTTCAGTAGAAAAATCAAAAGTCACTAAATTTTTTGTTACTAATTTCCTACTGAAATATATTTGCTACTAAATCCTTCATATGGATTTGCAGTCGGAAAATATTATCTTGGTGTCCATATGTATGGTTTGAGATCATCATTGCTATACACGTGTTAATTTATTAGTTGTTACACTTAAAATATTATAATTAAAAAATAATAAAAATATAAATTTAAAAATATTATTTAATAAAAATATGAATATGGGGAGAGAGAGTCTCTCAAGACTGCTCTCGAGAGAGTGGTCTCTCTCAAGTGTCTCTAGAGACACTCTCTCGAGACTACTCTCGAGACTAAATTTTTAAAAAATTTTAAATTTAAATGTGTAAAAAAATAAATAAATAATTTTATAGAAATTTATTATATTTATATATTTAAATTTTAATTTCTATATAGATTTTTTAATTATGAAAAGGAAAAAATTAATTAATTTACGTTATATATTTATAATTTTAGTTTAACCATACTCAAAAAATAATTTAAACTTATTATTGAAAGAAATTATAAATTTACAAATTTTGATAGAGATAAATTGTTTATTTTTATAAAAAATAAAATAATAAATTTACAAATTTTTAAATGAAATATTTTAATTTTCTCGGTCCATATGTCTTCTTTCATATCTCTACATCTTTCTCCACTAGAGAATGAGATAGGAATGTCTTAGGAAAGATGAATTAAAGGATCCAAATAAATTAGTAGTTCTGCTTCTTGAGTCATAAAAATTTATTTATGTTAACACATAATGTAAAGCAAGAGAAGTTACTCTGAGAAGTATCAAAAATATGTAATTGTTTTCCAAGACATAATAGGACTACTATATAATGTAAATAAAATCAGAAAAGTTGCAGAGAATAATAATAATGTGAAATAGGAGAGAAATTATATCTTTGTATCTCTGAACCTGAAAATGAAAAAACCAAGAAGAAGATGAATGAGAATGAGAGAGATTAAAAAATAGAAAAAAAAGAATGAGAGAGATTAAAAAAAAAAGCAGAGTATACATACCTGAGAAGAAGAACCAGAGAAGACAAGAACCGAGAACTAGAGAAAATGAACGGAAATGACGAAGATGAATGAGAGTGAAGAAGAAAAGGAAGGATAAATTGCAATAATCCAGAGTAGAGTTGAATTGTTATATAAAAGAATTTTTTGGAATATTTCAAAATCACGTCTAAAATTTTTATGTTTGTGCGCACCTGAAATAACACTCGCGCCTTGCACTATTATTTACGTTAATTTTTTTATAGTGCCTTTTGAAAATAAATGTCCCATTAATAAATTTATTTCGCTTTATAGTATACTATATTATAAGATTTTTACATTATTTTAATAATAAAAAATGTAATTGAATAATTTATTATTTTAATATAAAATTAGCTTTAATATTTCTAAAAATAAAATTTTATATATTTTATATTATTTATGTACTAATTTATAAGTAATGATTTGTATATGCGAATTTTGTAGAATATTCAAATATATTTATAAATTAGCACAACTAAATTGCATTAAAATAAATTGTTCATTAGTAAAAATACTTTGCAATAATGAAAATAAAATTTAAAAAGTTATATAATATATATTTCTACTCTTCATCATCATTTTCTTCATCTCCATTATTTTCTTCATGTCACGTCCCAAAATCTGAGCACGTGACCGGCACAGAAAGTGAATTTCATTTCACCTCCGTAAGCCTATTTTTTTTTCTTAAGCATCATACCATTCTTTTTCATGCAACCAAACCGAGTTCTCTATACAAACTACAATTATTCACATTACATCACTGAATGAACCTACCCGATTACAGAGATTTCTAGATTTATACAACTTAGAATAAGACTTAACTATTATACCTTTATCCTTAACAAATGAAAAGGTAATCATGGACTAAGGATCCATAATTCCTTGTTCCGATATTTACCTTCAGCTATCAACTCTGAAAAAAAATATCAATAAGAGGGGTATGAGCAAACCACGTGCCCAGTGAGTAGATAACACAACACTATGACAAAAAAAATATCATGCATCATAATGATAACATGCAGCAATCATACGTAAATCGATCATCATATGATATAATATTATTCATAATACTTCACAACAATATCCAAGTAAATCAAATACATTTTAACATAATTCAAAATTCACAACAGCAATCGGTGAAATCAATTTCACACACATTTTCCGTACCAACCGGGTCGTCCAAAATACCTCTGGATCGTTGCCCGCGGCCCCCGCCGCATCCACCCTTATCGCTCCATTTATAATCTCCACCCTTATAACTTCACATAAATTTCTCCATGGGGTGCACCACCATGCATTTCCTTTCCAGTCAAACACAATCACAATCACATATAAAAACATTCTCAATCATAATCTTGAGCCACAACATAATCAATGTGGTTCCAGCAACATAGCATGTATACAACATAACCCATAATATAGAACAATTATTCAACAATAACATACTTCAACTATCCGCATATGAATGAACTCAACAATCAGAGTATGATACATTTCAACTCAGTTCACATGCCATTCACAATCCATCATATAACCTCAATTCATGAGAAAATAAGAAAATATAATTATATACATCACCTGGCACGTTCCACAATTGTTTATGTCTCATCATCCCACATCATTCTCTTCAAACTTGGATATTCAACATATTTTCACTATGATGCAAAAAGTCAATAACAAAGATATTTAATCATAGCAAGTATTAACCCACTCACCTGGATTTCATGCTCTCAGCACTCCCACCTTGCACTTGACCATTCCTATTGTAACCAGATAAAAACCATCAGGGTTACGAAATAGAGAAATTTCTTACCACTACTCTCGACCTTCATCCACTTCTCAAATCATAACTCCTAACTGGTAATGAATATCCAGATGAAACTTATACCATTGGAAACTAGACTCAAAGAGCTTTTCAACGATATTAAAAAAAAAAACTGATGCTGCAGTAACGGTCAGCGGTCAACGCAGCTACAGTAACGTTGACCGAGTCAACGCTACAATAACGTTGACCGAGTCAACGCTATAATAACGAGAAAATCTGGAAAAATTTTCTCGGTGAACAGTAATTCTGGGGAAAATTTTCGATGTTCTTCGTGTTCTTCATCTAAAAATCCAAAAATCATATCTAAAACAACATTTCTTTTGATTTCTTCCATGGGTTTTCATCTTTAATGTCTAAGGGGTGTTTTAACACCAAAACCCCCAATTTCTACCAGCAATCCAAGCTCAAATCTCAAATTTTCATCAAGAACAATAACTTTTTTCAAATATCCAAATTCTACGAATTTCTCCTAGTTTTCTCCAAATTTCTTATTCTAATAACATCATAAACCACCTAGGAATGTTTTAGATTAACATCCACACTTAAATTCATCTATTAAAATATTCTACAAAAATTTTGCAAAAATGATAACCAAGGATTTGATCTTGTAATAAGAGGAAGAAGAAGAAGAACATCAACTTACCAATCATCCTAACTTTCATAGCTTCCTTCCCAAAGCAAAAATTGCATGAATGATTGATGAAGAAATTCCTTTGCAAGCATAATCGAGAGAGAGAGAAAGTGAAGCTACGGGAGGGAGAATGAGAAAAAGAAAAGAATAAGGAGAAGTGTATACGCGTGGGCCCCACCAATTTCTTTTTCGATAAAATCGCTCATAGCCACCTTAGCTTATAAGATTTGTTCACTTTAATCCCTCTCGATGTCTCAAATACGACTTTAACCTCGAATCAATCATCTCTTCGGTACCGGACTCATAATTCATTCTCATAAGCTTTATTCTTCCTCTCAAGTTCCTATTTGGTCATTTCTCAAAAGTAATCCATATTTTCTTTTCTTTTCACTTTAGTCCTTGAGAATTTGTAAAAATTTCCTAAATTAAAAATTAAAATTTTTATTCCCAGATTTTCTTCACTAATTCAAAAAGCAAATTTTCCACGTAATTAAATTTTTCACTAAACTTCAAAATAGGCTTTAAATATTCATATAAATTCTTGGGATATTACACTTCATCATTTTTTTAATCTCCATTGTTTTTGTTGTTTGGAATATTGTCGGTTGTTGGAATATCAAGGAGAATAAAAAAAATTTGAGACATTGTTTAAAACATCTGGTCGTTACATGTATGTATTTCCTTGATCACTTGAATTAGCATAAAATAAGTATTGAGATAAATGGGAAGAAGACAAAATCTTTGCATTGCATTGAGTCTAGTATCTATTGTAGTGACTTGACTACTTAGTTTCCCGATATGTTCTTTGTATTTTTTCAATTCTTCTTCATAAGATTTATTCAGATAGTTAACAAATGTATCTTTTAAAACCTATTGAAATTCTTGAGAGCGAGTCCAATCAAGTTACGATTGGTCTCTTTGTATATGAAATCTAGAGGTTGTGGTACCAACTATTTTAGATGTCTCAACTCCTAAACCATATATGTGCCCTTTTTTTTTCCTCATGATGCTTTCATCCATAAATCATCATCTGATAATTGTTGTTCAGAGCAACCTGAAGATTGATGCAGTCTTTGATGTTCCACCTTTAAGAAAATGAAACTATATAACTAGATTACATTATAAAATATATATCATATATGATTATATATAAATAAAATAACACTTACAAATGTTACCTTAGATTTTTTATCAACCCATCTTTGATCAATCTTATTTTGATGAGTACGAAAAAATAATTCAGATGCAGTAGGTTGTTTTCCTAATTCCTTTGTCTAAGATTCGAGAAAAAACATATATATATATATATATATATATATATATATAAGTATGAAATATAATGATGAAATAGTAAATAAATATAATAAAGAATTAAATTAATTACCAATCTTCTCTTATGCTCTGCCATTGAAATAGAATCTCCAGTGTAGAGAGATGAGCCAAATCCACTAGAGTCGGAAGATCTATTTTTTTTTCTTTTGCTTGCTAATTTGTTTGAAATATAGTGCTCCCCATTTATCACACAATTGATTCCAAACAGATTCTCCAATCCACGGTGGTTTTTTATTTTTCTTATGTGCTTAATATATCATATCTTTCAAGCGATTTAATGCACAATATTTCCAATTACTTTGAATAGAGCCTTGATGTTGTGGTAACCAAATATAATACTTCTATAACAAATAAGATTTATAATTAATAATAGATCATGATATTAATAATAGATGATGATGTGAGGTAAAAGATTATAATAGATAAAGATAATAAAATTATACTTGAAATTCTAGCCACCACAAGTTTCGCAGTGATTCAGGTATATCCTTCCAGCATGTGTATGGTCCATCATATATTGATTTAATGATAAACACAATTTGATCTCGAATTTTATTATGGTTTGGAGAAAACCTGAATCATTTATAAACTTAAAAGATGTTTAGGAGATTTAAAAATATGTAATGTGACAAATTTTTAAATAAAATACTAAGTACAATTGGTAGAAAACAATTACTCTGTTCCATCTGGACTAATGAGATCCTTTTTTATTATGTTGCTAACGTCTTGTGCACTATAGGTTGTGATCTCTGTTGGTATTAGTGAGGATCTAGGGGTTGGAACTAAATCAGGTGCCGAGGGGCTTGTGCTTAAAGGTGGAAAGAAAGTTTGATATTACAAAGAAATAGATTAGTTATGATATGCCTATGATATCGTTGTGAGTTAACTGGGGCTTGAAAAGAAGTATATGGCATAGTAGATGTACATTGTAGCCGTAAAATTGCCACATTGGTGGTGGTCCTGCTGGAATGTAACTAGGATGAGGAATTGGTGGTACGTACGATACCTTGAAATTGCCATGTCGTAGGTGGATAAAAGCTATGAGGAGGATTTGAAGGGCCAAAAAAAAGGAGAAGGATAAGGAAATGGAGGCCATAGTGTTGTCGTGACATTTTCAATGTTGGTGTTAGAAGAAGAAGAAGGATTTCTAAGTTAAATATTACTATGTGTTCTGGATATTTGTCTATTGGACAAATTTTCTTACTCCTGCGGTCTATCACTTGACATATTGGCAGAAGTGGAAAAGTATTCAGATAACTCTAATAGAGATGAGGAAACTCAAATGCGACAAATATTGGTTGAGAGAAAATTCGAAGTGAACATAAGAGTAATTATTATAGGAAAAAAAGTTGATAAATAAATGATGTGACATTAGATATTATGTCACATGTGAAAGATATGGGCTAAATATTTATAAGTATCTGTTATACTATTTTCAACAAATACAATGGGATCCACCATACTTTTTTGAAAAGAAAAAGACATTAACATACTGTAAATTAAAAAAAAAAGATATGGACAACTATTAAAAAGAAAACATTTTTAGGTATCTATTATATTCTTTTTAACAAGTAGATGAAATTCACTGTACTTATTTAAAAAGAAAAAGACGACTTTGAATTAAACTATTAAAAATATTTATTTGATGTTAGATGTTTATGAATTATATTTTATATTAACAACTAAAAAATTATTAAAAATTTATTTTATTAAATATCTGAATTGTTGTTATAAAAAATATAATAAGAGATAATATATATGACAAATAATTAAATAAAATATAAAATATAAAAATATATGTGAATGTTATCATCATCATCAAATAAAAAGCATAACTCACAATATTAAAATTTATGTAAAAAATAAAATATCCATCTTTGCCACTACAAGACATACCATACACCCTTTAAAATTCATCAACCTACACACTAGCCTTCACAAATTTCTCTCCCTCACTCCTCATATTTTCAAGCTTCCTATACACTAGCCTTCACGAATTTCTCTCTCTCACTCTTCATATTTTCAAGCTTCATACTTTCTTATCAGTCTGTCACTCCTAAGCTTCATACTTTCTTACACTCAAAGGCTTTTTATCTCTTTCCAAACAAACATGAGTGATACATTTGCAGGTCCAATTAATCCCAGTTCACTATTCTTGAAAGAAAATCATATTTCTGCTGTAGTGAGGAGAATTGATACAATAAGTATTATTTATTTAAATTACGTGCATTATATATTTTTTTATGAATTATATTTTTTACTATATTTTTTTATGTCATTAGAACAATTGTATATTGATGATTAAAAAATAAACGAATGACCGATTTCTTGGGCATCCACCTCACGCTATAGTGCCATTGCTCGTACAAGCTGGATTTTATGGGGTTTGTATGCTTGGAAATTTTGAATTCAATCATGTTTAATTTTTGCATTTATAGAGAGATAGCGTCTGGAGTCGAATACATTTCGCCTGACTTTCGGTGAAATGACAATAATATTGGAAGACGTAGGAATGTTACTAGGACTTCAATGTGTAGGAAAACCAGTATGTGGTAATCCGCAGATATCAAACTTAGAAGATTTATGTATTGAAGCTTTTGGAATTAAAATGCCCGAATTAGAGCTAAGCGGACAAAGATTATCACTTAAACAGTTGGCAGACACATTTGGCGAGCTACCTGAAGATGCAGACCAAACCATACTAGCATGGCATGATAGAGCATGGATCTTACAATTACTAGATGGATACTTGATGCCAGATAAATCTGGCGATTATGTCAACTTGAAATATCTCCCTTATATCATTGATTTCCATGTTTGTGGATAACTGTCATAGGGCTCAGCAATATTAGCATTTTTATATAGAGAGCTTTGTACTGCAACTGTACTAGATACAAAATAAACTGGTGGATGCATCGCACTGTTACACATGTGGATATTGTCAAGATTTCCTTTTATAGCAGGAGACATTGTGGTCCAACTAAATCCTCCACCTAGCGAATATTTATTACAAGTACCTTTAGGTTACATGTATATTTTCTTTACTAATATATTTTTGTTGATATATTTTTATTGGATAATGTGTATTTATTTAATTACTAATTTATTTACATTTATATAGGTGGAAGGGGGCTCACCTACCTCAAATGCCCCAAGAAATTATGCTTTATAGATACAGAGAGATATTAGATTTGATGACAAATGAGAATGAGGTATATATATAATAAATCTACTAATATGATTATTCTAATATACTAACTTTTATGTCAAAATTTTATAGATTTGGTGGACCCCTTATACATATGAGAATGTCTCACAATATTGTCGTAGTGGATCTGACCGTAGTACCAATGTTTTGCTTCCATATTTGTGAAGTCCAATGTCCTGACCGTGTTCTACGCCAGTTTGGACGAGTGCAAGATATCCCTAGAGACCCCGTTGGCGGTAAAGAAGCTTGGGAATGAGTGCATTATATGAAAATCTTGTGCAACATGGACTTTTCAAAGAATTTTGAATTGGCCATCATTAGATGGAATCACTAGCAAGAACAAGTAATAGACGCTGATTTGGCAACTGAAAGCTTGGGACCAATATCTCAATATATGCAGTGATACAATAACCATACTCGTCGATTCATTGGTTTAGATTCAGAGTGATAAATCACATGGTAAAATATAAATTTTCATCCATTTGATTTATCTGAATTTCATATTTGTTTATAATTAGTAATTACATTTTTTTCAACTTTTATTCAGACTCGTTTGGTGCAAGTGATGGAAAGAATGACTCTCCAACAGCCTGATAGCTCTTACGTGCAGAGAATGAAAAAAAGGTTTGCAAGACATACAATCAGCTGCAGATACTAGACAACCGAGACGTCTCTCTAGACAAGCATGTGGCGATGAAACTGGTAGCAGTAGTGGTGCTAGTACCAACCAAAGAAGGAGGAGAAGAAGACCTCGGGAGGCAGAAGAAGAAATAGAGGGAGAAGGAGAAGACAATGAATAAAAATATATTTATTGTATAATTAAATATGTTTAAATGTATTTTGAATTATATTAAACTTTTTTGTGGTTAATGATTGTGTCGAGAAATAATAAATAATTTAAAAATTAAAAAATGATAAGAAATAAAAAAATTCCGAAGATAAGAAAAAATTTAAAACTAAAAAAATTTAAGAAATAAAAAAAACTGAAAATAAAAAAATAAAAAAAAAATATTGGTTGCTCGTGGGCAACCAGTACCTTGCACTTCAGTGCAAAGGCCCTCATGGGAGTGTACTCCCGTGAGTGCCGTTGGCCCCACTTTTTTTATAAATATTTTTTATTCATATTTTTTAAAATTATTCTTTTCCATTTTTATTTATATTAATTTGGGATAATTTTATTTTATTTTATTTGATGTTATGTTTTTTACTCTAATTTTTTACTTTTATTTTTTTATGTGTACAATATTTTCATTTTATTTTAAAAATATAATTTTTTAATTATTAATTTCCTTTTAACAAAATATTAATTTATGTATATATGAAATATATTGATGGATAGTGGAAGAAAAAATAATTATATATATATATATATATCTTATATACTGATGGATGCTGACACACGCTTTTTACAATTACATCTACGCTTACTGAAACACACTTTCTTACAATCACATCTTTCTTATAATTACATGTACGCTTACTGAAACACGCTTTCTTCCAATCACATCTGCTAGAGTTTTTTTTTTTTCTTATGATGTGAAATGTGTTTCTTTAATGTGGTTGCAATTTTTTTGTTGTTATGATACGAAATGTGAGTTTTTTTTCTTCTTATGATAAATGTGGTGTCAGTGATAGAGTTTATTTTTTCTTATGATAAATGTGGTGTAGGTCATAGAGTTTCTTTTTTCTTCTTATGATAAATGCGGTGTCAGAGTACAATAGTGATAGTGACGTAAAATGAGTTTGTTTTTATTTGAAATGAGAGTTAAATAGTAGACAATCATATTATAAGAGTATAGATATTTCTCATAATCACAGCACACTTTCACACTCCTTATTGTTTTCTTTACGATGTGACATGAATGGCAGAGTAGACTTTCTCACTTTTTTACTGATCATACTCTTTCTTTTTTATTTTTTTCCTTATCTTTTCTTCTTTCTTATTTTTTCATTATGATGTGAAATGAAATGCACTGCCAGAACACGCCTGATGTGAATGTGAAATAAATTGCAGTGCTAGAATTTACTTTTTAACACGCTTGATGTGAAATAACTTCTTATTTTTTCCTTATAATGTGAAATGAAGTACAGTGCGAGAATTTACTTTTTAACACACTTGATGTGAAATGAGTTTCTTATTTTTTTTATCATTAGATCTGAAATGAAGTGCAGTGCGAGAATTCACTATTTTAATTTTTTTTAATTTTTTAATTATTTTTTATTTGTATTTTTCAGATATTAGTTTCTTTAATTTTGTATTTATATATACTTTTAGACCCATTTTTAATTTATTCATTTTAGTTTTTATAAATGTTATATTTTTATAATTTGATTTTTTTTATTCTTTATGTGTGTAAAATTTTTATTTATCTTAAAAAAATAATATTTCAATTCTTAATTTCCTTTTAAAATATTAATTTATGCATATATAATATTACATGAGAATATAATATTACATGAGCTGTATTTAGATAAGTCACACATCTATTTTACATCATTTTATGGGAAAGTGAAGAAATAATTACACTTGACACAATAAGAATATGATAGGTGTCATATCATACCTTTAAAAAAATTACAATATCTCTTTTCAGAGTTCCAACTTTCTAATTTTTTGTTTGAGAATACTTGTTTAAACTTTTATTTTTCAGTTAACACTCTCCTTCCTCTTTGAGAATACTTTTTCAAATTTTTTGGTCAATTAACACTCTCCATTGCTCAAAAAAATAGATATCCCCTCTCATCAGATATAGATGTACAATAGATTAAATCCTAGTTGAAAGGGTTCTACAGAAGAATTTTTGCATGGTGCTAAGGAGTTTGTTTCTTTCACCCAAAGACATACATTAGATTCAGATGGAAAAATCAGGTGCCCTTGTTTTAAACACAAAAATAAATTCTATATGGATGTGGAAGATGTGAAAGTCGACCTTTACAAAAAAAAAGTTTTCAACTAGGATATTGGTGCTGGACATCTCATGGTGAGATTAGTGGTCAAGCCACAAGTTCTACTATTCATAACGTGGCAAGTTCATCGACATTTACTGTTGATGAAGGAGATTCGAGATATCAATCTATGATCTTGGATGAGATTCGACAAAATTTTGATATCAGAGATGACTCTAATCCAGATAATGAAGACACTAGCAATTTAAATGCTGATCAACCTCTAAATCTAGAAGCTCAACATCCAAATGCAAAATCTCAGATGTTCTTCAATTTACTAAATGTATACTGGAGGCCACTTTGGTCGGGTTGTACCAATCACTCAGAGTTATCTGTTGCAGTAAGAATGTTAAGTCTTAAATCTGAAGGAAATATTTCAAGGAAGTCTTTCAATGATATGACAAGCTTCATGGGAGAGATTAGTCCTACTAATAATCTTGTGCCAAAAGATTGGTATAATACATAAAAGACTTATATCTAAACTTGGCCTATCGTCTAAAAAAATTGATGTCTATGTGAATGAGTGCATGCTATTCTATAGAGAGGACGAGTTGGCATGTAGATTTTGTAATGCATCTAGCTATCGAGAAAGTCAATCTGACAGGAGATGAAATGCTAAACCGGTTCAAGTAAAAAGCATGCACTATCTGCCACTCATTCTTAGGTTGCAGAAGCTTTATGCCTCAATGAATTCAGAATAACAGAAGAGGTGAAGGTGTTTTGGTCCATCCTTTAGATGGAGAAGCATGAAAACACTTTGACAGAATGTATCCAGATTTCGCCAGTGACCCACGCAATGTTAGGCTCGGTCTATGTACATATGGGTTTACCCATACTCATATTGGCCGGTTATAGTGACACTATACAACCTACCGCTGGAGACGTGCATGACTACACCGTATATGTTCTTTACAGCCATTATACCTGGCCCATGTAAGCTGGCATCGACGTGTACTTGCAATTGCTCATTGAAGAGTTGAAACTATTGTGGGATGGAGTATCCACCTTTGACATTTCAACAAAGCAAAATTTCCAAATGCGAGCAGCGTTGATGTGGACAATAAATGACTTTCTAGCCTATGAAATGTTGTCAGGGTGAAGTACTGTAGGTAAGTTGGCATGTCCTTACTGTATGCATAACTCAAAAGTATTTTACTTTGCCCTACAGGAGAAAGAACACCTGGTTTGATTGTCATTATCAGTTTTTGTTGGCTAATCATGCTTTTAGGAGGAATAAAGATGTGTTCATCCAGAATCAAATTGAAGATGATCTACCGCCGCTTATATTAAGTGGGAAGGATTTATGGGAAGAAGTTAGAAGACTCCCTAAAGTTGTTGAAAGTGGGCTTTCTAGGCCTGTAGGTTTGATCATAATTGGACAAAATAGAGCATTTTTTGGGAGTTTTCCTATTGGAAAAGTCTTCTGATCCGTCACAATCTGGATGTCATGCACATAGAAAAAATTGTGTTCAATGACATATTTAGTACTGTGATGGATATCCAAGGAAAGACAAAGGATAACCTTAAGGCAAGGATGGATCTGGTGGCATACTACAGGCGTCGTGAATTAGAGTTACAAAACTTAGGAAACAACCAAGTGATTAAGCCAAAAGCTAAATTCGCATTGATGCTGGAGCAAAGAAGAGCCATTTGCGAGTAGATGAAAGGTTTAAAGATTCCTGTGGATATTCTTCAAATTTGTCGAGATGTGTTGACGTGAAAGATGGAAAATTATTCAGAATGAACAGTCATGACTGTCACATTTTCATGGAATGTTTACTGCCAATCACTTTCAGCATATTACCTGAGCAAGTTTGGAAGCTTATCACTAAAATAAGCCAATTCTTTAGAGAATTGTGTTCATCAAAGTTGAAAGGGGATGAGTTGATGTAAATGGAATACAATATTCCTATCATTCTTTGCAAGCTGGAAACAATATTTCCTCCTGCTTTTTTTTACTTGATGAAACATCTACTTATCCATCTCTCATATGAGGCTCGAGTTGGTGGACCAGTATAATACTGATGGATGTATCCTTTTGAAAGGTATTAAATCATTCATTAATATTATTTTTCTATATTATTTTGATTTGGCATGATTTAATATTGAACAAACTATTTTTTTTTTCAAATTTAAAGGTTTCTAAACAAAATTAAGAAGAGAGTAAAGAATAAAGCTCAGGTGGAAAGTTCTATTTGCCAGGCTTATTTAGCATAGGAGACATCATATTTTCGTTCTTATTACTTTGAATCCCACATACATTCAGTGAGAACAAGAGTTGGTTGGAATGCCTGTGTGTAAGAAGGGACAAGCCACCCAATGATATTATCAATTTTTAACCAATTTGGGCATCCCTCTGAAAAGAGCGTCACTAGATATTTGGATGATAGAGAATTCATGATAGCTCATCTTTACGTTCTTCTCAATTGTGATAAAGTGAAACCATTTCTTAAGTAAGAAATACTTTATACTTAATGTAGCCACCTTTAATCAAATATTTTTTAAGTATTATGCTTACTGACTTTACTTTTGTACCACAGCAATTTTGAACAATATCATAGAAGTTTAAATCCCCACTTCACGGCAGGTGATATTGATAAAATTGTTGAACAATATTTTGTCTTGTGGTTAAAAAATCTTGTAAGTGGTGTAATAATTATTAGATTAAATATAATATATATTGATTTATTTTTTTGACTATTTACTACTCATTTGAACTAGGTACATATTCAACCTCAGGTATTTAGTAACTCATATATTAAGGACTTGGCTTGGGGACCATTTAGAAAGGTAGAGACATGGCCAATATATTTTGTGAAAGGATACAAATTTCATATGGACTCTTGGAGTACTGACAAGAAAACAATTAACAGTGGGGTGTGTATTAAAGGTCCTAGAGTGTGCGGTGGAGAAAATGATTATTTTGGGGTATTCAAAGAAGTCATACAACTAGAGTATTTTGGTGAACCTACAAAAAAGATTTTTTTTATTTTATTGTTATTGGTTTGATCCAGTATTGAATCGTGAAATTAAGGTGCATAGAAATTAAATATACAAGAAGATATGAAAATGTTGATCTATTCATCTGTGCACACTAGGCAACACAAGTATATTTTGTACCTTATCCGATCAGAAGTAGAGACAAATCAGAATGGTGGGTTGTTATAAAAACTAGGCCAAGAAGTCTAATAGACAACTAACAAACACTAGAAGTTGCTTATCAGAATGAACAATCTCATGTTTTTGCTGTGTATAGTGATTTGTTAAATGATAATTTATAAGAGCAGGGACACTATCAAGAAATAACTTATGAAACTGAAGGAGAGGAGAAAAATCAAAACGAATAAGCGAAGGAAGAAAATGGAGAAGAAGACAAGAACAAAGAGGAAGAAACAAATGAAGACGAAGAAGTAAATGAAGAAAGTGAGAAAAATTCTAAAAGTGATAATTAATTTTTTTCTTATTGTATAATATATCATTTTTATTTATTGATCTTTCTTCAATATGCTCACATTGAAATACATTTTTCCTTCTGTAAAAATTTATAAACTTAATGAATATTAAAACAATTATATTCACTTAAAAACTTTTCATTAATCTTTTATAATTTTAAAAAATTAACACATCATAACGAATTATTTTAAAAAATATATTAGGCACTCATTATTTTCATATTCTTCTCACCATTTAAAAATTTTAGATAATTATTCTCTAATTTAATTTGTAATTTTTTTATTTTTCTTATATATAATATTTTTAATTTATACTTTTGTTATTTTTTAATTTTCTTATATATATTATCTAAATTAGTAATAATTTAAAATATTGAACATATTTAAAATATTGTAAACATAACAATATTATATAAACATAACAATATATTTTAAAATTTTTAAAATTTTTCTTATATTTTTAAATTAATTTTTTATTTTCATAATTAAACAAATCTACATAAACATAAATACATAAAAATAATAAATTTATAAATTTAGACTATTTTAAAAATTTTTATATTAAAAATAAATCTTAAAAAATAATTTAAAAAATAAATTATAAAATCAACAATTAAAAAAATAGTCTCTCCGTCTAGTCTCTCGAGTTGCAACTCAAGAGGAAGTCTCTCGAGTAGCAGCTCGAGATATATTTTAAATATTTTTTATTATTTTTAAAATTTTAGATAATTTTTTTAATTTAATCTATAATTTTTTCATTTTTCTGATATATGATATTTTTATTTTATGCTTTTGTTATTTTTTAATTTTCTTATATATATTATCTGACTTAGTAATAATTAAAAATATTGTAAACATATTTAAAATATTGTAAACATAACAATATATTTTAAAATTTTTAATATTTTCCCTATATTTTTAAATTAATTTTTTTTCATAATTAAACAAACCTACATATACGTAAATACATAAATACAATAAATTTATAAATTTAGACTATTTTAAAAATTTTTATTTTAAAAATATATCTTAAAAAATAATTTAAAAATAAATTATAAAATCAACAATTAAAAAAAGTCTCTCCAAATCCGGGTTGGTCTCTCAAGTTGCAACTTGAGAGGCTTGCCTCTAGAATAGCAACTCGAGATATATTTTAAATTTATTCTTTTCTTATTTTAAAAATTTTAGATAATTTTTTAATTTAATATGTAATTTTTTTCTTTTTTTGATATATAATATTTTAAATTTATCCTTTTTTATTTTTTAACTACAATTTTTCGTATTGTCTTACTTAATATTAATTTAAAATATTGTAAACATAAAAATATTATATGAACAAAACAATATATTTTAAAATTTTTAATATTAAATTAATTTTTATCTTTTCATAATTAAAAAATATACATAAATATAAATATATAAATATAATAAATTTATAAATTTAGACTATTTAAAAAAATTGATATTTAAAATAAATCTTAAAAATAATTAAAGAAATAAATTAACCAAAAAAAAAACTCTCAAGTGGAACTCGAGTATTGGTCCATTTTTTTGTTTTATTGTATTATATTTTAAATTTATATTTTTATTATTTTAAAAAATTTAGATAATTTTTTTAATTTAATCTGTAATTTTTCATTTTTCTTATATATAATATTTTAAATTTAAGCTTTTGTTATTTTTTAATTATAATTCTTTACATTATCTCACTGAATAACAATTAAAAATATTGTAAACATGACAATATTATATAAACATAACAATATATTTTAAAATTTTTAAAATTTTTATTATTTTTTAAATTAATTTTTTTCATAATTAAAAAATCTACATAAATATAGTAAATTTATAAATTTAGACTATTTTAAAAATTTTTATTTTTAAAATCAATCATAAAATTTAAAAAATAAATTATAGGCAAGGGAGAGGCATTCTCGAGTCGTCCAGACTTAAGAAGTAAATTCTAAAAGTGATAATTAATTTTTTTCTTATTGTATAATATATCATTTTTATTTATTGATCTTTCTTCAATATGCTCACATTGAAATACATTTTTCCTTCTGTAAAAATTTATAAACTTAATGAATATTAAAACAATTATATTCACTTAAAAACTTTTCATTAATCTTTTATAATTTTAAAAAATTAACACATCATAACGAATTATTTTAAAAAATATATTAGGCACTCATTATTTTCATATTCTTCTCACCATTTAAAAATTTTAGATAATTATTCTCTAATTTAATTTGTAATTTTTTTATTTTTCTTATATATAATATTTTTAATTTATACTTTTGTTATTTTTTAATTTTCTTATATATATTATCTAAATTAGTAATAATTTAAAATATTGAACATATTTAAAATATTGTAAACATAACAATATTATATAAACATAACAATATATTTTAAAATTTTTAAAATTTTTCTTATATTTTTAAATTAATTTTTTATTTTCATAATTAAACAAATCTACATAAACATAAATACATAAAAATAATAAATTTATAAATTTAGACTATTTTAAAAATTTTTATATTAAAAATAAATCTTAAAAAATAATTTAAAAAATAAATTATAAAATCAACAATTAAAAAAATAGTCTCTCCGTCTAGTCTCTCGAGTTGCAACTCAAGAGGAAGTCTCTCGAGTAGCAGCTCGAGATATATTTTAAATATTTTTTATTATTTTTAAAATTTTAGATAATTTTTTTAATTTAATCTATAATTTTTTCATTTTTCTGATATATGATATTTTTATTTTATGCTTTTGTTATTTTTTAATTTTCTTATATATATTATCTGACTTAGTAATAACTAAAAATATTGTAAACATATTTAAAATATTGTAAACATAACAATATATTTTAAAATTTTTAATATTTTCCCTATATTTTTAAATTAATTTTTTTTCATAATTAAACAAACCTACATATACGTAAATACATAAATACAATAAATTTATAAATTTAGACTATTTTAAAAATTTTTATTTTAAAAATATATCTTAAAAAATAATTTAAAAATAAATTATAAAATCAACAATTAAAAAAAGTCTCTCCAAATCCGGGTTGGTCTCTCAAGTTGCAACTTGAGAGGCTTGCCTCTAGAATAGCAACTCGAGATATATTTTAAATTTATTCTTTTATTATTTTAAAAATTTTAGATAATTTTTTAATTTAATATGTAATTTTTTTCTTTTTTTGATATATAATATTTTAAATTTATCCTTTTTTATTTTTTAACTACAATTTTTTGTATTGTCTTACTTAATATTAATTTAAAATATTGTAAACATAAAAATATTATATGAACAAAACAATATATTTTAAAATTTTTAATATTAAATTAATTTTTATCTTTTCATAATTAAAAAATATACATAAATATAAATATATAAATATAATAAATTTATAAATTTAGACTATTTAAAAAAATTGATATTTAAAATAAATCTTAAAAATAATTAAAGAAATAAATTAACCAAAAAAAAAACTCTCAAGTGGAACTCGAGTATTGGTCCTTTTTTTTGTTTTATTGTATTATATTTTAAATTTATATTTTTATTATTTTAAAAAATTTAGATAATTTTTTTAATTTAATCTGTAATTTTTCATTTTTCTTATTTATAATATTTTAAATTTAAGCTTTTGTTATTTTTTAATTATAATTCTTTACATTATCTCACTGAATAACAATTAAAAATATTGTAAACATGACAATATTATATAAACATAACAATATATTTTAAAATTTTTAAAATTTTTCTTATTTTTTAAATTAATTTTTTTCATAATTAAAAAATCTACATAAATATAGTAAATTTATAAATTTAGACTATTTTAAAAATTTTTATTTTTAAAATCAATCATAAAATTTAAAAAATAAATTATAGGCAAGGGAGAGGCATTCTCGAGTCGTCCAGACTTAAGAGGCTTGTCTGATCTCGAGGCAATTTTCTTTGTTTTTGTATTTTTTCAATTTTAATTTTTAATACATTCTAACTTAATAATAATTGAAAATAATATAAATATAACTATATATTATATAATTTTTTAATAAAATTTTGGTGTTATAAAAAATTTAAAAAATATTTTTATTTTTCAAAGACTGACTCTCTCGAAATACTTATTATTATTTTTAATTGTTAAAAATTTTATTCACCTATATAAAATACTCTCGTGTATGTTTTATATGTATATATTATTGATTTTGAGTGGGGTGAATATTTCCTAATTTAGTGAATGCATTAGTCAAAAAATTTGAGTGTGTGGATGAATAGTGAAAAAAATTTTGCTCAGGTTAATTGATATATTTTCCTACTGAATAGGTGTAGAAAAAAAAATTGGTAAAGTAGTCGCAAATGTATGCAGTAAAAATCAGTAGGAACTTTTTAGTAGTAAAATATATATATTAGCCTAATAGATTTTCCTACCTATAGTCAGTCGAAAATATTAAAGGCAGCAGTAGTAAATATATTTAGTAGACATCAGTCGGAAAATTGTAGTAGGAAACTTGACTCATTCTCGTAGTGTCAGCCTAGTATGTTACACCTGTTAAATAGATACAATCACATAATTAAGAATAATCGATCTAATAATTAAGTATTAGAAGAAAAAGTAAAAGATTTCACTTTACTCACACAGACTTCGACTGAGCGTTAATCAACAAATTCTCCAGTGTCCTTCTTGTGGGTGCACAAGAACAACTCCAACAAGCAAGGCTTTTTCCCTAGTTCATGCTCCTCCATATTTTAGTGAACATTATATATCTTGAAAATAAATGTGTGTAGTCAACAAAAAATAGAGGAAAAATATTAGAGATATCTGACCATTCAGTGTATGTGCTTAGAGGTAGGAATACTACCACCGGTATGCAATACCCGATCATGGACTCCCAATTTCTTCGTGCCTAATTGCACTTCCTCCGATAATATTCCCTCTGCCACTTTTGGATTAGTTGCTCCTTGATGCTCTCGCTAATCTAATAGGCCTAGGATGGGTCTGGTACTCATTGCAAAAGCGACACATCATGCAACGTACAACCTTGCCACACGTTTTGTTCCAGTTCTTTCTTATCTGAAGGTCCTGCTTTGGTAACCACTTGTTTCGTTTCTACATAAAGTAAACAAAAAATAATATTTACAAGTAGAACAAAAATGTACTTAAGAATCAACACTTGTCGCCCATTCTTCAAACCATAACTCCCTTAATTCAGGAGGAGTAATCTTTTTATTGTAAGCTGGTGCGTCATATTTCTCCTATATGATTAGGGAAATCTCTCGCACCACTTGAATTACCAGATAAAAATTATGCAGTTTGAATTTAAATGTTAGTAAATACAGAATGAGAAATTAACATTTATTTGTAAAATAGGAAAAAAAATTGAAATATCACTTACGTATCCTAATTTGGGCAGATCTAATGTTGTCCATTGATCGAATCTGTGCTGCTCTGCTGGTGGATGAATGGAGTTCTCATAGGTGTTACTGGCTCCTCAGCTTCTCGAAAGATGATGGAGGATATGTTCCCAAAACCTCCATCCATGGTGGGATTTGAGATGATGACGCCCCGACCACTGATTGGGACCATTAAGGCATGGTGAATGCTGGAAGGGATAGGGCAAGCGGAGTATATGCAAGTGGGTGATGCAGGCAAGCAATGTGACACCTTCCTCCACGCCCTTCGCCTTGTCCTATGTAACCCCCTAAACTGTCATGAGCACTTGACATATGTATCAATGTATGCGTACACCAAACAAAAAATTCATAAAGTCCAAGACATCATTAATATAAAAACTAATTTTACACCATGAACTAAGCAGAAATCAAATAAAGAAGTCTTATTTGTCTGCATCCTCCTATTCAGTTTCTTCTTCTGACTTCTCTCTATCTTCCTTCTCTTCAATTTCCTCTTCTCCCTCTTCCTCTTCCTCTTCGTCATTAATGAATGGTTAATTAATTAATACTCTATCAACTTCTTCATAGTGTCCCTCATCGCGTATGGTTTGAAGTTGTCATCATTTTGGACCTTTATATGCATAATGTTACTCATATCATCTTCTTGGTATCCTCGACATGGCATAAAGAATGTTGAAGAACAAAAAACTTCCAAAGGAATTCTAGGCTAAAGTTATAGCATGTGAAGTATATCTGTCCAATCACTCACAAACTAGAAGTGTGTGGAGAAATACACCATAAGAAGCTTGGAGTGGAAGAAAATCTAGTATCTCTCACCTAAGAGTATTTGGAAGTATAGCCTATGTGCATATACCAGACCTGAGAAGTACAATGCTCAAAGATAAAAGCAAGAACATTAGGTATGATTCAAACTCTAAAGGCTACAAACTATATAATACAAATACTGGAAAGATTGATAAGTTGAGATGTTGAATTCAATGAAGAAGGACAATGGGACTTTGGAACAACAAATGATTTCAATTTCTTCCAATTTGAAGATGAGCAATTGATATTATCCTAATGTTACTAAATTATGATCCCTTTTCATGATCATTCATATCCCCTTTAGTGCTTATTTGTTGCCTTTTTAGCAATTTCATTTAAGTGTTTAATATTGTTATTATTTGTTTTTAATTTTTAGATTTGAGTAGGTTATCTTTGATTTTCACTAATAACTATTATTTTGTGTGTTTTTGTAGGGTGGAACATGTGGAAGAATAAAGAGATGGAGAGAAAATTCAGTCCCTTTCTTGAGAAAAGTGTTGTTGGCTTGTTTTTGCTAAAGCGACAACTTTTTTTTGCTTTTTTTTTTTCTCTTCTTTTTCTGATTTTTGTTTTTTTACCACCATGAGTGGCTAGTTTTCTTATCTAAGATTGCTATAAACCCTATTTGAGATTTGGATAATGAACTCTCTCTATACTTATGTGATTTATCAATGAAATATATGTTTTCTCATTCGTTTATGTTTTTCTTTCCATATTTCTAATCAATTTATGG
The DNA here is from genome assembly GCA_037074585.1 of Biancaea sappan. Lineage (NCBI taxonomy): Eukaryota > Viridiplantae > Streptophyta > Magnoliopsida > Fabales > Fabaceae > Biancaea > Biancaea sappan. The sequence goes on from CM073493.1 coordinate 28,170,473, forward strand.
TTTGCTCAGTTCTCGATTTGAATTTTGGCGAAGGAAGTGAGAGTAGACCATATGTGACAAAAGTGATGCTTCAATCCTAAAATTAAGAAAGGGGATTTGTTTTTTACATAAGAATATAGTAATTATCCTCAATTAATCGATAATAGGATTTGATCGGTAAACAACCTAAATTGCATAAGGGATTTTGTTTCGTTAGGAAAGCTTAGCTAAGGCTTGGGAGTGTTCATTTAAGCACATTAGGATCCTTAGATTAGCTTGCAGTTCTTGGCAAAAGTATAAGAAAGAGAGAGATAATTTATTCTAGGAAGGAAGAAGGGGATTAACGATCCTAGGTTTCATTTTCATTAACTTTATTCTATAATTTTCTATGTATTGTGTTTGATTTCTATTTTTATTCAAGTTCTCATTTCTATTTTAGAGCTATTTTCAATCTATTCTGAATCATCTAACTGATACGTTTGAATTTCTCGGGTAATTAGCAAGTTAGTTCTTGTGAGAACGATACTTTTACTCACTTTTTCATTATATTAATTGTATGATTGGTACACTTACCAGATAGCCAATAACAATCACCACTGAAGTATCTAATAGAATGTCAACAAGATCCTAATATGCCAACCACCTCACCAACATCAACTATCAATAGAGATGTTAACCCCATTGCATGTGACAATAATGTTTTGATGACAACAAACAAATTAAAATAAATCCCTTAAATTAAATTGACCAATTATTTCATGGAAATTGAAGAAGTTTGAGGCAAAGAGTTGAAGAATGAAGTTTTTATATTTTAGTGCCTTAGGACTTACAAGCTTTACTTATAGTCTTAGGTTTTTTAAAAAGATTTGAAAAACTTGATTTTGACCATCAGTGAGCAAGCATTGATCTCGGTTTATTATATTATATATTTTTAATATATAAAATTAATATATATATATATATATACACACACATACACACACACACACATATATATATATATAGTTATTATCGGTTTGACCCCAGTTCGACTGTAGTTAGACCAGTGAATATCGAACTAGTACTTCTACCGGTTCAACGACTAATCCAATTTTTAAAACATCAGGTGTCACATAGAAAAAGTCTAGACTCCTCAAGGTAGACTGCGATTAACACTATTCAGGAATAAAATATTAATGCTTCGAAGACCCACCAACTGTATGTCTTTAGTCATGAAACTCCTTTCATTCAATGATTCTTTACTCTCTTTTCTCTTCTCTTTCAATGATACAACATGATTTCTTGCCATTCCTTTCATTCAATGATTCAAGAAAGCGACCAACTAATCACAAGATACACCATGGCTCCAAAAATGAAGTAAGAAAATAAATTAAAAAAGATTCAAATCCATACTAATTGATTTCAAATGTTGTGAGTGAAGATTCAAGAAGTGAAAAGTTTTCTTTTACATTGCCAACCCTAAATTTAGTAGACATTACTAGATAGTTATAGTATCATTAAATTTCTTGAGGCAATACTGAATTTCAATTTTCACTAAAGGTAGAAAATCACGAGTCACAACATATATATCTACAATCTATCATTCCGCAATTCCATTTACAACAAAATTTCAACCATCAAATTCAACAAGAATGCTTATTTCTTTATCATTTTGGTCCCTCTAAATTGTGAGGTGCACTTTATTAAAAAGGCATCACCACAAACAACATAGCAGCTCATCATTCTTTTAGAAGCATGTATCAAGCAAAAGAAGAAGAGCATGTTTACACAAATTAGGCAATACAAAGAAAAGCTATAGCGGTGGAGCATAGAAAAATAGCCCAAAGAAAAGCTTTAGTGTGGCGCTTAGGTATGCAGCGGAGGTCTGGTGCTTAAGCAGTGCGAACTCACTGCTTAAGCGGTGGCCTATTGCTTAAGCGATGGAAGGCATAAACATGACAGCCTCAGAATTTGTTGCTTTAGAATTCACTTGCTTCTTTGGTACTTTGATCTCTTTTGCTCAACATCACCAAGCTTCTTTTCTTCCAATAATTCCTGACTTTTGAGCCTGCACTTAATTCCCAAAAATAACACATATCACTAGTAAAGAATTGGAATTTAAGATCAGTAATGTGCAAGAAGCCTTTAAAACTTATAAGGTGATTAAGAGGACAAAAGCAATTTAGAATAATCATGTTAGGTAAGGTAAAGGTGAAATTCTCAGATAAAATGCATGAATTTAGTGTTAACTTGAGAACTTAACATTAGAGCCACAGTCAAAGTCACCATTCGTTTGCTGGATCATCAAAGGCCTCGTTAACCCGGTCATCGTCGAAGCTGAAGCCACCCTCACATGTATTCGTCCAGGGAGAAGGGCAGAAGGTGTAGGGCAAGGTTCATGATTCATCTGGGAGATGTGTTTCTCAAGATGGCCGAAGGCTTTCTTCAAGTCTGGTTTAATTTTTTTCTTTTTTTAAATTATAATTTTAAATCAAGGGGTAATTTAGTAAATTTGCCCTACATATATCTTACTTTCCTTATTCCTATTCCATTCCATACTAAATGCATTTTTTCCTTTTTCACTTTCTCTTTTCTTTTACCTTTTTCCTTTCTTTTTTTCTTTTCTTTTCTTTTCCTTTCTTTTCCTGCATACCAAACACATTGTTAGGTCTTCTATGGAAGATAGAAGTCTAAAATCTTGCAAGTAATGCATATTTGATGTGGATATTCTAGCAAGTGTACTAAGTCTCACACAAGCAGTAAAGTAGTGAGGAAAGAGCATCATATTCACAGGGATTGACTATTGACAATTACCGATTTCGTTAATTTAGATTCTATTTGAATAATATATAGATTGACTTGAAGGAAAATCTAAATAAGTTTTAAGCAGAAATTTGGAAAACAACGAGCAAAAACTAGATTTGAGATTTAACAATGGATGAAAGGGAGCAAGAGATTGATTTCACTTGTTTCTTAGTCCAGTTCATTCATAGACAAATTAACCTTTGAATTACTAAAGGATGATTCTTTTTAATTTCAAATTCTTTTGTTGTTGGCTAATTTCTCAAATTTGATTAAACCCAATTCCTTGAAATTCAATCCAACCTAATTCAAATATTATTCCAATTCCTTAGTACAGTTATTTGATTAGGTGATAAAGCTCAAGAAATCCACAGAAATCCCATAAATAAAGTTATCTATCCCTAGATTAACCCAATTTATGGTAGTAATTACAGGGGCAACTTTATATTGAACTATCCCTGGTATCAATATAAATCCCAAATTTCATAGAATGCTGATCAATCATTCAAGAGGCAATTAAAACAATAAAAACTACTCCAATAATCAAATTTACATTAAAAAGAATCCAAACAATCAGTAAAACCTCATTTGAAACAAGCTACATCAATCCTTAACTCTAAGAGTTTAGTGACTCATGGAAAGAATGAAGAAAAAAGCAAAATTAGAATTCACAGAAAAAGTTCAGAAGAAAAACTAAGAGGAGGTCCCGATCGTCCCCAATCGAGTTCTCTTTGCTCTCCTACGTCTCCCAGCTGTCCGAGCCTCTGGATTTGAGATTCTTCCCAAAACGTCCTTAGGTCAGCAACAAAAAAGGGCTTTAAAAGGCTTCAAAAATGCGCTGCAGCATTAACGTCATCACTGAGTGATGCAAACCATTACTCAACGATGAACCCGCTGGGAGCAACATGAAAACTGAAGGACATCATCACTCAGTGATGGTATTCCATTGCTGAGCCATGGAGCCATTGCTGAGCTATAGCTTGCCATCACTAAGCTATGCGTCACTAATGAAAAACTTGCTTCTGCCATAGCATCACTAAGCTATGGTTCCTGTCGCTGAGCTATGGCTTCAACAAAGCAACTTCAACCTACAAGAAAAACTAAAAAAATAAATAAAAATAAACTAAACAACCAAAAACTACTATGAAAGCTTAAAAGAAAGATAAAACTAACAAACAATCATGCAATATTAAATAAAGAACTAGCTAAAATGATTGAATTTAGAGCCATAATAATTCTATCTAATAGAATTATCATACCCCCAAACTTATCATTTTGCTCGTACTCGAGCAAAACACAACTAAAAACAAAAGATATAAAATCAACACATCAAAGGGTGACTTCCAAATACCCTCAAACCACTGACTATAAAGCTCAAGCAATAACTTGATTATAGAATTCCAGACCACTCTTTCAAGGAAACTTAGAAGACAAAGATAATAGACCCAAAATAAAATACAGTTAGCATGTTGCAAGCCCACTCAAAAAAAAATTATCAGTCCTAGAAGGCATACAAAGTCTTAAGGTTGATCCTCTTTTCAGCAAGATATGCAAACTTGAGCACAAATCATTAAAGTTTTTTCAACCAACAAGGATTTTTGTTGATAGCAAGCTAGATATAACAATTTATACAACTTATGCATTCCAAAACTTGAATAAAACTACAACTTTAGCACAACCTTCTTTTTTGCATTTTTCTAATTTTTTTATCAAAATTAGTGACTTGGTAAATGAGTGATTGATCGTACGCCTAATCCATACATCAACAACTCAACCCTCGATACTAACACTGAAAGGGGAAAAAAGTGATGTTGAAATGGAATTCGTGTCTGTGCACCTAAACCACACATCCCAAACTCATCCAACCCTATTCCCTTTTATTAGCAATTGACACAGTTAAACACTAAAGTTGTGACCGTGCACCTAATCCACACATTACACCCTTAGGCCACCATGCCATAACTTATTTTCTTTTCTTTATAAATTTTAAGGAAGTGCCTTAAGCAAAAGATAAAAAATTTAAGCTCCAGAATGGAGAGGAAAACTACTCAACTTTTTAAACTAAACTTGCAATCAACTACTATAGATTATCAACATGTGAAAAAACAAGATCCTCTTCATGATCAAGTAAGCATTAATAATGGTCAATAGAGGAGAATCAAAAGGATAGAATACAACTTACTCTGACAAAAAATTTTTTTCAGGGCAAACAACACACTAAAAGACATATTTTAAGCAAATTAGCAAAACTCTTCTTAATTTCCAAAGAAAAAGCAAAGCTAGAATTACAAGGAACAAGTCATTACTAAGAACATGACAAAACTCGCTCAAACTATCATTAGATACTGGAAGTCAAAAAAACACCGAACAAGACAGAACTAACATACATGCAAACTAAACAGAAAAATAACTACACAGTATAGAAAAACTCAACAAAGAAAACTAAACTCTACCCCCAAACTTAAACATAACAATGTCCTCATTTTAGGAGCAGAAAACCAAAACAAACACCACTAAGCAAAGAAAGAAATACAAGGGCTAGAAATATAAAACTCCCCTGGAAGCTGTCTCTCCCATCTTCATCCTCACATAGTAGAGCAGGGTTGCAGCGCTGAGCACTGGGATGGCAGCGCTTAGCGCTGCACCACCAAAATGTTGAAAAAGACAACAAAAATAGTTTAACAGAGTAGCAAGAACAGAAATGCATAACTAATTCTAAAACAAAACATGCAAACTAAAGAAAACTACACTAAAACAAAGCAAGATAGTAAACTAAAATTAAACTAAAATAAATAAATAAATAAAAGAAAAGGATTGAGAAACTTGGGTTGCCTCTCAAGAAGCGCTTAATTTATAGTCCTAAGCTGGACTTTCTTAGAGGTTATCCTGGATCAAAATAGAGCTTTGAAAGAGCCTTGAAGTTGATTTTCCTTATGTGTAGACAATGCAAAATAGGAAGTTGTAGCATTCACAAGACCCTCATCATTGACAGCTATGCTCTTGGTGAAAGTAATGGTTGGAACCCAAGAGGGGGGGTGAATTGGGTTTTATAAATTTTTCACAAGAATTAATTGGAAGTTAAAATGATTTTCTGTAAAAGTACAATGCTTAGGATAATAAATACAATACAGAAAATCAATGTGCTGTTAAGATAAATAATTATAAAGATCAAGGAATTAAATAATAGATATCAATATGCACAAATTAAAGAGTAAGGGATAGAGAAAGCAAACTCGGAGATTTATACTGGTTCGGCTAATCCAAGCCTACATCCAGTTCTCAAGAGACCACTTGAGTATTTCCACTATAATTGCAAGTTTAATCCGGCTACTTGCAAACCACTACAACCACGCAAATTCGATCCGGGTATTTGCGAAACCACAATGAAGAATTTATGAATCCGGGCTCCTCCTCAACCCAAAGCAAGTTCTTCCAACACCGGTACTTGCGAACCTCAACTCAGAATAATATATGTGTTGATCAAAATCAACAATACAAAGAAACTCTCTCTAAAGAGTAGATGAAAACAAATGAAGCTCTAATAACTCTAATGATAGAGAATATGCAAGATTTGGCTCAAGAATGCTTTCCTTTCTCTCAAAGATGATAGAAGAAGTTAATATCACATTGTAGGACTTTGTTCTTACTCAAAATCGTGTATCTAAGGTCATATATATAAGATTTTACAAAACTAGCCGTTATATAGCCGTTATAGCACTTATAGTGCAGTCCAGATTTTGAGCTTTCTTTAAAAATTTATAACTCCCTCATTTGAACTCCATTTTAAACAAATAATATACCGTTGGAAAGCTCTTGGAGTCTAGTTTCAAATAAACTAAGTTTTACTCAAAAAATATTTTTCTTTTAAAAGATATAATCAAAATACTGACTATAGGTCAGAACAGAATAATCAACTTTTAGTTTTTCAAACTATATTTTAAATAGTCATATATTTCTCATTTGGACTCCGTTTTCAATAAATAATATACCTTTGGAAAGATCTTTGAGTCTACTATCAAATGAGATTAAGATACTTGAAAAAATGATTTTTCGTTTATGAGATATGATAATTAATCTTTATATATATCAATGTTACTATTCAAATACATTTGTCATCATCAAAACTTATGGCATATAGCCTTAGGGTCAACACTTGGCATGCACCGAGCCTTCCTTCCCCTTCGATTGTTTTTCAGCATTGAAGACATCAAACCTCACTTCCTCATCTTGAACCTTTAATGTTAGAGTCCTATGGGGCACATCTATCACAGGCCCCCTAGGGGCCAAAAATGGCCTATCAAATATGAGAGGGATTTCCTCATCCTTTGCCATATCCAAAACAACGAAGTCTAATAGAAAAATGAATTTTCCAACTTTGACCAAAACATCTTCTAGGATCCTATATGGATGCATGAAGGATCTATCAGCTAGTTGAAGAGTCATCAGTGTGGGTTTGACTTGCCCAACCCCCAAATTATTGAAAATAGATAAAGGCATAAGATTAATGCTAGCCCCAAGATCACACAATACCTTTTCAAACATGACATTCCCAATGGAACACGGGATAGAAAAGCTCCCTGGATCCTTGATATTTGGAGGAAACTTCCTCTGTATGATCTTGCTACACTCTTTATTCAGAGTGATTCTCTCATCATCTACAATTTTCCTCTTTTTTACCAAAAGCTCTTTCATAAACTTAGCATACATCGGCATTTGTTCAAACGCTTCAGCAAACGGTAAATTCGAATGAAAATTAATTGCATTAGTTAGGCAAACCAAATTGGATTAAAGGTAGCTCTAATTGAAAACTAAGAAATAAATTTGAATGAAAATTAATTCAATTAAAAGACCTATAGCTACTAATCCCCTTTTCTAGTCTTAAGAGTTGCTAACTCTCCCTAACTTTTGTGATTCTAACCAATTATACACTTTAATCTTAGGTTTTCTAGTGGCTTAAAGCGATTCTCTCTAACCTAAATTAAGCTACTCAACTCTAACATAATCCCTTATATGAGTTTAAGCCGAGTAAACGCTAACCTAATTTGATTAAACGAGGTTAATTAATATCCCTATTAATTAACAAGTAAAACCCCTAAGTTCTATCACCCGCTCTAATCACTCAGTGTTCTACCAACATCTCCCTCTCCTGAATTCGATGAAAGCAATAGACAAATCATAAAATGGCCAGTTTTATAACAAGTATATAAAATATATGAATGATAGGAATGCATTAATCCCTTATATGAGTTTAAACCGAGTAAACGCTAACCTAATTTGATTAAACGAGGTTAATTAATATCCCTATTAATTAACAAGTAAAACCCCTAAGTTCTATCACCCGCTCTAATCACATAGTGTTCTACCAACATCTCCCTCTCCTGAATTCGATGAAAGCAATAGACAAATCATAAAATGGCCAGTTTTATAACAAGTATATAAAATATATGAATGATAGGAATGCATTAATTGCATAGAAATTACAATGTTAGAGAGAAAACAATTCCTAATCAGAGATTAGGTTCATAGCAACCCTAGTACAGAAAATCAGCCACTTATGGCTCTAAAACTATGGAAAGTAGTAAAATATAAAGCAAACTCCATGAATCTGAGGTTGAGTTCACAGAAATCAAGCTTGATAGGCTTCAAGAATGGATTCCTCCTTCTCCTCTAGTATAAATCGGCGCCTTCCCTCTGTCTCCAACTCAGAATTTCCCTAGAAAATCTGTTCTGATGCATTTAAATCAGTACAGGATCGCGAACTACCACTATAGCGGGGAATTCCCACCACTATAGCGGTGAAAGGCAGAGAAGGCAGCTTTAAATGAATTCTTATCCAGGAACCACAGCTATAGCGGTGAAGATCCATCGCTATAGCAGTGGCGGGCAGAGAGATAGGCTACAGGGTCTTCAACTTTAGTAGTCGTCGTTATAACAACACAAATCCACTGCTATAGCGGTGGATGGCAGAAAGCAAGGCTCCTGGGCTGCTAGTTCCAGTGGTCACCACTATAGCGGCATTGGTCCATCGCTATAGCATTGGTTGGTAGAAAGTCAGGCTTCAGAACTCCAGAACTACAGCATTTTCCTCCTCCACAATTCAACCTACACCAAAAGACAAATAACAACATCAAATCACAAGCCAGAGACCAAAATTTGCTTAAACTAATCTAAAACCTAAGAACTCATAAAAACACTTAAAACATAGGTTAAGAATCATAAGCCAACAAGAAAAAGACCAAGAAGAGATGGGATTTAGTACCAAAATGGTACAAAATTGAGAACTTAACACTCCCCCAAACTTGAACCTTTGCTTGTCCTCAAGCAAAAACTTTCAATGAGAAAAATTTTGAGAAAAATAAGTGCAACCATGAATATGTGCAACTAGGAGGAGTAAAGATCTGAAAATGTGAATTAAAGTGAGCCAAGCCTCACCAAACAATTACTCAAAAGATTTAACTCAAGAGCTTGCAATCCTAAGGATTCAGTAACGAGGGTTAACTAAACCACAAGAAAACATGAAATTAAAGCTTCACCTCTTGGAACAGTTTGTAAAACCAAATTCAAAAATTCCAAAACTAAATCACTAATTTGTTCTCAAGGGCATCATTTTATTTTGATTCTCAAGAGTTTCACTGTTTTGTTCTCAAGGGTATAACTTCCTAACTTTCTTTATTTTCTTTGGAAATTTTTGCAAATTTCTCATTTTATTTTTATTATAGGAGCCTATCCCTTATTGAAACTTTCAGTTATCCCCTTATTGAGTCTTTTTTTTACTAGCCTCTTATTGAACTTCTATTTATATATATATATATATATATATGAATATGATCTAAAAACCATTCAAAGAGATAAGAACACGACTCTTGATATTTTGAAGTGATAAGGCTAACACTTATAAAAATATGAGAAACTTAAGATTAGCAAACTCAAGAGGTAACTCTTAAAAAGAATTTCTTTTGACATGATTTGACTTGCCAAAGAATTTCATACTTTCAAATTTCAAATTTTTTTTTTAAATTTCCTCCTACTACACATGCATATGGACAACACAAAATTAATCAAAATTTTCTGAAAGAAGAAACCCATCAACATTGTTAAAAGTCTCCCCCAAACTTAAATTTAACAGTGTCCTCACTGTCCCAGATCAGCACAACAGAGGAAAAAAAGTAAGCAAGCAGCACAACAACAAGAACAAGAAAAACTACAGACAAAAATAATCAAAGCCAAAACAAAACAGTAAAAACTAAAAAATAATAAAACTTGGGTTGCCGCCCAAGAGCACTAAGTTTATAGTCTTTAGCCAGACTTTACCAGGATGCCTATGCTCAAGGTGGATCTTCCAATTTCTTCTGCTTCTTGAATGCTTTTAGCTGAGTGACAACTTTGTTTGCAATGTCAGGAGGTTTGAATTTCTATGGAATGTCATGAAACTTTTCATGAACCTCTGAACTTCTTAGAACTCTCTTTGTTCTTTTCTCCACATTCTCAATATACTCTAAACAATCTTTACTCATCCCATCATGAAAGTGTCCGTGAGGTTCTTTATCAATCATCTTCACCATGTAGCACTTTTCTGGGTCATCAGAAGTTTTCATTGCCTTGTTCATATTAAAGGTAATCTTTTGATCATTAACCCTCATAGTTAACTCACATTTATGAACATCAATTAATGTGTTCCTGGCTACAAGAAAAGGTCTTCCCAAAATGATCGAGATTTCTTTGTCTTCCTCATAATTCATGATAATGAAGTCAGCTGGAAAAATCAACTTATCTATCTTTCCTCAATGATTCTATTCGGATAATACATCAAACGATCACTAGCTGAAGAGTCACTATGGTGGGCTGAGCATTCCCCAAACCTAGTTTCTTGAAGATAGATAGTGGCATCAGATTCACACTGGCTCCTAGATCACACGGTACCTTTCCAGAAAAATTGTTCCCAATGTTGCATAGGATCACAAAGCTGCCCAGATCTTTCATTTGGCTAGGCAACTTCTTTTGGAGAATGACACTGTATTCTTGAGTCATAGCAACAGTTTCAAACTTACCCAAGCTCTTTTTTCTTGACAGAACATCCTTCATAAACTTTTCATAACTGAGCATTTGTTCCAATGCCTCCACGAATGGGATGTTAATATGAAGCTGTTTCAAGATCTCCAAGAACTTCTTATATTGCCAATCCAAATTAAACTTTTTATACCTTAGAGGATAGGGCATTTGTGGAATAAACTTTTCAGCTCTTAAGTCTTGACTAGTATTTACACATTTTCCTTTAGCACTTGAAGCATCTACATTCTCAGTTGCCCTATTTTGGGGCTTGACAACTTTTTCATTCTCTTCTTCAATGGTCACCTCTTTCTTCTGATCATGTGATTTTACAGCATCAGGGAGCTCTTTACCACTCCTTAAGGTAATGGCATTACAATGCTCTCTCTCCTCCCTTCTTGGGTTATTTTTAGTGTCACTAGGGAGATTACCTTGTGGCCTATTATTCAGAGCAAGAGTAAACTGTCCTATTTGAGTCTCTAAGTTCTTGATGGCCACATTTTGAGTCTAAAACATTGACTCACTTCTCTCCATAAACCTCATAAACATATCCTCCATTGAGGGTTTTTTCTCCACTTGAAGTGGTGGAGCTCTATTTTGAGGAGGATAGTTGCTCTGGTTGTTGAAGCCTGAAGGTTGAGAAGGTTTACCAAAAGATGAAGAAGTTGTAGGATTTAGGCAGTGATTGTTACTCCATGAAAAATTTAAGTGATTCCTATTCCCCGGATGGTATGAGTTGGAATAAGAATTTTGCTGATTCCTTTGAGTATCACTCATGTAGTTCAATTGCTCAATTACAGTCAACTCATCACAACATCTATTAGCATGGGCACCACCACAAAGATCACAACTGGGTCCCGGAGTGATTATAATATTTACTCTTATAGGTTCTCATTGCCTCGAGCACAACATATCAACCTTCTTGATCAGTGCTTCATTCTGAGCTGGAAGAGCATTGAGGGTATCCAGTTCCATAAATCCTCTCCTTGCCCCCATAGTCTCTATAATTTCTTGCACATGAGCAATCAATCTTGCCATCAAAGCATTGCTAGCTGCGATATCCAATTTATCTCGAGTCTTATATGTGAGACCACTGTGAAAGATAGTCAATTGCTACCACTCTGGAAGACCATGATTAGGACACTTCATTAGCAGATCCTTAAACAATTCCCAAGCCTCATAAAGACTCTGACCTTCATGATGATAGAAGGCTGAGATCTCATTTCTCAATCTGACTGATCTTGATGGAAGGAAGAACTTATTCAAACATGTAGTAATGCTCCCTCTTGGTTAAGAATCAAGCCAACTCTTTGCCATGTCCCGTAGGGAAAAGGTAAAAAGATAGAGCCAAATAGCATCTTTAGTGACTCCGTTTATCTTAACCATGTCACAAATATCTAGAAAATTTGTGATATGGTTATTCGGGTCCTCTATAGTACTTCCCCCAAACTAGTTCAGTTGAACCAAATTCATCAAAACTACCCTTATTTCAAAATTATTTGCTTCAAGTGGAGGTTTCACTATACTGGACACATGTCCAGCCTCAGTGGGTGATGCATAGTCCCAAACAGCTCTATTTTCATCTTGTTGCAAGTTTACGACACCATTATTGGCATTGTTTCCAATATTTTCTGCCACTCAGGAACTTAACTCACTTGAGTTTTCCTGACCTTAGCTTCTTTTCTAATTCTCCTTGCAAGCCTCTCAATTTCATCATCGAATAGAAGATCAGAAGTGTGAGTGGTACCTTGCATACACAATAGAAAATTACCAGCCAAAAGTGACAAAGAGGAAATCAGAAAAATAACTCTAAAAGCAAAAAATGACTATTTAAACAAAAACAAACAAAGTAAGAAAATAAAGAAAAATAAAAAAAATGCCTAATCTAGCACCTTTAAATTCCTAATAATATTAGCTAAAAACTGTTAGTCCCTAGCAACAGCGCCAAAAACTGTTAGTCCCTAGCATTAGCATAAACACCTCACAGCACATAACACATCAAATCACCACTTTATGTACAATTAAACATTAGACTCCCAATCCCACAAAATAAATCCCATAATTATTTAATGAAATCCCTTAATCTAGTTATTACCACGAACTAGGGAATTTTATTGATTAAATTCTAACTATGGTGTGAATGGGGTTTATATTGAACTTGGCCAATTTTTATAAAAACTCTAAAAGGCAAGGTCACCTACTCAACTCAATGCCGACAAGGTTTACCATGAAAGAGTTTCCAAGAAACCAAGCCAATGACCCTCCCATGCCATCTAGACCAACCAAAATCAATAAATAAATAAAACGAGGAAAATCTTCACCACCAACTCCAACCTTTGGTTACTCATTCGGTCATAACTCTTATTTGGTAAGTAATTTGGAAATGAAACTTATACCATTAGAAATTAGACTCAAAGAGCTTTCCAACAATATAAAGTTTGTTAAAAATAGAGTCCATATGAAAGTATTATGGCCATTTGAAAAATAGACAATGAAATTAGACTCAAAGAGCTTTCCAACAATATAAAGTTTGTTAAAAACAGAGTCCATATGAAAGTATTATGGCCATTTGAAAAATAGACAAGGAAACTCAGTATGACTAGCGATGGTGCCCAGGCGCTACATATACTTGGAGCCAAGGCTTACACTTCCCTCTAAAGTGTAGTGCCTGAGGCACCACACCTGACACCTAGGGCACCACACCTGGTGCCTTATGCGCCACGATCCTGACTTCGCGATTTAGCCTCGATTTTAGGTTAGATATGTCTAAATCTTCATCGTTTTTAATGATTTCTTCCATGAATTTTCATCTTCGCTGTCTAAGGATTATTTAGACACTAAAATCCCTAATTTTAACTGAGAAACAAAGCCCAATCTCAATTTTACCCTAAATACCCTCCAAACTAGAAAATAGGGAAAAGTTCAGAAAATTAGAATTCCTACCTCGATTCCTTGCTTTCTCTAGGTTGCTTGGCCTTCGATGTCTCGCCCCACCGCCGGAGAAAGGTTCTCTGAAGCTAGTTAGAAGATTTAGAGTGGAGAGGGTGAGGTAAAAAGAAGGAAGAAAGAAAGAGTTAAAAGAGAGTGAGGAGAGAGGGAAAAGTGAAACAATGAAGAAAAAGAGGTAGAACCACCTATATATACTCGCTTATGGTAAAATTATTACTTTGCCCCTAGGTAACTCTCGGTTTACCTTGATAGTGGGAAATTTGTAATTTCTCCAATTTGAGTGTTTTCTATATTTTAGGTGCCACATTAATTCCTCATTTCATTTTAATCCCTCTCTAGACCCCATAAGTACTCAGCTCTCTCTATGCATCTGATTGCTTTCTCTCAATTTCCCATCCCCTACCATGAAATTTCCTCTTTCTCTAGTCTTTCCTTAAATCTAAAAAATATTATCCGCAATAAAATACTCAGTCCAGTCATTTATCTCTATTTCCATAAATAATATTCAAAAAGAATAAATTAAATATGAAAAATTAAAAATAACCAAATATTTCCATTAAAAATAATGGAAATTTTCATTATAAAAACTGTAATATCGCTAATCATGGAACTCCAAAATTGGCAGGTATTACATTCTCCCTTTTAACGGAATTCAGTCCCCATAATTAAAAAACTTACCACAAGACTCGAAAAATGCCACATCAATTAACGAGAAGCGGCATTCCCCAATTGTTATACGACTCCGATACACCATGGAGCTCCTTAACTTCCCTCATTCAAGGATGTGCATAAATGGCCTTAATGATCAAAACCCAAAGCACAAGGCTTCTCATATAAAGCCTCAAAAGGCGTCATATCTGTGCTGTTCTAGTAATTATTACCACAAGAAACTTAAGGAACTTAGGGTGGCTTAAGTACCTACCACACATAAGTTCCTCTACCACTCAACCCCAAAGCACCTACATATATATATGCATAAATATAAAGATCCCTTAGTAAATTTATCTCGCAAAATTTTCGGTCGCCTCAGAAGCATATACACGATATGGCATCTCACTTGTGGCTCTCGCAGAGCGTATTTTTGATACCATTATATACCACATCTCGCTCATAAGCCTTACTAATCACACACTTTACACTATGCATAACACAAACATAAACCCACACATAAACACAAACCCACACACACATACTCACAATATAATAAAGTATATACACCCCTCTTAAAGGCGTACTGTCCCTCTAGTACAACTCTCATCTAGAGCTCTGACTTATGACAAACCATGGTAACTACCATCTTGGCCCCAAAAGTGTACCAAGAGACCTCATCCTATTCCCATGGAAATCAAACCATGTATTTAGTTTCTTAGGTTATACCCTCAACTATAACACGTATCCCACACACAAAACAATACAATCAATCACATAATGAACCCTCCCTATATTCCTATCTCGCAAGCCTTCTGGCTCTCAGGTGCATCCCTCTTGGTCCCAGTCCACATGCCCTATATTGGCAACCACCGGTTTCTGACCTCAAGAGTACACCACCCAGTTTTCACACCTCTATCTACTAATCACTTAACCAATTTAAGTCTTACTAGAGGCTGATCCTAACTCCCACTATTTTCTAGATGTTAGCTTTAAGTCTCAATGACATCAATAAGCTACAGTCACTAGGAGGCCTATTCTAGGGACTTGATTCATAAGATGAACATCCTGATTAGTTCTCCTAATGCAAACCCCCACTCTAAGTCTTACCAGACTCATGGGAGAACAAAGCATGTCCCAACTCTCTACCCATTGGGTCATGTCTGTAACCAATAACAGGTTGATAAGAACATGCTCACAACTACAACACAATAACCTATAGGGCAATGCCTTTATCCCTAACCATGAAACTAATACCAAGTCCATTAGCTCACCTCATACTTCCCCATCGACATGCTTTTTCTAACCACTAGTTCTAATAGGATTTTTTCCTTCAGGACTATAAGCCTTGAAGGAATCATCCTTCCTCAAATAAACTTATATTTGGGGTCTTATGTATTTACACATATATGCATACCCCACGCATGTTCATATGTATGTAATTATGGTTCTACACTCATCTGCACACTCTTATCCTCACACTAACACTTATACCACCTAATCAGCCAAGCCCCACAGGCTTTTTAGTAGGTATAGTCTCCTCTAAAGTTCATTGACTCTTTCCACAAGAGAAGTTGTACTTGTAAGTATGCCAAGGAATAGCTTGATTCCAAGATTCCCCACCGTATACCACCATCCCTTGATTCATTCCTTCAGGACTACAGGTTTTAAGAAAATCATTTTGCCCAAATAAACTCCCATATAGGATCCTTATGTAACTACACATATATACACATTCTGTGTATGTTCATATGTAAGTCATTGCATTTCCACACACACCCAAATGCATTCGCTTTCAAACTAATGCACATGATCCTAAAGTACTTACTCTAACACCAATGAGCTTAGGTTTAACCAAAACTCATTCCAAGCCATATTTATGGCACAATTCCTTTATTCTCCATATAAAACACCTTCGATGCCTACTCCACTAACTTACATTCTCTACCTCACTTGGTTGTATGCAACATCCAAGTATCTTACATATCTACTGACACGTATACACTAGAGACTCATAGGCCCTCTTATCATAGAAAAGTGGGCCAAACCTCCCATTAACCTCTAAAATCACGCATTTGCCACTACCTTAACTCAACTAAGATGTCACTCATACCAATAACCTACCTATAGAACACTTAGACCATTCCAAGGTCATGAGATTTCTATACTCTCACCATGATAGAAACTCCTGTAAACCACCATTTACCTCATCTGACCTTCCCGTGTAAGGACCTCATGCATCCTTACACTCCCACACCCATTGTATCTTTACCTAATGACTACCAAAAACTTGTCTCGTGAGTCTTTTCTTCTTTATAAGACTAATCTCGCCTACTTAAGCACACTCACACACAGTATCACCACCTACGAACCCTAAATCAAATAGGTATAACTTAATCAAGTTGTTCCAAAAGATTTACAACTCACTCCAACCTCCCTCATGTCTCCTTCCACGTGTCTCCCTTGGGAGAACTACTTAATCTACATCAATTCCCTCAACCAAACTTTACACTGCTAGATTTCTCTTGGATACATACTCAAGTATGCATCCCAACTCTAACAACTCACGTCCTCTCCTTCAGATTCCTCTTAAGGTATACTTTCTGGCAGTAAAAGAAACAACCTTAGCCTATTGGCTACTAATAGTAGTGTTGACGGCTTGGCAAGCGTACCAATCGTACAAGTAATATAGTGAAAATTAAGTAAGAGAATCGTTCCCACGAGGATTAACTTACTAATTACTCGAGAAATTAAGTTATATTAGTTAGACAATGCAAATTTCAATGGTTCTTGATAGAAGGAAAGTGAAAATGTAAAGTTGAGTTAGTAGTGAATTGTAGGTTTTATGAATTTTAAACAAGCACAATAAAAATCACAAGACAAATGCAATTAATTTCACAAGATGAACACAGCCTAGGATTGCCAATCCCCCGTCGTTCTTTATAAGTTTTAATCCCTCTCCCTCTTGTTATCACCGGCCATACATGCTAATCTAGGATACGAATATGTTTAGAAGGATTCTCCCGAATGCCAACTAAAACTCAACCCGAAATATCATAATTCCTTATGTATTCTTAAGTTCCGAAAATGCACAAACCCTAATCTGACTATATGAGGCTAATATCTATATTCCTATGATATTAACGAATCTATTCCCTCTCCTTTGTGGTTCAAGAACTCATACTATCCATTCTATGATCTAGGTTTTACATTCCTCTCCCAAGTACAGCAAAACCACCAAACATTCCATTAAATTGATCAAGTTTAATGAAAGCAAGAAAATGAGAATGAATAAACATGTATTAATGGCCAAACAATCACAAGAGTCAAGAGATTAACAAAACTTAATCCAAACTAAGGTTCATAGCAATCCTAGTACAGAAATTTAGCTACACATCATCACAAAATACAGAAAATGAGAGAAGAGAAAAGAAAACTCCATGATTCCAAGTTGGGTAGAAGAAAAATGGCTTCAATCTTCTCCAAAAGTTGGTTGCCCTAGCTTCTGGAGGTGAATTCGGCGCTCCTCCTTCGGTTCCAGCCCAGAATACCCTAAAATTTCAGTCCAAATCGCCTTTTAAAGCTTGCTGCACGTGACAGTAAATTGGCTTGTGCGCTTAAGCGCATGTTTTCCCGCTTAAGCGCGATTTAGAGAGCAGCGGTCACACGCTTAAGCGCATATAATTCACGCTTAAGCGTGTTTTAGACAGAATTGAGCTTCCAATTAGCAAGCTTCACGCTTAAGCGTGCATATGTCCCGCTTAGGCGTGCATGTAACAGCAAAGTCTTCATTTTTTCTTCTCCAAAGTTCCTCTTCACTTCAATTAAATCTTGGCTAATGGAGTTCTCATCTTTCAACAACATTTTCCTAGCTGAAATGCCTGCAAAAGCAAAATCACCAACGTAGTTACACAAGTAACTCAAAAAGAAAGTGATTAGAAGTCCAAAAATTACATTTCAAACTTAAGAGTGAGGTATGTATGCAACTATCCAAAAATTAGGTATTAAAACCCTAATGACAGCCAAAAGTATGCCAATATGACAGGAATCCCCATAGAATATATATGAATGCTGAGGATTCATCAATCCCCCAAACTTGAACTTTTACTCGTCCTCGAGTAAAACAATTAAAACATGTAATCAATAAATCAAGACAAGCAAGGCTTCAATTCTCTTTTAAACCCTCAAGCGCTAATTTTCAAAAATCGCAAGGAGATGAAATTTACGTCAGTCTATAGATGCCTTCAGGTTCTAAAATGAATAATGCTTCCTCACAAGTTCTTGAAGTGTGTGTGTGCCTTAGCCAAGATTCAATTTCATGCACGTGTTTAGCTGAAAGTTCAAATAGTTTAAGAAGCATGGAAACAATCAATACTGACAACTCCATAAGCCTTTCCTTATCCTCTTTCTCCACTAAGCTAAACTTTGCACCATTCTTTGATCAAAAGGACTTAAGGCTTGTAATGTGGCTTTGGACAATGGCTACCAAATGAAGGGTAAAGGAAAAAGACAAACATCAAGAGAATTATAATTTAGCATCAATAAATATGACATTTTTTTTTCTCCTTTATTTCTTTTATCCCATGCTTTTCTTTTTCTTTCTCTGTTTCTTCAAATTGCATTTTTTTTTATCAACATATTTTTCGAGTCTCACAAAATGAGAATATGCAATCATCATAAAAATTTGTTGTCATACTCTATCTTCATAGATTTGCATGTCTCTTGAGAGTGACAACTTCAATGTGCTCTTCAAAATATTTTTTTTTTTTTGAATATTTATGAGCACTCTTTTACTCCATTTCTTCTTCCACTCTTTGATTTTCTTGTCTCGTACACCTCCATAAGCAAAATCACTTTTTCAAACTTCATAGATGCTATTATTCTCTTGAAAAAGGGGTTAGACATTGTTTTTCAAGCTTGAAAGGTGGGACTAAAGTGGGTAAAAGAAAGAATTAACAAATTATTTTTTTTTTTTTAACAAATAAAAGCTCAAAATCGGGATCAATGGATAGCGTAATAAAAGGATGGCTTGAAAGGCTCAATCGCACAAAGGAATTGCCTAAATCATTTCTCCAAACAATGCAAAATTTAGAAATTTCGTTTCAAGAGAGTTTAAACATAGGTTCTAGAGTTCTTACAATTGATAAATAACCATACTAATTAAACTATAAAAATTTTCTATGAACAAATGCACATAAATTAAATTCTGGCTAATTTGTGCTTAAAAAAAAGTTTTCAACAACTCTAAGGAAACAAAATTTATTCGACAATCTGAATACAAATATAGACTCCACAAAAAACTTTCATCCTGTGCAACAAGTAATCAGCAGATTCATCATAAGGTTTTCACAAGAGATAATTTCCAGCCAGCCAATCTCAATAAACTGAAATACTAGATAAGGCTAGAGAAACAAATTCAGTGCATTCACATAATTCCACAGATTCCACAGATCACCAAAATCCTCCCCCAAACTTGAGGCGAACATTGTCCCCAATGGTCTAAAATGCGATAATAAATCAAATGAACGAAAGGGAATTTGGGGGCCAGAAAAAGATAGCAAAAATAACCAAAAATAATGAAAATAACAATAAAGAGATCAATAGCCAAACTACAACGTCTCAACCAAATAGACGCAGATCTAATAAAATCAACGAAACTAGTCAATCAACAAAATGCTCAAAAACACAAGTCCGAAATAAAGTTCAATTACACTAATTCAAAAATAGAAATATAACAGAAACATAAATCCTAGCTATCATCCTCCTCATCAGCTCCCGTTGCTTCTTCTGCATCTCCTCCTTCTTCTGCCTCTCCTTCTTCTGCTTCATCTTCAGCTCCTCCACTTTGGGATAAATCCCAACCTTCAGTGCTAACCCCATTCTTTAAAGCCCATGCATTGCCAAAACTCCGCTGATAATGCCACATATTCTTCATCATTACCTCAAGATCAGAAACGCGTTGATTAACCGAAAAAAGTGTGACAGTGGGAGCCGGGGTAGAAACCTGAGAGGGCTGAGGGGCAGTAGGAGGTCTAAGAGCACTACCAGTAGTGGCATCTTCAGCAGCAAATTTATCCAAGAGCTCCTTTGTGATGGACTTGGGAGGAGAAAGAAATGTTTCCCCCTCCATGGGCACATTCTGGGCGGCACACAGTTTGGTTATCAGGTAAGGGTAACCCAGGATTCCCACCTTTGCCTGTGCCAAGGCTTCAATGTTTTTCGCGATTAACAAGCCTAAGTCCACAAATTTTTCCTCCAGGATACAGTAAATAAGGGTGGCTCTTTTCACATTAACATCCGAGGTATTGGTGGTCGGGAGGAGGTTGGATTGAGATAAAACACACCATGCTTTGGCCACTGGAAGGAGGTCAGCTCTCTGTAACTTGAGAGGTGCATTCTTTTTACCTAAAATCCATTGTGCACCAGGTTTACACAATGTGTCAAGCACCCTCTCCGGATTTGCAGGGATATCATCAATGTGATGTTGATAGAGGCAAATGGCTGCTCTAATTCCAAAATGGCTGTTGATAGTAGCAGCAGAAAAATCAACTTCTACACCTCTAACCATGGTCTTATATTCCCCCAAACCATCATTTTTGACCCTCCTAGCATTGGCATAGAATTCTTGTACCACAGATAAGCAACTGGTGGGTTTGTCCATAAACACATACCGGTCCCAACCTCTTTTGGCAATTTGTTCTAAAATCTCAGGATAATCACCGGGGCTAAGCGCAATTGCCCTCTCCCTGACATATTTTTTTATGCTCACTTTGTCTTTATACCAATTTTGGTGTTCTAGGGTTCTAAATTTCATATTATCAAAAGGGAGGGAACCACTAGACCCAATTTTCTCCTTACCCCTTGACCTCTTCTTGGATGCCATATGTTTCCTGTGACAAATTCAGCAAAGTATTCCAAGGACAACAAAACGTATCAACACTAAATAAGCCCTATGTTTGTATAATTGCAAAATTCCTAAAATTTGCCTAAGTTTCAAAAATTGAGCCACTAGCCTACTAAAATCACAGAATAGATGAGAGACATTACCTATAAAGCAAAATGGGAGGAAAATACGGAGAAAACACAAAGAACACGGAGGGAGATCAACCTACACGGCCTATCCACGCAGAGAAGTGAGGAGCCCACGGTGGGGAGGCTTCAAGGAGCAAAAACTGAAAGTGAATCGGCGAAAATGGACGAGATAGTGATGGGGAAGGGATGGATGGAGGGTTTTGCGGAGGAAACTGACCGGAAAACTGGCTGGGAGTGGCTGGGGATGGTGGGTCGCGGCTGTGGGGCTTGGAGGAAGGGAGAAATCTGCAAATTTGGGGAGAAAAACCCTAATTTTCGGATTTAAGGACGCTGCCTCACGCTTAAGCGTTCTGTTACTGCGCTTAAGCGCGATTCCTTTAGCCAAATTTTTTTTTTTTTTTTTTTACCCGCTTAAGCGTGACCATATGAGCTTAAGCACAGTTTGACCCGAGAGCACCCTGATTTTTCTGCCTTTACACGCTTAAGCGTATAAAATTTGCGCTTAAGCGTGTTCTAACCCGAGAGTACCTTCATTTTCACCCATGACACGCTTAAGCGTGGGATATTTGCGCTTAGGCGTGAATCCATCAGAAGGACATCAAAGTTTTCAGCAGAAACAAGTCCAAATTCTCCCTGATTGAGCTACACTGACATTTTAATCACCAGCCAACAGGTCTATACCCTTCACACAGCAGATTTAGCTTCTCAAGTGGATTACATGGAGATTTATCCAAACATTACTGCAATGACATTTATGTAAACATCTCCAAAAATTCTAAATAGGCTACTACAGCAGGTGTCTTCCCCCAAACTTATTTGAGTTTATGTTTCCAATCATCAGAAAAGTTTTCATCTCTTCAAAATAGCAATGAACATCATGAACATAACATGCAACTAAGCTACAAAGCTAAACAACTTCACTACAGCAAATTATTAACTAAATTAACTTCTCACAACAACTTATGCAGCACAGTAAAAGATCACACAACCACAGATACACACGATAGCACACGAACAACTAACTATTGCCGAAAATAAAAAGGAAGAGTGTAAGAAAGCTTGGGGTGCCTCCCAAGAGCGCTATATTTATAGTCCTTAGCTGGACTTTACCGGAGCTCCTATGCCATGGGTTGGATGAGTGGAAGGGAAGTCTTCTCCCGCTCAATTTCGCCACCAAGATAGTGCTTCAATCGATGGCCATTCACTTTGAAGCTTCTAGCACCCTCCAGATCTGAAATCTCCACAGCTCCATGTGGGAAGGCTTCTTTGACAATAAAAGGCCCTGACCATCTAGACTTCAGCTTCCCAGGAAAGAGTTTGAGTCTAGAGTTGAAAAGAAGAACTTGTTGGCCTGCTTCAAAGGATCTAGGGACTATTTTGCGATCATGCCATCTTTTCACCTTCTCTTTATACAATTTAGAGCTTTCGTAAGCTTGAAGACGGAAGTCCTCAAGTTCATTCAATTGCAAGAGCCTCTTTTCTCCAGCTTTCTTGATATCAAAATTTAAGAACTTTGTAGCCCAAAATGCTTTGTGCTCTAGCTCTACTGGGAGATGGCAAGCTTTTCCATAGACTAGCTTGAAAGGGGATGTTCCAATTGGATTTTTATATGCAGTTCTATAAGCCCACAAAGCATCGTCTATCCTCTTTGCCCAGTCTTTTCTTGAGGCATTGACTGTCTTCTCCAATATCCTCTTCAATTCTCGATTAGAGACCTCAACTTGACCGCTTGTTTGAGGGTGATAGGGGGTAGCTACTCGGTGCTTGACACCATATTTAGTCAGAAGATTATCCAAATACTTGTTACAGAAATGAGTCCCACCATCGCTAATTAAAGCTCGTGGCACCCCAAACCGAGAAAAGATGTTTTTCTTCAAGAAATTTACTACCACTTTTGAATCATTTACCGTGGTAGGAATGGCTTCCACCCATTTAGAGACGTAATCGACGGCCACCAGTATGTATTGGCATGAGAAGGAAGAGGGAAACGGCCCCATGAAATCAATCCCCCACACATCAAAAATTTCCACTTCAAGAACACTATTGAGTGGCATTTCATGTTTTCTTGAGATGTTGCCACTTCGTTGACATCGATCACAATTTTCTACAAACTTTCTCGCATCCTTAAACAAGGATGGCCAATACAGTCCACTTTCCAAAACCTTAGCTGCTGTTCGAACACTGCTATAATGACCTGCATAGTCTGAATTGTGACAATGCCATAGCACACTTGTCATCTCTTCTTCTGGAATGCAGCGACGAACTATCTGATCGGCACAAACTCGAAAGAGAAAGGGCTCATCCCAAAAGTAATTTCGCACATCATGGAAGAACCTCTTCTTTTGATGGGTGTTTATGTCTGGCGGCAATCTGCCACACACAAGGAAATTCACGTAGTCTGCATACCATGGTATTTGCTTGTCTCCTACTAAAAACAGCCGCTCATCAGGAAAATTCTCATTGATTTGCGGCTCTATTTCAGCTTGAACACCATTGCTTAAGCGCGAGAGATGATCAGCAACTTGATTCTCACTTCCTTTTCTATCTTTAATTTGCAAGTCAAATTCTTGCAGTAGTAGAATCCACCTGATTAACCTGGGCTTCGAGTCCTTTTTCTCAATGAGATATTTGATCGCTGAATGATCAGTATGTACGGTGACTTTTGTTCCCACTAGATATGCTCGAAATTTATCAAATGCGAATACCACCGCTAATAATTCTTTTTCCGTGGTGGTATAATTCAATTGAGCATCGGTTAGTGTTCTGCTAGCATAATAAATGGGATGAAAGATCTTTTCACACCGTTGACCCAACACCGCCCCCACTGCATGGTCACTTGCATCGCACATCAATTCAAAGGGTTTCTTCCAATCCGGTGCAACAATAATAGGTGCAGCGACAAGCCTCTTCTTCAATTCAATAAATGATGCCAAACATTCCTTATCAAAGCAAAACGGAGCATCTTTTTCTAGCAAATGGCACAATGGCTTAGCAATCTTGGAGAAATCTTTTATGAATCTCCTATAGAAACCAGCATGACCAAGGAAGCTCCTGACTCCTTTTACAGACACCGGAGGAGGGAGTTGCTCAATGGTTGAAACTTTGGCTTGATCAACTTCCAAGCCCTTCTTGGAGACTTTATGACCAAGTACAATGCCTTCTTGCACCATAAAATGGCATTTTTCCCAATTAAGCACCAAATTGGTTTCTTCACATCGCTCTAGAACTTGTTTCAAGTTGCCAAGACAACTATCAAATGAAGTCCCAAAGACTGAGAAATCATCCATAAAAACTTCAAGGCATTTTTCCACCATATCTGAAAATATTGCCATCATGCATCTTTGGAATGTTGCCGGTGCGTTACACAAACCAAATGGCATTCTCCTGAAAGCAAATGTACCATATGGACATGTGAACGTTGTCTTTTCCTGATCATCTGGTGCAATAGCAATCTGGTTATAGCCTGAATAGCCATCAAGAAAACAGAAGAATTCTTGGCCAGCCAACCTGTCTAGCATCTGATCAATGAATGGTAGCGGGAAGTGATCCTTCCTTGTAGCCTTGTTCAATTTGCGATAGTCCATACATATTCTCCACCCTGTAACCGTGCGAGTCGGTATCAATTCATTCCGAGTGTTAGCCACTACAGTCATGCCTCCCTTCTTGGGGACACATTGAACTGGGCTCACCCATGAACTATCAGAAATAGGGTAAATTATTCCAGCATCCAGCCACTTTACAATTTCCTTCTTCACCACGTCTTTCATTACTGGGTTTAATCTTCGCTGGTGCTCAATAGTGGGAGAATATCCTTCTTCGAGCTTTATTTTGTGCATACAAATCGAGGGACTAATGCCTTTTATGTCAGCGATTGTCCATCCCAAGGCTTTTTTATGTTCCCGTAGGATTCTCAATAATTTTTCTTCTTGCTCCAAATTCAACAGAGAAGACATAATTATTGGCAAGGTTGACGATTCTCCCAAATATGCATACTTCAAATGGGGAGGCAATGGCTTGAGCTCAAGTACAGGTGGCTCTTCAATAGATGGCTTAGTGTCATGTCCCATCTCGGTGGTCAAATCCAATGACTCCACTTGTTTGTGGTATATAGGAGTGGCATTCAACAGGTTCACATACTCAACTACTTCTTCATTATCTTCATCCACTCCCGTAGCTACAAGAGATGACTCAAGTGCATCTTCATAATGCACATTCTCAAAGGTGGTTTGTACCACTCTATCCACCATAGCATCCACTACAGAAATTCTGTAGCACTCTTCTGGATCATCAGGATATTTTATTGCCTTAAAAACATTAAACTTCACCTCTTGGTCTTGCACCCTCATGGTGAGTTCTCCTTTTTGCACATCAATGATAGTTCTCCCAGTAGCTAAGAATGGACGTCCCAAGATGATAGGGACATCATGGTCTTCTTCATAATCCAAGACAATGAAGTCAGCAGGGAAGATGAACTTATCCACCTTAACTAACACATCCTCCACAACTCCTCTAGGATACGCAAGAGTACGATCCGCTAGTTGCAAGGTGACTGTAGTCGGTCGAGCTTCACCCAATCCTAGCCTCTTGTATATGGACAGAGGCATTAAGTTTATGCTTGCCCCCAAATCACAGAGAGCCTTTCCACTGAATTTATCCCCAATTGTGCAAGGTATATTAAAGCTTCCCGGGTCTTTGAGCTTTGGTGGAAGCTTGTTTTGCAAGATGGCACTACATTCTTCAGTGAGTGCTACGGTTTCATATTCACAAAGCCTTCTCTTCTTGGACAAAATATCTTTCATGAATTTCACATAACTCGGCATTTGTTCAAGTGCTTCTGCAAAGGGGATATTGATGTGGAGTCTTTTAAATACCTCCAAGAATTTTTTGAATTGATGATCCAATTTCTGCTTCTCGAATCTTTGTGGAAATGGAGGTTGTGGTTGCGTTTTGGGTTTCGGGTGCTCAATGAGGGGCTCAGCTTCATTTTTCTTTGGAGTGACTTCTTCTTGGTTTTTGTTTTTCTCAACTTCAGCTGTCTTTGGATTACCCTCAATTTCTTTCCCACTTCTCAAAGCAATAGCTTTACAGTGCTCATTTCCTTCTCTTCTAGGATTGGTCTCAGTGTCACTAGGAAGATTACCTTGAGGTCTACTATTAAGAGCGTTGGCCAACTGTCCCATTTGGGTCTCCAAGTTTCTAATAGCAACATTTTGGCTCTGAATTAAAGATGATTGATTCTGGATCACGGCATCATTCTTGGCCATGTACTGCATGAACATATCTTCCAAAGTGGGTTTCTTTTCCACCTGAGGTGGTGGGGCTCTGTTCTGGTTATTGAAGCCGGGTGGTTGAGAAGGCCTACTAGATGATGACGAGGCCATGGGATTGAGACAATGATCATTACTCCATGAAAAGTTCGGATGATTTCTATTTCCCGGGTGGTAAGAATTTGAGTAGAAGGTATTCTGGTTCCTCTGGTGATTGCCCATATAATTTAACTGTTCCATGGTAGAATTCTCCTCACAGCAACCATTAATGTGAGCACCCCCACAGAAGTCACAGCTTGGTGCCGGATTACTCACCGTATTTACTCTCACCGGCTCTTGTTGTCTAGCACACAACATCTCAACCTTTTTCGTTAGGGCTTCATTCTGGGCTAAAATAGCATGAAGAGTGTCCAACTCCAGCATCCCTTTCTTTGAGTTGCTCTTGGCTCTGATGGAAGCGTTCTGACTAGCCCCCATGGTCTCAATAATGTCCTTGGCTTGCTCAATTGACTTGCCCAACAATGCACCGCCAGCTGCGGTATCCAGTTTATCCCTGGTTTCATAATTTAATCCACTGAAGAAGATTGAGATTTGTTGCCACTCTTGAATGCCATGATTAGGGCATTTCCTCAACATCTCCTTGAATCGTTCCCAAGCATTGTATAATGTCTCTCCCTCTTGTTGAAGGAATGCTGTAATCTCATTTCTCAATTTTACTGATTTTGAGGGAGGGAAGAATTTATCCAAGAATTTCCTTCGCAGTTCATCCCAAGTAGTTATACTCCCCGGTGGTAGATTCGTCAACCAATTTTTTGCACCATCCCTTAAAGAGAAAGGGAATAATCGAAGGCGGATGGCATCATCTGTGACTCCATTCAGCTTGACCATATCGCAAATATCAAGGAAGTTCACAATATGATTGTTTGGATCCTCCATAAGACTTCCCCCAAACTGGTTTTGTTGTACCAGATTTAACATCATAGCCTTCATCTCAAAATTGTTGGCTCCAATCGCGGGCTTCACTATGCTTGAGGCATTCCCAGCATTAACAGGTGAAGCATAATCCCATATTGCTCTGAATTCCATTTGAGGCTCATCAACAACCCCATTTCCAGCATTGATCTCATCACCCTGGTGATTCAAGTTGTCTTCAGCCATTTCTTTTTGTATAGCTTGGCTTACTTGAGCTTCTCTGGCTTTAGCTTCCTTCCTAACTCTTCTTGCTAGTCTTTCAATCTCAGGTTCGTAAAGAAGGTCAGAAGGATTGAGGGTACCTCGCATACGCAATGAAAGGCACTGATTAGCAAAGAATGATAGGAATAACAGAATTAACACAAAAACTAGGATGACTAACTAAGAAAAATAAACAAAGAAAAACAGCTATAGACAAAGGTCTAATCTAGCACTTCTTAATTCCTATGAATATTAGCAACAACCGTTAATCCCCGGCAACGGCGCCAAAAACTTGTTGACGGCTTGGCAAGCGTACCAATCGTACAAGTAATATAGTGAAAATTAAGTAAGAGAATCGTTCCCACGAGGATTAACTTACTAATTACTCGAGAAATTAAGTTATATTAGTTAGACAATGCAAATTTCAATGGTTCTTGATAGAAGGAAAGTGAAAATGTAAAGTTGAGTTAGTAGTGAATTGTAGGTTTTATGAATTTTAAACAAGCACAATAAAAATCACAAGACAAATGCAATTAATTTCACAAGATGAACACAGCCTAGGATTGCCAATCCCCCGTCGTTCTTTATAAGTTTTAATCCCTCTCCCTCTTGTTATCACCGGCCATACATGCTAATCTAGGATACGAATATGTTTAGAAGGATTCTCCCGAATGCCAACTAAAACTCAACCCGAAATATCATAATTCCTTATGTATTCTTAAGTTCCGAAAATGCACAAACCCTAATCTGACTATATGAGGCTAATATCTATATTCCTATGATATTAACGAATCTATTCCCTCTCCTTTGTGGTTCAAGAACTCATACTATCCATTCTATGATCTAGGTTTTACATTCCTCTCCCAAGTACAGCAAAACCACCAAACATTCCATTAAATTGATCAAGTTTAATGAAAGCAAGAAAATGAGAATGAATAAACATGTATTAATGGCCAAACAATCACAAGAGTCAAGAGATTAACAAAACTTAATCCAAACTAAGGTTCATAGCAATCCTAGTACAGAAATTTAGCTACACATCATCACAAAATACAGAAAATGAGAGAAGAGAAAAGAAAACTCCATGATTCCAAGTTGGGTAGAAGAAAAATGGCTTCAATCTTCTCCAAAAGTTGGTTGCCCTAGCTTCTGGAGGTGAATTCGGCGCTCCTCCTTCGGTTCCAGCCCAGAATACCCTAAAATTTCAGTCCAAATCGCCTTTTAAAGCTTGCTGCACGTGACAGTAAATTGGCTTGTGCGCTTAAGCGCATGTTTTCCCGCTTAAGCGCGATTTAGAGAGCAGCGGTCACACGCTTAAGCGCATATAATTCACGCTTAAGCGTGTTTTAGACAGAATTGAGCTTCCAATTAGCAAGCTTCACGCTTAAGCGTGCATATGTCCCGCTTAGGCGTGCATGTAACAGCAAAGTCTTCATTTTTTCTTCTCCAAAGTTCCTCTTCACTTCAATTAAATCTTGGCTAATGGAGTTCTCATCTTTCAACAACATTTTCCTAGCTGAAATGCCTGCAAAAGCAAAATCACCAACGTAGTTACACAAGTAACTCAAAAAGAAAGTGATTAGAAGTCCAAAAATTACATTTCAAACTTAAGAGTGAGGTATGTATGCAACTATCCAAAAATTAGGTATTAAAACCCTAATGACAGCCAAAAGTATGCCAATATGACAGGAATCCCCATAGAATATATATGAATGCTGAGGATTCATCAAGTAGTCACTTGAATGGAGTCGTATTCTAAACATCATGGTCACTATCTTCTAGCCTAAGAACCACCTCGACTAGAAGAATTGCAACCATCTTAATTCTTAGGATGAAACTTATAACTTAGCCCTCAACTCATTTCACGTGAGCATTCTCTCTTCTCCCTAACGTCTCCTTTACCCTTCAACCTCTATTATCTGACTTCAACTCAAAATAACTTGGGTGAAGTACCTCCCTACACATGGCCCATCTAGAATGCCATCAACAGTTAGGAGGATGGACTATACACCTATCCACATAGATGTTAATTCACAAGATCCCAAATTCATCACTCCACTCAATAAACCATCCAAGCCACAAGGAATGCCCACACATCCCGTGGGTATACATTTCCTTTTCTTAGAAAATTCATAACAATATACACACGTATGTATAATGTTTAGATTATTCCTACACCAAACTATTTTCCCCAAATTCTTTCTAAAATTTCAATCTCCCTTTCTAAATAATTTACAACCACCTCGGAGGTAATATAGCAAAGCTACATCTGAGCGAGCTCGTGAGCTCCTAGTGCTCCGAGGATTTCTCTTCCATCCAGAGCCAAAAACCAGCATATAAGAACTAACACTTCTTATATTAATAAAATTATTTCTGACTCACTCCACTGAGGAGTAAGTCACAAAAGAGAAACTCAACATCCTATAATGTCTTTTATAGAACCTAAACCCATGGTCATGCTGCGCAATTCATGACAAAGGGAAAGGGCCCACAAAGAACACCAAGCTCTGTAATCTATAAGAGACTAAACACAAACTTTCTCTCTTATACCATTTTGTAATGCCCTGAAAAATGGGCACGTGAATATACATACATTATAAGGTGTACCTCAGTGGTAACCCATAATTTTCTTGAATAATCCTAATATTCACAATTATACAAATTAAAATTTTCATAATTTGTAAAGCAAATTACAGCCAAATTAATAAAATTCCTAAAACACCATAAGATCTAGGTGGCCTATAGCATTACAGAGCATTCTAATAGGCTTGTAACCCAAAAAGTGGTTCATAAAGAACCTTCCAGTCTAAAATAGAGTATATCTCTAAGCCGCCAAACTCCCAGTGAATTCCCATCCTCCTCAGTTACTAAATCTAAAAAGATAACAATAGAAAGTGTGAATTTATCAAAAACTCAGTAAGTAAATGACTGTGCAATTAAATAAAGTACAAGTATAAATACCAGTCTCGCTACCATAATCAGAGTGCTCACAATAAACATGTACCAGTATAAAAGAATATATATAACGTATGGTACCACACAACCACAATCCATAGCCTCTATGTGAGTCTACATTCTCACAAAATAATTTATAAAACAATCCTCAAATACATAAAAGCAAAATTAAACATTCACACTGAAATATATTATGTTTCAAACATATGCTATGTATTTCCACATTATGCAATGCACAATGTATGATGTATTTCCCACTCTTTTCCTGCTCTTACCATATTGAAGATCACCCCTCAATAGGTTTATTTTAAAGGTCCAACCCTCAGTTCTTACTCCTCGACATTCTCCCCAAGAATAACTAGATCCTTGGGTTACTAGCTAGTTTCCACATAGTTCTTTTCTTTCCCCTTTTTCCTTTAATATGAAATGCGTTCACACAAATACCAAATGCATTAACACGAACACCGCACAACACATACAACATTAAATCACCACTTTAGGTACAATCAAACATTAAACTCCTAATGTCACAAAATAAATCTCACAATCATTCAATGAAATCCCTTAATCTAGTTATTGCCACTAACTAGGGAATTTCATTAATTTAATTCTAACTATGGTGTGAATGGGGTTTATATTGAACTTGGCCAATTTTTATAAAAACTTAAAAAGGCAAGGTCACCTACTCAACTCAATGCCGACAAGGTTTACCATGAAAGAGTTTTCGAGAAACCAAGCCAATGACGCTCCCACGCCATCTAGAACCAACCAAAATCAATAAATAAATAAAACGAGGAAAATCCTCACCACCAACTCCAACCTTTGGTTACTCATTTGGTCATAACTCTTATTTGGTAAGTAATTTCGAAATAAAACTTATACCATTAGAAATTAGACTCAAAGAGCTTTCCAACAATATAAAGTTTGTTAAAAACAGAGTCTAGATGAAAGTGTTATGGCCATTTGAAAAAGGGACCAAGAAACTCAGTATGGCTGGCGCCTTAGGCTTACTCTTCCCTTTGAAGTGTGGCGCCTGGGGTGCCACACCTGGCGCCATGATCTTGACTTTGCGATTGAGCCTCTATTTTAAGTTAAATTTGGCCAGATCTTCACTATTTTTCATGATTTCTTCCATAGGTTCTCATCCTTGATGTCTAACGAGTATTTAGACACCAAAACCTCCTCCCCAATTTTAATTGAGAAATGAAGCTCAAATCTCAATTTTTCCCCAAATACCATTAAAACTAGAAAATAGGGAAAAGTTTAGAAAATAAAAAATCCTACCTAGATTCCTTGGTTTCCCTAGATTGTTTGGCCTTCGATGACTCACCCCACCACCAAAGAAAGGTTCTTCGACGCTCGTTAGAGGACTTGGAGTGGAGAAGGTGAGGTAGAGTAAAGGAAAAGAGAAAGAGAGAAGAGAGAGAGTGAAGAGAGAGGAAAAAGTAAGAAAATGAAGAAAAAGAGGTGGGGCCACCTATATATACCCGCCCAAAGTGAAATTATTACTTTACTCCTAGGTAACTATCAGTTAACCTTGATAGTGATAAATTGTAATTTCTCTAATTTGGGTATTTCCTATATTCTAGGTGCCACATTAATTTCTCATTTCATTTTAGTCCCTCTCTGGACCTCATAGGTACTATGTTTTTCTATGCCAATGATTGCTTTCTCTCAATTCGCCATCCCCTACCATGAAATTTCCTCTTCTTCTAGTCTTTCCTTAAATCTCAAAAATATTATTTGCAATAAAATACTCAATCCTGTCATTTATCTCTATTTCCATTAATAATATTCAAAAAGAATAAATTAAAAATGAAAAATTAAAAATGACCAAATATTTCCATTAAAAATAATGAAAATTTTCATTATAAAAATCGTAATACCACTAATCACGTGACTCCAAAACTGGCGGGTATTACACAGTTGATCCATGGTAACCCAGTCTTCGAAAGCTAGGATGATCTTCCTTTCGACGCCTTCTACAATAAAGATGTCTAGACATAGCTTTGTGCCTAGAATGTATCCATCTAGTTTGTTTCCACGAATGATAGGGAGTACCACTGAGCTCCACAGTAGGTAATTTATTTTGTTCAGCTTGACAGAACAATTTGATTCAAAGCAGTGATGAGAGGTGTTGCTCTGTTTTGGATGCTAGGAGCAGAGGAATGTTCGTTGGCATTAGTAGCAACACAAGGTGTAGCAAATGAAGGGGTTTAGGTTGATGGATCCATGACAGAAGCCTTTTTTGCTTTAATACCAAGAGAAAGAGTGAGAAAGATAGGAAACAAATGCTAGAAGAGAATGAAATAAATAATACTTTTGGTATTAGATATCACGTATTGAAAAAAATAGTGTTACCTTGTTTTATAACATAACAAGGTAACTAACTAGCTGAAGAATAACTACCTAACTAACTACAATAAAAAGAACTGAAACACATAAATAACTAACATAAACTAACTAACTAACATAATAAACACAACATAAGCAAGCTTACATACTGTGATAACTAAAGACTACTATTTAACTATGGTAGAGGTATTTTTCTCCATATATCCATATGCAAACTACTTGCACTTCTCTTTGCAACTCTATTTCTTATAGGATTTGGTGGTTTAGCATTGTATACGGTGACTAGTGGTAGCTTTGCTGAAGCAGTTTGGCATTCTTATACTTATGTAGCTAACTAAGGAAATCATGCTGAAATAGAAGAACTGGACAGAGGATTGTTTATGTCTCTATTAGTTTAGGAGGCATGCAGATTTTTACTATGATGCTTGGGCTTATTTTAGATGCCATATCAGAGAAGGTGGATTCACTTAGAAAAGGTAAGAGTGACGTGATCGAAATGAAACACATACTTATTCTTGGGTGGAGCGACAAATTGGTTATTTGCTTACTGGTTTATCTATACATTGTTAATTTATGTTTTTAGAAAAATTAGCTTGAAAATTCATATGGTCTGTCTTTTTGAGAGACTTAGTTTGTTATAACTTATGTCTTATATTGTAGTTTGTTATGACTTATGTCTTACATTGTAGTTTGTTATAACCTATGTCTTATATTGTTTTCATTTGTTGATCATCTATTTCTAAAATTTGGATTCCTTGCATATATACAATATGAAAATAATTTGAAATCTTTTCTTTTTTAGTTCTGTGCATCTAAGTGCATATATATTTTTTTTGCTGAAATAGAAGATGATAAATAGTGTTATATAAGCAAGGTTCACTTGTGAAGTGGCTAGCAATAGCAAATAAGAGTACTGGTGGTAGCATTATTGTGGTGCTTGTAGAAAAAAAGTAAAGGAGGAAATGGAAATGGATTTAGCAAAGATGGAATTTGACTTCATAGGAACATCTGTTATATGTTGAAGTGGCAGTCCTCTTATATTGGTTGACCTAAAAAAGGTATTGATGATTACTTAATCTTTTAGCAAATCAACTTGACTGCTTTGGTGCAGGAAATTAATGTAAGGTATTTTTTATTTCTACCTTGAATCTTGTTGATTGCTCCTACCCATAGTTGAATTTTTGTTAATTCTCAAGTTTCAGTTTCAAAGGCACGGGCAATTATTGTATTGGCTTCTAATCAAAATGCATATCAAGTAGTACTGTTAAACAGGTAGGATTCGATTAGATTGGACTGCCCTATCACGGTCTGATGTAAATGGGCTGACAAGGAGCCAGGCCATTTACAAATGGTCCTACTTGTTAAAGTCCAAGACCACTCATGGCTAGACCGTGGGTAAATGGTCCAACCGGTGGTCATAACTTTTTTTTTAAAGCACAATCATACAAAAATGGAACAGGCGAAGAAGAAGAACAATCAACCAAAGTCAGATATATATGTCTTTAAGGTGATTTATTACCATATTTTCACCAAAATATTGCTTAAAAACAATTAGAGGGATCTCTAGTGGATTTCATGGATGTTTTAAACTCATTGAAGACTGAGAATCACAAAGCTGCTGAGCCTTAGATGAAGACAAAGAGGGAGGTAAGACCATAAGAGCTTTAGCAAAGAAAAAACTTCAATCCTTCCCTTCCCTGTGGTGATCTCCTCTATTCTCCATAATCGTACCTACTAGAAATCCGAAAATAGGGAATCGAGAGATCAAACGAGGACGACGAGAAAAAATAGCCTAAACTTTGATTCTTGTCTCTGAGTGAGGGAACCAAGAGATCAGATGAAGATGACAAGAACAAGAGAGGTAGAGAGAGCTGACCCAGAGATTAAAGTAGATAAGGATGATGGTCGACAAGAGACGAGGACAACAATTAATGAGAACAAGAGAGGCAGAGCTTTTGATGACGAGAGATCTGAGACCTGAGTAGCAGAGATCTGAGACGAGAGAAACAGATCTAGGCAGTGGCAAGTAATGCTTTTGAGTCTTCTGATGACTTCGTTGAGAGAGACTAAAGAGTCAGGATGAGGAGGAGTGACTAAGTGAGACTAAGTAGTGAGACTCTAAGAGGCTGTCAGGGAGAGTGGACAAAAAATAACAATAATAAACTATATTAGGGCTAGCTGGCTTGTGACGCTCGCCCCATGACCGTAACAATCCTAAACTATTCAAACCAAGACTACCCGTTGACAGGTGGTCTTGGACTGGCTCACGGGCCTCGGTCTTTTTTGCAGTACTAATATCAAGTGATTTATCTATTTCATTTCCATTCCATTTGACTTCTAGGCCATATTAGTTCTTTTTGAAGAATTTTTGTTAATGTTTTTTTATATGTTTATGTCCAACGTGATGCATTAGCTATAGTTTAAACCGTGGCTAATAATTTCTTAAAATTATTTTTAAAAAATAAAATAATTAGCCACATTTTGAATTATAGCTATAACATACATAGCCACAATTTATACCAGGCAAAGAAGATATTACCATGGTCATTAAAAGTGTGGCTAATAATGAAGGTCACACGTAATTTAGTCACAATTTCTCTAACTGTGGTTTATCATATTAGCTAGCCATGGTTTTAACCGCAGCAAAAGATAAGTTTTTTTGTAGTTTCTTTTTTTCAAATTATGTAACATTCTACTTTAAAGACAAAAAGTCTTTTATCGAGTTTTCTTTTGGAAAATTGTTAGATATATATAAGGTAAAAAGGTCATGTGAACAATAATTTTTTATGGTTAATCAAACATGTGTTGCTTGCACTATATACACACACACGAAAATCAACACTAAAGGCAATATCAGTGGTAGAAAATGGCTACTAAGTTCAAATTTAACCATTGCTAATGTACTTTTTTTTATAGCGAATCTACTGAACATGGAAAACCTTTATTTTTATTTCTCCTTCATCCCTCATGGTTTGCATCACTTTATGTAAGTCCAATTTTACTACATATGAGTCTACACTTCTTACTTTTAAGTTCTTAATTACTAGGGACCCTTACAATCACTTGGCAGATTAGTCCATCTATTCTTCCTTTTACAATTGAGTTGGGATTACTTGTGATCTTACTATAAAAGAGTATGGATCTTGAACCTTGAGAAGATGGGTTTTGAGGGAACCTTACCCCCACAACTAGGAATCCTATATCCTTTAGTTCAATTTGATCTTTATAAAAGAGTTACTCCAATTACACAAATTGGAAATGCTTAACTTGAGCTACTATGATTAGTGGGAAAATTCTATAATGGATAGAAGGCCTATTCACACTTCAACAGTTGATTCTCTACACAAATAGCTTGGAAGGTTTTATTCCTCCAAGTGTATCAAATTTGTCCAAGTTAGAGACCTTGGATTGGAATTGGAATACTATCTAGGGATTTATTTGAAGAACTTCAATGCTTAAAAACCTTATGCATTGTAAGAAACAAGCTTTTAGAAAGCATACCTTCAACTATTTCAAATTTATCATCACTTGAATTGATTATTATCTCATTTAACTCCTTAACAGGTATGTCTTAAAAAAATGTGATATTGGTATTTAAAATAAATTTATCAAATAATATTCTTTAAATATTTCAACTCGGTCTTTTCATATTATGTTTTACAAAAGTCAATTTTGTACGTGTGCTTTTGTGTACCAAAGTCATTTACTATCTTTCGGGATCAGAGGCAAATCTTTATATGGTGTGGGGAAAATTGCCCTCACAAAGAATATTATTTTTAATTAACATGTAGTATTTTTGTTATTGCCACAAAAATTTAGATATTGCCCCCAAATGATAAATCATAACCACTCATCTTATTAAAAGTACCTCACTCAATAAGCTTTTTTTAAAATTGAATTTAAAAATTAGTTGTATCTCATCATGGCACCACCTAATAAATTTGTATCTTGTGTATTTTATATTATTTTTTATCTCTTGTGCATATTTATAATTTTTTAATAAAAATATTTATAAATTATTTCTTGTTTCCACTAACTAAAATTTTTAAATCCGCTCCTACTCAGGATACAATTTTGTATATTGAAGTTGCAACAAATTTATCTAGGACAAAGTAATTTTATCGGGAAGCATCCCTTTGATATATGTCATGGACTTAGAATTGTCCCTTGAGTTAAATGAATTAGCTGTTACCTTACCATCTAATTGGTCACAGTGCAAAGAGCTCAAATTATTGTCATTATTCTCCAACAGATTTTATAGACAAGTACCAAGGGACATTAGCAACTTGACAATGCTTCCAGGGTTATATTTAGATTATAATCTTTGGACAGGTATTTTCATTTGGCTATATTAACTATCCATCAATGTGGTAATTAATTTAATCAGATAACAAAATAAATACATTGAAAATTTTCAGAAATAAGTTTTCTATTTTTTAAAAATCATTAGACATTGAAATAATTTTAAATTATTTAAATGATGGAAAAGAAGTATATATATTTTTTTCAAATATTTTTTAAGAATGTGTAATTAAGATATGCCTATTAAGTTTATTGATTAAATTACTCTTTTTTCTTAATTAATTTTGTCTCACTATCTAATGGAGTATAAGAAATTAACAAAATAACATTTATGAAAAAAATTTTTAAAATAAAATCATTACAAAATATTGCGGTCGATATGAGAGGTTAGGAATAGAGAGAGAGAGAGAGAGAGAGAGAGAGAGAGAGAGAGAGAGAGAGAGAGAGAGAGAGAGAGAGAGATAGATAATGACAAAGGACGAAGAGAAATGGGAATGATGAAAGTGGAGTAGATATGAGAGGCTAGGAATGATAGACTTTAAAAATGATTGGCTAAAATGCACTTTATTCCCCTAAACTTTATTGTATGTGCAAAAAAACTTTCCTAAATTTTTAAACTTAACAAAAAACTCCCCTCAACTTTTATTTTGTGCCAAAAACCCCCCTACAGTTAGTTGACCGTCAGTTGACCGTTAATTAATGCCACGTTATCAGTATATTAGATACTTCAAATATCACGTCAAACATTTTTTACACCTCAAATGCTGATAGTGACAATTTCACAGTGCTGACATGGCAAGTGAACTACAAAAAAATGTTTGACGTAGCACTTGAGGTGTCTAGTATACTGATGAAGTGGCATTTAGTTAACGGTCAACTGACGGTCAACTAACTGTAGGGGGTTTTTGGCACAAAATGAAAGTTGAGGGGAGTTTTTTGTTGAGTTTGAAAGTTTAGGAGGATTTTTTGCACATAAAATAAAGTTTAGAGGGGTAAAGTGCATTTTAGCCAAAATGATTTCTTTTTACTCTTACTTCAAATCTGCTGATACACACACCTATATATAATCCCCAAAAGTAAAAATTAAAAATAAAATAAAATAAAATAAAACCAAGTTTTATAAAAATAAAAAAATAAAATGATATCCAACCAACACTTGGTCGGGTATCAAATGTTAGTAAATAAATAAAAAAACTAAAATTGGAAAAATACACATAATTCAATTAAAGATTAGTCAATTTTTTTTAAAAAATAGTACATTAAAAAAAATTTAAAAAAATTAGTATATGGAGAATAATTTTAAGAAAAGTTAGTAGCAAGGTAAATGAGCCAGGCCCATTGAGCCTGCTTTGGAGGAATTTGAACACTGCACAAGATTGAAGTGCAAGTCCTAATTTAATGGAAAAGGTTTACATAAATCTCTAAATTATTTGGGTTAATTATGGGATTCATCCATTATTAGGGATTTGGGTTGTCTGTAACATAATTACTCGAATATAGCTGGCTCTTTTAGGTACTTGAATATTTCCTAACTGTTCCAGTCCATTTACGGTTATTGCTTCTGTGAACATAGTAGCTATGGGAGCCAAGTCCCTTTCTTCCCAAAATTTTCTGAACCTTGGCGCCTGGGCGCCAGGATCGCGACCTTTCGCGATTCCTCTCGGTTTTGGCTCAGATCCGGCCAAATCTTCACCGTTTTCCATGATTTCTTCCATAGGATCTCACCCTTAATGTCTAAGGAGCATTTAGACACCAAAAACACCAATTTTAATCGAGAAACGAAGCCGGAATCTCGATTTTTACCCCAAACTTTCTGAAAACTATAAAATAGGAAAAAGCTTGAGAAATAGAAATTTCTACCTCAATTCCTTGCTTTCCCTACGTTGCTTGGCTTCTAGAGGCTCGCCCCGTAGCCCGAGATCCACCCTCCAAGCTCGGTTGTGGAGTTGGAGTGTAGAGAGAAAGAGAGGAGAGAAAGTGAAGAGAGAGAGAGGAAAGGAGAAAATGAAGAAAATTTAGGTGAGGCCGCCTATTTACTCGCCCGGGGTGAAATTATCACTTGCTCTTTAGTTGACCCTCAGTCAAGATTAGTAAAAACAAATTCATAAAATCTCACCTCGGGTGATTCTAAATCCTAATTGCCCCACAATTTTCTTCTTTCACTTTAGTCCCTCTCAAAGTCTCAAACTCCACTTTAACCTCGAATCCGTCATCCTTTTGGTACCGGACTCATAATTCATTCCCATAAGCTCTATTCTTCTTCTCAGGTTCCTACTTGGTCATTTCTCAAAAGTACTCCATACTTTCTTTTCTTTTCGTTTTAGTCCTTGAGAATTTGTAAAATGTCCTAAATTAAAATTTTTGAAATTTCTATTTCCAAATTTCCTTCACTAATTCAAAAAGACCATTTCTCATGTAATTAAATTTTTCAATAAACTTCAAATAGACTTTAAATATTCATGAAAATTCTTGGGATATTACATTCTTCCCCCCTTAATAGAATTCGGTCCTCCAAATTCAAAACTTAACTCAAGATTGAAACAAATGCAGATATTTTGTCCAAATCTCATTCTCTCTTTTAGAATTTTCACAATCAAGTACAAAATATAACAAGTTCAACATATTTTTATCTCTCGAGCTTCTTCAGTACAAGAATTGCCTTCTTTCTAGTACATAAGTTACAGGCAACAAACTGAACTTGATTTACAAAACAGATAATCTTAATACGCGAAGCTCAGATCAAATATTAGCTTAAGGTACAAATAAAAGAAAGAATAAATTAAGGACGAGGAGGCTTTTGAAATACAGAAAGTGCTCCAGGTCTAGAAGAGGAAGGTGCTTCAGATCTTAAGGAGGAAGCTAATAGTTGCAGCCTAGAAAGAGTTTCTGGAGGAAATGTTTGGGAAATTTGGCGAAGTGCAGAGGTCACTCCATTCATACAATCAATACACCTCGCTTGTTGGTCACGAAAATTTTGAGTTGCAAACATCGAATGTCTATCGACTCTATTCGCCAATTCCCTAAAATGACGATTCAAGAGCTTCTCTTGTTCTACAAAGAGATGATTTACCAATCTTCCCTGGTCCTCAAAGTGGCGGTTTATCAACCTTTCCAAGTCCTCTATCTTTTTGCTCATAAGCGCAAGCTCATCATTTGAAGATGTTGCTGTGCTAACATCCTCTAGCTCTACTACATCCCTTTTTCTTTTCTTAGCTTCTGATGACTCTTCCATGGATCTCTTATTCTTATAGTTCTCCAGACTAAGATTTAGATCCAGCTCTACCTTGCCAGCCTCAAAGTTTAAATTGAAAGACTTATTGCCGGCCATATTTTTCTGAGCTATAAATTTTGTATGGAATGAGAGGTTTGATGCTAGAAAGCTTATAAGTAATGAACTCTTAGTGTAATGAGCGGCGTAATGGGGCATCCATTATTTATAGACGAAATTTAGGGCTACCAAAACCCTTACATCACACTCTAAAGATGGCCTCCAGACCTTATCCGCCGCAATGCCAACGGTCTATAATAAGTATGCTAGAAAATAATAAATATAATCTCATGCAAAAGATTTTCTCAAAAAAAAATTCGGCTAACTTTTGACTCTTGCTCAAATCATTCAACTAATCGCCGCTTCAATCGATGACTTCCTAACTCTGTATTTGTCTTATCAAATAATCCTAGATCGAGATATTACTCGATGAACGGGTAACTTCATACTAGCCTTATCTAGATTTCTAATCCGTGGCTTTGCTCTAGGCTTACACATTTTCAAAAAAAAAACATATTAAAATAAAAACTTCTCACATTTACATATATCAAGTGTTACTATAAAGTGAGAAAAATTTTTATCTTTCTCTTGCCTCTACGAGCATATATGTATACATGTATCAACATGCAGATACATCATTATCTATATATTTTCATCTATTCAAGTCCTTTTTAAATTTCAGACTTCTCATTCTCTGAATGTATGTAGAATCATTACATATTATTCCTGGCCATAACAAATAGCCTTCACTCTCAATGCATGGATAACATACATACATGTCATATGTATTTAAATACATATAATCACAATATAATTTAATCAATCATGTATATTATACTCAACTGAAGGCTTTCAAGAACAATACAAGAAAGCAGAGAAATACATTTTAGTTCATCATAAAAGCATCCAAGGCAATCTTTAATGGCTACGCTGTCGGCTTCTTAGAATTTCAGAAAATGCCAACAAGAGATATGAAAAATAAACAAGTATAAATCGGCCGCAAATCCACCGAATATTGACTTACGTGGTTTTGCCATTAATGTGACACACTGTTAACACGCATGCCTACCCTAGACTTCTGGCTTCCAGCTTGCAGAAATCCATAGGTTGAGCGTGTAGGAGTGCGGCGAAGAGATATCTTCTTTGGCTCTAAGTCTAAATTTTTCTCTATAAAAACTGCCCCGGAGTTTTCAGTTACTATACCACAAAGAGTAATCATCTCTGAGCCTACAATTTTTCAGCATTTCTCTCTCATCATACTCCTGCAAAAACT